>CM077150.1:214005100-215205100 GCA_039583875.1 Platanthera guangdongensis
TGCTGGTTCTAATATGTTATTCATGTACTAATACCACCTGCTTGTACCTGTTTAATTACTTATACTATTTGTAACCTTGTTCTTTCTCTGCCAGGTGCCGAAGAGTCGCCGGGGGAGCGATGAGAAGCACACTTAGTCTTTCGATACTAACGGTTGCGACGTCATCCTTTTTTAGGAGGTCTCCCCACAGGTACAAAAGCCGCATACTTTATAGCATACAGACATGCAACGACTACTCGGGCCTGATGTGACGGTGTCGTCGCTACCATCGGTTTACGGATGTGAGTGTTGAGCGACTCTGATGTAGCCCGTTGGGGCAATTTTATAGCTGTACTCTGATATTGTAGAAGCATTTTTAACTTCTCTTATTTGCTGTATTTGTACTATATACTTGGTGTGGATTTGACTTCTCTTCTCTTTATTATATTTTGGTTGGGTTGGCATGTTTATATTGATATTGGTTATAGCCGGCGGAATAGGCGTCTTGTGGTATAGGTTAGCCTGTGCGCTAATGCTACCGCACGGCGGCTGTTCCTGCATAAGACCCCCTTCGTGTCGTGTTTTGGGATCCGGGAGTCGGGGGTCTTACAAATGGTATCAGTTTGCCACGATCCTCAACTAAAGAAGTCATTCAACAATGGTGCCACCCCCGCTCGATTAGTCTGTTTGGGGACAAACTGACTTAGCAGAAGTAGTGGTGTGCCCATATGAAATTCACAGTAAGATTAGCCAACCTGACCTTAGGTACGTACATTTATACGTCGATCTCCTAATGTTTGGACGACCCCAGGGATGTAAAACTATCATATAAAGTTTTGCGAGATCCCCTAGGGCAAGCACTTTTGTTTATAGCGGATATTAAATCTAGTAGAGATAATAAACATGGCAGATTTCCTAGGGCAACCACTTTTGTTTATAGCAGACTCGAGCTTGGTGGAGATAATGGATATGGTAAAGTGGTTGGAAGCGAGTCTTTTGGCAGACAAGCGTTAAGAGACTCGCTGAAGGAGTAATTGAAACATGACCCAACTCCAGGATGAGGAATACGAGGAAGAAATTAAGCATTTGTCCTTAGTCTGCCTAAATTTGTTCTAGGAATCTGGCTTGAGCCTTCACAATTCTGATACTTAGACGTAATGGTTAGTGAGAAACCGGCCCTTCTCGGGATCAAGTGCACGTGCTGGACATGGCGCAAGAATGGAATCCCCAAGATGTGATTGCAGGTATGATTTAATTGATTATCACGTTTTCATTTTCTAACTTAAAGTTGCTTGAGACATATTAGGCACCTAGCAATAAGTTTTGGTTATTGGTACTTAGGCACCGTGATAGTTGGCGGGAAGACGGCCTATGCATTGTTCGATACCGGTGACTCACTCTCATTTGTGTCTGAGGACTTCATTAAGGATGTGGAGGGCGTACAATACTTTACTAGTATAGCCCGATGAGTACGCCTACCGGACGGCTCGGAGATGATTGCAACCACTAAGTGCGAGTTCGAGATATTTATTGAAGGAAAGGCCTTTGATACACCTGCCACGGTCTTGAGAATGCCAGAGTTCGACTTCATTTTGGGCATGACGTGGTTGTACTGGCACTTTGCAAGGATTGACTGTGCAGAGAAGCAAATCTACTTGAGGCATGGAGACACAGACGTCATTTTCCAGGGTATTAGCTTTGCACCTCGCATGTCGTTATCTTCCATTCAGGTTGTAAAAGCCCATATGAAGGGGGATGAAGTCTTCATGATCTGGTTCGAGTTGAAGGAGATAATCATTGGATATAAAAGACGTACGGGTAGTGCCGGACTTCCCCGAGGTATTTCTTGAGAAACTGTCAGGATTACCCCCGCACAGAGAGGTTGACTTCCAGATTAATCTAGTACCGGGTGCCAAGCCTGTATCCAAGGCCCCTTACCGAATGGCCACAAAGTAACTCGGGGAGTTTAAAGTTCAACTGCAAGAACTGGTGGAGTCAGGGTTCGTTCGCCCCAGTTCATCACCCTGGGGAGCCCCCGTATTGTTCGTGAAGAAGAAGGATGGAACCCTGCGTTTGTGCATAGACTATCGGGAACTCAATCGGCTGACGGTGCTGAACACTTATCTGCTACCTCAGATCGACGAGTTGTTCGATCAACTAGTGGGAGCGCATTGGTTTTCTAAGCTGGACTTGCGCTCTGGGTATTATCAGTCGAGAATACAAGAAGGGGACATTCATAAAACGGCCTTTAGTTCAATATATGGGTTGTACGAGTTCACTGTAATGCCGTTTGGGCTCACAAGTGCCCCTTTTGCTTTCATGAGCATGATGAACAAGGTATTTGAACCGTATTTTGACATCTTCATCATTATTTTCATCGATGACATCTTAGTCTACTCAAAGACCGAGGAGGAGCATATCGAGCACCTGACTTTGGTATTGAAAAAAATTGAAGGAGCATGCCTTGTTCGCCAAGTTCAGCAAGTGCGAATTCTGGCTCAAGGAGGTTGCTTTCTTGTGTCACGTGATCAGTGGAGCTTGGCTAGCAGTGGATCCGGCCAAGGTGCGTACCGTGAAGGAGTGGCCATCCTTGAGGTCGGTGGTCGATGTGCGGAGCTTCCTTGGTCATGTCGGGTACTACTGCAAGTTCGTGAAAGGGTTCTCCAAGATTGCCCTCCATCTTAATTCATTGACGAAGAAAGGTGTGCCATTTGAGTGGACACCCCAATGTGACGCGGCGTTCCAGGAGCTGAAGAATAGACTTACCTCCGCCCCATCCTTGCACTTCCGTCTAGGAAGGAGGGATTTCAATTTTACACTGACGCATCATATCATGGGATGGGAGCGGTATTGATGCAGCACGGGCACGTGATTGCTTATGCTTCAAGACAACTGAATAGGTATGAAATCAATTAACCGGTTCACGATCTGGAGCTGGGAGCAGTGGTGTTCACCTTGAAGGTTTGGAGGTATTATCTATACGGCGTCCACTACGAGATCTTTTCAGATCATAAAAAGTTGAAGTACGTTTATAGTCAGAAGGAGTTAAACTTGAGACAACGACGGTGGTTAGAATTTCTATGCAACTATGAGTTCACCATAAACTACCACCCTGGAAAGGCGAACTCGGTGGCCGATTCATTGAGTAGAAAGGTACCAGGTTCTAGCCCAGAGTCTGGGTTGATGAGTACGGAGTTGGCTCGGATGATTGAGGAGACGAATATTACATTGATATTTAAGGCTCCTTCGGTAGAGTATACGGAGTACTTGGCAAGCATGAGCATAGTTTGTGATATCCGGGACCGAATCAGAGTGGAGCAAGGAATGGATGCTACTCTGGCCCCGACAATCAAGTTAATCGAAGATGGGACTATGAATGAGTATACGCTAAAAGACGGGCTCGTTTATTTTCGTGGTCGGCTCTACATTCCCAAAGGCGGTAAAATCGGGAGGATATATTGAGAGAGGCACATTGCTCTCAGTATTCTGTGCACCCGAGTATTACCAAGATGTACGCCGGCTTACGGAAGACCATGTGTTGGCCGGGAATGAAGAAGGATGTCCGATATTTTATTACACATTGCGAAGCTTGTCAAAGGGTGAAGGCGGAATTCAAGAGTCTCGTTGGTTTGCTACAATCGTTGCCCATCCCCGAGTGGAAGTTTGAGGATGTCTCCATGGACTTCATCCATGGGTTACCTCACTCACGATCCGGGAATGATTCAGTGTGGGTGATAGTTGATCGCTTGACGAAAGTAGCCCGGTTTATCCCTATGAAGAAAGAAGCTCATGTGGATGTCTTAGTACGCCTTTTGTGGAGCAATTCGTATGGTATCATGGCGTGCCAAAGACAATCGTGTATGATCATGATGGTCGGTTCACCTCCAAGGAGTGGAAAGCGGTTCAGGCGTATTTGGGTTCGCGCCCTACCTTTAGCACCGCGCTTCATCCTCGGACGTACGGGCAATCTGAAAGGACCATCCGGACATTGGAAGATTTGTTGAGATTATGTGTGTTGTATAGAGGAGAGCTGCGGGAAAGGCTCTTACCGTTGGTAGAATTCTCCTACAATAACAGCCACTAGGCTAGCATCGGCATGGATCCTCATGAAGCCCTTTATGGAAGGAGGTGTAGAACCCCCTTGTCTTGGGTGCAAGATGAAAACCCGAAGGCTTTGGGTGTTGAATATATTGATGATACCGATGATGCGGTTAGACTGATACAAGATCGCATGTTGGAGGCTCAAAGTCCGCAGGCGAAGTATTATAATGCAAGGCACCAGATGGTGGAGTTTCAAGTGGGTGATAAGGTGTTCTTGAAAATCCGACCGATGCATGGAGTGTCACGTGTGCATGGTTTGAAAAAGCTCAGCCCAAGGTATGTTGGGCCTTATACTATAATGGAAAGGATTGGCCCGTTGGCCTATCGGTTGGAGTTACCGTCCGAGCTAGAGAACCTCCATGACGTGTTCCATGTGTCGTCGCTTCGGAAGGCATTGTTGTAGCCTGATCAATACATCCCCACAACTGATGGTGCTGTGGCGTCTGATAGGTCTCTGCTACTAGAGCCAATGCGGATCGTAGATAACGAGACAAGAAAGTTGCGCTGAAAAAGTGTTCCCTTGGTGAAGGTGCTATGGTCTAATCATGGGAAGGAGGAATATACATGGGAGCCATGGATTTGATGCAAAAACGCTACCCAGAGTTGTTTGCTCAAGGTAATTTTATTTAAAAGCATATTATATTTTTCGTTATACTTTTCTACCCATAACCTAAGCCTGATTTCGGGGACGAAATCTTTTATTTTGTTTATAGGATTTGTAACGTCCCGAATCGCACTAGGCCCCTCGTGCGTCTTTTTGAGTCAGGAGAGCTTACTTGGGTTCAGGGGGAGTGCTGACAAGTGGGAAGAACATGTGAATAGGAGGAGAAATCAGTCAAGCATAGGACACGGGTAGAGACAAGGGCGTGTCCCTACCCATGTGGGAGAGGCCAGCTCTCGAGTCGACGACTCGAGTATATCTAGAGAAGGACACAGGTAGTGACACGGGCGTGTCACTACCCGTGTGAAGTGATACGGGTTAAGACATGGGCGTGTCCCTACCCGTGTGCGTGTCGAGTTGGACTCAACGAAGTGTGTCGAGATCAACGAGTGTGTCGAGATCGACATAGCAAGCAGGGGTACAGGGCCTGTGACACGGGCGTGTCACAAGGCGTGTCCCGCTGTGTCGAGAGGTCGATAATTTTCTATCGACAAGGTGTCGAGTGGGTTACAAGCCCTGGGTCACGGGAATGATTGGACCGACACGGGTAGAGACACGGGCGTGTCCCTACCCGTGTGTGTCGAGTTGGACTCGAAGTGTGTCGAGATCGACGAAATGTGTCGAGATCGACGAAATGTATGACACGGGTAGAGACACGGGTGTGTCCCTACCCGTGTGTGTGTGTGGAGTTGAACTCGACGGAGCGTGTCGAGATCGACGAAATGTGTCAAGATCGACGAAATGTATGACACAAGTAGAGAAATGGGTGTGTCCCTACCCGTGTGTCGGTGTGTCGAGATGAGTTCGTCGAGATGTATCAAGAGAAGGACACGGCCAGGGAACATGACATGTGGACATGGGTCGGGACAGGGGCGTTTTCCTACCCGTGTCGAGTATTGAATCGACACTAAAACCGTCGTTGGCGCTTCGCCCAAGCAGGACACGGGTAAGGACACGGGCATGTCCCTACCCGTGTCACTTTTCATATATAAGGGTTGTGAAAACCCTAGCCATTTTCACTCTTCATTCCAACCCTTTTTCCTGAGAGAAACTTCTGTAGAGAGGGAAAACTACAGGAGCAAGTCTTGGAGGAGAAGATCCGCCGCCGCCGTGAGGGAGAAGATGCCACCTAGAAGAGTTACACGATCCATGGCCGGAAAAAGTGGAAATGCAAGAAATGAGGTGAGCTTCCTCCCATCTCCCTTGGTGCTAGATCTATAGATATCTAGGTGAGATGTCGACTCAAAAGTGTCTTGACTAGCGAGATGGTGATTTCTCTAGGAAGAGGCCGTTCTAGGGCTTGTTCTCTAAGGTTAGTGGTGTCTTCAACCTCTCCAATCTTCTATGCGAAGACGGTGGATGCTTTCATGAAGAATCATGGCCTCATGACAGTGAATAAGGGAGGAGGAATTTCTGTGTGATTTTGGAAGACCAACTTGAGGAGGAAGATGAACCGATGTCGTTCATTCCTCTTTAAGATGCATGCAGAATCTGTGTTTTGCGCGCAACAATCGTATTGGCCATTTTCAGATGTGATGTGGCCAGATCTGGGCTATCGACTAATCATAAAAGTTTAAGTCCTTGAAAATACCTTTCCAACGAATGGTTGCACGACTTCAGGCGAAGTATGCAGCCACGGGAAAGTCTGAACGAAACTGACATCCGGCAAACCTGCATGCAGAAATTGTGTTCTGTGCGCAGTGAAATTTCAAGCCGATTTCAAATAGGATACATTAAAATCTGGGTTGTAGGCTGAATATGAAAGTTGTAACCCATTGAAATACCTTTCCATCGAGTGGTTACACGTCTTCATCGGATTCTTGTAGCTTCGGGAATCTCCGGTTGAAGTTGCTGTGCATATTTATTCTGCACTTAAAATTCTGGGTTTTTATATATTATGGATTTGGATATGGTGGAATCGATGTTGCAAACTAACTCGAGATTTTGGTGAACTATTTTATGTTAACCACCGTAGTTGTAACGCCCCCGATATCTCTGCGATTATTTAATTCTCGTTTGGCGTTAAGTTGACGCGTTTCCGGCATGTGCCATTTGTTATAGCGTGGTCTTAGCTCTCTAGATCCCTTGTGTGGTTGTTAGTAGCCTTTTTGGCAAGACTCCCTAGCAAGCTGGGTTTGTTTTGGTGACCGGTGAGGCCTCTCGGGGGATGCTTGTGTTTTGGCTTCGGGTAGTGATAACCCGAGTTTGGTTTGTCGAAAGTTGATTTCGACTTCGCCGTTGTGTTCGTAGCGTGGGTATTTAGCTACGGTGCGAATTTCGTCGGAATCCGAGGTGGTTCAGTTTTCGCGTCGTTTTGGTGGTATTAATAATAATAATAATGCAATAACTAATTAATGAAACTTGAATTGAATCAGTGGCGGTAGGGCTGAAGGGACGTGTCCATGCATTTATATATATAAAGCCTTAGACAAAAAAATCAAGTCCTTTCACTGTCTCCTTCCTTGTAAGAGTAACCGCTGCTTGTTCGAGAGGAAGAAAACCGCCAACCATGCTACCCTTCAGACGCCGATTCTGGGAGCGTTAGTGAACGGAATTCGATTCCAAAAGCGGATTTGGAGTGCTCTCGCCTAGACCTTCATTCCTACGATAAGAGATTCAATTTTCGTAGTGTTTCTAGAGGACTCAGAATTTTTTTTGGTTTGAACCTTTTCCGCCATTAAAATCTTAGATCCTGTTTAGGTGTTGTTGCGGCTGGAGCCGAGAGAGAGAGGAAGGGTTCTGCATGTAAATTTCTGGATTTGAGGCAAGTGGTACTCCTACCCTTGCCAAGTTTTTCTTCTCCTTTCATGGTCAATTTGCTGTAATTTTTTTTCCCTGTTTTTTCCGAGATTGATATCTTACTCGTTTTTTTCCGTCAAAAGCATGTTAATCTTAAACCATTATGGCCCTTTATGTTTCTGTTTGCATTCTCTCAAGTTCTGAAAATCAAATCTTTGGCTGGAGTACTATAGTCTTGTTTGTTTTTATCAAATTGTTTCCCTGATAATTAGTCAAAGTGTTCCCTATTAAATCCTCTGTTTGGGTAGTATCAAGCCTTTCAACCCTGGAATTTAATAGCAGTGAGATTTCATACTTATATTACCAGTAATAGGTTTGAATTAGGCTAAGAAGTTTGGTCGGAACGAAGTTGGAGGTGCAAGATTTACTGTACACTGAATGCAGCCAGATCGACGGAAATCGTCGATCTGGGTTTGACGATTATCGTCGAGCTGAGCTCGACGATGGGCCTTAGTTCTGGGTCTGACGGAAATCTTCGAACGGAGTTCGACGATTTTCCCGTGTCCTCTGTTCGACGAAAGGGAAATCGTCGAACGGTGTTCGACAATATTATTCTCGTGGCCTGTATTCTAAGATCTTCCTGTGGTCTGCGTTTAGCGGAAAATCATCGAACGGAGTTCGACGATTCCCCGTGACCTATGATCGACGAAAGGCAAATCGTCGAACGGAGTTCGACGATTGCCCGTGTCCTGTGATTCGACGAAAATCGTCGAGTTGCGTTCGACGATTTTCCCGCGTTCGACGATTTTGTTCCAGCGCTCGACGAAATTCATCGAGCTGCGTTCGACGATTCCTGTAGGTAGAAGTTTTTTTTTCTTTTCAACTACCTTTCTTCCCGATTGATTACCTCCTAGGGGAAGTATCGTGTCGGCCTTTCGTTCTTCCTTTGTTTTGAGGGCTGAATCGTGGGTTATGGCAGGTAGTGGTATTTTGATGCTCTAAAGGAGCGGGATGTTTTGTGTGCGAGCCGTGGCCACCACTTTTTAGCCCCAAGTACGGGCTGGGCATTTGCTGTGGCCGCCACCCTATTTATCCCAGGTACGGGCTGGGATTGTGGTGGTTTTGTGCCGACAGTGAAATTTTATTTTTTAGTTGGAACTGTGTGTTTGGGGGACTGTTTTTGGTCAACAACTCAGGACCATTTCTGTTTACTACTGCCACTAACTCACAAGTTAGGATTGTTAGGTGTTTCTTCCTGGTAGAATGCAGCATATTGTGGTAAGTTTTTCTTTCGTCGTTTGCCTTGTAGCCACTGCAGGGTTTGAGCAGGGCTTGGTGTTGTTGCTTGGTACTTGGTGTACTTTTGGTTTACTCTGGACAGTGTTTGCTTTTACTGTCTTATTTTCTTACTCTCTTGTTCCATTGTAATTAATGCTCTAATTCTGATTTTTGTCTACTTTTACTTGCTAAGGTGTTCTTTTCTTTTCTGAATGCCTCAGGTTCCGATTAGTAGCCGGGTAGGCGGCTAGTTTTGCTGTGGTTTTGTTGGTGATCCCTTGAGTTGTAGGGATCTTTCTCTTGGTTGTTGTGAGGTAGTTTTCCTGCTTTTATCTTACAGACATACATGCTTGCCAGTGGATTCGTGTCAGTTTGTTGGCGCCCCTGGTAGTTTTACCTTATGATACTAAATATGTTTCTTTACTGCTACCTTTTCTGGAGATAGTCTACTTGCTCTTGGGAAATTTTATACTAGGTTGCTAGTTATTTTTAAACCTAAAAGACTACTATATGTATATCTCATGATCAGCATGTTTTATAAAACTCGTACACTACTTTCCTAGTAACGTAAAAAAGAACGTTTTCGTACTTATAATATGATATAAATTTAGTGTCTTGCATATTATGAGCTGACCTCGGGGGTCACATATGCACTCTCTTAGGATGTCAAAGAAATAAATAAAGTATTTTCCGCTGCGTATAAATATAGTTTTAAACTGTGGACTAGATGATCCACTGAGCCGAGGGATACGGCCCCTAAAATATACCTAATTTTCTAATCATTAAACTTATGAGATTTTCATAGTCTAGTTAGTTGGTGTTTGCCTGAGCGTCGACATTTATCCCCTGCTCGACATGGCATCACGACGCGTGTTTTTTCATACTATGATACTTCTTAAATTCGGAGAAAATACGGGTTGTCACAGTTGGTATCAGAGGGAGGTTGCTTGACAATTTGTCGGGCAACCTTTCCTTGTAGGTGTTAGGTGTTTAGCATCATATCATACACACACCGATATGTCATCAGCACGTCTTGGCTGAAGCACGAACACTTCACTCATAGCATAACATGAAGTATACGGGGCATATTATGTAGTATGGGATGCATAATATGTGTCTGTATATGGATCCACCATAGGGGCAACATGTGAGGGTTATGTAGTATGGGATGCCTAACCTCACCACATGAATGCGACTAACACGTTTCTTTTCGTTGCATGAGAATGTTATGTAGTATGGGATGTATAACATTTTCATGTGTACGCCGCTCATGACAAGCATTAGGGCCTTTTTAGAATGCATAGCACAATCATGCATAGCATAACATTGCGTAAGCACAGCGTGCCAAGGTAAAGATTTGCAGGATGACATATGTACACACATGGTTTTAAATCAGAAAAAGAATATACAATTCATGAATTCCCGATCTAGGCACAAGAGTTAGATGATGGTGGTTAACCATCCTAGGTTAGGCATAACATCATTTTTTGGTTCAAATAAACTCCCAGAGTAAGTTTAGATGTCTTAAGATTATATTTATGTATGTATTGTCTGTACTTGTAGTTAGTTCCAACTATTGTACCAAGATTTGGCTAATGTTGATATGATTTTAGGATGGAGAGACGTCCTTCGACGAGGTCGACTCCCTTGTCTGAGGGTGAGACTTCTGGAGCACAGAGTGATGCGCTGATCGAGAGCTTGCGGTTGAGCAACGATTCCTTGACCAGGCAGTTGGTGGAGATGCAGGTCCAGATCCAGTCTCTGGCGGTAGTTGTGGCAGGACAAACTCAGGGAGTACAAGACCCTGCAGGGGGGTCAGCTCCCCCTCCCCCTCCTGCTCCCCTGAGACCTGCAGTGGTGGTGCCAGCGGAGATGGCCTTCATTTCTCAGTTTCAGAGGCTTAGCCCTCCTACATATGATGGGAAGGTAGATTTCATGGTCATAGATGATTGGCTGATCTCCATGGAGGAGATGTTCTCGTACTCCGGTGTTGTAGATGATCAGAGAGTGATGTTAGCCACCTATCAGCTAAAGGGGTTGGCTAAGTGCTGGTGGCTTAGGGAAAAGGAGAGCTTGGTGGCTGGTTACACTTGGGCATTGTTCAAGGAGATGCTGTTGAGGAAGTTCTTTCCTTCGGTCGAGCGTGACCGACTTATGAATGAATTCCTTCACCTGAAGCAGAGGCAACTCACGGTCAGTGAGTATGAGATAGAGTTCAGCAAGTTGAGCCGGTTTGCCCCGGGATTGGTGAGTGTTGAAGCAGATCGAGTCAAGCGGTTTCTTGGTGGCTTGAGGAGCGAGGTTCAGCAGTTAGCTAGTGCTTATGGTTTAGTGACATATGCAGGAGTAGTGGAGGCTGCTCTGAAAGTGGAGGCAATTGAGACTGCAAGGAGCAGAGGCCAACAAATGAGGAAGGACAAGAGGAAGTCTGCTGAAGAGAAGAACCCCTAGGTACTTGATGCTGCTTCAGGAAAGAAGTGCAAGGTGGTGTGAAGCTTCTGTAGCCGGTCAAGCCACCCGGTTGAGAGGTGTTTCAAAAAGGCGGGAGGTCAGAGGAAGGAGCAGGTTCGTGCCATTCAAGGTTCTCCTAGGAAGGATGTATCCTGTGAGGTTTGCAAGCGACCCGGGCATGATGCTGCCCAGTGCTGGTCCAAGGATAAGGTCTGCTTTCAGTGTGGCCAGAAGGGCCATATCACGAATAGGTGTCATAAAGTCCAACCTATTCTTCGGGCAGTTCCACTTCAGGCTTTACCTCCGCCTCAGCGTGTGGAAAAGGGCAAAGGGAAGCTGAACGTGATCTCTTTCGAGGAGGCTCAGACTTCGACTCAGGTCATCTCAGGTTAGTCGTTCTCCTAGCCTGAAAGTTTTATTTGCTAGACTGGTTATAGTTTTGTTTTGGTAGTTCCTTGGCTGCTTATATATACTCCTATAGGGAAATTTAAGGTGAAGAACCGCTGGGCGCATGTTCTATTCGACTCCGGAGCTACCCACTCGTTTGTGGCTAGAGCTTTTGTAGAGCATTATCGGTTGGTTCTAGATCAAGTTCGTGATACCTTCCGCGTCAAGTTCCCTTCTGGTGAATCTGTGCGGTTAGATTTGGGCATTTTGGATTGCCCTGTTTTGTTGGGGGACTTTCTTGCGAAGGCAGACTTGAAGATGATTGATATAGAGGACTTCGATGTTATTCTGGGTATGGACTGGTTGTCTAAGTATGATAAGGTTATTCAGTGCAAAGGAAAGCGCTTGGACTCCATCAAGGACAACGGTCAGCCTGGTAGTGTGTATGCTGATCCGTGCCAGGATTCTCCTATCATTTCTGCGGTATGCGCTCAAAAGCTGTTTCATTCTGACTGTTTCGCTTGTTTAGTCTCGGTGGTTGGGACTGCTGTTAGTGTACCGCGCTTGGAGGAGATTCCTGTTGTTCGTGGTTTTTCTGATGTTTTCCCTGATGACCTACCTTGTCTTCCCCCCGAGCGGGATGTTGAGTTTTTGATTGATTTGGAACTGGGTACGCATCCTATTGCTAAGGCGCCTTATCGGATGGGCCCTCGTGAGTTGGAGGAGTTGCGAGTCCAGTTGGACGAGTTGCTGGCTAAAGGTTTTATCAGGACGAGTTTGTCGCCTTGGGGTGCTCCAGTTCTATTTGTGAAGAAGAAAGATGGGTCGATGAGGCTGTGCATCGATTATAGGGAGCTGAACAAAGTTACCATTAAGAACAGGTACCCTCTGCTGAGGATCGATGATCTATTTGATCAGTTGCGTGGTAGCACGGTGTTTTCCAAGATCGATCTTCGTTCAGGCTATCATCAGCTCAGGATCTGTGAGTCGGACATTCCACGGACTGCTTTCAGGTCGAGGCATGGGCATTTCGAATTCCTGGTTATGTCGTTTGGTTTGACCAACGCGCCATCAGCATTCATGGACATGATGAACCGGGTGTTCAAGGACTTTCTGGATAAGTTTGTGGTCGTATTTATAGACGACGTTCTGATTTATTCTCGCAGTGCTAAGGAGCATGAGCAGCATCTGCGATCGGTTTTATCTGCTTTGAGAGACCATCAGTTGTTCGCCAAGTTGAGTAAATGTGAATTCTGGTTGACCCAGGTTTCCTTCCTGGGTCATGTGGTGAACAAAGACGGCATTTCGGTGGACCCGGAAAAGATTTCTGCGGTGATGGATTGGCATAGGCCGAGCACACCAAAGGAGATTAGGAGCTTCTTGGGGTTGGCCGGCTATTATAGAAGATTCGTGGAGGGCTTTTCTATCTTAGCAGCCCCCTTGAAAGATATGGTACCTAAACACCTAAAGGGGGGGGGGGGGTGAATAGGTGACCTAATCCTTTTTTAACTTTACTGGCAGCAAACAGTTTATTATCACAGATTTTTTCCTTTTGCACAGCAATCTCAAAGTATTCACAGCATACACAGCACAATCACAGCACAACACAGTGGTTTATAGTGGTTCCCCAAGATATGGGTACATCCACTTTCCCCCTTCGCCTATCTAGCAGTGTACTAGATTCGGCCAAACTCCTCCACTGTCTCAGAACCCAAATTGGTTCCTACACCTCAGGCCCAAAGCCTTACAACTCAGCTTTATCCCAAAGCCTACACTCAGCCAATCAAGGCCTACACTCAGCCAACCAAGGCCTACACTCAGCCAACAAGGCCTACTCTCAGAGATCTCAATCTCCTACACTCAGGCTAACAAGCCCTACCCTCAGCCTTTATAGTTATAGGCTTACAAATCACTCAGATCCAAAGGATCCTACAAGTTAAAATGTATTACAAAAATTAACTCAACAACTCAGAAATGAAAGAGGGGAGTTGAGAGTTTCTTGATGAGTTCTTGGAAGAACTCAGCTGGATTCACCCTGACTTAGCTTTCTTCAAAGCTTCTTGAGTAGAACTGAATAATACTGAATCCTCCTGTAGTAGTTCCTTGACCTCTGCTACTTAAGATCCAGAATTGTATCTGAATCCTTCTTCTCAGCCTAGTTCCAGAGGCTGATTTCTTGGAAGGAGCCCTCTCTCTCCAACTTCTTAGATCTGCACTTGTACTGCAAGATCTTCTTGTGTTGATACTCTTGGTACCACTTCAATAATTTGTTTTTCAACAAACTGAACTTTTGAACAATAATCTGATCCACAATTTCTGTAAACTGTAGATGCCTATTTATAGGCCTTCTTCATGGTAACCGGCTGGTCCGGTCCATAACTGACTTCTGATATCTCTGACAGGTGCTGTAGACTGGCTAGAACGGCAGCTGTCAAGTCATCCAGTCATTTCTTGAAAATCTCTAACTGTCTGTAAGTGTCGAGACTTTCTGTCTTTAAGTGTCGACACTTATAGTCCAAGTGTCGACACATGTTGTGTAAGTGCCGACACAAGTATACAAGGTGTCGACACATTTCCTTGTATGTCTCGACACAGATTCTTCTGCATGTGTCGACACTGTAATTGAGTGTCGACACAAGTACTTGTTCTTCTAGCTTTTGCTGAATTCTTCTAAGTGTCGACACATCTCCTTTGTGTCGACACAACTTCTTGTGTTGAATCTGTCAAGTGTCGACACTGCTTCTTGGTGTCGACACATAGTCTTCATTGTCGTTACTTGCTGAGTGTCGACACAGCTCCTTGTGTCGACACACCTTCTTCTTGTTGAGACTTCAGCTAAGTGTCGACACATTCCCTTAGTGTCGACACTTGTACTTAGAATATTTTTGTTGAACTTTCTGATCTTTGCTAAGTGTCGACACAGCTCCTTGTGTCGACACTTTCTTCAAGTGTAGAGTCTTTAGCTGAGTGTCGACACATTGTGCTGGGTGTCGACACTTACTTCATGTGTTGACTCTTCTAGTTGTGTGTCGACACATTGTGCTGGGTGTCGACACATTCTTCAAGTGCTGACTCTTCTGTTGAGTGTCGACACATTGTTCTGAGTGTCGACACTTTAACTTAGTCTCTGCAGACTTTTGCTGAGTGTCGACACAACTCCAAGTGTCGACACTTTCTGGTGTAGACACAGCTTCACTGGGTGTCGACACAGCTCCTTGTGTCGACACATTCTCTCTGCACTTTTCTTCACTGAGTGTCGACACAGCTCCAAGTGTCGACACTTTCTGTCTGGTGTCGACTCTGCATCCCAGGTGTCGACACAATGACTCCAAGTGTCGACACTGCTTGTCTGGGTGTCGACACAAGTCTTCTTAAGTGTTGACACTTTCCCTCTGGGTATCGACACATGGACTTAGAAACTTTTTGCTTCAGTCCAGTGATTTCTTAACCTGCACAAGTAAACTCAACATACATCAAATACATTATGATGTATATCATTGAGTTGGGTGAGGCTTCTTCAAATCAGGTACATTTGACCAATGTACCCAACAATCTCCCCCTATTTGGAGAAGTCATAACCCTTAGTCAATGATATACACCATTCATAATTAAAGATTACAAAATGATGTAAAGCAGATTATTTACAGCAGGGTAAACATAAACATGTAATAATTCACACATGTATACACATTCATCATTTCAGAACAAGAAATAGACACATTCACAGAATAATCATCATATATTGTTCTAACATTTTTCTAATACACCTTCAATGGTTTACAAAAATGTTTTACATTTAAAAGATTACAAAATAATCTTCAAGTAATTTCTTAATCTATTTCTGGTCTGGTTCTTTGATAACTATGCCTTTGCCAGGTTGGACTTGAGCTTTGACAGTGGCTTCAGCAGTTTCAGCAACAGCAGGCTTCTTGCCTTTTAGATCTTTCTGTTTGAGTGCTTCTGCCTTGATCTTCTGCCTCTCAAAGTAGTGATATGGCTTAGGGAAGTACTTGCTAGGCTCCACTGCAGTAGGAGGTAGCTTTCCCATCTTAGCCTTCCTTCTGAATTGAACAATGGCCTCTTGTCTTATTTCATGTTTTCTCCATTCAGCTTCAGAGAACCATTTGTTCCTGTCATGTGTATTGTCCTTGGCAGCTTTCCAGGCAGTTAAAATTATATTCCTAGAGGTAGGGCTCCACTGTTCAAAATCTGGCTTTTGTTCTGCTTGTTCCCTAAACCTCTTCTTGGACAACCTTGTCTCTTCCTCTTTCTGTAGAGCCTCTTGCATGGCTTCAGTAATAGGTTGAACAACCTTTTCAATGTGGACATTGTCCTTGCCCTCAAGTGGGCTATACATTGTGCTCACATCTGCTTGAATCATTTCAAAGTCTGAAGGTGGATAAATGACCTGAGCTACTTCTGGTTGCTCACCTCCAAAATAGGCAGGGTTAATGCCTGATTCAGCAACTTATTGGTCATCACACAGAGGAGGGTATCCAAGTGTAGCCCTGATTGAATTTGATATCCATTTGGCATGCTCAGAACTTGCCTTGACTAACACTCTCTCCCCCTTTATGACTTCTCTGGCCATGTGATCTCTGACATCATCCTTTTGAAATCTGATCTGTGCATCCAAGTATCTGATTCCTTCTTTAAAGTAAGGTTTAAGCTTTGTAAGTTGTTCAGATATGACCTTCTGAGAGGCTTGGATAGCAGTCTTTATAGCAGTAATTTACTCTTGAAAGACTTTATCAAATTTAGCTTTAGCAGCATCAGTAGATGTAGAAGGTTCAGCAGCCTTATTTTTAATTCAGTGACAATAGCATTGTGGGATTCAGTCAAATTGTCATTCATTCTTAATTGATTTTCAAGAACATATCCTTGTTTCAATGCTATATCATCCACCTGTGCCTTGATCTTCTCTTGGTGTGTTGCCAAATACACCACTGCATTTCCACCCTTGTGGAAGCAGTCTGTCATCTCCTTCTTGTTGAGATTCATCTCAAACCTTATAGATTTTATATCTTGGGCAAGATCAAACTGTAATGATCTGTGCCCTGCATCAACATAAGCCTCTATGGCTTTCCTTTGTTCATCCATTTTAATCTGCAGTGCAATCAGTAAAGCACTATAGTCAACAGTTGGAGCTTGTTGAACTATAGGCTGTGGGGCTACAGTTTGCAGAGCCTTCTTGTAACTCTGGCTCCTTCTCTTGAATACATAGAGTTTCTTTTTCCTTGCCCTTGCAGTCTCCTCATCTTCAGAGGCAGAAGTGCTGGCAATATCAACCCTCTCCTTAGGGCTTTGAGGCTTGTCAGCTTGCACATCTTGTGCCTTCTCAGTTTCTTCCCTTATAGGCTCCTCCAGAACTTGCATTTGCTCCCCCTCAACAGCAGCATTCTCTCCTTCAGCAGCATCAATTTCCTTGTCAAAATCTGCTTGATCCAAATTTAGGAACAAGTCTTCCATTGTGTATTCAGGGGGTGAAGAAGCTGGAGACATTCTTTGTTCTTCAACTACTGGAGCAGGAATCTCTTCTTGTACAGCAGATGTGTCCTCTCTAACAACATCTGGAACTTGACTAGGCAGCTGTGTTTGCTGAGGAACATCAGACAAATCAGCATCTTCTATAAGATATTCTAGAGTTTTTAGATCAGTGAGTACCTCTTGAATGATGGTTGTGGCTTGCTCACTGTCCAGTGTAGATGCTGCTTCTACAACTGGATGCTCCCCCTGGCTTTGATCCCTGTGGATGGGGCTAGCTGGAGGTAGCTCCCCCTGGATCTCAGCATCAGCTGGAGGAGCAGGAGACTTCACTGCTGGCACTTCCTCATGATCATCAGGAGTGAAAATAACCTATTCTTCACTCCCAGAACTGCTGGAGGACTCTTGTGCCACAGGAGCTATCTTCCTTTTCTTCTTAGGAGGAGTGACTTTCTCAGTAACTGTCTTCTCTAGTGTTGGCATTTCCTTGGACAACACCCTGTCCCATCTTGAAAAGATCCTTAGATCCATCTTCCTCATGTGATTTATCTTGCTTCCTGCAGCAGTATTCATTACCTCTAGTATGGTACCAGCTAGGTAGAGACTGATGATTCTGCCCAGATTGGGCTTCTTCAAGCTCTCCTTGATCTTGTCAAAAACCACTATTGACCAGTCTGTTTTCAGAGTGAATATGATCCTTGTCATGATTCCAAACATATAGGCAGACACTCTGTCATGCCCTCCAGGTTTGCTGAGCAAGACTTTTCCCACTATCTCAGACATGAACTTCCCTTGATTATTCATGCCTTTTCTGTTGAAAACAGATCCTATCTTCATCTTTGGATCTAGTCCACACCAGGTAAGAGCTTCCCTGGTCTTTGAAGCAGTCACCTCTTCTTCATCTTGAGTTCTTGGCAATTGAAGAATCTTCCTCAGACTTTTTGGGGTTACCTTAACCTTTTCTCCATGAACTCTGGATTTGATTTTGTATCCAGATTCATCTACTGCAGCTCCATTCAGAAATTCAAGCACCTCCTTCTTCCATATCTTAGTTGGTTCAGAAACTAAGTACTCTAACCCTGAATCGGCAACTAGGGTTACTACGGCCCTGATTTCTTGATCAGCATCGTCGAACGCGACGCGCACAAGCTCATAGCCTTCGTTAACGTTCTCCTCAAGCTTAGGTGCCATTAGGGTTTGTAGAATTTGTCTTTAGAAAAGAGAGGTGTCGACACAGTAGTTTTGGTCTCGAAACTTTGAAAGCGTGTCGACAAACAAAGACAGAACCCTATTTATACCTTTCTGATTTTGAAGATGAACAGGCGGGACAGCTAACTTAAAATGTGTCGACACTGGCAACAAGTGTCGACACTGACTTATAATGTCTCGACACATATGTGTCGACACAAGTTTAGCCAACAGATTTTATGTGTCGACACATGGTTATGTGTCGACACAACATAACTCGACACATTGTCGAGACTTTACTTAGAAAATTCTGAGTAAAACTTAAGTGTCGACACCATATTGGATGTGTCGACACCTACTTGACATGTGTCGACACTAACATTCTGAAGTGTCGACACCACATTCCTAGATGTGTCGACACCTTTTTCCTGAAGTGTCGACACCACTATTCTGTGTCGACATAGACTTGTCTATGTGTCGACACCTTTTTACTTAGTCATTTTCAAATCTGTAAACTTACTCTAAGTTTATCATTTCTAGTTCAATTTTGAATCTATTGAACTTAGCTTCTTCTAGTGGCTTAGTAAACATATCAGCTACTTGTTCATCTGTTTTAACATATTCTAATAAAATATCTTCTCTTTCTACATGCTCCCTAAGAAAATGATATTTAATCTCAATATGTTTTGTCCTACTATGGGATACAGGGTTATTAGCTATTGAAATAACACTTGTAGAATCACAGAAAAGTGGAGTTCTACTTACCTGAAATCCATAGTCCTCTAGCTGATGTTGAATCCACAGAAGTTGAGCACAGCAACTTCCTGCAGCAACCACATACTCTGACTCAGCTGTGGAGATAGCCACACTGGTTTGCTTCTTGCTACTCCATGAAATTAGTCTCCCACCTAGGAATTGACAGGTTCCAGTAGTGCTCTTTCTATCCTCTTTGCATCCTGCAAAGTCTGCATCTGAATAACCTGTTAGATCAAAATCTCCATTCCTAGGGTACCAGAGGCCTAGATAGGGAGTGCCCTTTAGATATCTCAATATTCTTTTGACTGCAGTCAAATGAGACTCTTTAGGGCAGCCTTGATACCTTACACAAACACATGTAGCATACATGATGTCTGGTCTACTAGCAGTCAAGTATAATAGGGAGCCAACTATCCCTCTATACAAGGTTTCATCTACAGGTTTCCCTGCATCATCCTTGCTAAGAGACATACTTGACCCCATAGGAGTCTTCATGGTACTGGATGAATCCATACCATACTTCCTTATGAGTTCTAGGGTGAACTTTGACTGACAAATGGACAAACCACTCTCAGTCTGTTTAACTTGGAGACCCAAGAAAAACTTCAGCTCTCTCATACTACTCATCTCAAACTGACCTTGCATAAGTTTTGCAAACTTTTTGCAAAGGCTGCTTTCAGTAGACCCAAATATAATGTCATCTACATATATTTGGACTAGTATGACTTTGCCTCTAGATTCCCTAAGGAATAGAGTCTTATCTATTTTCCCCCTTGAGAACTTGTTCTCAATGAGAAAACTAGATAGGGTTTCATACCAAGCCCTAGGGGCTTGCTTTAACCCATATAAAGCTTTCCTAAGTCTATAAACATAATGAGGTAGAGTTGAATCAACAAAACCTGAAGGCTGCTCCACATAGACTTCTTCTTTCAAATTACCATTTAGGAATGCTGACTTGACATCCATTTGGTATACCTTGAATCCTTGATAGGTTGCATAGGCCAAGAACATCCTTATGGCTTCCAGTCTGGCTACTGGAGCAAAGGTTTGATCAAAGTCAATACCTTCTTCTTGCCTATATCCTTTAGCAACCAGTCTAGCCTTATTCTTAATGATGACCCCTTGTTCATCCATCTTATTCCTGTAGATCCACTTAGTTCCTATTACATTGTGGTCTTTAGGTTTAGGAACCAATTCCCAGACCTTGCACCTCTTGAACTGATTAATCTCTTCTTGCATTGCTTCAGTCCATTGTGGATCTTGTATTGCTTCTTCAAACTTCTTAGGTTCAACTTGTGACAGAAAACTGGAATAGATTGCAGCATTCTGATTTCTGCTCCTAGTTTGAACTCCTTGTCTTGGATCTCCAATAATCAGCTCTACTGGATGATCTCTTAGATGCCTGTTGGCTGGAGGCAATCTTACTTCTGGTTGAACCACTTCAGCATCTGCATCATGCTGTATACCTTGGATTTCTTCAGCAATTGGCACATGTAGTTCTCCCCCTGGACAACAGCTACTCTCTTCTCCTTGCTGTCTTGCAGCAGGCACTTCTTCTATAGTAAGCTTGTCCATTTTCTTTGATAAACCTGTGGGGCTGCATACACTGCTAGACAACTCATTATTAATAAGTTTAGTCTCATCAAAAACTACATGCACAGATTCTTCTACAACTTGTGTAGTCAAGTTGTAGACTCTATAAGCCTTACTATTATTACTGTACCCAACAAAAATTCCCTCTTAGGACTTGGCAGCAAACTTAGTTAAGTAAGACTTCCCATTGTTAAGTATGAAGCATTTGCAACCAAAGATCCTGAAGTAGGATAGGTTTGGTTTCCTGCCTTTCACAACTTCATAGGGGGTCTTGTTTAGCCCTTTAGTGATGGTAGCCCTATTTATAACATGGCATGCAGTGTTAACTGCTTCAGCCCAGAAATACTCTGGCAGTGATGTATCACTAAGAAGGGTTCTACCAGCCTCTATCAAGGTCATATTCTTCCTCTCAGCAATGCCATTTTGCTGAGGTGTTCTAGGTGAAGAGAATTCTTGAAATATCCCAAAGTCTTCACATAGTTTTGTCATGCTTTCAGACTGAAACTCAGTACCATGGTCACTTCTAATTTTGACCACAGTACTATTTAGTTCATTCTGAATTTGCTTGACAAAGCTGTAGAAGACACTAGGTGTTTCAGATTTCTGTCTTAAGAAGAACACCCAGGAAAACCTTGAGTAGTCATCAACAACTACAAGGGTATAGACCTTCCTACCTAAGCTGTGAACTGGCATTAGACCAAAGAGATCCAAATGAAAGAGGTACAAACACCTCACAGCATCTTTGTTTTCTATGCTTTTAAAGGTGGATTTAGTCTGCTTGCCCTTTTGACAAGCTGAGCAAATACCATCTTTGACACACTTAACTTGAGGATCATTCCTCACTAACTCTTTGCTAAAGAGTTTGCTAATAGTCTTGTAGTTAAGATGGGCTAGCCTCTTGTGCCATTTAACACAATGAAAGACTGTCTCATCAGCTACAAGACAAACTGGAGAACCATTGTTCTCAATCATAATGTCTAGGCAGTAGACATTCCTCTTCCTATAACCTGTCAAAATGATCTCTTGATCACTTGACCTCTTGATATGACAACCATTTTTAACAAATGAGATTTCATACCCTACATCACTTAATTGACTTATACTTATTAGGTTGTGTTTCAACCCTTTAACATAAGCCACTTGAGTAATGGTAACCAAGTTTGTAGAAATGTTACCAAACCCTTTGATGATTCCTTTTTCAGAACCACCAAAGGTAACCTTTGGACCATCTTTTATTGGTATGTAGTCCTTTAGTAGTCCCCTTGTTCCAGTCATATGTCTGGAACATCCACTGTCCAAGTACCATGTTGAGGTATGGCCACTTGGACTCACCTGCAAAACAGATTAATGAACCTTAGAACCCAAAGAATTCTTGGGTCCTTGGTACATGTTAGTCTGCAATCTGACAAAGCTACCTACTGGCTTTCCACCAGGTAGCTTACTACTCACCTTGGCACTGACATTGTGCCAACAGTCCACTGCAAAATGGCCAATCTTGCCACAACACCAACATTCAAACTTGTTGTACCTTTGCTTAGGTACTGCCTTGGCTGTCTTGTCTACAGCAGGCATGTTGAATGTTGGGGCTTTGCCCTTGGACTTAGACTTGGACTGCTCAGTCCTTGCAGGTCTAATAAAGCCCAGTCCAGCCTTGCCTTTATGATGAACAAATTCATCAATTAAAGGTAGCACTGACTTAGGTTTAGAAAACCTAGCAACAAGCTCTCTCTCTTTCTGAAGATTGCTCTCCAGACTCTTGATTTGATCATTTTTAAATGATATAGTACCCATTTGAATCACTGTTATGTGCTTCAACCTGGCTATCTCATTCAGTTTTTGATCAAAAGACTTCTTAGTGTAGGGATGTTTGTGAGATGGACGTGCTTACGTGAACGGCGGATTACCACATCACAGAACATAGAAAAATAAGAGAGTGCTCCGACCAAAGCGAACGAAAAGGGGTCGGTTGGCTCTCAAAAATACGGGACTCGATACAACGTCCTTAGGACCTACTCTCCAACAAGCACACAACTCGCGCCTAGCCGGACTCGATACCACGACCTTAGGACCTACCTCTCCAACAAGCACACATCTCACCGCACCTACACAAGCATCTATTCTTTTCACAATAAGCCGTCAATCGCAGCAACAAATATATTTAGGAGCGGCGGTAAACGATAAGGAGGGATCAAGAACAAGTTGAGATTAACTCCCTTGTTAGCACCAAAGCGTGCCCAATCTTGGAGAACAAGTCAAGGCTTGGCCTAGTTTGTTCTCTAGCGGATCTTCCAATCCGGAAAACAAGAGGGTCAGCAACAAACGTTCGATTCAGATTTGCAAGCGAAAAACACTTTAAAATCGCGGAAAAGACGGATGAATAACCTCCACAAAATTCTCACAGCAAGAAACACAAAGATAGGGAAGAGATTACCCAACCAAGAAGAAGATCACACAATATTTGTGGGAGAATCACTCTCTCCACGGTTCCACCGGTTTCACACCGAAGGGGGCTGCTTCCTTCTTCCACGGAGTCGCACCGAGAGAAGCCACGCCGGAGTCGCACCGAACGGGGATGGAGGAGGCAAGGCTTGGCTTCACACCAAAGGGGAGGAGGTGGCTATGGCTTTCACCATGGTGGCCGAAATTCCTCAAGGGGTTTCTTTAGGTTTCTTTTTCCAATGCATAACTCATCATAATATCCTCCTTTAAATAGGAGTTACAAAAGAGATCCAACCATCCATGATGGAGATGAAATCTCATCCATCCGGGCGGTTACATACACACCAAGGGTTTAATAGCACACCAACATGAAAATAAAAATATTACAAGCCAAATGTTTTAAGCAATTAAAATAAAACTAAGTAGAATTATTAAGCAAGCTTTGCGCGCCGCGGACGGAGGTTGTATCGCAGCTTTCCGTTAGCGTCCTTGGCGTTGTCATGACGCCGCAAATCTTTAACTTGTTGCGCCGCAGCAACCGGGTCATCATCAGGAAGTGTTGGAGGGGCCGCAACAACCGGGTCATCATCAGGAAGTGTTGGAGGGGCCGCGCCATCAATCCTCCCCCACTCAAAATCGCGCATCTCCGATGCGTGGGCTGATAGAAAGCGGCGGAGAAGCTCGGCATCCAAACGTTGAAGCTCTGTCTCGAGGACCCATGAGTCGTCCGACGGTGGGCGGTCACGCCAACGGATGAGGAAGCGGTAGGTAGCACCGGCATGAGTAGTAAGTGGCTCAGCAGCGAGTATCATATCTGGATGGAGAAACGTCTTAGGAAACCTGGGAAACATGTCAGCAGTAGGAATAAAAGAAGGCAGCGTACCATCCGATGTTATACCTGCGGGGACCGGAGGAGAGAGATCATCCAAACTACCACTCCCCAACCCATTAGAAATTTCAGTGGAGGGAGAAGACGACAAAGAAACCAACTCTTGTGGAGGCGCAACAAACAGCGTCAAATCCGAGACATTAAAAATAGGGGAGATACCCCATTCAGCAGGCAAATCCAATACGAAAGCGTTGTCACCTAGCTTCTTTATAATCCGAAAAGGACCGGCGCATTTTGGAGCTAACTTTTTAACGGTGCCAGTTGGCATTCGTTCGGGAACTAACCGTACTAAAACCAGATCGCCGACCTTAAAGTGTGACACCTTCCTATGTAGATTAGCGTGCGCTTGATAAGACTCATATTGAGCAGTCAAGGTAGCTCGTATACGTGCATGTAAGTCGTGAATATGTTGGGCGAAGGATTGTGCAAATTGACTTGTTTTGTATGTGGGAGGTAAGGGGACCAAGTCAAGTGGCACAGGGGCCTTATACCCGTGGACAATTTCATTCGGAGACATACCCGTGGACCGATTTTTAGAATTATTGTAAGCCAGTTGTGCATGTGGAAGCAGTAAATCCCAAGTGCCTTTATGGTCGCTCACGAGACATCGAAGAAGATTTCCTAGGCTCCGATTGACTACTTCCGTCTGGCCATCAGTTTGTGGGTGATAAGCCGCGGAGAATAATAATTTTGTGCCCATAAGAACCCACAAGGTTTTCCAAAAGTAGCTAGTGAACTTGACGTCCCTATCTGAGACAATAGTCTTCGGAACGCCACGGTGACTAACGACGTCTTTAAAATACAGTTTCGCAATGTGAGAGCGTAGTTGGTCTTACTACAGGGGAGGAAGTACGCCATCTTGGAGAACCTATCCACAACAACGAGTATAGAATCATGACGTCGCAGGGTGGGGGGAAGGCCTAATACAAAGTCCATGCTCACGTCTTCCCACGGGACGGACGGAATAGGTAGCGGAGTGTATAAACCTACATTGGACTTAGTACCTTTAGAAACTTGGCACGTACGGCAACTGCTCACAACTTTCCCAACCATCGCCTTTAGTTTAGGCCAAAAGAATTTCTCCTCTACGAGCGTTATCGTTTTGTCTCTGCCAAAGTGGCCACTCAAGCCACCACTATGTAACTCCCAAATGATGTGGAGTCGCAAAGAGGAGTGGGGGATACACAATTTTCTGTGTTTGAATAAGTATCCGTCTCTAAGTGAATAGGCCGTGATGGTCGCGGGAGAGCTATCCTGGGCAGATAAGTATGGCTCCTGAAAATCAGGGCATGTGGCGTATTCATCCTTTATGCGCTCGAACCCTACCACGTGGACTTGCATGGAGGAAAGTAAGAGGGTGAGGCGGCTGAGTGCATCGGCAACTCGATTGTCGGTCCCTTTAAGGTGCTTGAGAGTAAATGTGTATTCTTGCAAGAAGGATACCCATTTAGCGTGGCGCGGGCTGATTTTGTGCTGACCATTGATGAATCGCAACGCTTCATGATCAGAGAGGATCACGAACTCCTTATGAAGGAGGTAGTGCCTCCAATGATGCAAACATCTAATGACCGCATAAAACTCCCTATCGTAATTGGAATAATTTAATTTAGCACCCGCTAACTTCTCACTAAAATAACTAACCGGGTGACCCTCTTGACTCAAGACACCTCCAATCCCTACGCCAGATGCATCACAAGTAAGCTCGAAGACCTTGGTGAAGTCAGGGAGACGTAACACCGGTGCTTCGGTCATAAGCTCCTTAATACGATGGAATGCAAACGTGGCGGATTTGGACCATGTGAATTCTCCTTTCTTCATGCAGTCCGTAATGGGTGCCATAATGCTACTAAAATCACGTATGAAACGACGATAAAAGGTAGCTAACTCGTGGAAACTACGCACCTCACGAAGGCTAGTGGGCTCGGGCCAGTCTCTAATCACCTGAACCTTTCCTGGGTCAACACGAATTCCTTCCGAGCCAACTATATAACCTAAGAATTCAACCTCCGAAACATAAAACGTGCATTTCTTTAGATTTAGATATAAGGTTTCAGTCCTTAAGGTGGAGAGGACTACTTTGATGTGAGAGAGGTGTTCGGCGGGGGAGGTACTAAACACTAGGATGTCATCAAAATACACTACAACAAACTTCCCCATATATGGCCTAAAGATGTGCGTCATCATTCGGGAGAAGGTGTTGGGGGCATTGGATAGCCCAAAGGGCATCACAAGCCATTCATACAACCCGTCCTTAGACTTGAACGCCGTCTTCCACTCATCCCCCTCTCGGATCCTGATTTGGTGGTAACCACTCCGTAAGTCCAGTTTAGAGAAGATAGTGGCACCCGATAGGACATCCAAGAGATCATCTAGTCGCGGAATTGGAAACCTATATTTTATAGTAATTTTGTTGAGAGCTCGGCTATCAACACACATGCGCCAGGTGCCATCCTTCTTAGGGGCAAGAAGAGCGGGGACAGCACATGGGCTCATACTCGTCCTAATAAATCCCTTATTTAACAACTCCTCTATCTGGGTTTGTAACTCTATGTGGGTAGTTGGATTAAGCCTATAGTGTGGTTGGTTGGGTAAGGACGATCCGGGGATAAGGTCTATTGCGTGTTGTATATCTCTAAGCGGTGGTAACGACGAAGGCAACTCCTCTGGGTATACATCCCTAAACTCATCCAACAATACCCGTAGCTCTCGGGGTAAATCTTCCAACACGCCACCATCAGTTTTTTTCACTCAGAAGTACAAGAGCGTACATTATTCCCCCAATAAAGGGATCCTTCACAAATTCCTTCCTACCAACTAAACTCAAGGCTTTCCTCTCAACTGGGATGGTGGTATCCTTAGCCAACACTACCGGCTCTTTTGGCACAGTCGGTCTCAAGGTGACGATCTTGCCATTGAATTTAAACTCATAAGTGTTGGCACGACCATAGTGCGTCACATCACGGTCATATAGCCACGGGCGGCCTAATAACACATGACAAACGTCCATTGGTAGGACGTCGCACCAAACCTCATCCGTGTAGGATTTGAAAGACAGGGGGACTAGGCACCGTTGGGTAACCTTAATAGTAACCTTACTAATCCAAGCGACCTGGTAGGGGGTCGGGTGCGGCTCGACAGTCAAGGACATGCGCTTAACGGCATTCTCAGAAACGGCGTTTACGCAACTACCACCATCAATAACTAATTTGCAAAGTTTTTCTCCACTCTTAAAGATCAGGGAAAAGATGCTCGTCCTCTTCCAGTCGTCTACAGGACGAGGAGTGGTCAAAATGCAACGCATCACCATAAGGCGGTGATCGTCCTCCAAGTCACTAGGGACTCCGTCAGGGTCGCTCTCCTCTTCGGCCTCATGGACATAGTCGTCAGGGTCGGTAGTGGACTCTAGTAAGGCTATGGCCTTCGTCTTGGTGGGGCATTCATAGGCATAGTGGCCTTGAACACCGCATGAGTAACAAGTGGTGTTAGCCTTGCTAACCTTTCCAACGGGGATACGCTCACTAGCGGGGTTCTTGGTATTTCTCGCGGTAATCACAACGGATTTCGACTCGGAGGATCTAAATCTTCCTTTATCAGGAAAAGTGGAAGAAGATGCCCCAGCGGTGGACTTATTCTTCGCATTAGAATAACGGGAGTGAGCTTTAGATGCTAGGTTCTTTTCAATGTCCAAGGCGGCATTGAAAGTCGTATTCAAGTCCGTGTGACCATAACGCAAGAGTTTCCGCTGAATGTCGGGGTGAAGTCCCTTTCGAAATCTAGATAAAGTTACTTCGGGGATCTCTCGAAGGTCACATCGTACCATACGGTCCTTAAGTTCTCCCATATATTCAGCAACAGACATTGAGCCTTGCCGAAGGGTGGCAAGCTCATCGAACATTTGCGTCCGATGGTACGCGGGAACGTACTGATCGGTTAGCAGGTTCTTCATAACAGCCCATCCAATGAGTGGGACCCCGTGCCCAGCTCCTAACCTACGTTCTTCATTCAGCCATAGGTTTTGGCACGTCCCATTAATTTCATCCTGGCAACTTGAACCTTTTGGGGTCCGTGAGGTTGTGCCATTCGAAATAGCACTCCATGTCTATAGCCCAATGGAGGAAGATCTGGGGATCTCCCATGCCATCATAGGTGGGGGCATCTATCTTGATAGCCCTCGTGATATCAAAGCCTCGCTCGGGGCGGGGTTCTCGAGGGGGCATACGGGGAGAGTTTCCCTCAGAATCCGAATCAAAGTTCGGTTGGTGCCGGTTGGGCTGCCCAGCATTAACGGGAGGTGGGGGTGGCCTTGCTTGATTTTGTAGGATCTGGGCTAAGGCGTTCCTAAGCTCTGTCATTTCGGCACGAAGACCTGCTATAGCCTCGGTGTTGGGATCACCATGCTCATTCGCAGCCATCCTAGACGTAGACGGGGTTGCGTACTCCGTTCCTAGCCTAGTGCGCATTCAGGTTTGGGAGGCCCCGGGCAAGATGAATTTTCCTAGGACTGAAGCTATATTGAAAATAAGATATTTTTATATACTCCGATGAGAATAACACGTAGATCGTTAAAAAATTTTTTTTGAAATTTTGCTGAAAAATAAAGTTTTCAGCCCGCTATTTGCAGACCACAGAAAATATTTTTTGGAGTTCTAACGATCAGATCTCTAACAAGGAACGCAGAGAGGATGTTTGCAACGTGAAAGTTGAAACAACCTCGCTTTGATACCAAATTGGTGTAGGGATGTTTGTGAGATGGACGTGCTTACGTGAACGGCGGATTACCCATCACAGAACATAGAAAAAAAGAGAGTGCTCCGACCAAAAGCGAACGAAAAGGGGTCGGTTGGCTCTCAAAAAAATACGGGACTCGATACAACGTCCTTAGGACCTACTCTCCAACAAGCACACAACTCGCGCCTAGCCGGA
This sequence comes from Platanthera guangdongensis, assembly GCA_039583875.1. Classification (NCBI taxonomy): domain Eukaryota; kingdom Viridiplantae; phylum Streptophyta; class Magnoliopsida; order Asparagales; family Orchidaceae; genus Platanthera; species Platanthera guangdongensis. Next base: position 214,033,969 of record CM077150.1, read on the forward strand.
CTCGATACCACGACCTTAGGACCTACCTCTCCAACAAGCACACATCTCACCGCACCTACACAAGCATCTATTCTTTTCACAATAAGCCGTCAATCGCAGCAAAAATATATTTAGGAGCGGCGGTAAACGATAAGGAGGGATCAAGAACAAGTTGAGATTAACTCCCTTGTTAGCACCAAAGCGTGGCCAATCTTGGAGAACAAGTCAAGGCTTGGCCTAGTTTGTTCTCTAGCGGATCTTCCAATCCGGAAAACAAGAGGGTCAATAACAACGTTCGATTCAGATTTGCAAGCGAAAAACACTTTAAAATCGCGGAAAAGACGGATGAATAACCTCCACAAAATTCTCACAGCAAGAAACACAAAGATAGGGAAGAGATTACCCAACCAAGAGAAGATCACACAATATTTGTGGGAGAATCACTCTCTCCACGGTTCCACCGGTTTCACACCGAAGGGGGCTGCTTCCTTCTTCCACGGAGTCGCACCGAGAGAAGCCACGCCGGAGTCGCACCGAACGGGGATGGAGGAGGCAAGGCTTGGCTTCACACCAAAGGGGAGGAGGTGGCTATGGCTTTCACCATGGTGGCCGAAATTCCTCAAGGGGGTTTTACTTTAGGTTTCTTTTTCCAATGCATAACTCATCATAATATCCTCCTTTAAATAGGAGTTACAAAAGAGATCCAACCATCCATGATGGAGATGAAATCTCATCCATCCGGGCGGTTACATACACACCAAGGGTTAATAGCACACCAACATGAAAATAAAAATATTACAAGCCAAATGTTTTAAGCAATTAAAATAAACTAAGTAGAATTATTAAGCAAGCTTTGCGCGCCGCGGACGGAGGGGGGGTTTTTTGGTTGTGTGTGGGTGGGCGTTGTATCGCGGCGGCGGGGTTTCCGTTAGCGTCCGCCGTACGTGGCGTTGTCATGACGCCGCAAATCTTTACTTGTTGCGCCGCAGCCAACCGGGTCATCATCAGGAAGTGTTGGAGGGCCGCAACAACCGGGTCATCATCAGAAGTGTTGGAGGGGCCGCGCCATCACTTCTCAAAATCTGTTGCTGCAGCTTTAAGAATAGCAATTTCCTTTGCCTGACTTTTGGCTAGGGTCTTGCTTTTCTTGTAAGCCTGCAATAGTACCTTATATTCATCTATAAGCTGATGAATATCATTCTCAGACTCAGATACATTCTCATCACTTGATGAAGAAGAATCTGAATCTGAACTAGAATAAGAAACTGAATTTAAACTAGAACTTTGTACCTGACTGGGTCCTGGCTGCTCCAGGATTTTGGCACTCTCTGTCAAAGCCATTAGCCCTTGGCATTGACTGTCTTCTTGTTCATAAATAGACTCCATTAACTGCATGAATTCTCCTCTTCTTATTCAGCAAACAGCCCTATGTAGGCTTCAGCCTCAGACTCAGTTTCTGAAAAGAAGAGATATCTGATAGAGTCTTCTCCTTCTTGGCAACAAAAGACTTCTCTTTCTTGCCTTTGAAATGAGTCTTTTTCCTGTCACCAGATTCCTTCTCTTCTCTGGACAATCTGCAATACATGCCCTATCTATTGCAGCAATAGCACCTATCTTTGAACCAGTTGACTTGCTTGACTTTGTCCTTTCTTGTCCATTCTTGAAGACCTCCTTTTCTGATAAGAGTCTTCCTTTCCTTGTGATGTAGAAGGCCTTGACCTCCACTGTTTCTTTTTCAAAAACTTCTGAAAGTGTCTAGTGAAAGCAGCAAAGTCTTCATCACTTTCACTGCTTTCTGACTTGGTGCTGACTGTTTCATCTGACTCTGATTCAGTAATCTTTGGAGGTGGAGTTGGTGATTTATTCCTGCACTTTCTGGGGAATCTGCCTTGAAAGCAACTGATCTTTCTTGTGCTCAGTCCTTGTTGATTTCTCCTCCTCTTTTCTCACTGTCAACTGCATCTCATATGACAATAACTTGCCAAACAGTGTAGGAGGAGGAATTTCCCCAACTTAGCCATTTCTCTAATGGCACAGATCTTGGTGTCCCAATCTTTGGTTAGGGACCTTAAGAACTTGTCATTTAGTTCATAGTTACTGAACTCTCTTCCATAAGACATGAGTTCATTAACTATTCTGTAGAACTTTTTGTAGCACTCAGTTATGCTATCACCTTTACCTTGTCTAAAACTCTCATACTCCTGATTTAGCAAGGATTTTCTATCTTGTCTAACTTCTTCAGATCCTTCCATATACACTATAAGAGTGTCCCACATCTCCTTGGCTGTCTTGCAATGTATAAGATTCTGAAAAGTTGCATCATCAATGGCACTCACTATTATGTTTTGTGCCCTCTTGTCCATGGTAGCTAGGACAATCTCATCCTTAGTCATCTCAGAGAAATCCTTTGGGGTTCTCTGATTTGCATCTAGAACTGAAATCTTCATGGGCACATAAGGCCCTTCTTTTACTGTGATGTAGATTCTAGGGTCTGAGGCCTCCATAAATAGCCTTACCCTTTCCTTCCAGATCCCAAAGATCTCTTTTCTGCATATAGGTAATTTCATGGAACCCAATTCCTTGTGATTCTCAGAAGAACCCATGTTTCTTGATTTTCTTGAATTTCTTGACACTGTGTTGCCTTACACTGAATCTGCCAAATAGGATCTCCTCAGACTGTTAGTCCTTGTTTTGAGAAACCTCGCTTTGATACCACTTGAAAGATATGGTACCTAAACACCTAGAGGGGGGGTGTGAATAGGTGACCTAATCCTTTTTTAACTTTACTGGCAGCAAACAGTTTATTATCACAGATTTTTACCTTTTGCACAGCAATCTCAAAGTATTCACAGCATACACAGCACAATCACAGCACAACACAGTGGTTTATAGTGGTTCCCCAAGATATGGGTACATCCACTTTCCCCCTTCGCCTATCTAGCAGTGTACTAGATTCGGCCAAACTCCTCCACTGTCTCAGAACCCAAATTGGTTCCTACACCTCAGGCCCAAAGCCTTACAACTCAGCTTTATCCCAAAGCCTACACTCAGCCAATCAAGGCCTACACTCAGCCAACCAAGGCCTACACTCAGCCAACAAGGCCTACTCTCAGAGATCTCAATCTCCTACACTCAGGCTAACAAGCCCTACCCTCAGCCTTTATAGTTATAGGCTTACAAATCACTCAGATCCAAAGGATCCTACAAGTTAAAATGTATTACAAAAAATTAACTCAATAACTCAGAAATGAAAGAGGGGAGTTGAGAGTTTCTTGATGAGTTCTTGGAAGAACTCAGCTGGATTCACCCTGACTTAGCTTTCTTCAAAGCTTCTTGAGTAGAACTGAATAAGACTGAATCCTCCTGCAGAAGTTCCTTGACCTCTGCTACTTAAGATCCAGAATTGTATCTGAATCCTTCTTCTCAGCCTAGTTCCAGAGGCTGATTTCTTGGAAGGAGCCCTCTCTCTCCAACTTCTTAGATCTGCACTTGGAATGCAAGATCTTCTTGTGTGATACTCTTGGTACCACTTCAATAATTTTGTTTTTCAACAAACTGAACTTTTGAACAATAATCTGATCCACAATTTCTGTAAACTGTAGATGCCTATTTATAGGCCTTCTTCATGGTAACCGGTTGGTCCGGTCAATAACTGACTTCTGATATCTCTGACAGGTGCTGTAGACTGGCTAGAACGGCAGCTGTCAAATCATCCAGTCATTTCTTGAAAATCTCTAACTGTCTGTAAGTGTCGAGACTTTCTATCTTTAAGTGTCGACACTTATAGTCCAAGTGTCGACACATGTTGTGTAAGTGTCGACACAAGTCTACAAGGTGTCGACACATTTCCTTGTATGTCTCGACACAGATTCTTCTGCATGTGTCGACACTGAAATTGAGTGTCGACACAAGTACTTGTTCTTCTAGCTTTTGCTGAATTCTTCTAAGTGTCGACACATCTCCTTTGTGTCGACACAACTTCTTGTGTTGAATCTGTCAAGTGTCGACACTGCTTCTTGGTGTCAACACATAGTCTTCATTGTCGTTACTTGCTGAGTGTCGACACAGCTCCTTGTCTCGACACACCTTCTTCTTGTTGAGACTTCAGCTAAGTGTCGACACATTCCCTTAGTGTCGACACTTGTACTTAGAATATTTTTGTTGAACTTTCTGATCTTTGCTAAGTGTCGACACAGCTCCTTGTGTCGACACTTTCTTCAAGTGTAGAGTCTTTAGCTGAGTGTCGACACATTGTGCTGGGTGTCGACACTTACTTCATGTGTTGACTCTTCTGGTTGTGTGTCGACACATTGTGCTGGGTGTCGACACATTCTTCAAGTGCTGACTCTTCTGTTGAGTGTCGACACATTGTTCTGAGTGTCGACACTTTAACTTAGTCTCTGCAGACTTTTGCTGAGTGTCGACACAACTCCAAGTGTCGACACTTTCTGGTGTAGACACAGCTTCACTGGGTGTCGACACAGCTCCTTGTGTCGACACATTCTCTCTGCACTTTTCTTCACTGAGTGTCGACACAGCTCCAAGTGTCGACACTTTCTGTCTGGTGTCGACTCTGCATCCCAGGTGTCGACACAATGACTCCAAGTGTCGACACTGCTTGTCTGGGTGTCGACACAAGTCTTCTTAAGTGTCGACACTTTCCCTCTGGGTGTCGACACATGGACTTAGAAACATTTTGCTTCAGTCTAGTGATTTCTTAACCTGCATAAGTAAACTCAACATACATCAAATATATTATGATGTATATCATTGAGTTGGGTGAGGCTTCTTCAAATCAGGTACATTTGACCAATGTACCCAACACCCCTTGACTAAGTTGACGCAGAAGAATGCGGCGTTCGTGTCGAGTGAGAAATGCGAGGAGGCTTTTCTGGAGCTGAAGAACAGGTTGTGTTCTGCTCCTATTTTGGCACTGCCTACGGAAGGCAAGGACTATGACATATATGTGGATGCCTCGCATGTTGGGCTCGGAGGTGTGTTGATGCAAGAGGGGAAGGTGATTGTGCATGGGTCGAGGCAATTGAAGACTCATGAGAGGAACTACCCTACGCATGATCTTGAGTTCGCAACAGTGATCTTTGCCCAGAAGTTGTGGAGACATTTACTTTATGGTGCTCAATGCAAGATCTACACCGATCATAAAAGCCTCAAGTATGTATTCACCCAGAAGGAGCTGATTTTGCGCCAGCGGCATTGGTTAGAGTATGTGGCCGATTATGATGGGGATATACAGTATCATCCGGGCAAGGCCAATATGGTGGCCGATGCCCTGAGCCGGACGACGGGGAAGATCTTTAATCTCACCGCCGATCGTTTTGTGGAAGAGTTCCTCCTGATGGATATTTTCGTGGGACGCTGTGTCATGCAGAGCAGTTTGGCAGTGGCAGAGCCGTCTTGGATTGCACTTACCAGGTTGCAGCAAAAGGATGTTCCAGATCTTCTGCACTTGTACCTCAGGACTGAGAGAGGGGAGTTGCCGAATTTCACTATTGATGATGCGGGTACTTTGAAGTACCGCGGCAGGTTTTGCATCCCAGCTGTTGGAGGCATCAGGGGTATGATTTGCAGAGAGGCTCATGGATCTAGTGTTGCCTACCATCCAGGATCTACAAAGATGTATAATGAACTGAAGCAGATTGCATGGTAGTATGGGACGAAGGGTGATATATCCTGATTTGTTACTGAGTGCCACACTTGCAAGCGTGTGAAGGCCGATCATGGAAGGCTTGGTGGCAAGTTGTCACCGTTGGAGATCCCTAGTTGGAAGTGGGAAAGTATTTCTATGGACTTCATTACGGGCTTGTCGAGATATCCTAGATGTTTTGATTCTGTTTGGGTTATAATGGACAGACTGACAAAGTGTGCTCACTTTGTGCCGTACAAGATTGATTATCCGATGAAATTGGTAGCGGAGCTGTATTTGAATGAAGTCATCAGGTTGCACGGTGTGCCAGTTAGCATCATTTCGGATCGAGACACCCGTTTTACATTGCGCTTCTGGAGGAGTCTGCAAGGGGGTTTAGGTACAGATTTGAGGTATTCTACAGCTTACCACCCACAGACCAATGGTCAGACTGAGCGAGTGAACCAGATAGTTGAGGATTTGATCATGTGCTACATCTTGGACAATGGAGGAGCGTGGGATGAGGGTTTGCGGCTTATGGAATTCGCATACAACAACAGTTACCAGACGAGCTTGCAAATGGCTCGGTTTGAAGCCTTGTATGGGAGGCGCTGCAGAACTCCCTTATTTTGGATCGAGGTCGGTGAGAGGCCTGTGTTGGGTCCGGATGTGCTGGAGGAGGTGGAAACTGCTGTGAAACTTATTCGAGAAAAGCTTCGTATTGCTCAGGAGAGATATGAGAAGAATGCCAACCGGCGTAGGTCTGACTTGGAATTTTCTGTAGGGGACCTTGTGTTTCTTAAGGTTTCCCTGATGGTTGGTGTTAAGAGGTTCGGTAAGAACCGGAAGTTGGATCCGAGGTATGTGGGCCCGTTTAAGATTGTTGAGCGGATTGACATGTCAGCTTATAGATTGGATTTGCCAGCAAATTTCTCGGATGTTCAAAATGTGTTTCATGTAAGCCAATTGCGGAAGTGTGTGCGAAGCAGTGGGCAAGTATTGGATGCTGTACCCCAGTTGGAGCCTAATCTTTCATATGTTGAGGTGCCGGACCGCATCTTGGATACTCAAGACCGGGTGCTGCGGACGAAGTCTATCCCGATGGTGAAAGTTCTATGAAAGAATCAGGATTTGGAAAGCGCGACTTGGGAGCTAGAGTCGGCTACGAGGGAGGCTCACCCACATCTTTTCCCTTGATTTATTTGGTACGTTTCCATTCTAGTAGCTCTTGTTTTGTTACTTTCCTTCTATAGTAAAAGTGGCGTATATAAAGTTTCGGGACAAAACTTTCTTTTAGGGGGAGTGACTGTAACGCCCCCGATTTCTCTGCGATTATTTAATTCTCATTTGGCGTTACGTTGACGCATTTCCGGCATGTGCCATTTGTTATAGCAGGGTCTTAGCTCTCTAGATCCGTTGTGTGGTTGTTAGTAGCCTTTTTGGCAAGACTCCCTAGCATGCCGGGTTTGTTTTGGTGACCGGTGAGGCCTCTCGGGGGATGCTTGTGTTTTGGCTTCGGGTTGTGAAAACCTGAGTTTGGTTCGTCAAAAGTTGATTTCAACTTCGTCGTTGTGTTCGTAGCGTGGGTGTTTAGCTACGGTGCGAATTTTGTCGGAATCCGAGGTGCTTCGGTTTTCGCGTCGTTTTGGTGGTATTAATAATAATAATAATGCAATAGTTAATTAATGAAACTTGAATTGAATCAGTGGCGGTAGGGCTGAAAGGACGTGTCCATGCATTTATATATAAAGCCTTAGACAAAAAAAAATCAAGTCCTTTCACTGTCTCCTTCCTTGTAAGAGTAACCACTGCTTGTTCGAGAGGAAGAAAACTGCCAACCCTGCTACGCTTCAGACGCCGATTCTGGGAGCGTTAGTGAACAGAATTCGATTGCGAAAGCAGATTTGGAGTGCTCTCGCCTAGACCTTCATTCCTACGGTAAGAGATTCAATTTTCGTAATGTTTCTAGAGGGCTCAGAATTTTTTTTGGTTTGGACCTTTTCTGCCATTAAAACCTTAGATCCTGTTTAAGTGCTGTTGCGGCTGGAGCCGAGAGAGAGAGGAAGGGCTGTGCAAGTAAATTTCTGGATTTGAGGCAAGTGGTGCTACTACCCTTGCCAAGTTTTTCTTCTCCTTTCATGGTCAATTTGCTGTAATTCTTTTCCCTATTTTTTCCGAGATTGATATCTTACTCGTTTTTTTTCCGTCAAAAGCATGTTAATCTTAAACCATTATGATCCTTTATGTTTCTGTTTGCATTCTCTCAAGTTCTGAAAACTCAAATCTTCGGCTGGAGTACTATAGTCTTGTTTGTTTTTATCAAATTGTTTCCCTGATAATTAGTCAAAGTGTTCCCTATTAAATCCTCTGTTTGGGTAGTATCAAGCCTTTCAACCCTGGAATTTAATAGCAGTGAGATTTCATACTTATATTACCAGTAATAGGTTTGAATTAGGCTCAGAAGTTTGGTCGGGAACGAAGTTGGAGGTGCAGGATTTACCGTACACTCAATGCAGCCAGATCGACGGAAATCGTCGATATGGGTTCGACGATTATCGTCAAGCTGAGCTCGACGATGGGCCTTAGTTCTGGGTCTGACGGAAATCGTCGAACGGAGTTCGACGATTTTCCCGTAGCATCTGTTCGACGAAAGGTAAATCGTCGAACTGAAAGCCCACCTAGTGTCAACTATGTGCACCTATGGGGGGGGGGGGAATAGGTGACGTGTGGTTCTTTTGCGGAATTTACGGATGTACCTGCACAATAAAAACAAAAAGCACAGCACACAAAATACACAGCAAATTTATAGTGGTTCCCCGACTTGGGTACATCCACTTTCCCCCTTCGACCTATCTCCCCAACAAGGGACGACTCGGTCACTTCTCCAACGGGATTGAAATCCAATCCCTGCACTAACGGAAGGAGCCCTTCCACACGTGAGAGTCAATACTCCCACAAAACGGGTTGCACCCAACCCTTACAACACGGAACAAAAGTTCCTTTACAACGAAATTAAATATAGAGTGTACACGTGATACAAACTTCTTTTGGAGACTACGGTGTTCCTCTTCGTTCGACGACGTGTTCTTGAAGTCGATGAAGAGTCTACAACCTTGGTCTCTCTTGGAGAGGATCTTCCCGGAACCGGCGGCGGCACACGAGCGGCGGCTAGCTTCGGGATCGGCGGCTACGATGATGAGCGGCTGCTGAACTTGGAGATCCAAACTTCGTAGCGAAGCAAGCTCGGTCTACCAACGGTCACACGAGGATCGGTCATCTCGATCGATTCGGAGGGGAAGTTTTTCCCGATCAACAAATCGAGAGACAAGGGATCTCTGGATAGACGTGTGAGACTCAAGCCTTGCTAGGCTTCTGTCGCCGGAGATCGGGAAGAAGAACGATCAGCGGCGGCGACGGACTTGCGCGAGCGGCGACGGAGGCGGCGGAGAGATTTCACGATATTAGGGTTTTTGCTCGCTCGGCTTCTTTCTGTGTAGGTATTCCGTTCAAAATACCTGTATATAAATACTGTAGAAGTTTTCCAATATGACCGTTTGTGGGACCCACAATAGAAATCCCCAAATCCCGGTCCAGGAGTTTAACAGCGGCAGAATCCGGTTCAGGAATTTCCAGAAAAATGCCAAGTCAAAATCGGTGAGAATCGAAAGTGATCCTCGCCGAGTCGCCGAGAATCAAAGGTGATTCTCGACGATTCGGAGAGAATCAAAGATGATTCTCGTCGAATTTGACTTGGTTGCACGCACTGCTTTAAGCCAGGTCGAGACGGCGAGAATCAACCAGTGATTCTCGTCGATTCGACGAGAATCAACTAGTGATTCTCGCCGAATCGGCGAGAATCACTAAGTGATTCTCGTCGATTCTTACTTAGACGCAGAGGTGCTTGCTTAGAAGTTGCTGGATCGAGTTCGGCGAGAGTCAACTTCTGATTCTCGACGAATCGGCGAGAATCCCAAGTGATTCTCGCCGAATCGGCGAGAATCACTTGGTGATTCTCGTCGATTCTAACTTAGACGAATTTTCGTCTTTCCACCTGTGAGATGCTCCTTGACCCATCCTTGCTCCTTGTCTGCTCCTGCATATTTACAACCCTGTGCTTGAAAATAAGTGCACTCCAATAGAGAGAGTACACGTAGGCCAACACACTGATCTGCTCAACGAGGGATTACGTCGTGCAGACTCGTGTATATTGACCTACTGCACCCTGACATTGGTGTGCACTTAGCGTGGAAAAACTGCAAGCACAACTAGAAGGATTTTATCAAATACATAGTCTATTGACCTTAGCTTGTCCAGGGGCTTCTTCAAATCAGGTACATTGTGGATACAATACCCAACAATCTCCCCCTATTTGAAGAAGCCTAAACCCTACAAGCTAAGGTGAATAGAACAAATGAGAATGAAAACCATAAACTGAAAAGAGAGTTAAGTGAGTTATCCATTACCAATACCAATTTCTTGGGAGCAAGCTTGGAGCCACCTTAGCCTTAGCCGAGAGGGTAATCTCCCCTTTTCGGCTTCTACAAATCGGGGTCTGTAGCGTTTTACCCTTTGCTCCCCCTCAGTTCTTGCACGGGCCTGGAGCCTCTGTAGTCTTCCATTCCTCATAATTGAGCATCCCCAATTCAGTCTTGAAAAGATTGAACTTGGCCTCGTCTAAGGGCTTTGTGAATATATCAGCAATCTGCTTGTCCGTGGGGACATAACAGAGAGAGATATCTTTGTTCTCCACGTGCTCCCGAATGAAGTGGTAGTGTACTTCGATATGCTTCATTCTGCTGTGCGACACCGGATTGTTGGCAATGGCAATTGCACTTGAGGAGTCGCAGTACATGGGTACTTCCTTGAACTGAAGGTCGTAGTCGGCTAGCTGGTTTCTGATCCATAGAAGTTGTGCGCAACAGCTTCCTGCCGAGATGTACTCTGACTCTGCTGTGGAGGTTGCAACACAATTCTGTTTCTTGCTGTTCCATGAGATAAGCCTCCTGCCGAGGAATTGACACGTCCCGGAGGTGCTTTTCCTGTCATCCCTGCTCCCTGCAAAATCAGCATCTGAAAAGCCTATTAGCTCGACATCATTGTTTCTCGGGTACCACAAGCCAAGATTAGGAGTACCTTTAAGGTATCTCAGAATTCGCTTTGCAGCGACATAGTGATATTCCTTAGTGTTCACCTGATATCGGGCACAGACACATGTGGAGAACATAATATCCGGTCGACTGGCAGTAAGGTAGAGCAGGGATCCAATGATGCTTCTGTATTTGGTTTCATCGAAAGGTTTACCTTTCTCATCCTTATCCAGAGACATGGTGGATCCCATTGGAGTCCTCATAGAGGTTGCACTCTCCATACCGAATTTCTTAAGGAGTTCATTTGTGAACTTCGTCTGAGAGATGAAGATTCCATCCTCAGACTGTTTCACTTGAAGTCCTAAGAAATACTTGAGCTCTCCCATACTGCTCATTTCAAACTTTCCTTGCATAAGTTTAGAGAACTTTTTGCAAAGATTGTTGTCCGTTGAGCCGAATATTATGTCATCGACATAGATTTGCACCAGCAAAATCTTGCCTTTGACTTCCCTGAGAAACAATGTTTTATCTATTTTACCTCTGGAGAACTTGTTCTCAAGAAGAAAACTAGATAATGTCTCATACCAAGCTCGTGGAGCTTGTTTCAACCCATATAAGGCCTTATTAAGAGAATAAACGTGATTAGGATATGTAGGATCGAGAAAACCTGGGGGTTGAGCGACGTATACTTCCTCTTTCAGGTCTCCGTTCAGGAATGCCGATTTCACATCCATTTGATAGACTGTGAATCCTTTGTGTGAAGCATACGCCAGGAACAACCTGATTGCCTCGAGCCTTGCTACTGGTGCGAAGGTCTGGTCGAAGTCAATCCCTTCCTCCTGTCTGTAACCTTGAGCCACCAGCCTGGACCTTGTTCTTTACGATGACACCATGTTCATCCAGCTTGTTTCTGAAGATCCACTTCGTGCCAATCACATTCTGCTTGTATGGTCTGGGAACCAGCGTCCAAACCTTGCAACGTTCGAATTGATGTAGTTCCTCTTGCATGGCCAGAATCCATGCCGCATCCTTGTTCGCCTCGTCGAACTTCTTTGGCTCAACCTGTGACAGGAAGCTAAGATGCAATACTTCGTTAACTGTACCTCTTCGAGTTCTGACACCAGCACGAGGATCCCCGATGATCTGATCTCTAGGATGATCTCTCACGTGCCGGAGCTCTAGAAGTCTGGCGTCTGGAGCTTCAACTACTTCTTGGGCTTCTCTTTCTTCTAAGAGATTTGTCCCATCTTGATCTTCAACATTTTCAGATGACGTGGAGGTGGAAACTTTGACGTACTTGGGAGCGTCATCTTTAGCGGTCTCATCCAGACTCAGCTGTTCAAGTCTAGCACCTGCATCTTCAAGAATACTACTGGAAGAATTGCTGTTAAGCAAACTTCCTTCATCAAAAACAACATTTATTGATTCTTCTACCACTAGGGTTTTCTTATTGAAGACCTATATGCCCGACTATGGGAACTATAGCCCATGAATATGCCTTCGAAGCATTTTTCACCGAATTTAGTACGCGGGTACTTCCCATTATTCAGTACATAGCATCTGCAACCAAAAATCCTCAAGTAGGACATGGTTGGTTTCCTGCCTTTCAGTAGCTCGTAGGGCGTCTTACGATGATGTTTGTTGATCAATGCTCGGTTTTGTACATGACATGCAGTATTGACACCCTCTGCCCAGAAGTATTCCGGTAGAGAAGCGTCTTTCAACATTGTCGTGCAGGCTTCAATGAGAGTTCTATTTCTCCTCTCCGCAACTCTATTTTGCTGAGGAGTGCACGGGGAGGAAAACTCATGAAAGATACCTTGTTCTTCACAAAATTCTGTCATTGCACCAGATTCGAATTCTGTTCCATGGTCACTTCTGATTTTGACCACGGAGCAGTTAAATTCGTTCTGAACCTGCTTGACAAAATTAGTGAAGATGTCAAACGTATCTGACTTTCGTTTCAAAAAGAACACCCATGTAAACCGAGAATGATCATCAACTATCACTAGCGTATATGACTTGCCTCCCAAGCTATGAACTTGCATTGGACCAAACAAGTCCATATGCAAAAGGTAAAGACATCGGGAAGAGTCTTTGTCAGCGATGCTCTTAAAGGTAGCCCGAGTCTGTTTGCCCATCTGGCATGCAGGACATGGGCTATCTTTGATGCACTTGATACTGGGAGCATCCCTTACCAAGTACTTAGAAAACAACATACTAATTGTCTTGAAATTAATATGTGTCAATCTCTTGTGCCATTGTTCACAAAGAGATGCACTGCCTGTTGCCACAAGGCATACGGGGGTAGATGAATCTAAGCTGAGAAAATCTAAACAAAAGATATTTCTGCTCCTAATGCCTGATAATACCGTTTCAGAAGAGGTACGTGAAATTATCAGACATTTATCCTTGCAGAACTTAACGTCATAACCTTTATCACATAACTGACTTACACTGATCAGATTATGGTTTAACCCTTCAACATAAGCCACGTCGGTGATAGAGATTATACCGTTGGAAATCATACCATATCCTCTGGTGACTCCTCGATCTGACCCTCCAAAGATGACTTTGGGTCCATTCTCGACTGGAGTGTAATCACGCAGCAGGCTTCTTGTCCCGGTCATATGCCGGGAGCATCCACTGTCCAAATACCAGATTGGCGTTTTGGTGGCCTTTGGACATTCCTGCAAAACAAAATTAATTTGCCTTAGGAACCCAATCGAACTTGGGTCCTAGATTCCTGGTTAGCACACTCCCCCTCGGTTGGTTAACCCTACGAGTGGCCGGTCTCGCATTGCTAACATGGGGAGTCTCGTAGTTCCTTGGATTAAACCAACAATCCACGGCAAAGTGACCGACTTTGCCACAGCACCAACAGTCAAATCTGTTGTACCTCTTCCTAGGCTCCTGCCTTACCCTGGGAACGGTGGGTACTGCTGGGGCCTTGGATCTGGAGGTGGAGGCCTCATGGTGACAACAGTCGCATGACTTTGTCACCTTCTGTATAACAGGCTTGGCTTTTGGTGCCTGCTTTCCATTATGGCCGCTAGAGAACGGACCATAATTTCCTATGTGGATTTCCTCATAAGGTGCCTTGAAGGCACTCTCACCGAAGTTCCGGGGAAAGTTCCAACCGTCATACCGGCTCTTTGGCTTTGCAACCGAGGGCCGGAAATGATGCCCAAATGTTGACTCAAAGTCGTGTTGGTTGCAAGGAAAGCCAGGATTTCTGAACGCAACAGGACTAAGAGGAGCCTTACCCTTTTCATCAGCAGAGGCCTTCTTGGCGGCCTTATTCTTCCTCTGGTTCTTGTTTCTCCTAGATGAAGAACCAGGTACCCCTATATGCCCCAAGCCAACTCCTTTGGCCTGAGCAGAGAAGGTATCAACGACTGGAAGAACTGTTTTTGGCATGGAGAAGCTCTTGTCGATCTTCCTTTCTGCCGCAAGTAGTTCTTCCAACTTGTCGACTTCCTCCTGCTTTAGATCAAGGAGCTTCAAAGACTCTGAATGCTTGGAAGTCAGGTCAAGGTGTTCCTGTCGGAGAGAAATCAAGCCAGTGACCTCTTCCCTTAGGGATACATGCTCACCATTAAGGAATTTTACTTCCTTCTTCTCAGCCTTCAGTCTCTTTCGGCACTCATCGAAAGTGTTGAGCAGAAGCTCATACTTCTCGAGGAGCTCAGCTTCACGGGCTGAAGGGCCATCCTCAGGTTCATCATCCTGAGACTCAGGATCAGAGTCGGAGTCGGAGAGAGGGGTGTGAGCTTTTACCTTCCCAATAAATGGGGGGCATTCTCCTTCTGAGTCCGAGCGACCCACCAGCCCGAAGTAGGCTTCCTCATCATCACTGGAGTCTGAGGAATCAGACTCACTTAGTGTCTTTGGCCTTCTTGCGATGTAGCTCCGCTCCTTCTTCTTATCTCTGGAGGATTTGAGCTCCTCTCCTTTCCCTTTTTCTCTTTTGCTTTGATGGCAGTCGGCCACGACGTGTCCTGGCTTATTGCATCCAAAGCAAATAATATCAGAAGAACGATGTTTGTTAGGTTTAGATGCATACCTGTCAGAAGAATAATTTTTCTTCTGATGCCTGGAGGAGGAGCTGTCTTTCTTTCTTTGATTCTTCATCTTGAGGAACTTCTTGAACTCTCGGGTGATGAGGGAGAAATCCTCCTCCGACAGTTCTGAGCCGGAGGAGCATGGTTCAGAGTCCTCCTCCTCTTCCTTACTCCTCGCACGGTATGACATCGCACCCTTGCCCTTTCGGGAGTAACTGGCTTTTAGGGCCACAGTCTTTTCTTTTGCAGCAGCCTTCTCTGCTTCTTCCTCTGCCTTCCTGGTGTTCAGCTGGAGTTCATAGGACATCAGCTTCCCAAACAGGATCTGTGGATCAGTTTCTGCTAGTCTGCCAAATTCTCTGATGGCGCAGATCTTTGTGTCCCATTCCTTTGTAAGGGACCTAAGGAATTTGTCATTGAGTTCACCATTGGTGAACACTCTTCCGTAGCCCTTGAGGGCATTGACAATCTTCAGGAAGTTCTCGTATGTGACTCCGATCTCTTCCTTAGGCCCTTGCCTAAAGGCCTCATATTTTTGGTTCAGGAGGGATCTCCGATCATCCCTCACTTCATTCGTGCCCTCCATTAGGATGATCAGGCACTGCCAGATCTCCTGAGCAGTCCTGCAGTTGCTGAAATTTTGCATCATGGAATCATCAACTGCGCTCACCAGAATGTTTCGTGCCTTCTTGTCCAGTCCCACGAGTACCATCTCGTCTTTGTCCATTTCAGAAAGTGTCTTCGGCACCTTCTTGGTGGGATCGATGGTGGAGGCCTTAGTGGGGACATAAGGTCCCTCCTCCACAATCATGAAGAGTCGAGGATCGACTGCTTCCATGTAAAATCTGATTCTTTCCTTCCAGATCGGAAAGTTGAGTCGGTTGCACACTGGGATCTTGCCGGAGTACTTGAGCCCGTCCATAGTAGATATTTGTCTTCTTCTTTTGACACTAGGGGCAGGATTCTACTCAAGGTGTTAACCTTTTTGATGAGTAACCTCGCTCTGATACCACTTGAAAGTCCACCTAGTGTCAACTATGTGCACCTATGGGGGGGGGGGGGGAATAGGTGACGTGTGGTTCTTTTGCGGAATTTACGGATGTACCTGCACAATAAAAACAAAAAGCACAACACACAGAATACACAGCAAATTTATAGTGGTTCCCCGACTTGGGTACATCCACTTTCCCCCTTCGACCTATCTCCCCAACAAGGGACGACTCGGTCACTTCTCCAACGGGATTGAAATCCAATCCCTGCACTAACGGAAGGAGCCCTTCCACACGTGAGAGTCAATACTCCCACAAAACGGGTTGCACCCAACCCTTACAACACGGAACAAAAGTTCCTTTACAACGAAATTAAATATAGAGTGTACACGTGATACAAACTTCTTTTGGAGACTACGGTGTTCCTCTTCGTTCGACGACGTGTTCTTGAAGTCGATGAAGAGTCTACAACCTTGGTCTCTCTTGGA
Organism: Platanthera guangdongensis; assembly: GCA_039583875.1. Lineage (NCBI taxonomy): Eukaryota > Viridiplantae > Streptophyta > Magnoliopsida > Asparagales > Orchidaceae > Platanthera > Platanthera guangdongensis. Next base: position 214,050,220 of record CM077150.1, read on the forward strand.
GAGGATCTTCCCGGAACCGGCGGCGGCACACGAGCGGCGGCTAGCTTCGGGATCGGCGGCTACGATGATGAGCGGCTGCTGAACTTGGAGATCCAAACTTCGTAGCGAAGCAAGCTCGGTCTACCAACGGTCACACGAGGATCGGTCGTCTCGATCGATTCGGAGGGGAAGTTTTTCCCGATCAACAAATCGAGAGACAAGGGATCTCTGGATAGACGCGTGAGACTCAAGCCTTGCTAGGCTTCTGTCGCCGGAGATCGGGAAGAAGAACGATCAGCGGCGGCGACGGACTTGCGCGAGCGGCGACGGAGGCGGCGGAGAGATTTCGCGATATTAGGGTTTTTGCTCGCTCGGCTTCTTTCTGTGTAGGTATTCCGTTCAAAATACCTGTATATAAATACTGTAGAAGTTTTCCAATATGACCGTTTGTGGGACCCACAATAGAAATCCCCAAATCCCGGTCCAGGAGTTTAACAGCGGCAGAATCCGGTTCAGGAATTTCCAGAAAAATGCCAAGTCAAAATCGGTGAGAATCGAAAGTGATTCTCGCCGAGTCGCCGAGAATCAAAGGTGATTCTCGACGATTCGGAGAGAATCAAAGATGATTCTCGTCGAATTTGCCTTGGTTGCACGCACTGCTTTAAGCAGGTCGAGACGGCGAGAATCAACCAGTGGTCGAGACGGAATCACGAGAATCAACCTAAGTGATTCTCGTCGATTCTTACTTAGACGCAGAGGTGCTTGCTTAGAAGTTGCTGGATCGAGTTCGGCGAGAGTCAACTTCTGATTCTCGACGAATCGGCGAGAATCCCAAGTGATTCTCGAATCGGCGACTTGGTGATTCTCGTCGATTCTAACTTAGACGAAGTCTTTCCACCTGTGAGAACATCCTTGCTCCTTGTCTGCTCCTGCATATTTACAGCCATGTGCTTGAAAATAAGTGCACTCCAATAGAGAGAGTACACGTAGGCCAACACACTGATCTGCTCAACGAGGGATTACGTCGTGCAGACTCATGTATATTGACCTACTGCACCCTGACATTGGTGTGCACTTAGCGTGGAAAAACTGCAAGCACAACTAGAAGGATTTTATCAAATACATAGTCTATTGACCTTAGCTTGTCCAGGGGCTTCTTCAAATCAGGTACATTGTGGATACAATACCCAACACGAACGGTGTTTGACGATATTATTCCTGTGGCCTGTATTCTAAGATCTTCCTGTGGTCTACGTTTATCGGCAAATCATCGAATGGAGTTCGACGATTCCCCATGACCTGTGATCGACGAAAGGCAAATCGTCGAACGGAGTTCGACGATTGCCCGTGTCCTGTGATTCGACGAAAATCATCGAGTTGCGTTCGACGATTTTCCTGTGTTCGACGATTTTGTTCCAGTGCTCGAAGAAATTCGTCGAGCTGCGTTCGACGATTCCTGTAGGAAGAAGTTTTTTTTCTTTTCTACTACCTTTCTTCCCGAGTGATTACCTCCTAGGGGAAGTGTCTTGTCGGCCTTTCGTTCTTCCTTTGTTTTGAGGGCCGAATCGTGGGATATGGCAGGTAGTGGTATTTTGACGGTCTAAAGGAGCAGGATGTTTTGTGTGTGAGCCGTGGCCGCCACTTTTTAGCCCCAGGTACGGGCTGGGAATTTGCTGTGGCCGCCACCCTTTTTATCCCAGATACGGGCTGGGATTGTTGTGGTTTTGTGCCGATAGTGAAATTTTATTTTTTAGTTGGAACTGTTTGTTTGGGGGACTGTTTTTAGTCACCAACGCAGGACCATTTTTGTTTACTACTGCCACTAACTCACAAGTTAGGATTGTTAGGTGTTTCTTCCTGGTAGAATGCAACATATTGTGGCAATTGTTTCCTTGCCTTTTGCCTTGTAGCCACTGCAGGGTTTGAGCAGGGCTTGGTGTTGTTGCGTGGTACTTGGTGTACTTTTGGTTTACTCTGGACAATGTTTGCTTTTACTGTCTTATTTTCTTACTCTCTTGTTCCATTGTAATTTAATGCTCTAATTCTGATTTTTGTCTACTTTTACTTGCTGAGGTGTTCTTTTCTTTTCTGAACGCCTCAGGTTCCGATTAGTAGCCGGGTTGGCGACTAGTTTTGCTGTGGTTTTGCTGGTGATTCCTTGAGTTGTAGGGATCTTTCTCTTGGTTGTTGTGAGGTAGTTTTCCTACTTTTATCTTAAAGACATACATGCTTGCCAGTGGGTTCGTGTCAGTTTGTTGGCGCCCCTGGTAGGTTTACCTTATGATACTAAATATGTTTCTTTACTGCTACCTTTTCTGGAGATAGTCTACTTGCTCTTGGGAAATTTTATGCTAGGTTGCTATTTATTTTTAAACCTAAAAGACTACTATATGTATATCTCATAATTAACATGTTTTATAAAACTCATACACTACTTTCCTAGTAACGTAAAAAAGAACGTTTTCCTACTTATAATATGATATAAATTTAGTGTCTTGCATAGTATGAGCTGACCTCGGGGGTCACATATGCACTTTCTTAGGATGTCAAAGAAATAAATAAAGTATTTTCTGCTGCGTATAAATATAGTTTTAAACTGTGGACTAGATGATCCACTGAGCCGGGGGATACGGCCTCTAAAATATACCTAATTTTCTAATCATTAAACTTATGAGATTTTCATAGTCTAGTTAGTTGGTGTTCGCCTGAGCGTCGACAGTTATCCCCTGCTCGACGTGGCATCACGACGAGTGTTTTCTTATACTCTGATACTTCTTAAATTCGGAGAAAATGCGGGTTGTGATAGTAGTGCTATGAATGATGAAGATTACTAATTGGATTTCATATAACTGAATTGTGAAGCAAGCTTACTTAAACGAAATGACTTGTTAGAAATTAGTAGACTATTATATATGCGCATTATGTTATATTATGTTGAAATCATTTGGAATGACATATAGAAGGATAAACTATGGCCATGAGTAGTTTTGATGGTTGGAATGAAATTTAGTAGTCCAATACTTAGAGTGTAGTCTCCCTACGGGTAGTATTGTGGAAGGATGTAAGTGCGGTGTTGACCGTCACTATTTGGGTTAGTGTTGAGATGAGGTATAAATGGACGGTTGGGCTTGGTCCTCGGTGTTCACGTCCCGGGGCTCCTTTTGTGTCGAGTGGATGGTTGGGCTGTGTCCTCGTGCTTACTTCCGAGGCCCCTTCCATGCCACGGTGATGTGGAATTTGCATGCGGTGTGAGTCAACACGCGGTGTCGTAATCATGAGTTAAGGATAGTGTGGCAGGTCTACGAGCTCGCCGATCGTCACACCGACGGGAGTTGACAGTTAGACTTTGGGCGGTTGGGTTGTGTCCTCGGTGTTCACATTCTGGCGCCCCTTCCATGCCAAGTGAACGGTTGGTCTTTGTCCTCGGTCTTTCTTCTGATGCCCCTTCCGGGTCACACAAGGTCAGTTCGGGGCTGTGTTCTCGGTGTACATCTAGCCGAGACCCACGCTGGGCCATAGTACGCATGGGTCCGTAGTTGTGTTCTTAGCATTGAGGCGTGCAGAGGCCTAGGTGAAGCAGTGTGGATGCCCGCCTAGTAGTATAGATGCCCGCTCTACTGTCACCACCTGGCCACGACGGTTGATGCCTGAGAGGTTAGCTACCTGCTCGAATAGTGGGAACTATAGTCTGTGTCGACATAGCAATTCCATGTGTGTGATCATGGGTGAGTCATTGCATAACATATATACCATTTCATATCATTGCACAACAAGAACCTCTTCATATAAGTTTGTATAGGCACTCCTATACGATGAGTTACTTTATGCAAACTGATCCTTAACTTATAAGCTTGTATGGGCATCCTTATAAGTTAAGTTAATTACTTGTTGTAGTTTCCTTTACTTGTTGAATTACTATTGCTCAAGTAGAACTGTTGGTTTATAATATTGTTATTCATGTACTAATACCACTTGCTTGTACCTGTTTAATTACTTATACATATTGTACCATTGTTCCTTTCTCCGCCCGGTGCCGAGGAGTCGCCAGGGGAGCGGATGAGAAGCCATTTAGTCTTTTCGACTAACGGTTGCTACGTCTTCCTTTTTAGGAGGTCTTCCCGCAGGTAGAGCAGCCGCAAACTTTGCAGCAGGATAGCCAGGCCAGGACGACCGGGCATGATGTGACGGTGCCGTCGCTACCGTCGGTTACAGATGTGAGTGTTGAGCGACTCTGATGTAGCCCGTTGGGGCAATTTTATAGCTGTACTCTGATATTGTAGGAGCATGTTTTAGCTTCTCTTATTTTCTGTATTTGGAATATATACTTGGTGTGGATTTGACTTCGCTTCTCTTTACTATATTTTGGTTGGGTTGGCATGTGTATATTAATATTGGTTGTAGTCGGCGGAATAGGCGTCTTGTGGTACAGGTTATCCCGTGCTCTAATGCTACGACAAGGCGTCTGTTCCGCGTATAAGACCCCCCTTCGTGCCATGTTTTGTGATCCGGGAGGGGGGGGGGGGTCTTACAATCTGTCTGAGGGTGGAAGGCAGTACTAAATGCCAATCGGGGCCCCAAGTAAGCCTGGACTGACCTCCATTCCTTTGACGTAAATCATCCATCAAGATCAGACACTATCATCCTCGACACTCCATGGTATCGGACGAACTGCTCTACAAACCTCCGCACCAATTCACCCACCGAAGCGTCCTTCCTGATCGGTAGAAATCTATCCACCTTCGTCAATCAATCGACGATCACCCATATCGAGTCGTTCCCCGTATGTGACCGAGGAAGACCATGTATGAAATCCATGGAAATATAGCCGAACTTCCACTCCGGCACCGAAAGTGGCTGCAACAACCCGTTCAGACTCTTATACTTTGCCTTCACTAACTAACAAGCCTCACAATCGGTCACGAAGTATGTGATGTCCCTCTTCATGCCCGGCCAATACATCGTCCTCTTCAGGTTGGCCATCATCTTGGTGATGCCCGGGTGCACCGAGTACCTGCTGTAGTGAGCCTCAATCATAATGTCCTCCCGAATCCTACCCCCAGTCGGTATGTAGACCCGTACTCTAAAGCATATCAACCCATCTCTCTCTATATACTCCCCAGCCATGCCTGCCTCCAAGGACTTGAATACTGTCTATAGTTTGTCATCCCTCCTCTGCTCAGTCCTGATGCGAATTTGAATATCATCGGTAGTTCTCATAACGGCCAGATACTCCTCAAAATGCTCTGAGTCATCCGAGGACACCAAGGTAATCTGCATATCCTCCATCATCGGTACTAGCTCCATAGCCTTTAACTGGTACTCTGCTCCTGAAGTGGTAGCCCTCAGGTTCAGTGTGTATCCCACCAAATTCGCCTTCCTCGGGTGGTAGTGTATCGTATACTCGTAATTAGATAGAAATTTCACCCATCACCTCTGGCAGACATTCAACTCCTTCTGCATATCAACATATTTCAGATTCTTATGATCTGAAATTATGTCGCAATGCAACCCATAAAGGTAATGCCGCCAAATCTTCAGAGTGAACACTACTGCTCCCATCTCCCAAGTCGTGCATATGGTACTTCTGCTCGTGCTTCTTTAACAGCCGGGAGGCCTATGCAATCACATGTCCATGCTGCATTAGTACATTACCCATCCCCTGAAACGACACATCAGTATACACCTGGAAGCCCCCCTTCACAGAAGGAAGAGCGAGAATAAGGGCCTACGTAAGCCGACCCTTCAACTCCTGGAAGGCAGCCTCACACTGCGGCATCCAAACAAACAGAGTGTCCTTCTTCGTCAAAGAAGTGAGTGGAAGGGCTATCTGAGAGAATCCTTGCACAAACTTCAAGTAGTACCCGACCAATCCCAGAAAACTTCAGACATCCGTGGTCGTCTTCAACTGAGGCCTATCTCACATTGCCTGAATCTTCACGGGATCCACCGCCAATCCTACTCCACTGATGATGTGGCCTACAAAGGCCACCTCCGTCAGCCAAAACTGGCATTTACTGAACTTGACATACAACTGATGTACCATGAGCTTCTCCAGAGTGAAGGATAGATGTTGTGCATGCTCTTCCTTCATCCTCGAATAAATGAGGATGTCATCTATGAACACAATGACAAATCTATCGAGGTACGACTCGAACACCCGGTCCATCAAGCTCATAAAAGCCGATGGCACATTCGTGAGCCAAAAGGGAATCACGATAAACTCGTACATGTCATATCTGCTGCTAAACGCCGCCTTCGGGATGTCTTCTTCCTGAATCCGTAACTGATAGTACCCCGACCTCAAATCCAGCTTCGAGAACCAATGTGATCCCACCAGCTGATCAAATAATTCATCAATCCTTGATAGTGGGTAGGTGTTTCAGATCGACAATCAGTTTAGTGTACGATAATCGATGCACAACCTGAGGGTCTCGTCCTTCTTCTTCACATTCAAGACTAGAGCTCCCCAAGGCGAGGATCTTGGCCTAACGAATCCAGCCTCCACTAGCTCCTTTAGCTGGACCCTGAACTCCACCAGCTCCTTTGGATCCATCTAATAGGGAGCCCTAGACACCGTCTTAGCTCCAGGCACCAACTGGATCTGAAAATCCTTCTCCCGATGCGGCGACAATCCTGGTAGCTTCTCTGAAAACACATCCGCAAAGTCCCGCACCACTAATATATCGGAAACCTCCGTCTTGGCCTTGACCTTCTTGAAGAACACCTGATACACCTCATCTCCCTGCATGTGGGCCTTGATGACTGAATAGAAGTTTACGTCCTACGAGATACGGGAGTAGTGCCTTCAAAGGTCGCGAATGTGCCTTCATAACTCAGTACAAATGAAAGATAATAGTTGCCAACCTAAATCACCTAAAGGGGGGTGAATAGGTGAGTTGTGCGACTTTTTGCGGAATAAAAAAATCTCAACCAAAGCACGAACTATCTACCAAACAAGCAAACACAGACGAGGCAAGATTTATAGTGGTTTCCCAACCTTGGGTACATCCACTTTCCCTCACCGATCTAGCAATATACTAGACTCGGCTACTCCACTATCTCGGATTAGAAAACAATCATACCCTCGGAACAATGATCCTACAAACTCGATCCTCAAACGGATCTGCACTCGGAAGACAAAACTTCCTACAATCTCGGAGTTGAAAAACACCTACACTCGGAGAAATCTTCTCCTACAATATTAAATACAATAGTACAGAAATACAAACAGTAAATTATCTGGTTCAGATGTGCAACAGAAAATCAGAAAATCCTTCTTCTAGGCGTGCGGCTTTATCAGAAAATTGAAGAAGAATTTCGGCAAGATCAGATCTGGAACTTCTCGACTTTACACGATCGAAAGAGTAGATGAATCGTTGAGCGGAGATCTCGATCTATAGAGTCTTCTTATTCTGAATTCTCTGAAAAGAAGAAACCCTAGCCGGTCGGAATTTAGAGATGGCGGCGATGGCGATTTTCCGGTTCTTGCAGAGAGAGAGAGGAGACAGAATTCTTTTTGGAAAGAGACGGCTGCAAAACTTAGAATAATTTTCTTTTTGAAAACTTAGGGTTTGTCGGTTTGACAAGACCTTTTATAGGAGACAAGAAGATTAGACTTAAATGATTCATAAAGAGAAAGACACGTGGACCAATCACGTTAGAGTTTAAGAATAAGACCGCTAGGTCTGGACTTAAGGAATTTCTGAAAATTGTCAAAGTAAGTTACTCAAGTCAAGCAGAACTACTCGAGTATATGAAACACTACTCGAGTAGGTAGAAGGGACTACTCGAGTACATGAGAAAAAGTACTAGGAAGATAAAGAAATCATTACTCGAGTACATGAAGTCAACTACTCGAGAAAATAAGAATGAGAGGGACTCAGTTACTCGAGTAACAAAAATGACTTACTCGAGTACTTAAGTACTTACACGAGAGGTGGAGTATATTACTCGAGTTCAAGATGTACTACTCGAGTGTATATAAAAATAAACTACTCGAGTATATAAGAAACTTACTCAAGACAAAAACTTGGAAAAATTCTGGATCAGGAAAAATTGAACTACTCGAGTATGTAACATGGACTACTCGAGACAGAATGATCTACTCAAGTATATAACAACAACTACTCGAGTAAATCACTTAGAGAAATTTTCTGGAATAGAATTCTGGATTACAAGAGTAAAATCATTCGACTACTCGAGTAGTAGATGAACTACTCGAGTATATGAGTTAGACTACTCGAGTAACTAGAAACTACACGAGAGTCAGAGTACCATTAACTCGAGATAGAAGATGGAACTACTAGAGTATATATAATACTACTCGAGTCTTTCACTCAGACAAATTTGAGAAGAGAAAATCTCGAAACTCGAGAGATAGAGGAAATTACTCTAGTATACAAGATGAATTACTCGAGAACCATAATTGGACTACTCGAGTACATCTTAACTACTCGAGTAAGTGAATTACTACTCGAGTATAAACTCAGTAACTTACTCGAGTAAATGAGAAGGTACTCGAGTACTTTACTTTGGAAAAATTTTCTAACAGATTTTCTTCTTCTAAGGGAAATCAGCATCAAGACTTTTGTCATAGTCCTAGAGCTTGAATATGAAGTGTATCCCAATAGAGAGGTTACACATGAGTCAACACTTTGGAACATATAATGAGGGATTACATTATATTGTCCTGTGTTTGGTGACCCATTGTAGACTGATATTGGTCTACACTTCCCATTAGAATCCTGCAAACACATAACTCAAACCAAACATCAAATACAACTTAATTCGTCTTTGTTCAAGGGTGACTTCATCAAATCTGGGTTAGTGTGGATACAATACCCAACAATCTCCCCCTATTTGTAGAAGTCAGAACCCTTTACACCAAGGTGAATTATAGACATAAAAAGAATGTTAAGTAATCAAGTAGTGTGAGCAAACAAGGAACTATGAAAAAGATAATAAGATCAAAAACTTTGAATTATATAAATATGATTATCCAGAAATATCATAAACAACTAAAATCCATTTCCATAGCTCATGAGTCTATTGGGCTAGCTCTGATGATGTTGCTTGTCTTATTTCTCTTGCTGTCTTCTCTGATAGCTGTAGGGTTTAGGATAATATTTGGGTGGTCTGGGAGGAGCAGCTGGATTATTTCTTCCATATTATCTGTCATAGATTCTCCTTTTGGTCATGGACTTCTCATACAACTCCCATTCATGGGAACTATAGTGAATGTTTCTGCTTTCATGGAAGTCCAGAACTAACTTGAGAGTGTCCAGGATGAGAGACTTGGAAGTAGGAGATCAGATTTCAGCATGTTCAGGAGCTTTAGCAGGAACAGACTTGCTAGCAGAAGGACCTTAACCATATTTCCTTTTCTTCTTGTAAGTCAGTATCTCAGGAGGGGCTTTGAGAAATATATCAGCAGGATCATATTCCCAACCCTGAGCATAAGAATCTAGAGGAGCAACAGAATCACGAGGCCTTGGAGAGAATGTGGGTTGCAGAGGAGGAGCAGGAGCATCAGCAGCAGCTAGTGGATTTAGGTGATGAGGAATAATGTTAGGATCAGCAACAAATTATGGCAGAATCTGGTTGTGCATCCAAACAGCAGTATCATAAGTGTGGAAATTGACACTGTGTATCTGAGCTAGAACATCATCATGAATCTCTTTAACTTTGGCTTCCCATACTTCTTTCTGGATGGCATCAGGTTTTTCTAAATATCCTTTTACCAACTTCTCCCCCTTTATGACTTCAACAGATAGCTGGGAGATGGCATCTTCTTTGAAAAGTCCAACTTCCTCACAAATCTTCATCTTGTTTGTTTCAGCCCTTTTGTCCTGTTCCATTTGATTGTTGGCAAGAGTCAGGCCTTGCTCCATAACCCGTCCAACACTGGTGATGGTGTGGTCTAAGGCATTGCCACCAATCTGGAAGAGTTGTTTGAGCTGATCAGTGTTGTGCTGGATTTCAGCAAATCCTCTGCTCATCTCAGTTTCTAGAGCAGTAACTTTGTTTGTGACAGTCTTGATACAAGTATCAAAGTATGTTTTCTGGTTTTGAAGAAGAAGTACAATCTGATTCATCAAGTCCGTGGGGGCAGGAGCTGGAGCAGCAGGAGGAGCAGAAGTTGATGGAGCAGAGGGAATGGGAGGAGCCATCCATGGAGCAATTTCAGAGAGAGTGACTGAGATCTGAGCTCTAGTAGTAGCTATCATGGCATCCTCTTCATTCATAATCTAAGGGATAGTAAAATCCAAATTTTGGAGAGGAGCTTCAGCTGGCTCAGGTGAGGGCTCATCAGAAATGAGAATTGTTCCTTGCTGTTGTTTCGGGGCATCATGAGATTTTGCTGGTGTCCTTGCTGGAGAATTGTCTGGAGATTGTCCAGGAGTTAGGTCCTTGTGAATTTCAGTGGATGGAGCTGGAGGAGATAGAGGAGGTGGAGGTACATCTGCAGTTAACTCTTCTATCATTTCATTTATAGCAGCATTAGTAGAAAGGAGTGCTTCTTGAACCTGTTGATCTGAGAGGAAATCTTCTGGAGTGACTAGAGGAGGAGTAGGTGGCCTGTCCTGAACAGTAGGAGCAGGCTCCCTCTCAACAGGTGCACCAAAGGAGCTGGGGACCTGAGATGGAGATGGAGATGGGGTCATGTCCTCTGTGTCTGCAACTTTAGTAATTTTGGTAGCTTGAGAGGGATTTTGCAACTTCAACTCCCATCTCTAGATGGAGGATATGGAGACCTTCTTCATGTGGTGAATGATACTTCCTTTGGAAAAACTAAAAACCTCTTGATTGGTCTCATGGAAAAGCAGGGAAATTATCCTTGCATAGTTTGAGGACTTTATACTCTCCTTAATATTAGTCAGAATTAACAAGCCAAACAGAAATGCTTTTCTACAGACTATAGCTTGCATCAATTCAAATAAATAAAAGGGGTATGGCCTTGATGGAGTTGGTTTTGCATAGAAGAATCTTACCAAAAACATCAACCAGGAATTTCCCTTCAGCATGCATATCAGACCTATTGATGTGTCTAGCATCAGCAGAAAGTCCACGGAATGAACAGGTTCTGGAATAGTATTCATCACTCAGAAAATCATTTGCATCTGGAGCTGGCAGTCGGAGAAGTCGAGAGACAGAGGTTGCAGTGATTTTAATGGTGATACCTTTGACTGAAGACTTCAAGACTGTTCCATGGTGCTCGACTTTGACATTCCTGAAAAACTCTGCAACTTCGGGGAAGAGGATACGACATGGTTCTTGAAGAACAAATGTTAAGCCAGCGGTGTCGAGCAAAATCAGAAGATTATCGAAATCGGCGGATAGGTCTGAAATCCCTGCGGTGACTAATTCCGAACCAACACCAATCTTAGATGAGGCGGCCATGATTCAAAAGTCTTGGAGATGGCGAAACCCTAGAGAATGTCGACGGGGAGACGGGAAAGGGCGCGGCTCTGCAACTGAAGGAGGCAGGCGAAGAGGCAGCAGTGTACTCGAGAGACGGAAATGATTTCGTGTAGATGAAATTTTCGGATTTTCTTATTTATATAACCCTAGGTTTAGGTCTAATTATTTGAAAATTAAAGCTGAAGTAAACCATAGAATAGGCGGCATAAGCCTTTGGTTTGCGCATAAGAAAATTTGAATAAGAGATGACTCGGGATATACACTAGTGAGGAGAATATCTCGAGTAGATAACTCTGGGGTACTCGAGTAAGAATACAGAAGTACTCGAGTAGGTGTATGGAAGTACTCGAGTAGGTCAATGAGGTACTCGAGTAAGTGAAGTTGACTACTCGAGTATGTCTATTTGCGACTCGAGTAGGTCAAGTCGACTACTCGAGTATAGCATTCCACTACTCGAGTAGGTCAAGTCAAGTACTCGAGTATGTCATTCTACTACTCGAGTAGGTCATATACTTACTCGAGTCAAATACTTGAGCTTTTGGTAAAATCCAACTTTTGACCAACCTCTGAGCCTTGAGCGTTCTTGAAAGTCCAGCCTCTTCTAGTCTTCCTTGTTGAGCATCCCAAGTTCTGTTTTGAAGAACGAGAACTTGGTCTCGTCCAGCGGCTTGTGAAAATATCTGCAATTTGCCTATCTGTAGGGACATATTGAAGGTCTATGTCCCCATGCTCCACATGCTCCTGGATGAAATGATACCTTAGCTCTATATGCTTTGTCCGGCTGTGCGAGACTGTGTTGTTGGCTATTGCTATTGTGTTGGAGGAGTCGTAAAACAGTGGAATCTTTGCAAACTTCATGTTGCAGTCTTCGAACTGATTCTTTATCCAAAGTAACTGTGCACAGCATCTGTCTGCAGAGATGTACTCTGACTCGGCCGTTGAGATTGTCACACAGTTTTGCTTCTTGCTACTTCAGGAGATAAGCCTTCTTCCAAAGAATTGGCAAGTCCCTGAAGTGCGTTTCCTATCGTCTTTGCTACCTACAAAATCTGCATCTGAAAAACCTATCAGTTCGCTATCATTACTTCTTGGGTACCATAAGCCAAGATTTGGTGTACCTTTAAGGTATCTAAAATCCGCTTCACAGCAATGTATTGAGATTCCTTAGAGTTCACCTGAAATCTAGCACAAACACATGTTGAGAACATTATGTCAGGTCTACTTGTAGTAAGGTAGAGCAAGGATCCAATAATGCTTATGTACTTGGTTTCATCAAAAGGTTTCCCTTTTTCATCCTTGTCTAGAGACATTGTTGAACCCATTGGTGTCCTCATCGAGGTTGCGTTCTCCATTCTGAATTTCTTAATCAGCACTTTGGTAAACTTAGTCTGCGAGATGAAAATTCCATCTTCTGACTGTTTTACCTGAAGCCCTAAGAAATACTTCAACTCACCCATACTGCTCATTTCAAACTTCCCTTGCATAAGTTTTGAAAACTTTTTGCAGAGGTTGTCATCAGTAGAGCCAAAAATAATGTCGTCGACATAGATTTGCACTAACAAAATCTTGCCCTTAATTTCCCTAAGAAATAATGTCTTGTCTATCTTTCGCCTTGTGAACTTGTTCTCAAGTAGAAAGCTAGACAACGTCTCATACTAAGCTCGAGGAGCTTGTTTCAGACCATATAATGCTTTATGTAGTAAATAAACGTAATCAGGAAATTTAGGATCAACGAAACCTGAAGGTTGTTCCACATACACCTTTTCCTTTATGTCACCATTAAGGAAGGCAGACTTTATGTCCATCTGGTAGACAGTGAATCCTTTAAGTGCAGCATATGCTAGGAATAACCTTATAGCCTCCAGTCTTGCCACTGGAGCGTACGTCTGGTCGAAGTCGATTCCTTCTTCTTGATGATAGTCTTTGGCGACAAGTCTGGCCTTGTTCTTTACTATTGTTCCATCCTCGTCCATCTTATTCCTGTAGACACATTTTGTCCCAATGATGTTCTTACCTTTGGGTCTTGGAACAAGCTTCCATACTTTGCAGCGCTTGAACTGGTTCAGTTCTTCTTCCATTGCCATTATCCACGATGCATATGAGTTTGCTTCCTCAAACTTCTTTGGTTCAACCTGCGAGAGAAAACTTAAATATAGATTCTCATTAGTTGTACCTCTGCGAGTTCTGACACCATCTCGAGGATCTCCTATGATCTGGTCCATGGGATGATCCTTCAAATGTCTGAGCTCTAGAGTCCTTACATCGGGATTGCCTTATATCACCGGAGTGACTTCTTCATCTTGGATGACTTCTTCATCTTGATCATCAGCCTCTCCAATAGGGGTTGGAGTTGTGATCTTGATGAACTTTTCGCCTTTGTCTTCGGACGTTCATCCAAGCTAATTTCTTTCAGCTTTGCACCTACATCTTCTATAAGCACTCTAGAAGAGTTGCTTTGCAGCAAACTTGTCTCATCAAATAAAACATGTATCGATACTTCTACCACCAGGGTTTTTTTATTAAAAATCCTATATGCCTTACTATGACTACTATAACCTACAAAAATACCTTCAAAACTCTTTTCGCTAAACTTAGTAGTGTGATACTTGTCATTGTTTAGCACGAAGCATTTACAGCCAAAAATTCTAAAATATGAGACTGTTGTTTTCCTGCCTTTCAGAAGTTCGTAAGGTGTCTTATCGTGGTTTTTGTTTATGAGGGCTTGATTTTGCATGTGGCATGCAGTGTTGACGGCTTCAGCCCAGAAATATTCGGGAAGTGAAGCATCACTACACATGGTCCTACAGGCCTCTATGAGCGTTCTATTCCTTCTCTCAGCCACTCCGTTTTGTTGAGGAGTGCGAGGAGAGGAAAACTCATGAAAGATACCTAAGCTTTCACAAAATTCTGTCATGGCCCCAGACTTGAACTCTGTTCCATTGTCACTTCTGATTTTGACTATGGAGCAGTTGTACTCATTCTGGACTTGCCTGACAAAATTAGTAAAGATGTCGAAGGTATCTGACTTGTGTTTCAGAAAGAACACCCACGCAAAGCGCGAGTAATCATCAATAGTTAACAACGTATAATCCTTACCTCCCAAACTTCTAATTTACAGTGGACCAAACAAGTTCATGTGCAGTAGATGACGACATCTATTAGAGTCTTTGCCAATAATGCTTTTAAAGGTAGCCCTTGTTTGCTTGCCTTTTACACATGCATGACAAGGTCTATATTTGACGTACTTGACATTTGGGGCATCACGAACTAAGTTCATTGAAAATAATTTGTTTATTGTTTTGGAATTAATATGTGCCAATCTCTTGTGCCATTGGTCATCAAGAGACGCACTATCTTTTGCTAAAAGGCACACTGGTGTCGAAGAATCTATACAAATGAAATTCAAACAGAAAATGTTTCTGCTTCGAGTGCCGGATAGAATCGTTTCCATATTGTCAACAGATTTCATCAAGCACTTGTCAGCATGAAACTCAACTATGTATCCTTTATCGCAGAGTTGGCTTATGCTTATAAGGTTATGTTCCAAACCTTCAACGTAAGCCACATCTGTGAAGGATACATTACCGTTAGTAATCATACCATAGCCTATACTAATTCCACAGTCTGAACCTCCAAAGATGACCTTCGGTCCGTTCACAACTGGAGTAAAGTTCTGAATAAGGCTTCCTGTCCCGGTCATATACCGAGAGCATTCACTGTCCAAATACCAGATTGGCATTTTTTTGGCCTTTGGACATTCCTGCAATCACAATCAGTTAGCCTTAGGAACCTAAATACGTTTGGGTCCTTGGTCTCGGGTTAGAACACTCATCCTACGAATATTAGCATTCGGAGTGGTCTTCCACATATTGCCAATATGTGGGGCTGCAGCATTTGTAGGATTAAACCAACAATCAATGACAAAGTGACCGATTCTTCCACAACACCAACAGTCAAATCTATTGTATCTTCGAATTAAGTTCTCCTGCTTGACCTTTTGGAATTGTGGTCTAGCAGGGGCAGCATTCTTGGAGGAAGATGACTCATGATGATGGCAATCACATGGCTTCTTATCCTTCACAGACTTTTCTACAACAGGCTTTGTCTTTGGTGCCTTCTTGAAGTTATGCCCATGATTGAAAGGGCCATAGCTCTGAAGAATAACTTCTTCATAAGGTGCCTTAAAGACACTTTCGACAAAGTTTCTGGGTCGAGTCCATCCTTGATAACGGGACTTTGGCTCTACATAGGTAGGCCTAGTAAAGTGCCCGTATGATGAGTCAAAATCAAACTATTTTGAAGGAAATATAACCTTCTTGAACGTGTTCTGATCTCGAGGGGCTTTCACCTTCTCTTTGGCTAAGGCCTTTTTGACGGCCTTATTCTTCCGTTGAGCCTTATTTCTCCTTGAGGATTTACTAGGAGCTTCTTCATGGCCTAATCCAGCACCCTTGGCCTTGGCTGAGAATTCAGCAATGAATGGAAGAACAGTCTTGGGCTTTGAGAAACTGTCAACTAGTTTCTTTTCAGCAGCAAGTTAGGCTTCCAATTCCTTGATGATTTTCTCTTTGAGGTCAAGGTGCTCAAGAGCCTTGTTGTATTCTTCAATAGCATTATTGAAGTTTTCTTCAAGGGAGTCAGTTTTTGTGACTTTCTCTCTCAAGATGCTCTCTTCAGCTTTGAGAGATTTTATCTCCATAGCCCGAGTTTTCACGACTAGGCGATATTTGTCGTAAGCCATGATTAACTCTTTATATTGGGTCATGAGTTCTGACTCATCGTCAGAAGAGCTATCCTCACAATCATGTTCAGAAACTTCAGAATCAGAAAGAGGAGTGTGAGAGTTTACCTTCCCAGTGAACTGGGGCTTTTGTTCATCATCAGTTTGAGCCATGTGTCCAAAATAGGCTTCTTATTCTTCACTCGACTCAGATGAGTCCGAGTCACTAAGAGTCTTGCCCTTTTTGGCCATCAAGCTCTTCTCTGTCCTCTTCTTACTGTACAAGGACTTCTTTTCCTCTCTTCTACCACCCTCCTTCTTTTGAGGGCAGTCAGTGATGACGTGTCCTGGCTTATTACAACAGTATCAAATAATGTCATTCGAAATATGTTTGTTCTGTTTAGTATTATACCTATCATGGCTGCTTAAGCCTTTTCTTTGCCGATCACAATCGCGTCATGATCTTCTATAAGAGGCATCCTTGCCTTTCCATTGCTTCTTCTTGTTCAAGAATTTCTTGAACTGCCGAGAAAGTAGTGAGAACTCTCCTTCTAATAGTTCAGAGCCTGAGGTGCTTGGCTCTGAGGTTTCTTCTTCACTAACTTCTGGTGCTGGAGTAGGAGGAACAGCCTTAGACTTCTTAGAGGTGTCTGCCTTTAAAGCAACAGACTTCTCTTTGAATGCAGACCTATTTTTCTCTTCTTCAGCCTTCCTGGTGTTTAGTTGGAGCTCATAGGACATCAGATTCTCGAAGAGATTCTGAGGATCTGTCTCGGCCAGTTTTCCAAACTCCCTGGTAGCACAGACCTTGTTATCCCATTCCTTAGTCAGAGATCTCAAGAACTTATCATTCAGCTCTCCATTAGTGAAGACTCTGTCGTATACCCTTAGCACATTCACTATCTTGAAGAAGTTCTCAAACGTGTCAGCAATGGTTTCTTTATTTCCTTGTCGGAAAGCCTCATACTTCTGATTAAGTAGGGATCTTCTATCATCCCTCACTTCCTCGGTACCTTCCATCAAGGTAACTAATGACTGCCACATCTCCTTTGCAGACTGCCAGTGAATCAGATTTTGCAGCATTGAATCATCGACTGCACTTGCTATGATATTTTTCGCCTTTTTGTCCAATGAGACAAGTGCAATCTCATCCTTGTCTAGATCCATAAGTTTCTTGGGGACTTTCTTTGTAGGATCTATAATGGAGACGGTCATGGGAATATAAGGACCTTCTTCAACTATCATGAAGATCCTTGGATCCACAGCTTCAATGAAGAACTTGATTCTTTCTTTCCACATAGGGAAATTATTTTTGTTGCACAAAGGAAGCTTGGCAAAATCTTTAGCCTTGTCTATTTAGTAGATCTCAAGTGACAACTATTTAAGGATCTGATCAAGGTGTTAATCTTTTAACGATTGACCTTGCTTTGATACTAATTGAAAGATAATAGTTGCCAACCTAAATCACATAGAGGGGGTGAATAGGTGAGTTGTGCGCCTTTTTGCGGAATAAAAAAATCTCAACCAAAGCACAAAACTATCTACCAAACAAGCAAACACATACGAGGCAAGATTTATAGTGGTTCCCCAACCTTGGGTACATCCACTTTCCCTCACCGATCTAGCAATATACTAGACTCGGCTACTCCACTATCTCGAATTGGAAAACAATCCTACCCTCGGAAAAATGTTCCTACAAACTCGATCCTGAAATGGATGTACACTCGGAAGACAAAACTGCCTACAATCTCGGAGTTAAAAAACCCCTACACTAGGAGAAATCTTCTCCTACAATAATAAAATACAGCAGTACAGAAATACAAACAGTAAATTATCTGGTTCAGATCTGCAGCAGAAAATCAGAAAATCCTTCTTCTAGGCATGCGGCTTTATCAGAAAATTGAAGTAGAATTTCGGCAGGATCAGATCTGGAACTTCTCGACTTTATACGATCGAAAGAGTAGATGAATCGTTGAGCGGAGATCTCGATATATAGAGTCTTCTTAATCTGAATCCTCTGAAAAGAAGAAACCCTAGCCGGTCGGAATTTAGAGATGGCGGCGACGGCGAGTTTCCGGTTCTTGCAGAGAGAGAGAGAGAGGAGACAGAATTCTTTTTGGAAAGAGACGGCTGCAAAACTTAGAATAATTTTCTTTTTGAAAACTTAGGGTTTGTCGGTTTGACAAGACCTTTTATAGGAGACAAGAATATTAGACTTAAATGATTCAGAAAGAGAAAGACACGTGGACCAATCACGTCAGAGTTTAAGAATATGACCGTTAGGTCTGGACTTAAGGAATTTCTAAAAATAGTCAAAGTAAATTACTCGAGTCAAGCAGAACTACTCGAGTATATGCAGCACTACTCGAGTAGGTAGAAGGAACTACTCGAGTACATGAGAAAAAGTACTCAGGAGATAAAGAAATCATTACTCGAGTACATGGAGTCAACTACTCGAGTAAATAAGAATGAGAGGGACTCAGTTACTCGAGTACTTAAGTACTTACATGAGAGGTGTAGTATATTACTCGAGTTCAAGAAGTAACACTCGAGTATATATAAAAATAGACTACTCGAGTATATCAGAAACTTAGTCGAGACAAACACTTGGAAAAATTCTGGATCAGGAAAAATTGAACTACTCGAGTATATAACATGGACTACTCGAGACAGAATGATCTACTCGAGTATATAACATGAACTACTCGAGTAAATCACTTAGAGAAATTTTCTGGAATAGAATTCTGGATTATACGAGTAAAAGCATTCGACTACTCGAGTAGTAGATGAACTACTCGAGTATATGAGTTAGACTACTCGAGTAACTAGAAACTACACGAGAGTCAGAGTACCATTAACTCGAGATAGAAGATGGAACTACTCAAGTATATATAATACTACTCGAGTATTTCACTTAGACAAATTTGAGAAGAGTGAATATGGAAACTCGAGAGATAAGAGGAAATTACTCGAGTATACAAGATGAATTACTCGAGAACCATAATTGGACTACTCGAGTACATCTTAACTACTCGAGTAAGTGAATTACTACTCGAGTATAAACTCAGTAACTTACTCGAGTAAATGAGAAGGTACTCGAGTACTTTACTTAGGAAAAATGTTTCTGACAGATTTTCTTCTTCTAAGGGAAATCAGCATCAAGACTTTTGTCATAGTCCTAGAGCTTGAATATGAAGTGTATCCCAATAGTGAGGCTACACATGAGTCAACACTTTGGAACACACAATTAGGGATTACATTGTATGGTCCTGTGTTTGGTGACCCATTGTAGACTGACATTGATCTACACTTCCCATTAGAATCCTGCAAACACATAACTCAAACCAAGCATCAAATACAACTTAATTCATCTTAGTTCAACGGTGACTTCATCAAATCTGGGTTAGTGTGGATACAATGCCCAACAACAAACTTCTTTGACGGGCAATCTATCTGGGAGTCGTTCCAAGTAAGCCATGTCATGCCCAGAACCAGGTCGAAGTCCGCCATCCTCAAGACCATAGTCGGGGCCTCAATTGTCAGTCCATCAATAGACACCTTCAGGAGGCACTTAGTAGTAGCTAAGACCTCCGTCCCGTGGGGGAGACTCACCCTCCTAGCGAATCTAGAATAATATCTGACTCCCTCCAGTCCCTTTATGAACTCCTCGGAGACAAAATTGTGCGAAGGTGTGGGAAGGTTTGCCACACACCATAACTATTCCTGTTTATTAAAGTATGTTTAGGTAACTGATCCCATGGTTTTCTTTCCTAGTATGATACTGTTGTTTGTTGTTCCAAAAGTTCCAAAAGTAAATAATAACATAAAATTACTAGCATACCTGCAATCACGCTGCTCGGGTCCCGGGGTAGAGCTAAGTCCAAAGCATTCACCTGCTCCCTCTCTTGCCTCCGATCTCTGTCCTAGAAACCACGTCCTCTTCCACGGCCTCATCCTACAAAATGCTAAGAGGGTGGGGCATCCTGTGGTGCCAGTAGAGGTGCCCCTCTCATAGGGCAGTTCCTCCGGATGTTCCCTACTTGATGACAGTTGTGGCACTAAGGCGGAGGAAGTGACACACTCCCGAGCCTCTGTATCTCACGCATCTGAAGAGGTTGAGTGGCCAATACCACTGGCTCCCTCGGCTCCTGTCTCACTTCTTCGCGGGGTTGGTCCTCTGCCCTTCTCTCCTCAGCAAAGTGGCCCATCCACTGATCATTCCTGCCTCCCCGACCTGATCCTCAGTTGGCCTCTTCAAGCCTCGAGTCATGTGCCAGTCTGCCTCCATCCTATTTGCCACCTACAGAATCTGAGGTATAGGCTCCTCAGATATAAATAGAAGAGCCTGTCTCAAATACTCTCGAAGGCATTTATAGAACCTCTTGGTATACCCCACTTCGTCCAGCTGATAGGAGTCTGCAAACCGGGCTAAGTGGTTGAACTCCCGATGGTACTCCACCACCGTCATGTTGCCCTGCCTCATCTACAGGATTCTGTCTTCCAGCTCATCTCTTACCGACTGTGGGATGAAGTGCTCCAACAGTACAGTCCTGAACTCCTCCCAAGTGACGTCAGCAATCACCCGATCTACAAATGTTGTATCTAGAAGTGTCTTCCACCATCTCTTAGCATGGTACTCCAAGTAGGAGACCATTAGAGGTTCCCTCTCTCCCACGTGCACCGTAGCCCGGTCAGCATCTCGAACATGATCTAAAGCCACTCTTCCATTCGTACTGCGACTCCATCCCCATGTAAGATGGGGGAAAGAGTCCTCGGAAGATGCTCAACCAATTGGCCCCCGTGTTCGGCTGCGGAGCCGAAGCCTGCTGGGCCCTGAAGGCCTCCAGAATGGCCATCAGAGTCTGCCCCATCTCTGACTGTAGAAAAAGTGTGGGAGCCGGTGGACGTGGTGCAACATTTGGAGTTTGCTGGGCTCTGCCCTGCGGTGTAGGATGAGCCGGGGGATGCATAACAAAGGCAATTATAAGAAATTTGACCCAAACCTAATTAAAAGTGGACAATTACATGTGATCCCCCATATGGGCACACCACAGCTTCCGCTACTTAGTTTGTCCCCAAACTGAACTCGAGCGGGGCTGACCCAAGGTTAGTGGACTTCTACTTTTTCGATCGAGGTTTCCCTCTGATACCAGTTTGTAAGACCCTCTTTTTTTGCAAAACCAATCGGGTCTTATGCCCAGAACTGCCGCTTAGTGGTGACACAAACACACCCGGGAAAGTCATCACTAAAAACGGCGATACTGCTGGCCATACCGATCACAGAAGAGTAGAATAGATATAAGAGCAAATGAAAACTCAAATATTGGACCACAAAAATCACATGAAATATAATATAAATCTCCACGAAGGGAGAGTACACAGAAATGATAAAACAAAGTACTAAAGAGGGCTCCTGCCCAATACATCAAAATCCTCACTACAAATCACTCAATCGCTGAAGAAAATCTATAATATATACTAATGGTCGGGACTCACTATCCCTGCTGGCCGGACACCCGTGCTAGACTGCCCCGTCTCCATGCGCACCGACCTTTGGGGCTACGTCTCCTGGTTCGGCTCCACGATCCCCTAAAATGATTTGGTCAACGACCGTTAGTCTAAAAGACTAAGTCCTATCATCCCCCACCCCTCCCCCATGGATCTTAGGCACCGAGCAGGGAGGAGGAAATGGAAGGTAATGAAGGTAGAGAGTAACAAAAGTAAGCAGGTGACCAAGGAACTAGTATAACACGAGTATATAAACACAACAAGTTTAAGAAAGCAATAATAGGTAAGCAGTATAAGTGTACACATGAACAAGGTGAGTAAGTAAAAGTACAAGAATGTAAACTAAGTAAGAAACCATGACCTATAGGAATGCCCATACAAACCTATAGGCCAAGGGGTCGTTTTGCAATGCCTATTGTATAAAGAGTCCCATACCAATTTATACAATAGGTGTCAAGGGTTATATGCAATGAATATCCTATGATATGCAAGTATACTATGATATGAACATGCAAGTGCAACACACACACCCGGCTCTGTGTACACAGACCTTTAGTTCCCCCTTTCTGGAGCCTAACCTCCCAAGATACCTCAGTACTGCCAAATAGAAGCGGTGGGCTGGGCATCCGCCACCTCTAAATCAGTATCAGCACTACCATTCAGACCTATCATATGCCTCAACGCTGGTGCACTAAGAGGAGCTCCTGCGTGCTCTTGCCAGTTGCCTCACCGGACTTTATTTGGCCAAGTGCTAAACCACACTTGCTGTTGGAACCAGCTTTCTGATCCCTCCTGAAGTTCAAAACAGGATGCAGCCCACACGTACTCTCCCTGCGCTACCCTCCTGACGAGAGTCAGTGACCTGAAAACAGACCGAGGGGGCCCAGCTTGGAGGTCCCGCGTCTTACCCGGAAGAACTGAGAGTCTTCCCCTCCCTAGCCAGTGCTGAGCTAGGTGCCTGTGAGGAAGATAGTGGAAAAGGTTCAACCCCCATCTCAGGCACCTTATCGGTCTATTTATAGGCCTCTGAATCTGATCTGCAAATATCACTTCTACAACAACCTGAAATGACCAAAACACCCTGGACTGGGTCTGCCAACAGCCAAACCCCGCTGTTCTGGAGAGCTATATGCAGGCCTCCAGGGGTAAAAATGTAAAACTATCCGGGGCACAGAGGTAAAATCCCCCTTGTGGGCCAAAATGTAAAGACATCTCTTTTCTCATGTGGCGAGTGGGGAGGGACCCGCCAAGCTTAGGGAGGTCTCGCCTGCGGGGCCATCTCGCCCGCGCCCGGAGGACTCGCCTAGCGAGATCTCGCCAAGCGAGGTCTCGCCTTAACTCATGGGCTGCCCCTTCCTTTTCGAGGGGGTTGGCCTCCCCCATCTCGCCAGTCTTCCTTCCTTGCTTGTTGGGTTACTCGCGAGCCCAAGGTTGTACACAATCCCCGCTCTTTTCGAGGTTGCCCTAACCTCGGAAAGACAGTCCAACCGTGGCTCGCGATGCTAAGATTCCTTTATGAGAATCTTGGGTGGGCCCCTCCCCCCCTCATATTGCCTATAAATATGGGAAGAAAGCCTTCATTTGGAACTCTTTTGCCTTCATCCTCTCTTCTTTTGGAATGTCTCATAGTCAAAGTTTCCGTGAGCGCCTTGCGATTGTGCGAAGGCGAAACAAAGCCAACACGGACGCCCTTTTCCCAGATCTGGGGCGTACTGCCCCCTTAGCCTCCCCGCCCTCTCGCACAAAAAGGACGAAAGCTGCCTGTGCCCCTCTCTCGGCGGGCGCAACCTCTTCTGCCGCTCCGATAGACAACCCATTCGCTTCTTCTGGGGAGAAGCAGGTGATCAAATTATCTTTCCTTTCTCTGGTTTCGCCTGTCTGACTATGTTTTTTCAGGGAAGTTTCGTTGATTCGCCGGTGTCTGCCAATCCCCCCGATAATGTAAGTCAAGTTCCTCAGCGCATAGACTCGCCCAAGGCGGCCTCCCCACCCCCCTCGCAGATAGAAAACCTCTCACGAGTTGTGGGGAACCCTCGAATCCCAAGTAAGATCTCTTCCCTTCTCGCCTCTCGGTTGATTCGCCTTCTTTTATCCGACTCGTGCGGGCTCACCCTTGCTTGTGATCTCTCGCTATTTCCGCAGGCATCCACTTTGATTCCGATACTGAGGAAGCTCCCACGTCTCCCCCCTCTCGCCTCTTCCTCATCCGGGCGAGATCGAGGACTACCTAGGTGATCCCATGGACCGTCTAGAATTGAAGCGGAGGACTGCCAGGATGTTCCGCAAATATACGGACATAATCCGCGAGATGGAGCTCGAGAAGCAGGCCTCCGACCGGCGCATGGAGTGGATTGAAGCAGATCACCACCGCCTTTCCGCAATGGTGGAAGCGGACGGGGTGCTAGACGGGACCGACCCCCAGGCCATACTGAACGAGACGGATGAACATCTCCGTCTCGCGCGCCGCGGCGTGATTGCCGCTCGCGCCTTTCATCTTCCTGGCCGCCCGCCATGCGCGGGAGGTAAAGATGGCCGCTGGCAGTGGGTGCGGAACTAAAATGCCGCAGTCCCGTCTCGCCTTCTCTGGATCTCGTTTTTATCAATGTCGCTGTTTTATTACTGATATGTTGTATAAACTTATTTGGGCGAGATGTTCCCTTCTGCGGGATGATTTATTTTTAGACTTTTGGTCATGCACTGGTCATATCATGCCGTCTTTTCATTATTGCTATGATTAGATATTATTTTATTTTATTAATCCTGTAATGATGGCTTGCTTCGAAAGGGTTTCTGCGGCGCCTCCGCCTCTTGAGTTCTAGAGAGAGAGTGAGATAGGGAGAGTGAGATAAGAGAGAGAGAGAGAGGGGGAAAGAACGAAGCGTCGGGGTGTCCTCTCATTTCCCGCCGCCTGATTTTCCCCCCTTTTTCCCTACCCGTTATAAATATCTCCAACCTCGGCCCCTCTCATTATTCTAAGCCGTTCTTTTGATCCCGGTTCCCGTCTCTCCTTCGCCATCTCGCGTCTCTCCCTGGGCCATCCACTCTCTCTTTCGCCGCTTTCTCGCCAATTATGGGAAAGAATAAGATTGAAGAGGGCGTGGGACGCAGTCGCTGCGTGAAGCGCTTCATGGACCATGACTTCCCTCTCGGCAGACTGCTAGAGGAAGACCACGCTCGCTTCGCCCGTGAGTATCTCTCTGATAGCTACCCGTCTCGCCCGCCCAAGGTGGGCGAGTGCATCAACACCTTCTATCCCAACGAGCTGGCTTTCCCGGTCTCGCACTTCGAGGCGGGGCTGAGTCTTCCCCTCTGGCCGGAGGTCAAATTAGTGCTGAAGTACTTTGGGGTCGTCCCGGCCCAGTTCAACCCCAACGCCATCTCCATGTTGATCGCTTTCGCCTGCTACCTGCGACGAGAGCGTATCGAGTTTAGTGTAACCGCCTTCCGCAAGATGTTTGTCTACCACGCCAAGGACGACGGCATCTCTTACTTCACAGGCCAAGGCCTTAAAGTATGCGAGACGCCGAACAAGAACCACCATTGGTTGACGCGGTTCGTCTTCATCCGCGGGGATCTGGGAGGCATCCCTCTCGCCCCCGTATCCCCCGCCGAGTGCTATTATTATACCCCCAAGATGGGGGGTGCCGAAAAAGAGCTCTACGATTTCTTCGTGGGGAAGAATTTTGAAGTCCAATACCTGCGGCGAGACCTTGACTCGCTCCCCGCCGTTTTCCCCGGCGAAGGTACACTTCTATTTCCTTCTTTGTCCCCGTAAATTCTTACCTTCCGCTGACTGTCACTTTATCTAGGAGAAAGGACCGTCCCCGTCCATCCCCCCTACCAGAGCAATCGAACTCTTGCTTTGGCGAGTATGGCGGCGGAGGCTGCGAAAGATACGCTGACCCCTACCGCCAAGAAGAGGCCCGCGGGCGAGGGTGCTTCTCGCCTCAGCCCCAAGAAGAAGAAGAAATCTGTGTCCTTCGAGAAGGAAAAACCGGCCAAGGAAAGAGAAGAGCTAGCGGGGTGTAACGCCCCGAAACTCAAAGGAGCAAAGGGGGACGTTTTGGGCCAGTTTGGGTTCTGGCAGCAGGCACACGGCCTGGGACACGGGCGTGTCCCAGGGCGTGTCAAACTTGTGTCGACACTCAGTCGGGAAGTTGATACTTTGGTCTCGACATTGTGTCGAGACTGGGCACACGGCCTGCGACACGGGCGTGTCGTAGGGCGTGTCGACACTTAGCCGCGAAGTCGACACTCTGCATTCGACGAAGTGTCGAGACATGGCACACGGCCTGCGACACGGGCGTTTCGCAGGGCGTGTCAACCCGTGTCGACACTCGTCCCGGGAATTCGACACTTTGGTCTAGACATTATATCGAGACAAGGCACACGGCCTAGGACACGGGCGTGTCCAAGGCCATGTCAGTAGGTCGACGATCTTCGCTCGACGAAGTGTCGAGTGTCGAGACCGTGTACACGGTCTGGGGTGCAAGTGTGTTGAGGTGACACGGGTAAGTACACAGGCATGTCCTAGAACCCGTGCAGTGCTCGGGTTGTTTTCGGCAAAAAATGATAGGGGTACACGGCCGACCCCACAGCCGTGTCAGGTGGAACACGGGCGTGTCAGCTCGAACACGGCCGTGTTCGATACCCGTGTGAGGTTCTAGGCGAGCCGATTTTGACGGCGAATGCGGCACATGGCCCTGGACACGGGCGTGTGCCAGGCCGTGTTCGGTCCAGATTGGGCATTTCAGTCCCGAATCAAAGCCGTTCATTTCCTTATTTTGAGATCCAACGGCTGGGGGTTGTTCCTGAAGGGATATACCCGGGATTGGACTTAGAAACCCTCACTTTTCATGAGTGGTTAGCTTTCTAAAACCTTAGAGAGAGTAGAGAGCCAAGGAAGGAAGAAGGAGCTAGATCCGGCCATTGGAGGAGCTTCGGAGCTCCGAATCGCGAGCCAACTCCGGATCCACGGAGGAAAAGCTAGTGCGGTGCTTTTCATCCGATTACTTTTCAATGGCGCCAAAGAGGAACGCTAGGGTAACGATCCTCATCTTGAGCATGAGTAGCTCTCTTTCTTTGCATAGGAAGCCCGCTCTCGCGAGTTTGCGGAGAGTTGGAGGCGTTCCTTCGGGTAGATATGTGAAGTCCCCGTTGTTTAGAGTCCGTAAGCAAGAACGGACATAGGCATGATGTGTGAAGCCTACCCGGACATGTTGGTCTGGATCGGTGATGTTGCATTGCATAATGCCGGAGAAGACTCCGTGCTATTGGTTGTTTTTCGGGTTTTCTACGCTGTAGACTGCATCAGGGAGCCTTGGGGATTAACCCAAAGGTGCACCCGGAAAACTGGGCGGATACGAGATCTCGCCAACTTGGTGGCCTGAGAGCCAACTTGAACATAACCGGGTTATGTGACTTGTGATGGAAATGGGACTCGGTGGAAGTTTGACCCGCGCAAATGGCTTAAATTGTCGTTGCGATGTGAGCACGGGTTAGATGGAACCGTACCCGCTCTATGTCGTTCGGTTAAAGAGACCTAAAGGCACGTGGCACTTGCCGTTGGCATAGATTAGGGTCTTCGGCGGTCAATGGCTTAAATTGTCGTGACCCAGGCCAGGAAGACAAATTGCTCATAGGTTTGGCCGTCTTGGTGGCGGTGGTGAGTCCGGAATGTCTATGGCTTGAATTGACGTGACATCGACTGGTTCACCGAAAATGTGCCCTGAGAGCACGGGGCGTGTGGCCGTGCGAGCCAACGTCTGTGATGAAATGGCAAAATACCTTATTGCTCGCTTATGCTAATGAAATGCAGGGAAGGAGCATCGCCGCCCCGAGTTGGGGGCGGGATCGTTATAATTTGGTCAGCATTGCTGACCGTTGCCTTGTTTTGCCACTGTGCGGTGGTATGTTGCTTGCAGGTGCTGCTGGACCAAGCGGTCAATAGCGGGCTAAAGCCCTTTTTGCGAAGCTGGCCCTCGAAGGCCCAAATGGAAGTGTTTACTGCTTTATTCATGTATGACCGGTCTGCGTGCCATGGTTTGTAAATCATGTAATGTCAAGTGAAACATTTTGTAAGGCCTTAAGGCTTGTGCGGGTGTATTTTGTAACATTCCTATTTTGGTTAGTGGACATTCATGCTTTAATGCTGGGTTCTTTGTTACAACTTTTATAAACTGCTTCCGCTAGAATGCTCTGTGTAGGACGTTGAGATTGGTTGGATGGTTTGCATAAGTAACCACCCGGTCTGTCTGTAGTATATGGCGTCGGGCCCCGGCCGGACCTACTGCTATATGCTATACGACGGATAGGGCGTGTTACAATTTGGTATCAGACTACTGGTTTTGGTCGGGCTTAAAGTGAATTCGTGGGCGAATTCTTTTTAAGGGGTGGTGAGCACATTGTGTGCGTCATCGTTATAACAGTAAAAAGAACCCATGAATGTCCACTTAGGAATGAAAATACTCGTGTTTGAGGAACCTGCGTGTTCCTATAATTGTTGTTGGCAATTTTATTTGGTCGCTTAACGGTGTTTTGTACCACTATAGGTGACCAGAAGTGGTGTTGGGCCGTCAGAACGCCGAGTTTCTGAGGCTAGTAGTGCACCGGATGTTGCTCCTGCAACACCTCTGTCGGCTGAGAACATACGATTGGTGGCTGAAGCGGTGTTGGCCGTGATAAATGCGCAGCCTGCAAGGCAAACGCAGCAGCCCGCTCCTGTGATGGAGCAGGAACCTCTTCAAGAGGCTGAGCCGAGGAGAGTGGAGCAAGTGGTTGTGGAACCGGTGGTGCCAAGGAGGGCAACTGAGAGGCAGCTTAAGCATGTAATGAGCTTTAACCCTCCGTTATTCTCGGGGTTGGGAAGCCCATCTCAGGATGAAGACTGGCTCTCCAGGGTGAAGAGAGTCATGACAGCGACGGAGACGGAGGAGTGGCAAATGACCACCATCGCTACGTTACTTTTGGACGGTGAAGCGAGAATGTGGTGGGAAGGATTGAAGCTGCATCATTTTAGAGGTAGACAACTTATAGACGTTCCGATGGAAGAGTTCTCGGGATTGTTCTTAGCAAGATACCTCCCTTCTACTCAGAGGATTTCGATGGAGAATGAATTTCTAAACTTGGTTCAGGGTGAGAAGAGCGTGGATGAATATCTCCATGAGTTCACTCGTTTGAGTCGTTATGCTAGCTCCACCATCGTGGATGAGGAGCGCAAGACTAATCGCTTCTATGAAGGCTTGAGAGATGAGTTGAGATTACTACTCTCGGGGCCGATGACGTAGGGTTTCTTAACCTTGGTCAACACTGCCCGGTCCTTGGAGAATGACATGAAGAATGTACAAGCAAAGAAAAGCTTGGGTGAAAAGAAATCTGAATTTAAAGTGCCGACTACTTCAAAGTCCGGCTATCAGAGGTCTTTCAAGAAGCATAAGACTTCGGGTCCAGCTCCTTCTGGTGCTTCTAGGGCGACTACAAGTCGGACCCCGGGCGCGTGTTTTACTTGTGGAAAGATGGGGCACTTTGCCCGTGACTGTTGGAGCGGACGTCCTAAGTCCGAGAGGAAGCCGGGAGCTACTTATGAGGAGAAGGGAAAGGCGGTGGAGTCGATCGCATCCCATTATGCTCCGGCCCAACCAAGGGTCTAGAATCTTGGCCAACAGGAGGCCATCAAACAAGCTGATGTGGTGACAGGTACGGTTTAACTTATAGCAAGTCAATTTCTTTAAATACTTATTATGCACATGTTACCTTACCACTGCTTGTTTAGGATTTGTATTGATTTGCGAAAATCCGGCACGAGCACTCTTTGATACGGGAGCTTCACACTCCTTCTTGTCCGAAGGATTTATATCACGCATCGGAGTCCCTTCTTCGATGGCGAAGGATAAGTTGGATGTGTTGTGGCCCAATGGGTGTTCGATGCGAGCGGATAGGATCTGCGATGTTAAGATTCGTATTGGGGAGCAGGAGTTCGACCTACGGGCGTCTTTACTTCCGTTGGTGGAGTTCGACGTCATATTTGGCATGGACTGGCTCTCGGAGCAGCAAGCCCATATAGATTGCGGTAGCAAGGAAGTCAAGCTGGGAGAAAGTCGTGAGACGACTTTTACGGGCTTAAAGGGGTCGAGCAAGACGTTGATGTCTGCTCTTCAGGTGGTGAAGGCGGTTCGTGCCGAAGCAGAACTGTTCTTTACACTAGTGGAGGTTGCAAAGCCGAAGCCCGCATTGGATTGTATTTCAGTAGTATCAGAATACCCTGATGTGTTCCCCGTAGATCTTCCTGGAGCCCCGCCTCAGCGGGAGATAGATTTTACGATTGAGCTAGTGCCAGGTGCAAAGCCTGTGTCACGATCTCCTTATCTGCTAGCGCCTAAGGAAATGGCGGAGCTGAAAGTTCAACTGCAAGAGTTGTTGGAGCAAGGGTATGTGCGCCCGAGTTCTTCGCCTTGGAGCGCACCGGTCCTCTTTGTTAAGAAGAAGGACGGAAGCTTGAGGCTATGTATTGATTATCGGGAGCTCAACAAGCTGACGGAGAAGAACAAGTACCCGATCCCCCAGATTGATGATCTTTTTGATCAGTTAGTCGGGTCGACGGTGTACTCGAAGTTAGATCTCAAAGCTGGGTACTATCAACTGCGAATAAGGGAGAGTGATATCCCGAAGACAGCGTTTAGTACGAGATACGGGCATTATGAGTTTACGGTCATGCCGTTTGGGCTGACTAATGCACCGTCAGTGTTCATGGATTTGATGAACAGGACGTTCAGGGAGTACTTGGACCATTTCGTGATCGTCTTCATCGACGATATTTTGGTGTACTCGCAAAGTGAGGAAGATCACTTCAAGCATCTTCATTTGGTGTTGGAGACGCTAAGGAGAAATCAGTTGTATGCCAAGTTCTCGAAGTGCGAGTTTTGGCTATCCTCAGTGGCGTTCCTCGGGCATATAGTAAGTGGAGAGGGTATTGCTGTGGATCCGGCGAAGATTGTTGCGATACGGGAGTGGCCTGAGCTTGTTACGGTAGCGGAAGTCCGGAGTTTTCTGGGGCTTGCCGGCTATTATAGGCGCTTCGTAGAGAACTTCTCGCGGATAGCGTTACCTCTCACTACATTGACGAGGAAGGAGCATAAGTTCGTTTGGACGCCGGAGTGCGCACGAGCTTTTGAGGAGTTGAAGTGTCGGTTGACCACGGCGCCTGTGCTGAGTTCGCCATGTGGGACCGAAGGCTATGAGATTTATAGCGATGCTTCGGGCAATGGTTTGGGTTGCGTGCTACTGCAACACGGAAGTGTAATAGCTTATGGCTCGAGACAGCTAAAAGTGCATGAAAGGAACTATCCGGTCCATGACTTGGAGTTAGCGGCCGTTATTTTTGCCTTGAAGCTGTGGAGACACTATTTGTACGGTGTGAAGATTGATATCTACACCGATCACAAGAGTCTGAAGTATCTTATTGATCAGAAGGATCTGAATATGCGGCAGCGTAGATGGATGGAGTTGCTGGGGGACTATACATTCAAGATCCATTACGTGCCTGGCAAGGGGAATGCGGTTGCGGACGCGTTGAGTCGCCGAGCCCCAGCTCAAGCCAATTGGATATCGGTGTATGATGAGCGGTTGGTGCGGGAGTTGGAGGCGTTGGAGATTGTTTGCGTGGATAGACAATCAAGTGCTGAAGCAGTTCTGAATTGGACTGAAGTCCAATATGACCTGGCTGATCGTATTCGGCAGGCTTTGGATATGGATGCTCATATGAAGCAGTTCATGGTAGAGGCTCTGGATGGGTCAAATTCCCAATTCGTCGTGGAGGACGGATTACTTTGGAGGGACGGTCGTCTATGCATCCCAAATGTGGGTAATTTGCGGGTGGAGTTGTTGTACGAGGCACACCATACCAAGTACTCGATTCACCCGGGGAGCACAAAGATGTACCGTGATGTGAAGAAACTGTTTTGGTGGCCGGGTTTGAAGAAGGATGTGGCGCTATACGTAGCGAAGTGCCAAACTTGCGCCTTGGTAAAGGCGGAGTGCCAAAAGCTGGGAGGATTTCTTAAGTCCTTGCCTATTCCGGAGTGGAAATTTGACGACATCTCTATGGACTTTGTGCACGGTTTGCCAAGGTCGTAGAAGGGGAACGACGCCATTTGGGTGGTTGTTGATCGATTAACGAAGGTGTCACATTTTATTCCGTATAGGAAGGATGATCCGGTGGAGAAGTTGGCAAAGCTTTATGTGGATAACATAGTACGGCTTCATGGTGTGCCCCGCAGCATCGTGAGTGACCGAGATGGGCGGTTCACGTCCAATGATTGGAGGCTGGTGCAGCAAATGTTGGGAACAAAGCTGAAATTCAGCACAGCCTTCCATCCGCAAACGGATGGGCAGACCGAGAGGGTCAATAGAACTATGGAAGACATGCTCCGCATGTGTGTCTTGGATTTTGGAAAGCAATGGGAAGACCACCTTTATTTGGTGGAGTTCTCATACAACAACAGCTACCAAGCGAGTATCCAAATGGCGCCCTTCGAGGCCCTATATGGTATAAAATGTCGCACGCCGTTGTCTTGGTTAGAAACGGGTGAGTCAAAGTTGTATAAGCGATCGGAAGTGGAGGATGCTACTTCTTTGGTGAGAACCATTCGGGAGAGGTTGCTTATCGCTCAGGACCGGCAAGCAAAGTACTATAATGCCAAGCACAGGAACGTGGAGTTCGCTGTGGGCGATTATGTGTACCTAAAGATCAAGCCGTTCAAGGGTGTCTCGCGGGTGCGGCGATTGAAAAAGCTAAGCCCGAGGTACCTTGGACCGTTTGAGGTTATGGAGCGAGTTGGTGAAGCGGCCTATCGGTTGAAGCTTTCAGTGGAGCTTAGTGGTTTATATGATGTATTCCACATTTCGGTGCTTCAGAAGGCGGTGGAAGAGCCTACGCAAGTGATCGCGGTTGATCAAGTGCCGGTGGATAGTGGGCTAACGACAAAGGTCAAGCCCGTGCGGATTGAGGACTCGGAGGTCAAGCGGCTACGCAATAAAGAGATCAGGATGGTCAAGGTCCGGTGGGACAATTGCGGTCGTGAGGAGCTCTCTTGGGAGCAAGAGCAGACTATGCTTGACGAGTATCCGGAGTTGTTCCGCTCAGGTACAAATTTTGGTTTTGTACATGTCTTTCCTTTATATAATTTCGTGGACGAAATTCTTTTAAGAGGGGGAGAGTTGTAACGCCCCGAAACTCAAAGGAGCAAAGGGGGACGTTTTGGGCCAGTTTGGGTTCTGGCAGCAGGCACACGGCCTGGGACACGAGCGTGTCCCAGGGCGTGTCAAGCTTGTGTCGACACTCAGTCGGGAAGTCGACACTTTGGTCTCGACATTGTGTCGAGACTGGGCACACGGCCTGTGACACGTGCGTGTCGTAGGGCGTGTCGACCCGTGTTGACACTTAGCCGCGAAGTCGACACTCTGCATTCGACAAAGTGTCGAGACATGGCACACGGCCTGCGACACGGGCGTGTCGCAGGGCGTGTCAACCCGCGTCGACACTCGTCCCGGGAATTCGACACTTTGGTCTCGACATTGTGTCGAGACAAGGCACACGGCCTAGGACACGGGCGTGTCCCAGGCCGTGTCATTAGGTCGACGATCTTCGCTCGACGAAGTGTCGAGTGTCGAGACCGTGTACACGGCCTGGGGTCCAGGCGTGTTGAGGTGACACGGGTAAGGACACGGGCGTGTCCTAGAACCCGTGCAGTGCTCGGGTTGTTTTCGGCGAAAAATGATGGGGGTACACGGCCGGCCACACGGCCGTGTCAGGTGGAACACGGGCGTGTCAGCTCGAACACGGGCGTGTTCGATACCCGTGTGAGGTTCCAGGCGAGCCGATTTTGACGGCGAATGCGGCACACGGCCCTGGAAACGGGCATGTGCCAGGCCGTGTTCGGTCCAGATTGGGCATTTCAGTCCCGAATCAAAGCCGTTCGTTTCCTTATTTTGAGATCCAACGGCTGGGGGTTGTTCCTGAAGGGAAATACCCGGGATTGGACTTAGAAACCCTCACTTTTTCTTAAGTGTTATCTTTCTAAAACCTTAGAGAGAGAGGAGAGCCAAGGGAGGAAGAAGGAGCTAGATCCCGCCATTGGAGGAGCTTCGAAGCTCCGAATCGCGAGCCGACTCCGGATCCACGGAGGCAAAGCTAGTGCGGTGCTTTTCATCCGATTACTTTTCAATGGCGCCAAAGAGGAACGCTAGGGTAACGATCCTCATCTTGAGCATGAGTAGCTCTCTTTCTTTGCATAGGAAGCCCGCTCTCGCGAGTTTGCGGAGAGTTGGAGGGGTTCCTTCGGGTAGATATGTGAAGTTCACGTTGTTTAGAGTCCGTAAGCGAGAACAGACATAGGCATGATGTGTGAAGCCTACCCGGACATGTTGGTCTGGATCGGTGATGTTGCATTGCATAATGCTGGAGAAGACTCCGTGCTATTGGTTGTTTTTCGGGTTTTCTACGCGGTAGACTGCATCAGGGAGCCTTGGGGATTAACCCAAAGGTGCACCCGGAAAACTGGGCGGATACGAGATCTCGCCAACTTGGTGGCCTGAGAGCCAACTTGAACATAACTGGGTTATGTGACTTGTGATGGAAATGGGACTCGGTGGAAGTTTGACCCGCGCAAATGGCTTAAATTGTCGTTGCGATGTGAGCACGGGTTAGATGGAACCGTACCCGCTCTATGTCGTTCGGTTAAAGAGACCTAAAGGCACGTGGCACTTGCCGTTGGCATAGATTAGGGTCTTCGGCGGTCAATGGCTTAAATTGTCGTGACCCAGGCGAGGAAGACAAATTGCTCATAGGTTTGGCCGTCTTGG
Organism: Platanthera guangdongensis; assembly: GCA_039583875.1. Classification (NCBI taxonomy): domain Eukaryota; kingdom Viridiplantae; phylum Streptophyta; class Magnoliopsida; order Asparagales; family Orchidaceae; genus Platanthera; species Platanthera guangdongensis. Next base: position 214,084,706 of record CM077150.1, read on the forward strand.
TGGCGGTGGTGAGTCCGGAATGTCTATGGCTTGAATTGACGTGACATCGACTGGTTCACCGAAAATGTGCCCTGAGAGCACGGGGCGTGTGGCCGTGCGAGCCAACGTCTGTGATGAAATGGCAAAATACCTTATTGCTCGCTTATGCTAATGAAATGCAGGGAAGGAGCATCGCCGCCCCGAGTTGGGGGCGGGATCGTTATAATTTGGTCAGCATTGCTGACCGTTGCCTTGTTTTGCCACCGTGCGGTGGTATGTTGCTTGCAGGTGCTGCTGGACCAAGCGGTCAATAGCGGGCTAAAGCCCTTTTTGCGAAGCTGGCCCTCGAAGGCCCAAATGGAAGTGTTTACTGCTTTATTCATGTATGACCGGTCTGTGTGCCGTGGTTTGTAAATCATGTAATGTCAAGTGAAACATTTTGTAAGGCCTTAAGGCTTGTGCGAGTGTATTTTGTAACATTCCTATTTTGGTTAGTGGACATTCATGCTTTAATGCTGGGTTCTTGGTTACGACTTTTATAAACTGCTTCCGCTAGAATGCTCTGTGTAGGACGTTGAGATTGGTTGGATGGTTTCCATAAGTAACCACCCGGTCTGTCTGTAGTATATGGCGTCGGGCCCCGGCCGGACCTACTGCTATATGCTATACGACGGATAGGGGGTGTTACAATTTGGTATCAGACTACTGGTTTTGGTCCGGCTTAAAGTGAATTCGTGGGCGAATTCTTTTTAAGGGGTGGTGAGCACATTGTGTGCGTCATCGTTATAACAGTAAAAAGAACCCATGAATGTCCACTTAGGAATGAAAATACTCGTGTTTGAGGAACCTGCGTGTTCCTATAATTGCTGTTGGCAATTTTATTTGGTCGCTTAACGGTGTTTTGTACCACTATAGGTGACCAGAAGTGGTTTTGGGCCGTCAGAACGCCGAGTTTATGAGGCTAGTAGTGCACCGGATGTTGCTCCTGCAACACCTCTGTCGGCTGAGAACATACGATTGGTGGCTGAAGCGGTGTTGGCCGTGATAAATGTGCAGCCTGCAAGGCAAACGCAGCAGCCTGCTCCTGTGATGGAGCAGGAACCTCTTCAAGAGGCTGAGCCGAGGAGAGTGGAGCAAGTGGTTGTGGAACCGGTGGTGCCAAGGAGGGCAACTGAGAGGCAGCTTAAGCATGTAATGAGCTTTAACCCTCCGTTATTCTCGGGGTTGGGAACCCCATCTCAGGATGAAGACTGGCTCTCCAGGGTGAAGAGAGTCATGACAGCGACGGAGACGGAGGAGTGGCAAATGACCACCATCGCTACGTTACTTTTGGACGGTGAAGCGAGAATGTGGTGGGAAGGATTGGAGCTGCATCATTTGAGAGGTAGACAACTTATAGACGTTCCGATGGAAGAGTTCTCGGGATTGTTCTTAGCAAGATACCTCCCTTCTACTCAGAGGATTTCGATGGAGAATGAATTTCTGAAGTTGGTTCAGGGTGAGAAGAGCGTGGATGAATATCTCCATGAGTTCACTCGTTTGAGTCGTTATGCTAGCTCCACCATCGTGGATGAGGAGCACAAGACTAATCGCTTCTATGAAGGCTTGAGAGATGAGTTGAGATTACTACTCTCGGGGCCGATGACGCAGGGTTTCTTAACCTTGGTCAACACTGCCCGGTCCTTGGAGAATGACATGAAGAATGTACAAGCAAAGAAAAGCTTGGGTGAAAAGAAATCTGAATTTAAATTGCCGACTACTTCAAAGTCCGGCTATCGGAGGTCTTTCAAGAAGCATAGGACTTCGGGTCCAGCTCCTTCTGGTGCTTTTGGGGCGACTACGAGTCGGACCCCGGGCGCTTGTTTTACTTGTGGAAAGACGGGGCACTTTACCCGTGACTGTTGGAGCGGACGTCCTAAGTCCGAGAGGAAGCCGGGAGCTACTTATGAGGAGAAGGGAAAGGCGGTGGAGTCGATCGCATCCCATTATGCTCCGGCCCAACCAAGGGTCTACAATCTTGGCCAACAGGAGGCCATCAAACACGCTGATGTGGTGACAGGTACGGTTTAACTTATAGCAAGTCAATTTATTTAAATACTTGTTATGCACATGTTACCTTACCACTGCTTGTTTAGGATTTGTATTGATTTGCGAAAATCCGGCACGAGCACTCTTTGATACGGGAGCTTCACACTCCTTCTTGTCCGAAGGATTTATATCACGCATCGGAGTCCCTTATTCGATGGCGAAGGATAAGTTGGATGTGTTGTTGCCCAATGGGTGTTCGATGCGAGCGGATAGGATCTGCGATGTTAAGATTCGTATTGGGGAGCAGGAGTTCGACCTGCGTGCGTCTTTACTTCCGTTGGTGGAGTTCGACGTCATATTTGGCATGGACTGGCTCTCGGAGCAGCAAGCCCATATAGATTGCGGTAGCAAGGAAGTCAAGCTGGGAGAAAGTCGTGAGACGACTTTTACGGGCTTAAAGGGGTCGAGCAAGACGTTGATGTCTGCTCTTCAGGTGGTAAAGGCGGTTCGTGCCGGAGCAGAACTGTTCTTTACACTAGTGGAGGTTGCAAAGCCGAAGCCCGCATTGGATTGTATTTCAGTGGTATCTGAATACCCTGATGTGTTCCCCGTAGATCTTCCTGGAGCCCCGCCTCAGCGGGAGATAGATTTTACGATTGAGCTAGTGCCAGGTGCAAAGCCTGTGTCACGATCTCCTTATCGGCTAGCGCCTAAGGAAATGGCGGAGCTGAAAGTTCAACTGCAAGAGTTGTTGGAGCAAGGGTATGTGCGCCCGAGTTCTTCCCCTTGGAGCGCACCGGTCCTCTTTGTTAAGAAGAAGGACGGAAGCTTGAGGCTACGTATTGATTATCGAGAGCTCAACAAGCTGACGGAGAAGAACAAGTACCCGATCCCCCGGATTGATGATCTTTTTGATCAGTTAGTCGGGTCGACGGTGTACTCGAAGTTAGATCTCAAAGCTGGGTACTATCAACTGCGAATAAGGGAGAGTGATATCCCGAAGACAGCGTTTAGTACGAGATACGGGCATTATGAGTTTACGGTCATGCCGTTTGGGCTGACTAATGCACCGTCGGTGTTCATGTATTTGATGAACAGGACGTTCAGGGAGTACTTGGACCATTTCGTGATCGTCTTCATCGACGATATTTTGGTGTACTCGCAAAGTGAGGAATATCACTTCATGCATCTTCATTTGGTGTTGGAGACGCTAAGGAGAAATCATTTGTATGCCAAGTTCTCGAAGTGCGAGTTTTGGCTATCCTCAGTGGCGTTCCTCGGGCATATAGTAAGTGGAGAGGGTATTGCTGTGGATCCGGCGAAGATTGTTGCGATACGGGAGTGGCCTGAGCTTGTTACGGTAGCGGAAGTCCGGAGTTTTCTGGGGCTTGCCGGCTATTATAGGCGCTTCATAGAGAACTTCTCGCGGATAGCATTACCTCTCACTACATTGACGAGGAAGGAGCATAAGTTCGTTTGGACGCCGGAGTGCGCACGAGCTTTTGAGGAGTTGAAGTGTCGGTTGACCACGGCGCCTGTGCTGAGTTCGCCATGTGGGACCGAAGGCTATGAGATTTATAGCGATGCTTCGGGCAATGGTTTGGGTTACGTGCTACTGCAACACGGAAGTGTAATAGCTTATGGCTCGAGACAGCTAAAAGTGCATGAAAGGAACTATCCGGTCCATGACTTGGAGTTAGCGGCCGTGATTTTTGCCTTGAAGCTGTGGAGACACTATTTGTACGGTGTGAAGATTGATATCTACACAGATCACAAGAGTTTGAAGTATCTTATTGATCAGAAGGATCTGAATATGCGGCAGCGTAGATGGATGGAGTTGCTGGGGGACTATACATTCAAGATCCATTACGTGCCTGGTAAGGGGAATGCGGTTGCGGACGCGTTGAGTCGCTGAGCCCCAGCTCAAGCCAATTGGATATCGGTGTATGATGAGCGGTTGGTGCGGGAGTTGGAGGCGTTGGAGATTGTTTGCGTGGATAGAAAATCAAGTGCTGAAGCAGTTCTGAATTGGACTGAAGTCCAATATGACCTGGCTGAGCGTATTCGACAGGCTTTGGATATGAATGCTCATATGAAGAAGTTCATGGTAGAGGCTCTGGATGGGTCAAATTCCCAATTCATCGTGGAGGACGGATTACTTTGGAGGGACGGTCGTCTGTGCGTCCCAAATGTGGGTAATTTGCGGGTGGAGTTGTTGTACGAGGCACACCATACCAAGTACTCGATTCACCCGGGGAGCACAAAGATGTACCGTGATGTGAAGAAACTGTTTTGGTGGCCGGGTTTGAAGAAGGATGTGGCGCTATACGTAGCGAAGTGCCAAACTTGCGCCTTGGTAAAGGCGGAGTGCCAAAAGCCGGGAGGATTTCTTAAGTCCTTGCCTATTCCGGAGTGGAAATTTGACGACATCTCTATGGACTTTGTGCACGGTTTGCCAAGGTCGCAGAAGGGGAACGACGCCATTTGGGTGGTTGTTGATCGATTAACGAAGGTGTCGCATTTTATTCCGTATAGGAAGGATGATCCGGTGGAGAAGTTGGCAAAGCTTTATGTGGATAACATTGTACGGCTTCATGGTGTGCCATGCAGCATCGTGAGTGACCGAGATGGGCGGTTCACGTCCAATGATTGGAGGCTGGTGCAGCAAATGTTGGGAACAAAGCTGAAATTCAGCACAGCCTTCCATCCGCAAACGGATGGGCAGACCGAGAGGGTCAATAGAACTATGGAAGACATGCTCCGCATGTGTGTCTTGGATTTCGGAAAGCAATGGGAATACCACCTTTATTTGGTGGAGTTCGCATACAACAACAGCTACCAAGCGAGTATCCAAATGGCGCCCTTCGAGGCCCTATATGGTAGAAAATGTCGCACGCCGTTGTCTTGGTTAGAAACGGGTGAGTCAAAGTTGTATAAGCGATCGGAAGTGGTGGATGCTACTTCTTTGGTGAGAACCATTCGGAAGAGGTTGCTTATCGCTCAGGACCGGCAAGCGAAGTACTATAATGCCAAGCACAGGAACGTGGAGTTCGCTGTGGGCGATTATGTGTACCTAAAGATCAAGCCGTTCAAGGGTGTCTCGCGGGTGCGGCGATTGAAAAAGCTAAGCCCGAGGTACCTTGGACCGTTTGAGGTTATGAAGCGAGTTGGTGAAGCGGCCTATCGGTTGAAGCTTTCAGTGGAGCTTAGTGGTTTACATGATGTATTCCACATTTCAGTGCTTCGGAAGGCGGTGCAAGAGCCTACGCAAGTGATCGCGGTTGATCAAGTGCCGGTGGATAGTGGGCTAACGACAAAGGTCAAGCCCGTGCGTATTGAGGACTCGGAGGTCAACCGGCTACGCAATAAAGAGATCAGGATGGTCAAGGTCCGGTGGGACAATTGCGGTCGTGAGGAGCTCTCTTGGGAGCAAGAGCAGACTATGCTTGACGAGTATCCGGAGTTGTTCCTCTCAGGTAAAAATTTTGGTTTTGTACATGTCTTTCCTTTATATAATTTCGTGGACGAAATTCTTTTAAGAGGGGGAGAGTTGTAACGCCCCGAAACTCAAAGGAGCAAAGGGGGACGTTTTGGGCCAGTTTGGGTTCTGGCAGCAGGCACACGGCCTGGGACACGGGCGTGTCCCAGGGCGTGTCCCAGGGCGTGTCAAGCTTGTGTCGACACTCAGTCGGGAAGTCGACACTTTGGTCTCGACATTGTGTCGAGACTGGGCACACGGCCTGCGACACGTGCGTGTCGTAGGGCGTGTCGACCCGTGTCGACACTTAGCCGCGAAGTCGACACTCTGCATTCGACGAAGTGTCGAGACATAGCACACGGCCTGCGATACAGGCGTGTCGCAGGGCGTGTCAACCCGTGTCGACACTCGTCCCGGGAAGTCGACACTTTGGTCTCGACATTGTGTCGAGACAAGGCACACGGCCTAGGACACGTGCGTGTCCAAGGCCGTGTCAGTAGGTCGACGATATTCGCTCGACAAAATGTCGAGTGTCGAGACCGTTTACACGGCCTGGGGTCCAGGCGTGTTGAGGTGACACGGGTAAGGACACGGGCGTGTCCTAGAACCCGTGCAGTGCTCGGGTTGTTTTCGGCGAAAAATGATGGGGGTACACGGCCGGCCACACGGCCGTGTCAGGTGGAACACGGGCGTGTCAGCTCGAACACGGGCGTGTTCGATACCCGTGTGAGGTTCCAGGTGAGCCGATTTTGACCGCGAATGCGGCACACGGCCCTGGACACGGGCGTGTGCCAGGCCGTGTTCGGTCCAGATTGGGCATTTCAGTCCCGAATCAAAGCCGTTCGTTTCCTTATTTTGAGATCCAACGGCTGGGGGTTGTTCCTGAAGGGAAATACCCGGGATTGGACTTAGAAACCCTCACTTTTCATGAGTGGTTAGCTTTCTAAAACCTTAGAGAGAGTAGAGAGCCAAGGAAGGAAGAAGGAGCTAGATCCGGCCATTGGAGGAGCTTCGGAGCTCCGAATCGCGAGCCGACTCCGGATCCACGGAGGCAAAGCTTGTAACAGTCCAAATTTCGGAAACAGGAAATTTTTGGGTGACACGGCCTGGGACACGGGAGTGTCCCAGGGCGTGTCAAAGGACACGGCCTGCGACACAGGCGTGTCGCAGGGCGTGTCGAGGTTGTCTCGACGATCGGCCTTTGTCTCGACGATTTTTCCCTGCGACGATGTGTCGAGAGGAGGCACACGGCCCAGGACACGGGCGTGTCCACGGCCGTGTCGTATTCTCGACGATTGTTACTCGACGATCGTCGAGTGTCGAGACGTGAGTGTCGAGTGTCGAGAGGTTGAACACGGCCTGTGACACGGGCGTGTCACAGGGCGTGTCAAATCGGGTCGACGGACTCAGCCCGACGAAGGATTTCGACAGGGCGTTTCTTTCTGCCGTGTCTGGGCACACGGCCTAGGACACGAGCGTGTCACAGGCCGTGTGAAGTCTCGGGATGATTTGGGATTTTTTTCGCCCAGGCACACGACCACAGACACGGGCGTGTCTGAAGGCGTGTTGGTGACACGGCCCATGACACGGGCGTGTTCTATGGGCGTGTCACTGGTTTGGATAAGTCGGTTGACCACCGCTTGAGGCACACGGCCTGGCACACGGCCGTGTTAGAGGCCGTGTCGGGTCAAAATTAGTGTTTTTGGCAGAATCGTGGCCGTCCATTCCTTCAGCCTGGATCCAAGGGCTGAAGCTTCTTCCTCTTTTTCTTAAAGGCCGAAATCAGAGAAATGATTCTCATTTCCTTGGCCTTGATCTTTCTTCAAGTTAAGAGAGAAAGAGAGAGAGAAAGGAGGAGGAAGAGGAAAGGGGGCTGCTGCTGGTGGTGCTGCGGTTTACCGACAAGAGAAATCTGAAGCCGGCGTTGCGGAGGAAACGCTCTTGCGAGTCTTGCAAGCAATCTTTGAGGTCATGGCACCGAAGCGGTCGTCAAGGGTAATGACTCTTCTTCCTAGCCATGTGCAGGCTTCGTTTTGGCATAGCTTTGTGATTTCCCCCACCAAGAGGTGGCTGATTTTGGAAATCTTTGGGTGGATGCTTGAAATCCACTTTGATAGCATATAGATCCGGAAATGGAGTACGGAATAGGCATGCTGTGTGAAGCCCATCTGGACAGGTTGGTCTGGATTGGTGATGTTGCATACGAACCGGAGAAGACTCCGTGATAACGTGTAGTTTGAGGAGTCAACGGGTTATGCCTGCGAAAAGGAGTAGCAGGAAGTACTGGGGTGGTAGCCCAGGAAAAATAGCCATGTGATATGTTTGGGTCCAACCTGTGTATGAGGCACGGGAAGTACTGGTGTGACCAGGAAATGCCCTTTGTGATGCTTGATGTCGTAGGGTGTCCACCTGTGAAGCGAGTAACAGGAAGTACTGGCAGGATAGCCAGGAAAGACCCCTGACATTTGTGCTTGTGCGGTGTCCACCTGTGAAGAGAGTCACAGGAAGTACTGGAAGGCCCAGGAAAGACCCGCTGTTGTGCTAAGGAAATGGGTATCGAGATATGCCCAGGCTTGAATGCCAAGAACAGGATTGGTGAGACCGACCCGCGCCTTTGTTATAGCCATGAGTACGCTGTACTCGGAGAAGGCAAGGCGATTTGAGCAACGGGGGGTGGAGGATCCGACCTGCGCTATGTCTGTCCGACGTGAGACCAAAAGGTGCGGTCTATTGGAGCGCATAGCAAGAGTCTTCGGCCTGCGCGCCATGACACAATGGGGGGCTACGGGCCATCCCGGTGTAGGAAGACTAACTCCGGCTGCACGCCATGTGGTAAATGCTCAAGAGATTTACCGTTGGGTTATGACCCTGATACGGTGGTGGGTAAGAGATTTGCCAGAACACCAAGAATGTGCCCTGATTGCACAGACCTGTTGGGCCGGGTGGCGAACGGTTGTGATGGCTTGTGTGCGTGAAAGCACATATATATATATATATATATATTGCCATCCTTGTGATTTGCTATGCCTGCAGGGAAGATTACCGCTGCCCCGAGAGAAGGGGTAGGGTCGTTATAATTTGGTCAGCTGAACGCTGACCGTTGCTTTTGTTTGCCACCGTTGGGTGGATTGTCCCTGTACAGGTGCTGGAGAGCCGAGCGGGACGCATAGAGGTTGATGTTCCTGCTGCTGTTGCTGCTACTGCTGCTAGCCCTCGAAGGCTATCTGTGTTGTTGTTGTGTTTTCTTTTTTGTGGCCGGCCTGCATGCCACTTTGTTTAGGCCACTGTTTGAAAGATATGTAAGGCCATAAGTCCAACTCTTTTGACTTGTTGTAAGACATTCCTATAGTGTATAAAATGTGGAGTTTTATGTTTGGACATTCATGAGGAGTTCCAGTTGTAGTCTAGGCTTCCGCTAGAATGCTTTGCATTAGGTGCGATGCGCGACTCTGGTATCATCCTGTACCTTCACCGACTGTTTGTGCTATATCCTGTGGGGCCCCGGCCGGACATTCTAGAATATATCATATGAACGGATGGGGTTGTTACATTTTTGGTATCGGTTGTCTTGGTCTTTCCCTCTCGAGGTCGTGGCCGACTTCTTTTGTGGGGTGGCGAGCACGTGTTTGTGCACACCAAAGTCTACGAATGAACTCCTGAATGTCCATGATAGGAATGCATATTTGTGTGTTTGAGGAACCTGTGTGTTCTTATTTTGTGTTGTTTGCTTGGGTACGACCGCTAATGTGTGTGTCTTGTCCACCTTTAGGTGACACGAAGTGGAGCTGGGCTGTCTGAGTCCCAGCGTTCTGGTGAAAGTACGGCACCAGCCGCGGTGCCTACACCTCCACCGTCTGCGGAACATGTGCGTTTAGTTGCGGAGGCCTTATTTACCATGATCCAAAGCCAGCCCCTTAGGCAGGAGCAAGCGGCTGTAAGGCCAGAACAGGTGGCGGCAAGGCCTGAACCTGTCAGGGATGTGGCTCCTCGAGCAGCTGAGAAGCAACTAACGCGGTTTATGAGTTTCCATCCGCCTACGTTCTCGGGAGCGGGAACCCCGACGCAGGCTGAGGATTGGCTATCGCGCGTCAAGCGAGTGATGACGGCGATAGGAACGGCGGAGCATCAGAAAGTGACTTTAGTTACCTTTTTGCTTGAAGGATAAGCTCGATTATGGTGGGATGAGATGGAGTTGCATCACTTGGCGGGTCGTCCGTTAACCCAAGTATCGATGGAAGAATTCTCCAGGCTCTTCCTCGCGAAGTACCTTCCTGCGGCTCAACTGATAGCCATGGAAAATGAATTCCAAAGGTTAACACAAGGTGATGGCAGTGTTGACGCATACTTGCATGAATTTACTCGCTTGGGGCGGTATGCGGGTTCTATTTTTGCTGATGAGCAGAGGAAGACTAATCGGTTCTATGAAGGACTGAGGGACGAGCTGAGGTTCCTTGTGTCAAGTTCGGTGAACCAAGGTTTCCAAGCGTTGGTTGACACCGCGACCGCATTGGAAAAGGATATGAAAAGGGTGCAAGGGAAGAGAGCTTTGGCTGTGTCGCAACAGGAGTGGAAGGCGCCCCGATCTGGGAAACCATTCTATAAGAAGAGATGGGGCAAGAAGTCCAAGCCTAGTTTACAAGCTCCTTCATCCGTTGCAACGGGAGCAACGTCAGGGGCTACCTCTAAGCCAGATACTCGGGTCTGCTTCAATTGTGGCCACATGGGGCATATTGCGCGCGATTGTCGGATGCCGCCAAAGAGTGAAAAGAAGGCGGGAGCATCTTATGCGGAAAAAGGAAAGGCGGTGGTGGATTCCTCTGCCTCGCAGGCGCAACCCCGGGTCTACAATCTTGGCCTGCAAGAGGCCATCAAGCAGAGTGACGTGGTCACAGGTATGAGTTTAGTTTTGCATATGCTATTGTTTGTATGCTTTGCTGAGTACCCCTATGTTTGCGGTTTGTGTGTGCGACATGTTTGTCATAGGCTTTGTGATGATTCGGGACACGCTGGCGCGAGCACTGTTTGATACAGGTGCATCGCATTCTTTTCTGTCTAGTGAGTTTATGACGTGGCTTGGGATACCCAGTAGTGCAAAGACAGATAGCGTCAGAGTGGTGTTGCCGAATGGCTGTTGGATGCTTGCGGATCAAGCTTGCGATGTGGCGGTTCAATTAGGAAGTCGGGATTTTTGTTTAACTGCATTTGTTTTGCCAATATCGGAATTCGACGTGATTTTTGGGATGGATTGGCTTGCGGAGCAGCATGCTATGATTGATTGCCAGTCCAAAGAAATCACGTTGGGCCAGAATACCGAACAGTAGACCAAGTTCGCGGGTATGCGAGGAGTAGGCGGGACGTTGATGTCTGCACTCCAGGTAGTCAAAGCTGTTCGGAAGGGTGCAGAGTGTTACTTTGCACTAATTCAGGCTGTTGAGCCTAAGGCCAATGTGTGCGAGGTTCCGATTATGGCAGACTTTACAGATGTGTTTCCCGCGGATCTCCCTGGGCTACCACCCCAGCGAGAGATTGACTTCACAATTGAGTTGGTGCCAGGTGCGAAACCTGTGGCCCGCTCGCCATATCGCGTTGCGCCAAAAGAGATGGCTGAATTGAAGGTTCAACTCCAAGAAATGTTGGAGCAAGGTTATATACGCCCAAGTATGTCACCTTGGAGCGCGCCTGTGCTTTTTGTAAAGAAGAAGGACGGTGGGTTGCGGTTGTGTATCGATTACCGTGAACTGAATAAGCTGACCGAGAAGAATAAGTATCTGATACCCCGGATTGATGAGTTATTCGATCAGCTGGTGGGCTCGACCGTCTATTCGAAGTTGGACCTGAAGTCTGGTAATTACCAGTTAACAATTCGGGAAGGTGACATTCCCAAAACCGCATTTGGAACGCGTTATGGGCACTATGAGTTCACAGTCATGCCATTTGGACTGTGCAATGCGCCCTCGGTGTTTATGGATCTGATGCACCGTATTTTTCGTGAGTACCTGGATCTGTTTGTGATTGTGTTCGTTGATGACATCCTGGTATACTCGAAGTCCAAAGCCGAGCATGAGATTCACTTGCGGTTGGTATTGAACACGTTGAGGCAAAATCAGCTATATGCCAAGTTCTCGAAGTGCGAGTTTTGGCTATCGTCAGTGGAATTTTTTGGCCATGTGGTGAGTGGAGCGGGCATTGCAGTGGATCCAGCAAAGACAAGGGCCATCCAGGAGTGGCCAATCTTGTCTTCTGTGGCCGAGGTCAGGAGTTTCCTTGGACTTGCGGGCTACTATAGAAGATTTGTGGAAAATTTCTCGCGGATCGCTTTGCCACTAACCACCTTGACGCAAAAAGATCAGAAGTTCGTTTGGACGCCAGAGTGCGCACGAGCTTTTGAAGAGCTGAAGGTTCGGTTGACCACGGCGCCAGTGTTGACTTCGCCACGTGGAACCGATGGATTTGTAATTTATAGTGATGCCTCAGGGAGCGGCTTAGGCTGCGTTCTTCTGCAGAGCGGAAAGGTGATTGCTTATGGCTCACGCCAGCTGAAGGTGCACGAGCGAAATTATCCCGTCCATGATTTGGAACTAGCGGCGGTGATTTTTGCACTCAAGTTGTGGCGACACTACCTTTATGGAGTGAAGGTGGAGATCTATACCGATCATAAGAGCCTAAAGTATCTTTTGGAGCAGAAAGACTTGAACATGCGACAACGAAGGTGGTTGGAGTTCCTTGGGGACTACACTTTCGAGATTCACTATACGCCCGGGAAGGGGAATATTGTCGCGGATGGCTTGAGTCGGCGGATTCCGGCTAGAGCGAATTGGTTACAAAGGAATTAAAAACCCCTTATCCAGGAGTTGGAGGCGTTAGAGATCTATTGTGTTGACAAGAATTCCACTGCCAATGCGTGTTTGAACTGGATCGAGGTGCAATGTGACCTTGCGGACCGAGTTAGACGGGCAACAGAGTTGGATGAAGATCTCTTACGCTATGTGAATGAAGGGCCAGAGGGCAAATTCACCTGGATTGACGGTCTTGTACGAAAAGAGGGCCGTTTGTGCGTCCCGAGTGTGGGGAAATTGAGGGAAGAACTAATGTATGAAGAGCATTATACAAAGTATTCCATTCACCCCGGGAGCACAAAGATGTTCAACGATATGAAGAAACTTTTCTGGTGGCCAGGGCTCAAGAAAGATGTTGCCCTTTATGTAGCCAAATGTCAAACGTGTGCGATGGTGAAGGCGGAATGCCAAAAGCCGGGCGGTTATTTGAAGTCATTGCCAATCCCAGAGTGGAAATTTGATGATATTTCCATGGATTTTGTGTATGGGTTGCCAAGATCGCAGCGAGGAAATGATTCCATTTGGGTCATTGTGGTCCGGCTAACAAAAGTAGCACATTTTCTCCCAAATAGGCGGGAAGATTCAGTTGAAAGTTTGGCAAAGTTATATGTTGACCAAATTGTGCGGCTTCACGGTGTTCCTCGGAGCATCGTAAGTGATCGAGATGGGTGATTCACGTCAAATGATTGGAGGCTAGTTCACTGACTGTTGGGCACAAAATTGACTTTCAGTACGGCCTTTCATCCCCAAACGGATGGCCAAACTGAACGTACCAACAGAACAATGGAGGACATGCTCCGAATGTGCGCCCTTGACTTCGGAAAGAGATGGGAAGATCATCTCTATATGGTAGAGTTTGCATATAATAACAGCTATCAGGAGAGCATTGGGATGGCACCATATAAAGCTCTATATGGAAGGAAGTGTCGTACTCCCTTGGCTTGGGTAGAAGCGGGCGAAGCCCGGGTTTTTAAACCAAATGAGGTTGATGAAGCAAACTCAACCATACGTACTATTCGCGAGCGATTGCTTATTGCTCAAGATCGACAAGCGAAGTACGACAACGCCAAGCACCGGAACGTAGAATTTGCGGTTGGCGATTGGGTCTACTTGAAGATCAAGCCATTCAAAGGTGTCTCCAGGATTCGACGATTGAAAAAGTTGAGTCCAAGATATTTGGGTCCTTTTGAAGTGGTTGAGCGAGTTGGCGAAGCGGCTTATCGGCTAGCTCTGTCGGCAGACTTGGGTGGGTTGCATGATGTCTTTCACATCTCGGTGCTTCGGATGGCCGTGAAAGATCCAGCTCAAGTGATTGCGTACGATCGTGTGCCGGTGGAGTATGGGCCAACAACGAGAGTTAGACCCATTCAGATCGAAGATCGAGCCGAGAAACAGTTGCGGAACAAGACGGTCGTTATGGTAAAAGTCCAATGGGACAACTGCGGCCGTGAAGAACTGTCATGGGAGCGAGAGCAAACCATGCGCGAAGAGTTCCCTGAGCTGTTTTTGTTGTAACATAAATTTTATATGTTGTAACATATTTCTTAATGTTTACTGTTACCTTTCCTGTGTCTGAATTTCGAGGACGAAATTTCCTGTAGGAGGGGAGGATTGTAACAGTCCAAATTTCGGAAACAGGAAATTTTTGGGTGATACGGCCTGGGACACGGGCGTGTCCCAGGGCGTGTCAAAGGACACGGCCTGCGACACGGGCGTGTCGCAGGGCATGTCGAGGTTGTCTCGACGATCGGCCTTTGTCTCGACGATTTTTCTCTCGACGATGTGTCGAGAGGAGGCACACGGCCCAGGACACGGGCGTGTCCACGGCCGTGTCGTATTCTCGACGACTGTTACTCGACGATCGTCGAGTGTCGAGACGTGAGTGTCGAGTGTCGAGAGTTGAACACGGCCTGTGACACGAGCGTGTCACAGGGCGTGTCAAATCGGGTCGACGGACTCAGCCCGACGAAGGATTTCGACAGGGCGTGTCTTTGTGCCGTGTCTGGGCACACGGCCTGGGACACGGGCGTGTCACAGGCCGTGTGAAGTCTCGGGATGATTTGGGATTTTTTTCGCCCAGGCACACGGCCACAGACACGGGCGTTTCTGAAGGCGTGTTGGTGACACGGCCCATGACACGGGCGTGTTCCATGGGCGTGTCACTGGTTTGGATAAGTCGGTTGACCACCGCTTGAGGCACACGGCCTGGCACACGGCCGTGTTAGAGGCCGTGTCGGGTCAAAATTAGTGTTTTTGGCAGAATCGTGGCCGTCCATTCCTTCAGCCTGGATCCAAGGGCTGAAGCTTCTTCCTCTTTTTCTTAAAGGCCGAAATCAGAGAAATGATTCTCATTTCCTTGGCCTTGATCTTTCTTCAAGTTAAGAGAGAAAGAGAGAGAGAAAGGAGGAGGAAGAGGAAAGGGGCTGCTGCTGGTGGTGCTGCGGTTTACCGACAAGAGAAATCCGAAGCCGGCGTTGCGGAGGAAACGCTCTTGCGAGTCTTGCAAGCAATCTTTGAGGTCATGGCACCGAAGCGGTCGTCAAGGGTAACGACTCTTCTTCCTAGCCATGTGCAGGCTTATTTTTGGCATAGCTTTGTGATTTCCCCCACCAAGAGGTGGCTGATTTTGGAAATCTTTGGGTGGATGCTTGAAATCCACTTTGTTAGCATATAGATCCGGAAATGGAGTACGGAATAGGCATGCTGTGTGAAGCCCATCTGGACAGGTTGGTCTGGATTGGTGATGTTGCATACGAACCGGAGAAGACTCCGTGATAACGTGTAGTTTGAGGAGTCAACGGGTTATGCCTGCGAAAAGGAGTAGCAGGAAGTACTGGGGTGGTAGCCCAGGAAAAATAGCCATGTGATATGTTTGGGTCCAACCTGTGTATGAGGCACGGGAAGTACTGGTGTGACCAGGAAATGCCCTTTGTGATGCTTGATGTCGTGTGCGTGGGTGTCCACCTGTGAAGCGAGTAACAGGAAGTACTGGCAGGATAGCCAGGAAAGACCCCTGACATTTGTGCTTGTGCGGTGTCCACCTGTGAAGAGAGTCACAGGAAGTACTGGAAGGCCCAGGAAAGACCCGCTGTTGTGCTAAGGAAATGGGTATCGAGATATGCCCAGGCTTGAATGCCAAGAACAGGATTGGTGAGACTGACCCGCGCCTTTGTTATAGCCATGAGTACGTTGTACTCGGAGAAGGCAAGGCGATTTGAGCAACGGGGGGTGGAGGATCCGACCTGTGCTATGTCCGTCCGACGTGAGACCAAAAGGTGCGGTCTGTTGGAGCGCATAGCAAGAGTCTTCGGCCTGCGCGCCATGACACAATGGGGGGATACGGGCCATCCCGGTGTAGGAAGACTAACTCCGGCTACACTCCATGGAGTAAATGCTCAAGAGATTTACCGTTGGGTTATGACCCTGATACGGTGGTGGGCAAGAGATTTGCCAGAACACCAAGAATGTGCCCTGAGTGCACGGACCGTTGGGCCTGGTGGTGAACGGTTGTGATGGCTTGTGTGCGTGAAAGCACATTTATATATATATATTGCCATTCTTGTGATTTGCTATGCCTGCAGGGAAGATTACCGCTGCCCCGAGAGAAGGGGTAGGGTCATTATAATTTAGTCAGCTGAACGCTGACCGTTGCTTTTGTTTGCCACCGTTGGGTGGATTGTCCCTGTACAGGTGCTGGAGAGCCGGGCAGGACGCATAGAGGTTGATGTTCCTGCTGCTGTTGCTGCTACTGCTGCTAGCCCTCGAAGTCTATCTGTGTTGTTGTTGTGTTTTCTTTTTTGTGGCCGGCCTGCGTGCCACTTTGTTTAGGCCACTGTTTGAAAGATATGTAAGGCCATAAGGCTAACTCTTTTGACTTGTTGTAAGACATTCCTATAGTGTATAAAATGTGGAGTTTTATGTTTGGACATTCATGAGGAGTTCCAGTTGTAGTCTAGGCTTCCGCTAGAATGCTTTGCATTAGGTGCGATGCGCGACTCTGGTATCATCTTGTACCTTCACCGACTGTTTTGTGTTATATCCTGTGGGGCCCCGGCCGGACCTTCTAGAATATATCATATGAATGGATGGGGTTGTTACAAAGCTAGTGCGGTGATTTTCATCCGATTACTTTTCAATGGCGCCAAAGAGGAACGCTAGGGTAACGATCCTCATCTTGAGCATGAGTAGCTCTATTTCTTTGCATAGTAAGCCCGCTCTCGTGAGTTTGCGGAGAGTTGCAGGCGTTCCTTCGGGTAGATATATGAAGTCCCCGTTGTTTAGAGTACGTAAACGAGAACGGACATAGGCATGATGTGTGAAGCCTACCCGGACATGTTGGTCTGGATCGGTGATGTTGCATTGCATAATGCCGGAGAAGACTCCGTTCTATTGGTTGTTTTTCGGGTTTTCTATGCGGTAGATTGCAGCAGGGAGCCTTGGGGACTAACCCAAAGGTGCACCCGGAAAACTGGGCGGATACGAGATCTCGCCAACTTGGTGGCCTGAGATCCAACTTGAACATAACCGGGTTATGTGACTTGTGATGGAAATGGGACTCGGTGGAAGTTTGACCCGCGCAAATGGCTTAAATTGTCGTTGCGATGTGAGCACGGGTTAGATGGAACCGTACCCGCTCTATGTCGTTCGGTTAAAGAGACCTAAAGGCACGTGGCACTTGCCGTTGGCATAGATTAGGGTATTCGACGGTCAATGGCTTAAATTGTCGTGACCCAGGCCAGGAAGACAAATTGCTCATAGGTTTGGCCGTCTTGGTGGCGGTGGTGAGTCCGGAATGTCTATGGCTTGAATTGACGTGACATCGACCGGTTCACCGAAAATGTGCCCTGAGAGCACGGGGCGTGTGGCCGTGCGAGCCAACGTCTGTGATGAAATGGAAAAATACCTTATTGCTCGCTTATGCTAATGAAATGCAGGGAAGGAGCATAGCCGCCCCGAGTTGGGGGCGGGATCGTTATAATTTGGTCAGCATTGCTGACCGTTGCCTTGTTTTGCCACCGTGCGGTGGTATGTTGCTTGCAGGTGCTACTAGACCAAGCGGTCAATAGCGGGCTAGCCCTTTTTGCGAAGCCGACCCTCGAAGGACCAAATGGAAGTGTTTACTGCTTTATTCATGTATGACCGGTCTGCGTGCCGTGGTTTGTAAATCATGTAATGTCAAGTGAAACATTTTGTAAGGCCTTAAGGCTTGTGCGGGTGTATTTTGTAACATTCCTATTTTGGTTAGTGGACATTCATGCTTTAATGCTGGGTTCTTGGTTACAACTTTTATAAACTGCTTCCGCTAGAATGCTCTGTGTAGGACGTTGAGATTGGTTGGATGGTTTTCATAAGTAACGACCCGGTCTGTCTGTAGTATATGGCGTCGGGCCCCGGCCGGACCTACTACTATATGCTATGCGACGGATAGAAGGTGTTACACGGGGTCTCTGTCCCCTATCACCCTATCGTCTCCCTCGCCTCCGCAATGACCCGTCTCGCCCGCCCACGAGACGGTCTCTGCAGAACCAGCTGCCCACGCCCATATTCAGCCATCTCAGCTTCCTCCTGGCGAGACTGGCTCGTCCAGCCGCCCGACTCCCGCCTCACACCCTAATTATAATATGGGGCCCGTGACGGAGGATGACGCCGGCGAGCCGGTTTTGATATGGGAGCAAGACATCAACCGCGTGTCGGTGTCCACCCTTCTCCCTTCCTGGAAGGAACATGACCACCCCACCAGTCATGCCTTCTCCTTAGGTTTTGGGCTGTATGGCGGTCTTGGCTCTGAACCTGCTGATAACGAGGCTTCGCGGGACCTCATTCTAAAAAGTGCCCACTCGCAATTTCGCTCCCTGGAGCTCGCGCACCGCGTCTCGCGCCGTCTCGTTTTCAACAATAGGAAATGGAAAGAGGCGGAGGCCGGTCTCGCCGCGGAGCACGAGAAGTCCCTTGACCTGGAGAAGCGGTTGCATGTTGCTGACAACCTCCTTGCGCAGAGCCAGGGCAGCGTGGTAAGTTTCCTTATCTTTGCCTTGCTAGTCTTACTCTTGCTTCTTATAGTCCCTTACTTCCCCCCCTCCTGCAGGATGTCGAGACGGCCAACAGGATGCGCTCGCGTATTGAGGAGCTGGAGGGGGGAAAACAAGAAGCTGAAAGCCGAGAATCTCCGCCTCCGGAGTAGCGCGACACCCCCACCGGATCAGTTTCCGGTTCCTTCTCGCTATTCCGTGGATGAGGTGGAGGATATCTGCCGGCACTCAAATATCAAGACGGCGGAGGTTGTCCTCAAGATGATGAAAGAGCTGGGAGTGGTGCACGCGGATGCGGAGACGGTGACCGTCCGCGACCTGTTCCCGCACTTATACGACGAGTCGGACGGCAGCGCCTCCTCTGACAGCGAGTAACGTACCATCCCCTGCAATGTCTTCCTTTCGCCATCTTCTTTTGCCTAATACTTGTGATTCTGGTTCACTTCCTTAAAAGGAGAGCGAGGTGTCCCCGCTTTATGGATATTTTTATTTAAAACTTTTTATATACTAATTGTCGCTTCCCTCTTTGGGGCGTCTTGTGTAATAGTTAATCAAGAGCCAACTTTTTAGATGTTATTTTAATTGCCACCTTGATCCTCTGCCATCTCGCTTAGCTACTAGTCAAAGGTGTAAGACTATTTTTTGGACGCTGTTTAATTGCTGCTTTTATCGTCTGCCATCTCGCTTAAAAGCCAGCGCGAGGCAATTTTTATCGCTTTTCGCCCCTATCTTGATTACCACCCACCGTTAGCGCTCGCCGCGCCGGGTGATTATCTCGCGCCGGAATCCCTGGGGACCGGCCGTCTCGCCCGGTCGGTTCCGGCCACTTCAGCTAACTTGAGTCTGGGATGAGGAAAACCCTCCCGCCAGTTGCGAGACCACCTATGGCGAGTGACGGCCAGGGACCTTCTTCCCTGCCCGATTCCTGGCCCCTCTCTGTTTTAGGGACTTTCTATCAACCTATTGATGAACATGGATCTTTCCTCATGTGAATTCTTACCCTTAGACTTGTCCCCTCGAGTGAGTCTACCGCCCTGCCAGCTAGATGGGAGTCTGGTCAGCGGGTCTGCTCGGGGTCTCCACTCCAAAACGCCACCAACCACCGAGTAAGCCTACAGCCCTGCCAGCTAGATGGGAGCCTGGTCAGCGGGTCTGCTCGGGGTCTCCTCTCCAAAACACCACCAACCACCGAGTGAGCCTACAGCCCTGCCAGCTAAATGGGAGCCTGGTCAGCAGGTCTGCTCGGGGTCTCCTCTCCAAAACACCACCAACCACCGAGTGAGCCTACAGCCCTGCCAGCTTGATGGGAGCCTGGTTAGCGGGTCTGCTCGGGGTCTCCTCTCCAAAACATCACCAACCACCGAGTTTGCCTACAGCCCTACCAGCTAAATGGGATCCTGGTCAGCGGGTCTGCTGGGGGTCTCCTCTCCAAAACACCACCAACCAACGAGTGAGCCTACAACCCTGCCAGTTAGATGGGAGCCTGGTCAACGGGTCTGCTCGGGGTCTCCTCTCCAAAACACCACCAACCACCGAGTGAGCCTACATCCCTACCAGCTAAATGGGAGCCTGGTCAACTGGTCTGCTTGGGGTCTCCTCTCCAAAACACCACCAACCACCGAGTGAGCCTACAGCCCTGCCAGCTAAGTGAGAGCCTGGTCAGCGGGTCTGCTCGGGGTTTCTTCTCCAAAACACCACCAACCACCGAGTGAGCCTACAGCCCTGCCAGATAGATGGGAGCCTGGTCAGTGGGTCTGCTCAGGGTCTCCTCTCCAAAACACCACCAACCACCGAGTGAGCCTACAGCCCTGCCAGCTAAATGGGAGCCTGGTCAGCGGGTCTGCTCGGGGTCTCCTCTCCAAAACACCACCAACCACTGAGTGAGCCTACAACCCTGCCAGCTAGATGGGAACCTGGTCAGCGGGTCTTCTCGTGGTATCCTCTCCAAAACACCACCAACCACCGAGTGAGCCTACAGCCCTGCCAGCTAAATGGGAGCCTAGTCAGCGGGTCTACTCGGGGTCTCCTCTCCAAAACACCACCAACCACCGAGTGAGCCTACAGCCCTGCCAGCTAGATGGGAGCCTGGTCAGCTTGTCTGCTCGGGGCTGTTTCTACAAATCATCTCGCCGCTGGTGCCTCACAAAGGACACCCACACTTTCATCGCATCAAAAGAACACATTAGGATGATAAGCATTACACAATGATAATAAAAAGGTGCTATGGAATAGAGCGCTACGGGTAAAATCTCTTCAAATCATCCCCACTCCGGGCTCGCTCGAGGGATACATCGTCCACATCCTGGAGGTGGTACCCTCCTGACTTTAAGACTTCTTTTACTACGAAAGGACCCTCCCAATTGGGGTTAAGCTTCCCTACGGAGGCTCCTCTACCCGCTGCGTCTACCTTTTTCAGGACCAAATATCCTTTCACAAATTGTTTCACCCTTACATGCTTGTCGAAGTACCTCGCCATCCGGCGCTTGACCTCCTCCTGCCGGTCCATCGCTAAATCCCGGAGCTCCTCCACGAGATCTTACGAAAGTCTCTGTTCTTCTCCATTCTCTGCTCTCCACCCTTCGGCTCCTTCCCTTACAACCGCTACTCTTGGTGATGCGACCTCAAACTCGATAGGTATGACGGCCTCTGAGCCATGAGAGAGCTTAAACGGGGTTTCCCCCGTGTCTGTGTTTGGTGTGGTCCTCAAGGCCCACAGTACTGAAGGTAGTTGCTCCACCCAGCTTCCTTTCAGATTCTCCACCTTTTTCTTCAATAGATTGACAATGACCTTATTAGCCGCTTCGACCTGTCCGTTACTCCGTGGATGATGAACAGAGGCAAAGAGGAGATCTATCCCCAAACGAATGCAGAAATCCATGAACTCCCTGCTTGCAAATTGTGGTCCGTTATCTGTCACAATGGCTAGGGGCAACCCATGCCGGCGGATGATCTCCCCCCACACGAAGTTCTTGACCACCTGCGAGGTTACCTTAGACAATGCTTTTACCTCCAGCCACTTTGAAAAGTAGTCCACCATGACTATCAGGAATTTCCTTTGGCCACTTGCTTGGGGAAAGGGGCCCACCAGATCTAGTCCCCATATAGCGAATGGCCAGGGAGCTGTGATGGTCCGCAGCCTCTGGGCCGGAAGGAGCTGAAGGGGGGCGAATTCCTGGCACTTTTGACACTTTTTCGCGAATTCCTCCGCATCTCTCCGGAGGGTGGCCCAAAAGTACCCCTTCCTCAGCACCCTCCCTTCTAAAGTCCGGCTCCCCGAGTGACTCCCACATTCTCCCCAGTGAATCTCTTGCAGGACCTTGGGTGCCTCCTCCTCTAACACACATCTGGCCAGCAGACCCGACAAGGTTTTGCGATATAAAACTCCATCCTTCAGCAGGTAGTACGCCGATTTATATCTGGTACGCTTCCTGTCGAGTTCCATTGCGGGTAACAGCCCTGATGCCAAAAAGGTGATAAAGGGGTCCATCCACGACCTCTGCTGGCATATTTCCATGAGCTCCCCTTCCTCTATAGACGGTCTGAAGAGTTCTGTCACTGTTCCCCCCGCTCGAGGGACATACTTGGCGAGTTGGTCAACCTGAGTGCTCTCCTCCCTCGGGACGTGCTGGATGGAGAAGCTTCGGAACTGCCCTATGATGTCCATGACCTTTCCTAGATACAACTGGAGCGCGGGCTCCCTTTCCTCGAACTCCCCTTTGATCTGGCCTGCCACCACCATGGAGTCTGTCGAGGCCTCAATGTCTTGTATGCCCAGCTCCCGGGCTAACCTGAGTCCCACAATGACCGCCTCATATTCTGCTTGGTTGTTGGTGATTGCGAAATGGATCTTCAAGGCCTGCTCAATCTGGGTCCCCTCCGGGCTGATCAAGACCACTCCTCCTCCAAAGGAATTTTTCCCCGATGCTCCATCTGCTAACATCTTCCAGGTTGCCCGAGGGGACTCCTCCGTCTCCTGGACCTCCACTACATAGTCCACCAGGAAATCGGCCACCGCCTGTGCCTTTATGGCGAGCCGGGGAACGAAGGCGAGGTCGAATTCACTGAGCTCTATTGACCATTTTGCTAACCTCCCGGAATGCTCTACCCCCTCCAAGATGCGACGGAGGGGGTGATCCGTTACCACTTGTATGGAGTGAGCCTGAAAATGCGGCCGGAGCTTTCGGGCCGAGATGATGAGGGCAAATGCTAACTTCTCAAGAATGGGGTACCCGAGCTCCGCTTTCTTCAGGACCCTGCTTACGTAATAGATCGGAAATTGTTTCCTCCCTTCTTCCTGCACTAGAACCGAGCTTACCGCCCCAGCTCCTACCCCCAAATATAGAAATAAGATCTCTGCTTCCCTTGGTCCCTGGAGTAAGGGCGTCTGGGTAAGCTGTTGTTTTATGGCCTGAAAAGTCGTCTCACATTCCGAGGTCCACTCGAATCTCTTGCCTCCTCGCAGCGTTCGAAAGAAGGGGGAGCCCCTCTCCCCAGCCCGAGAGAGGAACCTGCTTAGCCCGGCCAACTTGCCTGTGAGACGTTGGACTTCCATAACATTCCTAGGGGACTCCAATTCTAGGATTGCTCTTACTTTTTCGGGGTTGGGCTCCACTCCAGATGGAGTGAGTAGGTGTCCCAGGAACCTTCCCCTGCTGGCACCAAAAACGCATTTCAGGGGGTTGAGTCTCATTTTATACTCACTTAGGGTTTCAAAGGTCTCCTCCAGATCTAGGATATGAGCTCTGAGGTCCTTGCTTTTGATCATCAAGTCATCTACGTAAACCTCGAGATTCCTTCCTCTCTGCTCTCGGAAGATCCGATCCATCATCCTTTGATAGGTCGCGCCCGCATTTTTCAAACCGAAAGGCATCATATTAAAGCAGAAGCATCCATCCTCCGTGACGAAGGTGACGTCCTTAACGTCCGGAGGATGCATGCGTATTTGATGGTACCCAGAAAATGCATCCAAGAAACTCATAAAGGGGAAACCGATGGCTGAGTCAACCAGCGCGTCGATTCGGGGCAGCGGGTAACAATCCTTGGGGTATGCTTTATTTAAAAGAGAAAAATCCACACACATTCTCCACTTACCCTCCCCTTTTTTGACCATTACAACATTACTCACCCACCCCGGATACTTACAGGCAGACACAAACCCCGCCTTAAGTAATTTTTCCACTTCCTCTCTAATAGGTCCGGCCATCTTGGAGGCGATGGCCCTCTTCTTCTATTGTATGGGGCGAGTGTTGGGGTCTAGATTGAGGCGGTGAAAGGCGACGTCTGCATCGACCCCTGGCATGTCCGCGGCGCTCCATGCGAAGACGTCAATATTTTTCTGTACGCAGGTCCTCATCTTCTCCCGGTCCTCCAGGCTGAGCTCACCACTGATTTTTATCTTTTCTTCTCGGCCTTCCTTGGTACGTATCTCTACCTCGAGGACCTCCACGACCGCTTTCAGCCTTGATGGCTCTTCCTCTTCTTCCTGCTCTACCTGCACATCCTTCTCCTTGGCCTTGCCTTCTACGTTGGCCATCATCCTCTCCTCCCCCGGCTGCTTCATCTCCCACTTGCTTGCGTCCTCCTCCTCCTGTCGTGAGGCCCTTCTCTTTTCTGGTCGGGCCCCCTCCCCGGGCGGCCCTCCCTCTTCTTCTATCTGCCTTTTCTCTCTCCTCCCTACCTCTCCTTTTGGCTCCTCCCCCTCTGCTACCTCCGTCTCTTCGCCCTCCTTTCTAGCCGCTCCCATCCTCTCTCCCAGGCCTAAGCTCCTTACCACTTCTTCCCTCCCCTTCGCACTTTCCTTCCCTTTTTCTACTACCATCATCTCCCCGAACTCCTCCTCCTCCATTTCTGGTTCCCCCGCAATACCTCCCACCATTATTACTTCTTCTCCTCGCGCATCTTTCTCCTGTTCTTGTTGCAATTGCTCCATCCGCTTTTCCAACTCCTCCGCGTCTCCCCACCAGGAGATGGTGTTCACTGTCGTCACGTAGCACTCCCTAGCATCCTTTGGATCCCCCCGCACCCTTATTTGGGTCCCTCCTGAATTCAGCTTCAAGCACTGGTGAAACGAGGATGGGACGCATCTGAAAGCATTGATTAAGGGGCGCCCAAAGATAGCGTTGTAACTACTGGGGGCGTCCACTATGACAAAGCGGCAATTCCGGGACAGCCCTCCCAGGGTCACCTGAAGTCCCACTCCCCCCTCGACTTCTTTCCTTTCCCCTGAGAACCCAAACAGTAGCCCATCTGCCGCCAGCACCCTCCGGGCCTCCACCCTCATTGCATTGAATGCCTTCTTGAAAATCACGTTCACTGAGCTCCCATTGTCCACTAGGATCCGCGACACCGTGAAGTCCTCGATGGCGGTCTGTATTACCAGCGCGTCACAAAAGCGGTCCTCATGGTCCGGCATGTCTTTCCTCGAAAAGGTAATCTTTTCATCTGGGGGAGGGGATTGTGACGTCGAGGCGACGCTTCGGCGGTACATAGTGTGAAGGCTCGCCTTTCGGGCCGCCTCTATCCCCACCCCCCATTGATCACTCCAATTCCCCCGCGATCCCCTTCATCCGTTCGATCCACACATCGATCCTCTTCTCCTGTAACTGTGATTTCCTCTATCCGCACCGGCCTGGGCTGTTCTCCTGCCCCTCGGGTTCTTCTCATGTCTAAGAAATCTGGGCAGGTAGCCGTTGCGTGACCTTCCTCCTCGTGGAAGTCACAATATGGCAACGCCACCTCCCCCCAGGTCTTCCTTCCCGAGGGTTCCTCCTTCTCCCTGCTCCAGCTCCTCTTCCTCTCTCCCGGCCCCTTCCTCTGCCTCGGCCGATGGCCATGGCCTGCTGCGGAGGGGGTAGGGGTGGTCTATGACCATACCCCCACCCCTGCTGGTGAAACCTTCCCGGTCCTCCCTGTTGGTTCCTCCCCCCTTGGGGAAATCCCCTACCATGTCCTGGGGCCGGGCCTCCCTGCTGTCTCCACCCCAGCTCCGGATACGCCTGCGCCCTTGGCTCCTCTCTTCTCCTCGCCTCTTGTTGCCTCCCAACTGACTCCCTCGACTCTACCTCAGTAAGCCTTGCCAGCTTCTTTGCAAAAGCTGGGTTCGCCGCCTCCATCGCTATTTCCTTTGCCGCCTTCTCCATCAAGCCCTCAAAAGACAGCGGCGCCTTCCGGGTGAGGCTCATCTTGAAGAATCCTTCACGCAGTCCCACCGTGAAGGCCATCTGGAGGGCAAACCCTGACACATCCTGTATATCCAAAATCTTTTCTTGAAACCTGTCCACGTACTGGGCCAGCGATTCATCCGCCTTCTATTTAATTAAGGTTCTTCTTCCTATTCTTAGATGTGGAGAACCGGAGCTGGAAACTCCTACTTAAGTCCTCGAAGCAGTATATCGAGCCTGTCGGGAGTTGATGGAACCAGTCCCTAGCTTTGTCCTTTAGGGTGATTGCAAAAAGGCGGCACTTAAATGCATCCGTCATTGGTCTGATCGAGACAGCGTCTTCGAACCACTGCAAGTGATGGAGGGGATCATCCTTCCCTACATAGTAGTTCATCTCGTGCTCTCGGAAGACCTCCGGTACGGGAGTGGACAGGATCAGCTCGCAAAAGGGGGACCCTCTCCCCACCGGTCTCGCTGCCCCTACTCGTGCGACGACCTCCCCTGGCGAGATGGCACTCGCCGGGCTTGGGAACAGCTCCCTTCCCGCCATGTCTCTCCCGCTCCCTTCCATCATCACCTCCTTTCCCGGCCTTCTCCCCGGGGCATCCTCGCCTACTCGCACCGAGACGAGTTCTTCCTGAGTCGCGAGAGCTGGCACTGGGGGCAGCGGAGTTAAACAGTCTCCCTGCCGCGAGATCCCTTGCAGTAGATCCATGATCCCCTTGATCGAAGCCATAAACTCCGCTATCCCTACAAATCCCCCCTGGTTATCCGACTCCCCTCCTTCTCCTTCTCCGTGATCTCCCGCCATGTGGTTGCTCAAGGTTCTTCTTTGAGGGCTGCGCTCCACGCTCACCGCACCAAAAATGTTGGAACCAGCTTTCTCATCCCTCCTGAAGTTCGAAACAGGATGCAGCCCACACGTACTCTCCCTACGCTACCCTCCTGACGAGAGTCAGTGACCTGAAAACAGACCGAGGGGGCCCAGCTTGGAGGTCCCGCCTCTTACCCGGAAGAACTGAGAGTCTTCCCCTCCCTAGCCAGTGCTGAGCTAGGTGCCTGTGAGGAAGATAGTGGAAAGGTTCAACACCCATCTCAAGCACCTTATCGGTCTATTTATAGGCCTCTGAATCTGATCTGCAAATATCACTTCTATAATAACCTGAAATGACCAAAACACCCTGGACTGGGCCTACCAACAGCCAAACCCCGCTGTTCTGGAGAGCTATATGCAGGCCTCCAAGGGTAAAAATGTAAAACTATCCGGGGCACAGATGTAAAATCGCCCTTGTGGGCCAAAATGTAAAGACATCTCTTTTCTCATGTGGCTAGTGGGGAGGGACCCGCCAAGCTTACGGAGGTCTCGCCTGCGGGGCCATCTCGCCCACGCCCGGAGGTCTCGCCTAGCGAGATCTCGCCTAGCGAGGTCTCGCCTTAACTCATGGGCTGCCCCTTCCATTTCGAGGGGGTTGGCCTCCCCCATCTCGCCAGTCTTCCTTCCTTGCTTGTTGGGTTACTCGCGAGCCCAAGGTTGTACACTTGCCGAGACAACATATTGGTGTCGGTGCAACGACTCTCCAATTCCGAAGACCCACGACCTTATATCTTATGCACATGCACCATTAATGTATTTCCCACCGAGCCAAAGCTCTCCGGACAATCCAGTCCATCACAAATATCTAACGAGCCAAAGCTCCCCGGACTAACCCGTCCGTCACAAAGCCATCCAACCCATCGGCTTGTCGGGCTAACCTGCCCATCACCAAAACCACCGAGCCAACCGCTCGTGAAACCTAACTTGACTACCACAACACCGGGGAGTGTGAGTGTAAGTGTAACCCTAAAGTATTTCTAATTACTCTTCCATTCCATTTATTCCTACGACTTACATTAACCTCAGACTGCCCAAGACATTCCCTGTGAAGGTTTCTCGAGGGCACTAGGAACTACGATGGGCTGAAGCCCAAAGCTCTATTTCGCAAGACACTTACTATTATTGGTTATTACCCAATTCCCGATCCTTTTTAACATTATTCTAGATCTAATCCTAGTGTATTTTGATTCTCTCTCTTCACGGGAAAGATGATATTTCATTGATCCTAAGCACCTCTTAACACTAGTCAACCCAACCCTCTCCTCATCATGACTCCTAATGAAGCTCTATTTTTTTCTTTTTCACTTTACCAAGATCAGTAAACCAATAAGCCCACCTTCCTATGTCCATTCCACATATTATCACAAATTCCACAGTCTTACTAAATGCAGAGCAACCTAAGCTATATGATATACATGATAGGAGGTACTCCAAATTTTCATCCAAAAGACTTGAGATAATTATTGTGGGTCTATCATGATACATTTAGCCTAAATCCAGAAACTTATAATTTTCCTAGTTAATTTGACATTTATTAAATTTTCCCAAATGCTAGGTCATTGGTAATTTTGAACATGAAGTAGTAGATTTCCTTAAGTTATGGCCTCTCAAAAATTATGAATACCCTATGATTGAAAAATATCAATAAATACCAAATTTCACGGATTTTCATACACGTAATGACTCAAAATAATTAATTTAATGTAATTCAAATAATTAGAGTTAATGAAGGGTGTCTCATAAATCTTAGTCCAAAAATTATATAAAAAATACCATAGACTTATAAAAATCATAAAACTGTAACATCACATTTCTTATTAGACCCCCCCCTACTTGGTTTGAGTTAGGACATGTGGGGGCATGGGTTTAGGCTAGGTTTGAACCATAGAGTAGGGTGTAGTCACATGGGACCCACTATAGGGCCCAAGTTAACCCAAGTCAAACTAGCCCAAATTGGGGTCTTAGCCAGACATTGGTCCCACCACTGTGCCCCTAACCCTTATAAAAACCTAAGTGAACCATAAGACACATCATTGGGTCACCTATTGACCCAAGTTGACCCAAGTAAACTCTAAACCATAATTTTGTTAAACCCACACCTAAAGTCCCAATTAGCCCAAGAAGGGCATCACCATGGCCCAACCTAAGTTGGGCGGTGCCATAGGGACCATGATCATCAAGTGCGGCCAGCCCACTCATCAAATAGACCAAGTCAACCTTATAAGTCAACAAGTTAACAAATGGCCTAAGGAAGAAGAAGGGAGGCCAAGCCCATTCCCAATGGTCAAGGCCCATGAGCCAAGGCCCATGACTGGCCTAAAGGGTTAATGACAGCCCCTACCCTCCTGAAATTGGAGAGAGAATGCATGCATGGGGGTAATTTGGACATTTTGGAGAAAATAGGAGAGAGAAGAGAGGTAGAGAGAGGATGGAGGCCATGTGGCCCTCCTTCACTCTGCCCAAGCTGTTGGCTGAGCTTCCAAGGATTATTCCATCAAGGTGGAGGGATTTGGGGACACCTGGTGGCTAGGTGGAGATTCCAAAGCCATGGTAAATGACCCCCTTAACTAAAATTACTCCCACAACCACTCCAAGCCAAATCCAAGCCCACCATTAGCTTCAGGAGATAGAAACGAGTGGAATTCGACGGCTGGAGTGAAGCTTTTGCTGGAGAAACGTAGTATCGGGCTAGTTCACCGGAGCAAGCTTTGGCCATGGAGCACCACCACCGCACGCACCGCTAAGCCTGGCTATAGGTCCATTTCGGCTTACCTCACCCTGTGTTAGCTTTCTAGCTCAATTAGGCGAGACATCGGGCTCAATCGTGCACGATACCATGAGAGAAAGTGTGAAATTTAATGATTTTTTCTTCTTGCTCGGGATCACCGGAGGAGCCGCCTACGAAAGCCTTACCGCCGGGAAACGCTAGCCACCACCTCAACGGATGTGGTGGCAATAATCGCCGGCAGTGGCGCCGGCCTAGGTGGCCGAAATAAGTCAGCAAACATTGCCCAAGAAGATTTAATCTTAACCGTTGGTTGTTGGGTACGATGAACGGATACCGTCCATTTATTTCCAAAATGATTAATGATATTGATTAATATGAACAATGTTAGTTCTGTCACATATTTATAGTGACTTTGAATGTTAAATATAGGTCCCTTAGAGGCAATTTCAGAACTAGTCACCAACATAATATTTGTAGATCTATGCCAATTTCGAGCAGTAGGGCTCCCTGTAGGTCCAATCTACTAATACTAGTCCTAGGCTAGGACAAATCTTAAAATGAATGCCCATGCCAAACTATAAGTCACCATGACTTCAAATTTTGGCCAGGTTTGTGCTAGGTGTAAAACTAGTGTCTGATCAAAAATTGGAATTTTTGGTCAGAATTTTCCTATAGTATTTGATGAAGTACTAAAAATTAATTTAAGTGTATTTTTGGAGACATATGACTCCAAATGCCTCCAAATTTGGGTGGGATATTAATTAAGTCAATATAAATCCATGATAAAAATTTCAGGTCATTTTGACCCGTGCATGTTTGGGAAATCCCACATGCATAAGGTTGGCATATTCAAATTTGGGGTGCTAATAGTAAAAATAGAAAAATAAGAATTTAGCCCAATTGGATCATTGCATGTCCATGAAACGCTGGACAGAGGCTGATAGGAATGGAATATACCTCCCATGGGAAGTTTGGGATTTTTGGGATCAAAAATCCCATTATTTGGAATTATTGGAAAATATGTCTAGTTAGGAAATATATTTGGAAACTAGGGCAAATGACTTCATTAAATTCTGAAATTTTGTCACAAGTACTAGTATGGTATAGTTCACCTCTGGAAAAATTTATGCCACTGTTTAATAACTACCATTTTGCCCATTTTGGAAATTAATTAAAAATAAAGTAAATTAGTGTTATAAAATTATGAAATATTTTACAGCGGTTGTTATTGTGTTTTCGTTCCTAATAAATTATTTGAGAATTATTGAATGTCTGTATGTGCTAAAAACCCTAATAATGGCATTTTTGTAAAATTGTCTAAATGGACATAAGCTAGGTCAGATCATTGATTAAGATTGGGAAATTTTGCACTTAGCCTTATTATGTTACCATGAACACCCACTAATTATCTCAGGATTTTTATTGAGTAGTTGAGGCACTTTATTTTGAAAGTGATTGAATTGGAATTTTAATATTAAATGGGAAATGGATAGAAATTTGCATGGAAATATTATGAGATCTCATAAGAAGCAATATTTAATCTTATTAAACACCTAGTAAATTCCTTAGGTAGGTTGAACCATTATATGTAGTACTTCATGTTCAAGGTGACCTTGTGGCACAATTAAAAGAATTAATTTAGTCCCCTTAATCCATGGAAAAATAACGAAACCTAGTTCGATCATCATCATATGTCATAACAACCATGATATGTAATTTGGAACATTTGACCCAAGAATTTGGATAACACGTCATTTAGGTCAACATTAGGTCATGGGTGCGCATAGCAAAAATATAGTTCATGTCACTGGGACCCATAGAGGATGCGATAGAGGGTTGAGTTGGTGACTATATTGGGAAGACAAACCCTGATTGGTGTCTAGTAGGTCACTTTATAGTATCGAGCGGTAGAGTGCAAGACCTCAAGGAAAGTAGTTAGAATGGAGGTCGGCGGAAGACCGCCGATTCCCCAATAATAACTAAATTCATTAGGTTCGTTCCAGAGTAACAACGAGAGCTGGGAATGGATCATGGGTAGACATTAATAAAAATAAATATCCTTGCGAAAGGGAGCTTTGGGATTTCAACCCATCGTAGCTCCTAGTGCACTCGAGAGCCCTTCACCGGGCATGCCCTGGGCAGTCCTGGGATTAACCCTAAACTGCTAGTTATAACAAACATTAGACAAGATTAGACTAATAGGATAAGGCATATGTGTTCATTCTCACCCATGAAGGGTTGGAGGGATTCAGAATTAAGGCACTGGATTGCAATCTCACCCGTGAAGGGTTAGAGGGACTCAAAATTAAGGTACTGATGTTTAGTCTCACCTGTGATGGGTTGGAGGGATTCAGGATGTGTTGGTCTTATGATCTCGAAGCTCGGGTTTTAATATATTGCATGTGCATAAACTTGTGGCGGGTCATGCGGTATTGGGCTAATCGTCACACCGATGGTAGTATGGTGACTCTGGGGAGGTGTGATGGTTTGAGGGGCCAATGGGTTATTTTACGCTACGGTCTGTTGGACGATCCCCGAAAATGCACACTCGACCAAAAGGACTGGTGGGTAGCTAGCAAATAGTACGCAGAGTCTATAGAGTGCACTTAGGACATGTACAGAGGCGTGTGGGAGATCTAGGCCTGGTAGTGTGTATACCCGCATAGGAGTGGAGACACCCGCTCCACTGTTGTCGTAGCCACAACGGTAGTGCCAAATAGTGATGCTAGCTCCAAAAAGTGGGAAATAAAGGTCTGTGATCATAGAGTCTTGTGTGTGAGTTGCACTTGCATGAATCATAAAGCGCATGCATATCATACATACATAACTAGGTCATACACACCATAGATCCTTATCATATAAATTATATATGGCTTTTTTACATGATAAGTTATATTTCTGGAAACCTTAACTTATAAGTTTGTATGGGCATTCATATAAGTTAAGGTACTTCTGTGATGGTAGTTTAGTAGTAGATTATTTTACTTGCTTTCCTTACTCTGCTGCTTTCAGTACTTGCTTACTTACAACACTTTACTTACTTCTGTTCAGTTCTTCTTACCTTTCATATATCATATATATAGAACTGCTAGAGTAGAAATAATTGACATATATGTACTTGTTAGTATAGATCCACTGTCACATGTTTCCTTTGCTATACCCCTTGTTGCCCTCCGCTTCGTCCTCCCGCCCGGTGCCTAGGTGTTGCGGGGGTGAGTTGTGGAGGAAACGACTTAGTCTTTGTGACTAACAGTCGGTGTGACCAATCATTTTAGGAGCTCGAGGAGATGGAGTACCAGCAAGACGAGGCGGCAGGACGTGAGGATCTGATACCACCACTACCTACTACTACTGCAGCCCGTCATCAGGTGGGACGAGTTTTCTGATGATAGTATAGCTTACTCTTGTTGACATTTGTGAGGGAGAGATTTGTTATTATGTACAGGGCATAAGCCATTTTTCTCTCTTTTGATGTACTCATTCTGGACTTGTGTACTTTCATTATTATTTGATAGTGTTGTGACTTGTGGACTAGTTATTTCTATATACTGCTTTTACTTCTTTCTCTCACCTTAACAAACGATCATAAGAGAAGAAGTCCACAACACTGGGCAATCCCGCTCGAGCATTAGTTTGCAGACAAACTATGCAGCGGAAGCAATGGTGTGCCCATGTGTAAAAAGTCACATAAAACAATCCACATAAGCATTGAGTTAGGCCAATTCTAAAATAAACCTTACCTTTATGCAACCTCCACAGGTCGTCGTACCGTAGAATATGGTTCCTCCCCCTCCGACTGCCACTCATTTTCTACAGACAGAGATGGGCCAGACCATAATGGCCATTCTTGAGCCCTTCAAAGCCGAGCAGGTTCCGGCATAGTTGCCAAATCCGGGATCAAACTGGATGAGTGCATTCAAGATTTTGTCCCCGCCTATGTACCACGGGACAGAGAATGCAGTAAAGACTAAGGAATGGCTCGAGGCTATACATGAGATGCTGGCAGGCATCAGCTGCCCTCTCATCCAGGCAGTTCATTTGGCAACTTCTGCACTGGATGTCCATGCAAAGACGTGGTGGAAGTCCATGCTGGATTCCACCTATGCAGATAGGGATCTGACAGATATATCTTGGGAGGAGTTCGGCGAGGCATTCTCGGACCATTTTGTGTCCACCACAGACCGGGATAAGCTAGAAGAGAGGTTTGTGAACCTCAAATAGGGGAACAGGTCAGTGATCGAGTACCAGAGGGAGTTTTCCCATCTTGCCAGGTTTGCGGGGATACATGATTCGGATGATAGGAGGCACGCAAAGAGATTCTACCGGGGCCTTAGAGATGATTTGATGCAGGCCCTACTGTTCATCTCTCATGGCACTTTAGCTCAGACCTTTGAGATGGCCAAGTAGCTGGAGACAGACCAGCTGATGTTGCAGAGCAGGGGAAAGAGACCGTTGGATGGGTCATTCTTCGAGGTCGAGACCGAGGCCGAGGACGTTTTGGCCGAGACAGAGGACAGGAGCAGATATATGGATTAGACCTCGCCGAGCCGAGGAATCTTGAGGCCATCATCACAGGTACATAAATTGTATTATGAAATTAAGACATATTATATATATAGTACTTGACCTTGAAGTATAACTACCCATTTGAAACTCAAATCAACCTCAGGCATAGTGTTTATCAGCGGCAAGCCCGCTCATAAATTGTTCGATACGGTGCTTCACACTCATTCGTATCAAAAGCCTTTATGGAAGGATTGGATGGCGTGGAACGATTCACGGGCTCGATGATGAGGGAGAGGCTACCTGATGGATCGGTACTATTATCATCCGCCAAGTGTAATATGGAGGCAGAAATTGGAGGCAGAAATCTAGGGAAAGACATTTGAAGCGCCTGCAATGATCCTAAGGATGCCAGATTTCGACCTGATCCTAGGCTTGACTTGGTTGCATTGGAACCATGCCCAGATCGATTGCCCGTCGAGGAGGATCACATTGAGCCACGGGGACTCCTACGTCATAGTTGAAGGTATTAGACTTTTCTCCCACCTTTTATTATCATTTATACAGGCTGTCAAAGCCCACAAGCAAGGAGAGGAAGTATACATTATCTACTTCGAGATGGCAGGAGCAGAGGCTTCTATTGTGGACATCCTGGTGGTTCAGGATTTCTCCGACATATTTCCGGATAAATTTCTCGGATTTCCACTGGCCAGGGACACAGACTTCCGCATTCAGTTGGTGCCAGGAGCGAGGCCCGTATCTCGGGCACCGTACAGGATGGCCCCAAAGGAGCTAGTAGAGTTCAGGACGCAGCTATAGGAGCTAGTGGAGTCAGGATTTGTCCGGCCAAGCTCATCACCATGGAGAGAACTGGTGTTATTTGTCAAGAAGAAGGATGGCTCACTGCGTCTCTGCATTGACTACTGAGAGTTGAACCGGTTGACGGTCCTGAACACACACCCGCTACCACAGATCGACGAGCTTTTTGATCAGCTTCAAGGAGCCTTCTGGTTCTCCAAGTTGGGTTTAATATCGGGCTACTATCAGCTGTGGATCTAGGAGGAGGACATTCCGAAGATGGCTTTCAGTTCCTGCTATGGACTATACGAGTTCATGGTGATGCCCTTAGGGCTCACGAATGCGCCTTCTGCATTCATGAGTTTGATGAACTGTGTCTTCGAGCCCTACCTGGACAGATTTGTCATAGTCTTCATCTATGATATTCTGATCTACTCCCGGATACATGAGGACCATACTCAGCATTTGACGTTGGTTTTGGGGAAGCTAAGAGAGCACCAATTGTATGCTAAGTTCTCCAAGTGCCAGTTCTGGCTGCAAGAGGTGGCATTCCTGGGGCATATTATCAGTGGGGCACGGTTGGCTGTGGACCCAGCCAAGGTGCAGACAGTTAGAGATTGGCCGCGGCAAAAGTCAGCATCAGACATACGCAGTTTTCTGGGGCTCGCAGGATATTATCGCAAGTTCGTGGAGGGGTTCTCGAGGATAACACTCCCCCCCCCACATCCTTGACGAAGAAGGAAGTAGCTTTTACATGGACGGAGAAGTGTGAGGCGGCATTTCAAGAGTTAAAGGATAGGCTCACCTCCTCCCCCATCCTTGCACTTCCATCTGGGAAGGAAGGATTTTATATTTATACTGATGCCTCTTATCAGGGGATGGGTGCGGTCTTGATGCAACATGGACATGTCATCACTTATGCTTCGAGGCAGTTGAAGAAGCATGAACAGAATTACTCCATTAATGATTTAGAGCTCGGGGCGGTGGTATTTACATTAAAGATCTGGAAGAATTACCCATATGGGGTTCATTGTGACATCTTCTTGGATCACAAGAACCTCAAGTATGTTGACATGCAGAAAGACCTGAACCTGCGCCAGAGAAGGTTGCTTGAATTCTTGTGCTACTATGATTACACCATGCATTATCATCCGGGGACGGCGAACACCATAGCAGAGCCAGCACATCAGGACCAGAGCCCCGGGTAATGTCTATGGAGCTGCTGCAGATGTTAGAGGATATGCACATTTCTGTTGTTTTCGAGTCCTAGCCGGAGATCTACCAGGAGTACTTGAACTATCTGATCGTAGAGTGTGATATACGAGAGCGCATCAGGGTACAATAGAGGTTAGATGCAGATTTGGAGCCGGTATTCAGGTCCATCGAAGGGGGCAGGACAAGGGATTATTTCTTGCTTGATGACCTCGTTCATTTCCATTGTCGTGTTTATAAACCCGCAGGAGGTGGTGTCTGGGAGGATATACTTAGGGAGGCACACTGTTCTCAGTACTCAGTGCACCCAGTATCACCAAGAGGATAGAGGATCTGTTGAGGAGCATGCATTGGCTTGGAATGAAGAGGGAGATCATCTACTATGTGACACACTACGAGACA
Source organism: Platanthera guangdongensis (assembly GCA_039583875.1). Classification (NCBI taxonomy): domain Eukaryota; kingdom Viridiplantae; phylum Streptophyta; class Magnoliopsida; order Asparagales; family Orchidaceae; genus Platanthera; species Platanthera guangdongensis. The sequence goes on from CM077150.1 coordinate 214,120,733, forward strand.
TGCCAGTGGGTAAAGGCACAGTGCAAGAGCCCAGGAGGGATACTAGAGTCACAGCTGGTGCATGAGTGTAAGTTCGAGGATATTGCTATGGACTTCGTGCACTGATTGCCTCACTCCCACTCGGGCACGATTCTATTTGGGTCATTGTCGATAGATTGACCAAGGTGGCCTAGTTTATACCGATCAGGAAGGATAGCTCAGTTGCTGCATTGGTGAGGTTGTTTGTGTAGCAGTTTCTCAGGTACCACGGAGTCCCCAAGATGATTGTCTAGGATCGTGACAGTCGATTCAGTTCTAGGGAGTGGAGAGCGGTGAATACGTATTTGGGTTCTCAGCTTGCTTTTAGCACTGCTTTCCACCCACAGACTGACGGTCAGATAGATCGGACCATCAGGACTATGGAGGATCTACTACGGTTGTGTTTACTGGATACGGGAAGGCCCTAGGAGAGACTGTTACCACTGGTTGAGTTCTCCAACAGCAACAGTCACCAGGAGAGCATTGGGATGGCACCTTATGAGGCTCTTTATGGGAGGAAGTGCCAGAAACTGCTATCATGGGTTCAGGATGAGGACCCCAGGGCACTTGGATCAAAATACATCGAGGATACGGATGCTTAGATACGACTGATCAGGGACCGGGTGCTGGAGGCTTAGAGTAGGCAGACTAAGTACTACGATGCACGACATCGGAAGGTGGAGTTCCAGGTGGGAGATAGAGTCTTCTTGAAGATACGTCTGATGCATGGTGTTTCTCGGGTGTGGAGGCATAAGAAGCTCTGCCCTCGATATATGGCGCCATATTTGATCCTGGAGCGGATCGGCCCCTTGGCTTATAGGCTATAGATGCCGCCAGAGTTAGGAACCTTGCACGACGTCTTGCACGTCTTTTCGCTATGGATAGCTCTCCTTCAACCAGAGAAGCATATCACCACTACAGCTGGCCCATTAGCACCTGACAGATCAACTCGTTTAGAGTTGCTCCAGATCGATGATACTGCGGTCCGAATGGTGCAGAAGAAGAAGGTTCCCCTGGTGAAGGTGTTGTTGTCGAACCATGGACGAGAGGAGCAGACCTGGGAGCCGAGGGATCTGATGCTAGAGCGTCACCCAAAACTTTTTACCTCAGGTAATACTTTAATTCTTGTCTAAAGTACTTAAATTTTTTATGTTTAGAAATCTCGTAGACCCGAACTTAAATTTCGGGGACGAAATTATTTTTTTTGTTTATTGGGGTTTGTAACATCCCATTTCCTATTAGACCCCCCCCATACTTGGTTTGAGTTAGGACATGTGGTGGGGGCATGGGTTTAGGCTAGGTTTGAACCATGGAGTAGGGTGTAGTCACATGGGACCCACTATAGGGCCCAAGTTAACCCAAGTCAAGCTAGCCTAAATTGGGGTCCTAGCCACACATTGTTCCCACCACTGTACCCCTAACCCTAATAACAATCTTAGTGAACCATAAGACACATCATTGGGTTACCTATTGACCCAAGTTGACCCAAGTCAACTCTAAACCATAATTTGGTCAAACCAACCCCTAAAGGCCCAATTAGCCCAAGAAGGGCATCACCATGGCCCAACCCAAGTTTGGTGGTGCCATAGGGACCATGACCATCAAGTGGGGCCAGCCCACTCCTCAAGTTGACCAAGTCAACCCTATAAGTCAACAAGTCAACAAATTGCCTAAGGAAGAAGACGGGAGGCCAAACCCATTCCCAATGGTCAAGGCCCATGAGCCAAGTCCCATGACCAGCCTAAATGGTTAATGATAGCCCTACCCTCCTGAAATTGGAGAGAGAATTCATGCATGGGGGTAATTTGGACATTTTGGAGAAAGGAGGAGAGAGAAGAGAGGGAGAGAGAGGATGGAGGAAATGTGGCCCTCCTTCCCTCTACCCAAGTTGTTGGCTGAGCTTCTAAGGATTATTCCAGCAAGGTGGAGGGGTTTGGGGACACCTGGTGGACAGAAGGAGATTACAAAGCCATGGCTGACCACCCCCTTTACTCAAATTACACCCACAGCCACTCCTTGCCAAACCCAAGACCACCATTAGCTTCCAGAGCTGGAAAAGAGTGGAATTCGACTGCTGGAGTGAAGCTTTTGCTGGAGAAATGGAGAATCAGGATAGTTTGCCGGAGCAAGCTTCGACCATGGATCACCGCCACCGCACGCGTCACCAAGCCCAGTTATAGGTCCGTTTCGCCTAACCTCACCCAGTGCTAGATTTCTAGCTCAATTATGCGAGACATCGGGCTCATTCGAGCCCGATACCATGAGAGAAAGTTTGATATTTTTCGAGTTTTTCTTCTTGCTCGGGATTGCCAGAGGAGCCTCCTCTATTAGCCTCACTGCCGGGAAATGCTAGCCGCCACCTCAACGGAGGTGGTGGCAATAATCGCCTGCGGTGGCATCGGCCCAGGTGGCCAGAATAAGTTTGCAAACATGGGCCAGGAAGAATTAATCTTAACTGTTGGCTGTTGGGGACGATGAACGGATACCGTCCATTTATTTCCAGAATGATTAATGATATGATTAATATGAACAGTGTTAGTTCTGTCACACATTTATTGTGACTTTGCATGTTAAATATAGGTCTCTTAGAGGCAATTTCAGAACTAGTCACCAATGTAATATTGGTAGATCTATGTCTTAACTTTGTTTTGACACCCTAAACAAGAAGGTTGGAGCAGTAGGGCTCCCAGTAGGTCCAATCTACCAATATCGGTCCTAGGTTAGGGCAAATATTAAAATGAATGCCCATGCCAAACTATAAGTCACCATGTTTTCAAATTTTGGACAGGCTTGTGCTAGGTATAAAACTATTGTCTGACTAAAAATGGGAATTTTTGGTCAGAAGTTTCCTATAGTATTTGATGAAATACTAAAAATTAAATTAAGTGTATTTTTGGAGACATATGACTCCAAATGCCCCCAAATTTGGGTGGGATGTTAATTAAGTCAAGATAAATCCATGATAAAAATTGCAGGTCATTTTGACCTCTGCATGTTTGGGAAATCCCCCATGCATAAGGTTGGCATATTCAAATTTGGGGTGCTAATAGTAAAAATATAAAAATGTGAATTTAGCCCAATTGGATCATTGCATGTCCATAAACTCTGGACAAAGGTTCATAGGAATGGAATATACCTCCCATGGGAAGTTTGGGATTTTTGGGATCAAAAATCCCATTATTTGGAATGATTGGAAAATATGCCTAGTTAGAAAATAAATTTGGAAACTAGGACAAATGAGTTCATTAAATTCTAAAATTTTGTCACAAGTACTAGTATGACATATTTCACCTCTAAAAAAATTTATGGCACTGTTTAATAAATTTTCCTTAGATTTTAATTAGATTTTACCATTTTGCCTCTTTTGGAAATTAATTAAAAATAAAGTAAATTAGTGTTTTAAAATTATGAAAATTTTTACAGTGGTTTGTTATTGTGTTTTGGTTCCTGATAAATTATTTGAGAATTATTGGAGGTCTGTATGTACTAAAAACCCTAATAATGACATTTTGGTAATATTGCCTAAATGAACATAAGTAAGGTCAGATCATTGATTAAGATTGGGAAATTCTACACTTAGCCTTATAATGTCATCATGAACACCCACTAATTTTCTCAGGATTTTTTATTGAGTAGTTGAGGCACTTTATTTGGAAAGTGATTGAATTGGAATTTTAATATCAAATTGGAAATGAATAGAAATTTGCATGGAAATATTATGAGATCTCATAAGCTGCAATATTTAACCATATAGAACACCTAGTAAATTCCTTAGGTAGGTTGAACCATTATATGTAGTACTTCATGTTCAAGGTGACCTGGTGGTACAATTTAAAGAATTAATTTAGTCCCCTTAATCCATGAAAAAATAACGAAACCTAGTTCGATCATCATCATACGTCATAAAAACCATGATATGTAATTTGGAACATTTGACCCAAGAATTTGGATAACACGTCATACGGGTCAACATTAGGTCATGGGTGCGCTTAGCAAAAATATAGTTCATGTCACTAGGACCCACATGGGATGCGATAGAGGGTTGAGTTGGTGACTATATTGGGAAGACAAACCCTGATTGGTGTCTAGTAGGTCAATTTATAGTATCGAGCGATAGAGTGCAAGACCTCAAGGACGGTAGTTAGAACGGAGGACGACGGAAGACCGTTGATTCCCTAATTATAACTAAATTCATTAGGTCTGTTCCAGGGTATCAATGAGAGCTGAGAATGGATCATGGGTAGACATAAATAAAAATAAATATCCTTGCGAAAGGGTGCTTTGGGATTTCAACCCATCGTAGATCCTAGTGCCCTCGAGAGCCCTTTACTGGGCATGCCCTGGGCAGTCCTAGGGTTAACCCTAAACTGATAGGTATAACAAACATTAGGCAAGTATAGTCTAATAGGATAAGGAATTGGTGTTCATTCTCACCCGTGAAGGGTTGGAGGGATTCAGAATTAAGGCACTGTTGTGTAATCTCACCCGTGAAGGGTTGGAGGTATTCAGAATTAAGGCACTGATGTGTAGTCTCACTAGTGATGGGTTGGAGGGATTCAGGATGTGTTGGTCCTGCGAGCTAGAAGCTCGGGTTGGAATATCTTGCATGTGCACAAACTTGTGGCGGGTCATGCGGTACTGGGCCAATCGTCACACTGATGGCAATACGGTGACTATGGCGAGGTGTGATAGTTTGAGGTGTCAGTGGGTTGTTTTACACTGCGATCTGGAGGACGATCCCCGAAAATGCACTCTACCAAAAAGACTGGTCGGTAGCCAGCAAATAGTATGCAGAGACTCTAGAGTACACCTAGGATGTGCATAGAGGCGTATGGGAGGTCTAGGCCTGGTAGTGTGTATACCCGCCTGGGAGTGGAGACGCCCGCTCCACTGTTGCCGTAGCCACAACGGTGGTACCAGAGAGTGATGCTAGCTCCAAAAAGTGGGAACTAAAGGTATGTGATCACAGAGTAGTGTGTGTAAGTTGCACTTGCATGAATCATAAAGCCCATGCAAATCATACATTCATAACTAGGTCATACGCACCATAGATTGTTTATCATGTAAATTAGTATGGGCTCTTTTATATGATAAGTTTTATTTCTGGAAACCTTAAATTATAAGTTTGTATGGGCATTCATATAAGTTAAGGTACTTCTGTGATGGTAGTTTAGTAGTAGCTTATTTTACTTGCTGTCTTTACTCTGCTACTTTCAGTACTTTCTTACTTACAACACTTTACTTGTTTCTATTCAGTTCTTCTTACCTTTCATATACCATATATATAGATTTGCTAGAGTGAAATAATTGACATATATGTACTTGTTAGTATAGCTCCACTGTCACTTGTTTCCTTTGTTATACCCCTTGTTGTTCTCCTCTTCGTCCTACCGCCCGGTGCCTAGGAGTTGCGGGGGCGAGGTGTGGAGGAAACGACTTAGTCTTTGTGACTAACGGTCGGTGTGACCAATCATTTTAGGAGCTCGAGGAAATGGAGTTCCAGTAGGATGAGGTGGTAGGACGTGAGGAGCTGATACCACCACTACCTACTACTACTACTGCAGCCCATCGTCAGGTGGGATGAGTTTTCTGATGATAGTATAGCTTCCGCTTATTGACATTTGTGAGAGAGAGATTTGTTATTATGTACAGGGCATAAGCCATTTTTCTCTCTTTTGATGTACTCATTCTGGACTTGTGTACTTTCATTATTATTTGATAGTAGTGTGACTTGTGGACTAGTTGTTTTTATATACTGCTTTTACTTCTTTCTCTCATTTGGCCAAACAGGTTATATGATCGTACAAGCCAGCAGGATCAGCGTGTTGCGGTGTCGACTAACCCGTGAGTTAGTGCCACCATAAGATGGTGGTTCTGGGCATAATACCGGGAGCCTCCTTGGTAAGGGGGAGGGGTCCTACAAAAACACTACTGACTAAGTTTCATGCAATTATAAGGTAAGTGAGCCATGTATAAAAATACATCAAATAATTTCATTAAAGTGCACTTTGTGAAACAACATTCTTATAAACTCATCAAAATAACCAGTAATAATTTTCTAGGCTTTACTATGCCCTAAAATATTCTCTGGCCAAGTAACACAACTTTCTCGCAAGATATAATGTTTATTATCTATTTATCCAAGTATGATGCACTAGTTCACTTAACACATGAATTACTAAGAGGAAATGACCAAAAGATCCAAATAATTCACTAGTGCCTACAAATGGTATTTGATTAACTTTTCCAGAGTTTCATATCATCCTAAGACAATTAAACCAAAGTTACTTCAAAATCATCAACAAGGGTATGGTGGAGATTATACCTACATGTATGAGCTACTTTTTTTCTAAACAACCTATAATAATTATCAAAGATCAATATCACTATAAAAACTCTTCTACCAAAATTTCATAAGGATCCAAAGTCATTTCACCCCTTCAATATTTTCCTTAATGGTATATGGCTAAACATTCACTAATTGGTTTAATTTGTGTGCCTTAATCTAAATGTCACTAAATTCCTTCCTAGGGCATTTCACCACCCTAAGATCACATGGACTAATCATCAAGTCCATACAAGAACATATCACCCCATGTCCTTCACAAACCCCCAAAGTTCATCCTCAAGGTTTAACTAGGGTTCTAGGGCAAATCCACCTAATCCACCCGAAACTCCATGTGAGGGTGTTTATGGTCATAATAAAACTATGGCCCAAGTTTTAACCTCTGTTGAGGTGATTTGGTCACTCAACACCATAAGGGACAATTTAACCTAGTTACCCCTTTTTGGGCCAGGTTAGTGTTTACCAAATTCAAAATGAAATCATCTCCAAATGGGATGAAATTTTATACAGAGCCCTATATTGACCCAAAGAACCAATTACCAAAATTTGGGAGGGTTTGGAGGTATTTAGACCCTCTAATTAATTCATACATGGAGTATTAAATTTCTACAAAAACTTTATGAAAATGTTTTCTAAAAATTCCTTTTTTTGGATATGATTTAGGAATAGGCAAGAGTGACCCCCATCCAAAAGTTCAAGTCATTTGGATGGCTGGATTGATGGGGGTACTCAAAGTAATCTCTAACCTAGCCTAGGTACAGACCTCACCAAAATGATTGTTGTGGTCTGTTCTAAACTCCAAATTGGTTCAAACTAATTTTATAATAAAATAGACTCATAGGGCTACAACTTCTATGTAGACCACTTTTACTATAGTGCAATGTAATATTTTTAATAATTAATTAAAATCAACCCAATAACTGTGATAGAAAATACATAAATCAAAACTTAATACAGTAGATCTTGCACAGATCTTAAAGCAGATCCAACAGTTGCTGGGTTTATTCTTCCTCCAGACAATATTTGAGATCAACCCGACCTGGAGCATATTCCAAGCCCATTTGTCAACCATCTGGCCACCTCCCTGGCCAACAACCACCGCCACCACCTCCGTTAAGGTGGGGGCTATCGCCCGGCGGCGGCACGGCCTCCGGAGGTGTGATTTCTGGCGAACCTGAGAGGAAGCCCAAATCCGAAAATTCATGGAATTTGAAGCTTGGAATCGGCTTAACTGAGCCCGATTCTTATCTCTAAAGATTCCTAAGATCTAACCCATGAAGAAGGGGTAGAGGAGAACCTAATTTGCGGGCTGGAGACGTGTGCTTTGCCTCCTCACCATTTCGGCCACCGAGCTTCTAGCTCCTCTGCAACTTCTTCACCAAACTCAACGGAAATGAAAAGAAATTGGGGGAAACGTTTTCCCTTGCCCTGGTGAAGGTACTTAAAGAGGGAATTTGTGAGAGGAAGCTCATAACTCCCAAATGTCATTATGAATGACAAACTCCATTAATGGACATTAACTCCACCGCTTCGGTCTCAACAAAATTAAGGGGCTGAACCAAATCAATTGCAGGGTGTTGGGTACATTGGCTAAATGTACCTGATTTGAAGAAACCTCACCCAACTCTATGATATACATCATAATGTATTTGATGTATGTTGAGTTTACTTGTGCAGGTTAAGTAATTACTGGACTGAAGCAAAAAGTTTCTAAGTCCATGTGTCGACACCCAGAGGGAAAGTGTCGACACTCAAGAAAGCTTGTGTCGACACCCAGACAAGCAGTGTCGACACTTGGAGTCATTGTGTCGACACCTGGGATGCAGAGTCGACACCAGACAGAAAGTGTCGACACTTGGAGCTGTGTCGACACTCAGTGAAGAAAAGTGCAGACAGAAAGTGTCGACACTTGGAGCTGTGTCGACACTCAGTGAAGAAAAGTGCAGACAGAAAGTGTCGACACAAGGAGCTGTGTCCACACCCAGTGAAGCTGAGTCTACACCAGAAAGTGTCGACACTTGGAGCTGTGTCGACACTCAGCAAAAGTCAGCAGAGACTAAGTTAAAGTGTCGACACCCAGAACAATGTGTCGACACAACAAGAAGAGTCTGCACTTGAAGAAAGTGTCGACACCAAAAACAAAGTGTCGACACTCAACAGAAGAGTCAACACATGAAGTAAGTGTCGACACCTAGAACAATGTGTCGACACTCAGCTGAAGACTCTACACTTGAAGAAAGTGTCGACACAAGGAGCTGTGTCGACACTTAGCAAAGAACAGAATTATCTCCAAAATATTCTAAGTACAAGTGTCGACACAAAGGGAATGTGTCGACACTCAGCTGAAGTCTCAACAGAAGAATCAAGTGTTGACACAAGGAGCTGTGTCGACATTTAGCAAGTATCAACATAAAAGACTATGTGTCGACACCAAGAAGCAGTGTCGACACTTAACAGATTCAACACAAGAAGATGTGTCGACACAAAGGAGATGTGTCGACACTTAGAAGAATTCAGCTGAAGATAGAAGATCAAGTACTTGTGTCGACACTCAATTTTAGTGTCGACACCTTAAGAAGAATCTGTGTCGAGACATACAAGGAGTTGTGTCGACACCTTGTAGACTTGTGTCGACACTTGAACTATAAGTGTCGACACTTAAAGACAGAAAGTCTCGACACTTTCAGACAGTTAGAGATTTTCAAGAAATGACTGGATGACTTGACAGCTGCCGTTCCAGCCGGTCTACAGCACCTGTCAGAGATATCAGAAGTCAGTTATGGATCGGACCAGCCGGTTACCATAAAGAAGGCCTATAAATAGGCACCTACAGTTTACAGAAACAGTGGATCACATTGTTGAAGAATAAGTTATTAAAGTGGTACACAGAGTATCAAATCAAGAAGATCTTGCAGTTCAAGTGCAGATCTAAGAAGTTGGAGAGAGAGGGCTCCATCCAAGAAATCAGCCTCTGGAACTAGGCTGAGAAGAAGGGTTCAGATCTATTCTGAATTCTAAGTGGCAGAGGTCAAAGAACAACTGCAGAAGGAGACAATCTTATTCAGTTCTACTCAAGAAGCTTTGAAGAAAGCTAAGTCAGATTGAATTCAGCTGAGTTCTTCCAAGAACTCATCAAGAAACTCTCAACTCCCCTCTCTTGTTTCAGAGTTGTTGAGTTATTATTTCAATAATCATTTTTAACTTGTAGGATCCTTTGGATCTGAGTGAATTGTAAGCCTATAATTATAAAGGCTGAGGGTAGGGCTTTTGGCCTGAGTGTAGGAGATTGTTATCTCTGAGTGTAGGCCTTGATTGGCTGAGTGTAGGCCTGGGTGGCTGAGTGTAGGCCTTTATGGCTGAGTGTAGGCTTTGGGATAAAGCTGAGTTGTAAGGCTTTGGGCCTAAGGTGTAGGAACCTATTTGGGTTCTGAGACAGTGGAGGAGTTTGGCCGAATCTAGTACACTACTAGATAGGCGAAGGGGGAAAGTGGATGTACCCATATCTTGGGGAACCACTATAAACCACTGTGTCTGCTGTGCTGTGATTGTTGCTGTGTATGCTGTGTGTTTGCTGTGATAGAATAGTTAGAAATCTGTGATATTAACTGTCTACTGCCATTAAAGTTTAAAAAGGATTAGGTCACCTATTCACCCCCCCCCCTCTAGGTGTTTAGGTACCATATCTTTCAAGTGGTATCAGAGGGAGGTTCCTCAAAAAGGACTAACAGTCTGAGGAGATCCTGTTTGGCAGATTCAGTGTAAGGCAAAATACAGATTCAAGAAATTCAAGAAAATCAAGAAACATGGGTTCCTCTGAAAATCACAAGGAATTGGGTTCCATGAAATTGCCCATATGCAGAAAGGAAATCTTTGGGATCTGGAAGGAAAGGGTAAGGCTGTTTATGGAGGCCTCAGACCCTAGAATCTACATCACAGTAAAGGAAGGGCCTTATGTGCCTATGAAGATATCTGTTCTAGATGCAAATCAGAGAACTCCAAAGGATTTCTCTGAAATGACTAAGGATGAGATTGTCCTAGCCACCATGGACAAGAGGGCATAAAACATAATAGTGAGTGCCATAGATGATGCAACATTTCAGAATCTTATACACTGTAAGACAGCCAAAGAGATGTGGGACACTCTTATAGTGTATATGGAAGGATCTGAAGAAGTTAGACAAGATAGAAAATCCTTGCTAAATCAGGAGTATGAGAGTTTTAGACAAGGAAAAGGTGATAGCATAACTGAGTGCTATAAGAAGTTCTACAGAATAGTGAATGAACTCATGTCTTATGGAAGAGAGTTCAGTAACTATGAACTAAATGACAAGTTCTTAAGGTCCCTAACCAAAGATTGGGACACCAAGATCTGTGCCATAAGAGAAATGGCTAAGTTGGGGGAAATTCCTCCTCCTACACTGTTTGGCAAGTTATTGTCTTATGAGATGCAGTTGACAGTGAGGAAAGAGGAGGAGAAATCAACAAGAACTGAGCACAAGGAGAGAACAGTTGCTTTCAAGACAGATGTCCCCAGAAAGTGCAGGAATAAGTCATCAACTCCACCTCCAGAGGTAGTTGAATCAGAATCAGATGAGTCAGTCAGCACAAAGACTGAGAGCAGTGAAAGTGATGAAGACTTTGCTGCCTTCACTAGACACTTTCAGAAATTCTTGAAGAAAAAACAGTGGAGGTCAAGACCTTCTACTTCAAAGGGAAAGGAAGTCTTTTATCAGGAGAAAAAGCCTTCAAAGAAAGACAGGAAGAGGACAAAGTCAAGCAAGGCAACTGGTTCAAAGATAGTGTGTTATTGCTGCAATAGACAGGGCCATGTTATTGCAGATTGTCCAGAAAAGAGAAAGGAATCTGGTGACAGGAAAAAGCCTCACTTCAAAGGCAAGAAAGAGAAGTCTTTTGTTGCCAAGAAGGAGAAGACTCTATCAGATATCTCTTCTTCAGAAACTGAGTCTGAGGCTGAGGCCTACATAGGGCTGTTTGCTGAAGAAGAAGAAGAAGAATTCATGCAGATCATGGAGTCTATTTATGAACAAGAAGACAGTCTTTGCCAAGGGCTAATGGCTTTGACTGAGAGTGACAAAATCCTGGAGCAGCCAGGACCCAGTAAGGTACAAAGTTCAACTCTAAGTTCAGTTTCTTGTTCCAGTTCAGAATCAGATTCATCTTCATCAAGTGATGAAAGTGTATCTGAGTCTGAGGGTGATATTCATCAGCTTATAGATGAATATAAGGTGCTGTTGCAGGCTTACAAGAAAAGCAAGACCCTAGCCAAAAGTCAGGCAAAGGAAATTGCTATTCTTAAAGCTGCAGCAACAGATTTTGAGAAGTCTTTTGATCAAAAACTGAATGAGATAGCCAGGTTGAAGCACATAACAGTGATTCAAATGGGTACTATATCATTTAAAAATGATCAAATCAAGAGTCTGGAGATCAATCTTCAGAAAGAGAGAGAGCTTGTTGCTAGGTTTTCTAAACCTAAGTCAGTGTTACCTTTAATTGATGAATTTGTTCATCATAAAGGCAAGGCTGGACTGGGCTTTATTAGACCTGCAGGGACTGAGCAGTCCAAGTCTAAGTCCAAGGGCAAAGCCCCAACATTCAACAAGCCTGCTGTAGACAAGACAGCCAAGGCAGTACCTAAGCAAAGGTACAATAAGTTTGAATGTTGGTGCTGTGGCAAAGTTGGCCATTTTGCAGTGGACTGTTGGCACAATGCTAGTGCCAAAGTGAGTACCAAACTACCTGTTGGAAAGCCAGTGGGTAGCTTTGTCAGATTGCAGACTAACAAGTACCAAGGACCCAAGAATTCTTTGGGTTCTAAGGTTCATTAATCTGTTTTGCAGGTGAGTCCAAGTGGCCATACCCCAACATGGTACTTGGACAGTGGATGTTCCAGACATATGACTGGAACAAGAGGATTACTAAAGGACTATATTCCAATAAAAGATGGTCCAAAAGTAACCTTTGGTGGTTCTGAAAAAGGAATCATCAAAGGGTTTGGTAACATTTCTAGCAACTTAGTTACCATTACTCAAGTGGCTTATGTTAAAGGGTTGAAACACAACCTAATAAGTATAAGTCAACTAAGTGATGTAGGGTATGACATCTCATTTGTTAAAAATGGTTGTCATATCAAGAGGTCAAGTGATCAAGAGATCATTTTGACAGGTTATAGGAAAAGGAATGTCTACTGCTTAGACATTATGATTGAGAACAATGGTTCTCCAGTTTGTCTTGTAGCTGATGAGACAGTCTCTCATTGTGTCAAATGGCACAAGAGGCTTGCCCATCTTAACTACAAGACTATTAGCAAACTCTTTAGCAAAGAGTTAGTGAGGAATGGTCCTCAAGTTAAGTGTGTCAAAGATGGTATTTGCTCAGCTTGTCAAAAGGGCAAGCAGACTAAATCCACCTTTAGAAGCATAGAAAACAAAGATGCTGTGAGGTGTTTGTACCTCTTGCATATGGATCTCTTTGGTCCAATGCCAGTTCACAGCTTAGGTAGGAAGGTCTATACCTTTGTAGTTGTAGATGACTACTCAAGGTTTTCCTGGGTATTCTTCTTAAGACAGAAATCTGAAACTCCTAGTGTTTTCTATAGCTTTGTCAAGCAAATTCAGAATGAACTAAATAGTACAGTGGTCAAAATTAGAAGTGACCATGGTACTGAATTTCAGTCTGATAGCATGACAAAACTATGTGAAGACTTTGGGATATTTCAAGAATTCTCTTCACCTAGAACACCTCAGCAAAATGACATTGCTGAGAGGAAAAATAGGACCTTGATAGAGGCTGGTAGGACCCTATTAAGTGATACATCACTGCCAGAGTATTTCTGGGCTGAAGCAGTTAACACTGCATGCCATGTTATAAATAGGGCTACCATCACTAAAAGGCTTAACAAGACCCCATATGAAGTTGTGAAAGGCAGGAAACCAAACCTATCCTATTTCAGGATCTTTGGTTGCAAATGCTTCATACTTAACAATGGGAAGTCTTACTTAACTAAGTTTGCTGCCAAGTCCCAAGAGGGAATTTTTGTTGGGTACAACAATAATAGTAAGGCTTATAGAGTCTACAACTTGACTACACAAGTTGTAGAAGAATCTGTGCATGTAGTTTTTGATGAGACTAAACTTATTAACAATGAGTTGTCTAGTAGTGTATGCAGCCCCACAGGTTTAACAAAGAAAATGGACAAGCTAACTATAGAAGAAGTACCTGCTGCAAGACAGCAAGTAGAAGACAGTAGCTGTTGTCCAGGGGGAGAACTACATGTGCCAATTGCTGAAGAAATACAAGGAGTACAGCATGATGGAGATGCTGAAGAGGTTCAACCAGAAGTTAGGATGCCTCCAGCCAACAGGCATCTAAGAGATCATCCAGTAGAGCAGATTATTGGAGATCCAAGACAAGGAGTACAAACCAGGAGCAGATACATGAATACAGCAATCTACTCCAGTTTCCTGTCTCAAGTTGAACCTAAGAAATTTGAAGAAGCAATACAAGATCCACAATGGACTGAAGCAATGCAAGAAGAGCTTAATCAGTTCAAGAGGTGCAAGGTCTGGGAACTTGTTCCTAAACCTAAAGACCACAATGTAATAGGAACTAAGTGGATCTACAGGAATAAGATGGATGAACAAGGGGTCATCATTAAGAATAAGGCTAGACTGGTTGCTAAAGGATATAGGCAAGAAGAAGGTATTGATTTTGATCAAACCTTTGCTCCAGTAGCCAGACTGGAAGCCATAAGGATGTTCTTGGCCTATGCAACCTATCAAGGATTCAAGGTTTACCAGATGGATGTCAAGTCAGCATTCCTAAATGGTAATCTTAAGGAAGAAGTCTATGTGGAACAGCCTTCAGGTTTTGTTGATCCAACTCTACCTCATCATGTCTATAGACTTAGGAAAGCTTTATATGGGTTAAAGCAAGCCCCTAGGGCTTGGTATGAAACCCTATCTAGTTTCCTCATTGAGAACAAGTTCTCAAGGGGGAAAATAGATAAGACTCTATTCCTTAGGGAATCTAGAGGCAAAGTAATACTAGTCCAAATATATGTAGATGACATTATATTTGGGTCTACTGAAAGCAGCCTTTGCAAAAAGTTTGCAAAACTGATGCAAGGTCAGTTTGAGATGAGTAGTATGGGAGAGCTGAAGTTTTTCTTGGGTCTCCAAGTTAAACAGACTGAAAGTGGTTTATCCATATGTCAGTCCAAGTTCACCCTAGAACTCATAAGGAAGTATGGTATGGATTCATCCAGCACCATGAAGACTCCTATGGGGTCAAGTATGTCTCTTAGCAAGGATGATGCAGGGAAACCTGTAGATGAAACCTTGTATAGAGGGATAGTTGGCTCCCTATTATACTTGACTGCTAGTAGACCTGACATCATGTATGCTACATGTGTTTGTGCCAGGTATCAAGCCTGCCCTAAAGAGTCTCATTTGACAGCAGTCAAAAGAATATTGAGATATCTAAAGGGCACTCCCTATCTAGGCCTCTGGTACCCTAGGAATGGAGATTTTGATCTAACAGGTTATTCAGATACAGACTTTGCAGGATGCAAAGAAGATAGAAAGAGCACTACTGGAACCTGTCAGTTCCTAGGTGGGAGACTAATTTCATGGAGTAGCAAAAAGCAAACCAGTGTGGCTATCTCCACAGTAGAGTCAGAGTATGTGGCTGCAGGAAGTTGCTGTGCTCAACTTCTGTGGATACAACATCAGCTAGAGGACTATGGATTTCAGGTATGTAGAACTCCACTTTTCTGTGATTCTACTAGTGCTATTTCAATAGCTAATAACCCTGTATCTCATAGTAGAACTAAACATATTGAAATTAAATATCATTTTCTTAGGGAGCATGTAGAAAGAAAAGATATTTTATTAGAATATGTTAAAACTGATAATCAAATAGCTGATATGTTTACTAAGCCCCTAGAAGAAGCTAAGTTCAATAGATTCAAAATTGAACTAGGAATGATAAACTTAGAATAAGTTTACAGAATTAAAATTGGCTAAGTAAAAAGGTGTCGACACATAGACAAGTCTATGTCGACACAGAATAGTGGTGTCGACACTTCAGTTAAAAGTTGTCGACACATCTAGGATGTTGGTGTCGACACTTATGTTTTACTCAGAATTTTCTAAGTAAAGTCTCGACATTGTGTCGAGTTATGTTGTGTCGACACATAACCAAGTGTCGACACATAAAATCTGTGACTAAACTTGTGTCGACACATATGTGTCGAGACATTATAAGTCAGTGTCGACACTTATTGCCAGTGTCGACACATTTTAAGTTAACTATCCCGCCTGTTCATCTTCAAAATCAGAAAGGTATAAATAGGGTTCGGTCTTTGTTTGTCGACACGCTTTCAAAGTTTCGAGACCAAAACTACTGTGTCGACACCTCTCTTTTCTAAAGACAAATTCTACAAACCCTAATGGCGCCAAAGCTTGAGGAGAATGTTAACGAAGGATATGAGCTAGTGCGCGGCGTGTTCGACGATGCAGATCAAGAAATCCAGGCGGTAGTAACCCTAGTTGCTGATTCAGGACTAGAATATCTAGTGTCTGAACCTATGAAGATTTGGAAGAAAGAGGTTCTTGAATTCCTAAATGGAGCTCAGATAGATGAATCTGGATACAAAATCAAATCCAGAGTTCATGGTGCAAGGGTTAAGGTATCCCCTAAAAATCTGAGGAAGGTGCTCCAGCTACCAAAAACTCAAGATGAAGAAGAAGTTACTGCATCCAAGACCAGGGAAGCTCTAACCTGGTGTGGACTGGATCCAAAAATGAAGATAGGCTCTGTGTTTAACAGGAAGGGCATGAACAGCCAAGGCAAATTCCTGTCTGAGATAGTGGGAAAGGTCTTACTCAGTAAGCCAGGAGGGCATGACAGAGTGTCTGCCTCCATGTTCATTATAATGACAAGAATTATCTTCACTATAAGAACTGATTGGTCAGTTATAGTGTTTGACAAGATTAAGGAGAGCTTGAAGAAGCCCAATCTGGGCAGAATCATTAGTCTATACCTAGCTGGTGTGATACCAGAGAAAATGAGTACTGCTACAGGAAGCAAGATAAATCATATGAGGAAGATGGATCTAAGGATCTTTTCTAGATGGGACAGGGTGTTGTCCAAGGAAATGCCAACTCCAGAGAAGACAGTTACTGAGAAGGAGATTCCTCCAAAGAAAAAGAGAAAAACTGCTCCAATGGCACAAGAGTCCTCCAGCAGTTCTGAAAGTGAAGAACAAGTTGTTTTTACTCCAGATGACCAAGAGGAAGAGACTGCAGTGAAATCTCCTGCTCCTCAAGAGGCTGCTGAGATCCAGGGGGAGCTGCCTCAAGCTAGCCCCATCCACAGGGATCACAGCCAGGGGGAGCCTCCAGTTGTAGAAGAACCCTCTACACTGGAAAGTGAGCAAGCCACAACCATCATACAAGAGGTACTCACTGACCTAAATACTTTAGAATATCTTATAGAAGATGCTGATTTATTTGATGTTCCTCAGCAAACTCAGCTGGATAGTCCAGTACCAGATGTTGTTGAAGATGACACATCTACTGTACAAGTGATTCCTGATACAGTGGTTGAAGAGCAAAGACTGTCTCCAGCTTCTTCACCACCAGAATACACAATGGAAGATTTATTCCTAAATCTAGACCAACAAGATTTTGACATGGATAAGGATGCTGCTGAAAAAGATCATGCTGTTGCTGAGGGGGAGCAAATGCCAGTTCTGGAAGAGCCTATAAGGCAACAACCTGAGAAGCCTCAAAGCCCTAAGGACAGGGTTGACATAGCCAGCACTTCTGCCTCTGAAGATGAGGAGAGTGCTAGGGCAAAGAAGAAGAAACTGTATGTATTCAAGAGGAGAAGCCAAAGTTATAAAAAGGCTTTACAATCAATTGCACCACAGACTATAGTTCAGCAAGCTCCAACTGCTGATTATAGTGCTTTAATGGTTGCACTACAGATAAAGTTAGATGAGCAAAGACAGGCAATAGAAAAGTATGTAGATGAAGGGCAAAAGTCATTACAATTTGATCTGGCCCAAGATATAAAGTCTATAAGGTTTGAGATGAACCTTAACAAGAAAGAAATGACTGAATGCTTCCACAAAGGTGGAAATGCAGTGGTGTACTTGGCAACACACCAGGAGAAGATCAAAGCCCAAGTGGATGATATAGCATTGAAACAAGGATATGTTCTTGAAAATCAGTTAAGAATGAATGACAACTTGACTGCTTCACATAATGCTATAGTCACTGAATTGAAGAACAAGACTGCTGAACCTTCTACATCTTCTGCTACTATCAAAGCTGAATTTGACAAAGCCTTTCAAGAAGAAATTTTTGTTGTTAAGTCTGCAATCCAAGCCTCCCAGAAAGCCATCTCTGAACAACTTTAAAAGCTCAAACCATTCTTCAAAGAGGGAATCAGATACTTGGATAGTCAAATAAGATTTCAAAAGGATGATGTCAGAGATCATATGGCTAGAGAAGTCATAAAGGGGGAGAGGGTTTTAGTCAAAGCTAGCTCTGACCATGCAAAGTGGATATCAAATTCCATCAGAGCTACACTGGGCTATCATCCACTTTGTGATGATGACAATGTGGCAGAATCTGGCATTCAACCTGTATATCTTGGAGGTGAGCAACCAGAGGTAGCTCAAGTGATATATCCTCCACCAGATTTTGACATGGTGCAAGCTGATATTCATCATATGTATAGCCCAACTGAAGGGAAGTCTAATGTTATTCTGGATAAAGTGGTTCAACCTATTACTGAAGCCATGCAAGAGGCATTGCAGAAAGAGGAAGAGACAAGATTGTCTAAGAAGAGGTTTAGGGAACAAGCAGAACAAAGGCCAGACTTTGAACAGTGGAGCCCTACCTCTAGGAATATAATATTAACTGCCTGGAAAGCTGCCAAGGACAATACTCATGACAGGAACAAATGGTTTTCTGAAGCTGAATGGAGGAAACATGAGATCAGACAAGAAGCCATTGTTCAATACAGAAGGAAGGCAAAGATGGGAAAGCTACCTCCTACTGCAGTGGAGCCTAGCAAGTACTTTCCTCAGTCATACCACTATTTTGAGAGGCAGAAGATCAAAGCTGAAGAGCTCAAAAAGAAAGATCTAAAAGGCAAGAAGCCTGCTAATGCTGAAACTCTTGATGTCCCTGTCAAAGCTCAAGTCCAACCTGGCAAGGGAATAGTTATCAAGGAACCAGAACAGAAATAGATTAAGAATTTACTTGAAGATTATTTTGTAATCTTTTGAATGTAAAACATTTTTGTAAACTACTGAAAATGTATAAGACAAATGTTAGAACAATATATGATCAATATATTTCATGTTTGTTCTGTGAATGTGTATATGTCTATTTCTTATTTGTTCTGAAATAATGTATATGTATACATGTTATGTTTACCCTGCTGTACTTTATCCTGCTTTACATCACTTTGTAATTTTTAATTATGAATGGTGTATATCATTGACTAAGGGTTATGACTTCTCTAAATAGGGGGAGATTGTTGGGTACATTGGCTAAATGTACCTGATTTGAAGAAGCCTCACCCAACTCAATGATATACATCATAATGTATTTGATGTATGTTGAGTTTACTTATGCAGGTTAAGTAATTACTGGACTGAAGCAAAAAGTTTCTAAGTCCATGTGTCGACACCCAGAGGGAAAGTGTCGACACTCAAGAAAGCTTGTGTCGACACCCAGACAAGCAGTGTCGACACTTGGAGTCATTGTGTCGACACCTGGGATGCAGAGTCGACACCAGACAGAAAGTGTCGACACTTGGAGCTGTGTCGACACTCAGTGAAGAAAAGTGCAGACAGAAAGTGTCGACACTTGGAGCTGTGTCGACACTCAGTGAAGAAAAGTGCAGACAGAAAGTGTCGACACAAGGAGCTGTGTCGACACCCAGTGAAGCCGAGTCTACACCAGAAAGTGTCAACACTTGGAGCTGTGTCGACACTCAGCAAAAGTCAGCAGAGACTAAGTTAAAGTGTCGACACCCAGAACAATGTGTCGACACAACAAGAAGAGTCAGCACTTGAAGAAAGTGTCGACACCAAAAACAAAGTGTCGACACTCAACAGAAGAGTCAACACATGAAGTAAGTGTCGACACCTAGAACAATGTGTCGACACTCAGCTGAAGACTCTACACTTGAAAAAAGTGTCGACACAAGGAGCTGTGTCGACACTTAGCAAAGCACAGAATTATCTCCAAAATATTCTAAGTACAAGTGTCGACACTAAGGGAATGTGTCGACACTCAGCTAAAGTCTCAACAGAAGAATCAAGTGTCGACACAAGGAGCTGTGTCGACACTTAGCAAGTATCAACATAAAAGACTATGTGTCGACACCAAGAAGCAGTGTCGACACTTAACAGATTCAACACAAGAAGATGTGTCGACACAAAGGAGATGTGTCGACACTTAGAAGAATTCAGCTGATGATAGAAGATCAAGTACTTGTGTCGACACTCAATTTTAGTGTCGACACCTGAAGAAGAATCTGTGTCGAGACATACAAGGAGTTGTGTCGACACCTTGTAGACTTGTGTCGACACTTACACAGCATGTGTCGACACTTGAACTATAAGTGTCGACACTTAAAGACAGAAAGTCTCGGCACTTTCAGACAGTTAGAGATTTTCAAGAAATGACTGGATGACTTGACAGCTGCCGTTCCAGCCGGTCTACAACACCTGTCAGAGATATCAGAAGTCAGTTATGGACCGGACCAGCCGGTTACCATAAAGAAGGCCTATAAATAGGCACCTACAGTTTACAGAAACAGTGGATCACATTGTTGAAGAACAAGTTATTAAAGTGGTACACAGAGTATCAAATCAAGAAGATCTTGCAGTTCAAGTGCAGATCTAAGAAGTTGGAGAGAGAGGGCTCCATCCAAGAATTCAGCCTCTAGAACTAGGCTGAGAAGAAGGGTTCAGATCTATTCTGAATTCTAAGTGGCAGAGGTCAAGGAACAACTGCAGAAGGAGACAATCTTATTCAGTTCTACTCAAGAAGCTTTGAAGAAAGCTAAGTCAGATTGAATCCAGCTGAGTTCTTCCAAGAACTCTTCAAGAAACTCTCAACTCCCCTCTCTTGTTTCAGAGTTGTTGAGTTATTATTTCAATAATCATTTTTAACTTGTAGGATCCTTTGGATCTGAGTGAATTGTAAGCCTATAATTATAAAGGCTGAGGGTAGGGCTTTTGGCCTGAGTGTAGGAGATTGTTATCTCTGAGTGTAGGCCTTGATTGGCTGAGTGTAGGTCTGGGTGGCTGAGTGTAGGCCTTTGTGGCTGAGTGTAGGCTTTGGGATAAAGCTGAGTTGTAAGGCTTTGGGCCTGAGGTGTAGGAACCTATTTGGGTTCTGAGATAGTGGAGGAGTTTGGCCGAAACTAGTACACTACAAGATAGGCGAAGGGGGAAAGTGGATGTACCCATATCTTAGGGAACCACTATAAACCACTGTGTCTGCTGTGCTATGATTGTTGCTGTGTATGCTGTGTGTTTGCTGTGATAGAATAGTTAGAAATCTGTGATATTAACTATCTACTGCCATTAAAGTTTAAAAAGGATTAGGTCACCTATTCACCCCCCCTCTAGGTGTTTAGGTACCATATCTTTCACAGGGCAGCTCCAGAAACTCCTCCTTTCCATCAGAGGAATAAAAGCTCCCATAAAGGTGTTAGTTTTGGAGCCTCCATGGCCATAATGGCCATTAAACCCTAATTTTCTTTCTCCTCCAAGTCACCAATTCCAAATATGCTTAGCTCGATGAATTTCTTTGTTCGACAAACTCCGTTCGAGGAATTTGCTCCATTGGTCGAACTCTGTTCGACGAATGTGCCCCATTTGACGAACTCTAGACTTAGTCCAACAAACCTGCTCTGTTCGTCGAACTCCGTTCGACGAACTCTGAACCTAGTTCAGCAGGTTTAACAAACTCGCTCTGTCTGTCGAACTCCATTCGATGAATTATGAGCCTAGTTCAGCAACCTTGATCCAATCATCGAACCCCGTTTGATGAATATGCTCCTAATTAAAAAGTGGCTCAATTCATCAAACTCAGTTCAACGAATATGCTCTGTTCGACGAATTATTTGTTTAGTTCGACGAATTTGACTTGTTCTATAATGGCGTTGAGTGCACTCGATGCACTCGATGCCAATCAGTGCATGACATTGAGTGAACTCAATGCACTCAACACCTTGAGCCAGATATTTCTCTAGTTAAAATGGCATTGAGTGCACTCAATGCACTCAACTCCATTCAGTCCATGGCATTGAGTGAGCTCAACGTACTCAACACCTTAAACAAGGACATTCCTCTAAGTAAAATGACGTTGAGTGCACTCAACGCACTAAACACCAATCAGTCCATGGCATTGAGTGCTCTCAACATACTCAATGACATTCAGTCTATGGAGTTTAGTGCACTCAACGCACTCAACGCCAATGAGTCCATGTCATTGAGTGCACTCAACGCACTCAACGCCCCGTACCCAAATATTTTCTAAGTAACTTCCCGACCTATGCCAATTCTCTTGGGCTTCCTAGGGATTTGTCATGACCTGGTCATGACAAAACCACTCCTAGGTTTCTAGTTGTTTGAGAGATGTTACAACTAATCATATGATGAGGAATTCTCCTCTTTTCTCATCTCTTGATAGGAGTAACCGGTTGCCTCCGATTCTTATTGCGGATGGTACTCCGTCTCCAATTTCTTGATCTGGCATGGTGCATGTTACTCTTCTGGGGCTTCGTGCCACTCTTTATGTCCTGAGTTTTTCAAGCAATCTTCTTTTTGTCACTACACTTTACAAAAAGTTGAACTTTGAAGCTATGTTTACTACTTCTGCATATGTTTTTCGAGTCCATCAATCCAAGTAGTCGATTGCTACTGGAATGCAAGCGGTGTCTTGTTCTATCTTGATACCGCTTATGCTTTTTCATCCTCTTCTTTACTTCAGTGACATCTTTGTCTTGGGCATCCTCCTCGCAGGATTCTTTATCAGCTTCTATCCGATTTATCTCGAGATAATTCTTCTCTTAATTGTGAGGCGTGTCAATTTAGTTAACATCACCGATTTACTTTTCCCGCCAAGAAGCGCCACAGTTTTTCTCATCCCTTTGACCTTATTCATTTGGATGTTTGTGGTCCTGCTCCCCTTCCGACTGTTGGTAGGGGTAGCATATATTTTGTTATTTTTATTGATGATCACTCTCGGTGTACGTGATTGTATTTGTTACATGAATGCTCTGAAATATTTTCTATTTTCACTACGTTTTATAATGAGATTCGTAAATAATTTGATAACCCTATTAAAATTCTTCGTATTGATAATGCTAAGGAGTATCTCAGTCATCAGTTTATGTAATTTTGTGTGGATCATGACATTGTCCATCAAACTACTTGTCCTTACACTTCTCAACAAAATGACGTTGCTGAACGCAAAAAATGCCATCTTCTCGATGTGGCTCATAGCCTTCTCACTCATATGCATGTTCCCCAGTATTAGTGGGGTCATGCAATTTTTCTCTCTTGTTTTCTCATTAATCAAGTTCCATCTTTGCTTCTCAATGGGAAGACTCCATTTTCTATCTCGTATCCTGATGAGACTCCATTTCCTTTACCTCCTCGAGTCTTTGGATGCACAACGTTTGTTCACTAACCTTCTTTTGGTCATGAAAAACTCTCTCCTTGACACGTTAAGTGCATTTTTTGGGTTATTGCCGATAAAAAGGATATATGTGTTTTGAACCTATTCTCCGGAAATAATATGTTTTTGCCGATATCACTTTCTTTGAGGATGCCCCATTCTTTTATTCTACCTATATTCATCCTTCTTCTAATGATTCTGCTACTTTTCCTCTTGTGTCGACACCTCTTCCAGAGCCTACACTTCTTCCTTCTCTTTCTACTTCTAATTCTCTTACTATCTCTGATTCCCCTACTGAGCTGCTGCCAAGTGCACATGAGCCAGTTGTCTCTCCTTTGGGTGGAACTGATACATTTGACAAAATAAACCTTGATCTCATGATTGCTCTTCAGAAGGGGGTTCGAACTTGCACTCAACATCCCCTTCAGGATGTGGTGTCTTATGCGCAACTGTCTCCTCAGTCTAAGATCTTTGCTTTTGATCTATCAACGAATGTTCTTCCTGCCTCATATCAAGATGCTCTTGTAATTCCTCATTGGAAAGCTACTATGGATGAAGAGATAAAACTCTCACTGAAGGGGTACTTGGACTCTCATTCCTACCCCTCCTAGAGCTGATGTGGTTTGCTTTCATTATGTCTTTGTCATTAAGTTTTTTCCTGATGGTACTATTGATTGTTGTAAAGCCCGACTTATTGCCAACGGATTTACGCAAACCTATGGTCTGAATTTTTTTGATACTTTCCCTCCTATTGCTAGGATTACTACAATCCGTGTTCTCTTTTCTGTGGCTATCAATAAAGACTTGGGAAATGTCTCCGTTGGTTGTGAAGAATGCTTTTCTTTATGGTGATTTGCATGAGTTAGCTTATATGGAGCAACCTCCTGGATATATTGCTTAGGGGGAGTCTCAGGTCTGTATATTGTGGAAGGCTATATATAGTCTCAAGCAAAGACTAAGGGCCTGGTTTGACAAATTCAATGAAGTTATTTCTATTATTGGATTTATTCGGAGTGCTGCAGATCATTCTTTGTTCATTCGCAAAACCTCGGCTGACCTTGTTGTTCTTGCAGTATACGTGGATGACATACTTCTTACGGGGGATGTTAGAAATGACATTGATATGAAAATGAAGCATCTGCTTCTACATTTTGTTATAAAGGATATGGGGTCGCCTAAATACTTTCTCGGGATTGAGATATCTCAGAAACCTGGTTCTATTATTTTTTTCACAGCGAAAGTATGCCCTAGATCTCTTGACAGAGACAAGTCTTCTTAGGGCTAAACCTGCTCGGACTCCTATATGTGTTGGTGATGATAAATGCAAGAGTGAGAATTCACCAATTCTTGAAGATGTCATAAGATATAGACATCTTGTAGGTTAATTCATTTATATAATAGTCACAAGACCTGATATTTGTTATGCAGTAGGGATAGTGAGCCAGTTTATGGAACCCCCCCCCCCCAGAGAAGGACATCTACAGTCAACTCTAAAGATCTTAGAGTTTTTAAAAGGTGCACCGAGAAAAGTACACTTGTTTTAAAAGAGACGATATTTCAATGTTGAGGCATATTTTGATGCTAGCTACGCAGATGATAAGAAAGATAGGAATTCTATATCTAGTTTCTGCACTTTCGTTGGAGGTAAGCTGGTCAGCTAGACGAGTAGAAACATGTTGTAGTTAACAGGTCAAGTGTAGAAGCGGAATATAGAAGCTTGTCTCAGACAACTTGCGAGTTGAAGTGGCTACGAACACTTTCGCTTGATCTGGGAGAGTTTTATGATCATACCCTACCTACGTTCTGTGACAATAAGATGGCTATGTATATTTCAAGGAATCCAGTATTTTATGAGATGATGAAGCATATCAAGGTGGATTATCACTTCATGAGAGAGGAGATTTTGAAGAATCAAATCTGCACACCATTTATTACCGCAGAGAGAGAACTAGTTGATTTCTTCACCAAACCTATTACTCATTTTAGGGAGGTTTATAGCAAGCTGGTTATGATGGATATATATGCTCTAGCTTGAGGGGGAGTGTTGAATATTGAGGAGACCATGTAGTTTAATATCTAGCCGCAACGGTCTACTTATTCCTCGGTCTGGCGGCTAGGCTCGTCGGTCTGCTGGTTAGCCTCAACATCGGTCTGTTGGTTAGCCGCAATAATAGTCTATTGGCAAACTGCAGCTGCGATCTGGAGGTTTGTCACATCAGCGGTCTGGTGGTTAGCCACAACAACGGTCTGTTGGTTAGCCGCTGCATCAATCCGTTGGTAAGCCGCAACTGAGATCTGGAGTTTAGCCATAGCAGCGTTCTGGTGGTTTGCCTCATCTATGGTCTGGGAGTTAACTACAGCTGCGGTCTATATGATTATCGGTGCTGGAGTTCAGAGGCTTCAATGGTTATGTATTTTGTATAGCTTGGCAGTTTAACTGTGTCAAACTGCCTTGTCGCGCAGCTTGTATTTTGTCCCATATCGCCTATTGTATTCTCTCCCCTCCCCCATTTTCTATAAATAAGGGGGCATACCTATGTATTGTTTATCTTTTTTGAGCAATAAAATTTACCTTTATTTGGCTCTTTTTCAAAAGATCTATAGCTGTTGGGAATATTGCCCTCAATCTTCCAAGATTTGAAGAGGCATCACTTCCAATACTAAGAGCATATTGTATTTGATAGCAAATCTATTTTATGTATATGCAGGATAATTGTCATTACATCTAAAACATCCTTAGAGCAAAGGAGACGTGTATAGTTGAGATGGGTTATGGTTCACCGCCATACCATTGATAAGTATATCTGTATCCACTATACAATGGACATCAATGACAGGCGTCAGAACTATTCCGTTAAAAATTAAGTCAATTCTCAACGATTCCATGGAGAAGCCACTGATCTCAGCACCAAGGCATATAATGCTTAGAATGAATGTTCTCCTCAATGTTACTGATAAAAATATTCAAATAATGTTGTTGAGCCCGTACAGTTTGGAGGGATCCAAATTTGGCGGAAGGGCTGAATAGATGGACAAAACATCCTATTTTTGTCCATACTGATGACAAGATGTTTCTCAAGACCATTGCAGAATTCAAAAGGTATAAAGGGAAATTCTAAGGCAATAGAATGGGGCCATTATTAAAATCAAGAAATCAGAATACGACACACTATAATCTCCTAACTAAAGTTAGTTCTTGCTGAAAGCCTTCAGAAGAATAAGAAGAGTCAATTATCGGACACAAGAGTGGATCTTCTTCCATCTGCAGAAGAAGAAGATCAAAGAAGGAGAAAGCCCTAACCTGCGCTTCCTGAAGATTCAGTTGATCATGGGCTTACTCTAGATCTTACCATCAAAGAAAGAACAATAAAAGAACTTAAGAACCAAGGTCTTATTATTTCAAATCTTATGTAGTAAATCTATAATATACTTTTCTGTATGATTTACTTGTAGATATGAGTGTAGGACCTTTATGCCTAAGTGTAGTGCAGTACTCCCAACATGAGTTGCAGGGCATGTGTGCCTGAGGTAGGACTTGGTGATAATTTTAAGGTAGGAAACCTGGAGGATTTTTGGCTGTACGGGTTGGAGTACTCTAATGTAGGGCTTCTTGATAAGCTTGAGTGTAGGGTCTGGGTGCCTGAGGTAGGATCTAGGAAGATCTGAGAGATCCTGAGGGATATGAGTTGTAAGCTCTAAAGGAGCAGAGTTTTGGAGTAGATTGTCGAGTCTAGCTCATTGCTTGATAGATATAGAGGGAAAGTGGATATACCCAAATCTTGTGGAATCACTATAAATTATTATGTGTTGTCTTGTGGTTGTTTACTATTCTTACTTTACTTATAATCTATTTAAAATTAAGATAGTAGAATTTTATGTACAAGCCACCTATTCTCCCCATTTCTAGGCGAGTTATACTACCAGTAACAACAACCTCCCTTTGGTATCAGGGGTAGGTTTGTCAAAAAGGACTTAGCAGTCTGACCAGAATCCTATATGGGTAGTATAGCCTTTCACCATGCCTTCTAGTGAGCCTCATAAGGAGATGAGTTCTATGAAATTGCCCATATACAAACAGGAAAACTTTGGCATATGGAAGCAAAGGGTGAAGATATTCATGTAATCTTTATACCATAGGATATATATTATAATAGAAGAGGGGTCATTCATTCCCATGAAGGACTCCTCCATTGAACCAAATCTGCAAGTGCCAAAAAGGTATGCTGACATGAAAAAGGATGAGATTATGCCGGCTACAATAGATAAATGAGCAAAGAATACAATAGTTAGTGCAATTAATGATTCCACCTTCCAGAACTTAGTGCACTGCCAGATAACAAAAGAAATGTGGGATACACTTATTATGTATATGGAAGTTACTAAGGAAGTCAGTGATGATAAGAAATCCCTGCTCAACTAGGAATATGAAGCCTTTAGGCAAGATAATAAAGATAGCATAGTGGAATGCTATGAAAAAATCTTCAATACAATCAATGAGCTGAAGACCTACGGTAGAGTCTTCCTATATTATGAGCTTAATGATAACTTCATAAGATTTCTAACTAGAGACTCAATAAGATTTGTGCCATCAGGAAGATGGGAAACATTGCCAACATTCCTGCCCACACTATTTATGGGAAGCTACTCTCTTATGAGATGTAGCCAAATGCAAGGAAAGGGGAGGAGATTGCTGTCAGGTCATGTTAGAGGGAAAAATTAGTAGCGCTCAAGGCTGAAGGGTCAAGGAAGAATAAGGAGAGTATCCCCTCTCCTCCCAGGAAAGCTATTGAGTCAGATTCTTTAGAACCTAACACATCAAATGCTGACATATCTGATGTGGAGCTCGTTTTCTTCTCAGACAGTTCAAGAAGATGATGAAGAGGAATCAATGGAAGAGAAAACCTTCCTCCTCTTTAAACTACAAAAAGGAATATAACAGATCTGATAAGAAAAACCCCAAAGGGGACATGTATGCTCATAACTCTAGTAAACATATTTTTACTAATATTGTTTGTTATTTTTGTAATAAGGCTGGACATGTCATTACTGATTCCCCAGTCAAGAGAAAGGCGAAGAACAACAATATTAATAGGAAGCCTCACCATAAGGGCAAGAAGTCTGAAAAGAATTTCCTTGCTAAGATGGAGAATAACTGGAGTTAAAGTGACTCAAACTCTTTTGAATCTGAAGATGAAGAAGAAGGCTACATTTGGCTTTATGCTGCTGTTGAAGAGGACTATCCTGCTGCCAGGATAGGAATTAGAGCTCCCTTGTCACATCTAGAAAGTGACAAATGTGGAAGAAGATAAAGAAGAAGGATGTTGTGGCTTAATGTCCATAACATAAGACAACTATCAAGATAAATCTTATCCTGATGAGGTACTTATACATGCAATCTTTTCTTCTGAATCTGAGTATATAACTGGCCCAGATTCTGAAACATCCCCTTCATCTAATGATGCGGATGGATCAGAATCTGAAGAGGATGTCAGTCAATTGATTGACAAGTATGATGTTCTTTTGGAATCTCTAAAAAAGAGTAAGAAGCTTGTCAAGAGACAAGCTGAGGAGATTGCTTGGACAAGTGGTCCTAGTGACATTGACAGGTGGACTCAAAGAAGCTGACTGGAAAGGCGGGAAATTACATAAGTTCACAGGCATTGAGTGAAGCAGGCTCACTCAATGCCAAATATCAAGGCAGTTGCTGAAGAAAATTGACTAAGTCCACAAGCATTAAGTGAAGCTAGTTCAGTCAATGTCATACTTCTAATAGTGCTGAGTGAAGTCAGGACAGTCAAAGACCAGCAAGTTGCAGCATAGAAGAAATGACTATGTACAAAAGTGTCGACACACTTCATAACTATGTTGACCCCTTTGTAGGAGAAGTGTCGAGATATGAAAGATACAAGACAGTAATGTCAAGACACAACACTTCACTCGATTGTTCAGACAGTTGTGTCGAGACAATTCAGTTATCTCGACATAATGAAGATTTAAAGTAGATGTCGACACCCAGCAAATAGTTGTGTTGAGATAAGTCAACTGTCTCGACACCTTCAAGTTCAGACTAGAAATTTTATCAAGTATAAATGTGTCGACACCTTGCAGTTTACAGTCTAAGAACACTAAGTATTATTGTGTCGAGACACTTGGGACTTCTCGACACTTATGATCCTGAAGTTGTAGAAAGTCAACATAGCAGAGTGTTAAGTCAAGTCAGAAGTGTCATGTCAGCTACAATGACTTGACATATCATAAGAATCTGTTTGAAGGAAAACTTGAAGTATGATGGCATATGATGATGACATAAATCATAAGCCAGCAACCATTAAAGGCTATAAATAGAAGGGTAATCTACACAGAATATTATCAATCAATCAATCAATTCACTCATTCTGATTTTTCCTATGTCATAGAAGGGCGAGAAATCCAAGAAGAAGGACGACACAAGTCTTCAAGAAAGTCTTCTGATCCTTTCAACAAGTCGATCAGAAGATTAAGTTGGATCTATTAAATAAGTTCTTCAAAAATTCAAGCTGATCATCATCAAGAATATTGAATATCCAATGAAGTTTCATTTCATCCAGTTTGTTCATCAAGAATCAGTCCTGTGTTGTTGCTGAATTGAAGAATATATTTACTCAGACAATTCTACTTGTTATTTCCATATTAAACCTGTAAGATCTCTTTGAGATCTGATTGTATAGGAGATTAATTCTTGAAGTTGTAATCCTGTGTTATAAAGGCTGAGGTAGGGTTCTTGAGGGACCTGAGGTAGGTGATTTATGTGGGATCACTGAGGTGTAGGACTTGTATAATCTGAGGTATGGTTCTTGAGGGACCTAAGGTAGGTGATTTGTGTGGGATCACTGAGGTGTAAGACTCGTATAGTCTGAGGTGTTGGATCCCTAGTTTGATTTGTGCTAGGATCACTAATTAGGATGTTTGACCAACCTTGTATAGTCATGGTCATGTCTTTGTGTCTTAGAGTTTATGCTAAGTCCTTAGAAACAACCACACATGGATCAGACCACAGAAGATAGCGGAAGAATCAAGAATTAGAAGAAAATCAAGTTCAATAAAGTGAGTTCGACGTTCGTCGAACACAACTCGATGAAAGTCATGCTCCGCTCGGTGAACTCATACTAAATTCTCTGAGTTGAGCTCGATGATATTCGAGCTCAGGTCGACTATTTCTGGAAGCTCAACTTCAACACATTAAGTCCAGAATCCTTTCTCTGAACTCAAGTCGACGAATTTGTATTATCAGCCCAACGAACTTGGAGCATTGAAATGGGAAGTTCTTTACAGAAAGCAGTTAGCTGATCTCAGGTCGACGAACTCAGTTCTCAGCTCGATGAACATGGATCCCAAGGTCGACAAACAAGATTTCTCAGCTCGACGAACTCTGGACTCAGGTCAACGAAATCTATTTTCCGCTCGACGAATTCTGTATAGTTCCCGACTTGGAATCTTCCTTTCAACTATCCTTATTTTATTGCAGTAATTCCTGAATAATCAATGCTTAATATTCTCTAAATATAACCGTTAGAAGCAGCATTGATTATGGTATTCATCGGGATTATTACTTGTCGCTTTTCAATAGGACAGTTGGGGAAATCCATTAATGCAGATATTCTATCCAGCCGTATTCCATTCTCCAGGTCGTTAGCAATTAATGCAAAGGAATTCAAAAATTCAAGGAGAGATTTGACTGATCACATAAAAGAGATTTTTCTCTTCTTCTAAGTAGTTGATACAGAACAAGAAGTTGAGACCAGAGAAATAATACAAGGCATACATAGAAGATTAACAAAAACCACATTCTAATCCTTCTTTATACAGAAAACAATCTTGTTTTCGTCTTGCCATTGCTGAAGAAGAAGAACATTCATTCCAAATCAAGAGTTTTCTTCAACATTCACTACAGGATTCTTCAAGGACAACAAACTTCTATTAGTCAAGAATTTCTTGGATCTGTTCAAATCATGGCTGAAGAGAGAAGACCTACACCCTGAAGCAAAGCTCCAATCTTCCTGAACAATTCAATATCTCAGAGGGAGCTTTGACAATATCAAGATCTGCTAGTCTTCTCAGTTAGTTTGAGAAAGAGAAGACAACATAAATCTCTCACCCCCCACTGTACAAAGGGTCCTTTAACTCCCTTCAAAAGTTATTCCTTTGTTGCAAGTCTCCTAATCAAAAGATTTGAGTTGGGTTTTTGAGCATCTGATCAAAAGCTCATTGGTGGTAGTCACCTGATCAAAACCTGCTAGTGTATTCCTACCAGGGTGTAGAAGAGTGGATGTACCTAGGTTGGGGAACCACTATAAAAGTGCTTGTGTTGTCTGGTTTCCCTCTTTCATTTTGTTCTTATTGTGGCTGTGTTAGTTTAATTTTGTTGTGGCTATGTTAGGTTAAGTTATGTTAGGTTGCACTTTTGCTTACTGTTAATATTAGTTTCTCTACTCTAAAAATTTTATAAACATCAAAAAGTTCTCAAGATACTCTATTCACCGCCCCTCTAGAGTATATCGGGTCTAACACTCCATTTCAATTGGTATCAGAGCAGTGTTCCTTTGGGTGTACAAGCTAACCCTTGAGCAAACAAATCCTGTGTTAGATCTAATCATTTATTTCTCTTAGAATTATTGTCACAGCATCACACAGAACAAAGATTATGCAAGCACCAGACAACTAGTGTTCAACTTGAATACGTTTGCCATCTGAAAGGCAAAAATTAAACTTTATATGAATTCCATTGATGAGGACATCTATAATTTTATTTTGACAGGTCCTCCTCAACCAACTGCATCTACATCCACACCAACATCAATAACACATGCTGTTCCACCACCTGAGTGGACAGATGCTCAGAAGAAGGCCAAGATTATTGATGCAAAGGCCATGAATATTCTGGCTCAGACTATGCCTGATGACATCTTTCAGAAGGTGCCTGAATGTAACTCAGCCAAGGCTATTTGGGACTCTCTTAACAAGATGGTGGCGGGTTCTACTGATGAGAGGACAGATAGAAGATCAACTCTCATCTCCCAGTATGAGAACTTCAAGAAGAATGAGTCAGAGTCTGTTGCTGACATGTACAACAGATCGAGATCAATAATCAATGAGCTGAGGACTTTAGACAAGGACATCACTCTTACTGAAGTGAATGATAAGATCCTCATGTGCTTCCTAAGCTCATGGGATTCTAGGATCTGGCCAATCAAGGAGGCCAGGAGTTTAAATGAGATTTCCACAGAATCTCTATTAGGAAAACTCAAATCTTATAAAGAGCTGATAAAGTCCAGAGAAACTGCAGAATAAAGGACTCCTCCACCAGCAAGAAAGGAGAAAAATATAGCATTCAAGGCTGCTGAAGAGACTGAAGCTTTAACAGTTAATGAAGAACTAATGAGTCTCTTTGCCAAGAGAATCTATAAAATGGAAAGAAAAGATTTCAGGAGAAAATCATCCAGGCAGGATGATAAGACCAGGTATGATTTAAACTCCTACTAAAGAAATAATATGTTTTGGGTGCAAGAAACCTGGACACTTTATCTCAGAATGTCCAAAGAATCAGAAGAAATAAAGAAGAAGAGAGAAGGAATCTAGAAGATAACAATACAACAGCCTTCCTCCAGTAAATATAAAGGTAAGGAGAAGGGCTTTGTTGCTGATACCTGGAGTGACACAGAAGATGAATCCACATATTCCAGTTCAAGTGAAGGGAAGTCTGCCTCATGGTAATCAATGCCTCTAGCAACCCATCAGATGATTAACAAGAATCTAATAATGAAGAAGCCTCAGAATCAGAAGCTGATCAGGTACTATCATCACTTGATTATAGTTCTGATAGTTTCAAAATTGAATTTAAAATCATGTGTATTGACTTAATAAACTCTGAAAAAGAAGTCAAAATACTTAGGGAAAGACTGAGTAATTAAGAAAATTTGATTTCTGAAAATACTAAATTAAAAGATGAACTAACCCCAGCAAGTGAACAAATTATATCTTTAAAATCTGAACTGACTGAGGCAAGGAAACTTGAAGAATCCCTGAATGGGAGAAGCATCAAGTTGATGGACATCACTAGCACAGTGAATGCATGACTTAATGGCAAGCTGGGCTTAGGTGCTTCATCAACCTACCCCCACTCATTCAGAAAAACATATTAACCACCCAAATAAAATTTGTTTCTGAAAAGGGTTAGGAGAAAGTAGAAGATAACCATCTTAATCAAACTGAAATTACACACAAAAATAAGAAAAGAAGAAAGAACAGGAAAATAATAACCAGAATAATGTTCAGTAGTTTTCGTCAAACTCCGATCGACGAAACATGTACAGTTTGTCGACCTCAGAATAACGAACTCCGAACGCCAACTTTAATAATAGTTATTCTTCGATCCACGACCGACGAAACTAGTCTGGTTCATCGACTAGAGATCGACGATATTGGTGCCCTGAGAATGAATACTTTCATTCTTCGAGCAGAGATCGAAGATCTTATCCTAATTCGTCAAACTCAGGTCGACGAACATACCAGAGTTTGTCGATCCCAGATCAATCTTATAGAATCTTTAACTCCTATAGAAATTATTATAATCACCTTAATAAACCTAGGGAAAATATCAACCCATTCACCCAATGGATAATTCCTCCCAGAAGATTTCACCCCTTAGAGTATAAATGCCAACCTGAATAATCTTACATTTCCAGCTTTTCTTATGAAAAGAAATAAGGACCCAAGTTGACCTGAGTCAAGAACATCTAATTTATTTCGTTACAGGTGCAGAAATATCCTATCAACTCAAAATAAGTGGTATCTGGATAATGGGTGCTCAAAGCACATGACTGGATGCAAGGACAATCTATTCAATTTCAAGGCAAAGCTGGGTCCATGAGTGATCTTTGGAGATTCCAGCTTTGGACAAACTGAAGGCTATGGAGACTTCAACATTGGAGCTGTCACTTTCAGAAAAGTGGCATATGTAAATGGTCTCAAACATAACCTAATATTCATAAGTCAGTTATGTGATACAGGTTATCAGGTTTGCTTTTCAAACTCCAAATGTAATATTTCTTCAAATAACCAAACTGTCTTAACAGGTTGTAGACAAGGGAACATATACTTAGTAACCTTTAACTCTGCTATCTCAGAACTATGTTTATTCAATCAAGTTAGTAATAACAACATTATTTGGCATAAGATACTAGGTCATGTTAACCTTAAGAACATATCTAAGCTATCTAGGGACAACCTTGTTAGAGGATTACCTTCTGGCCCTTGCATGAAGGAAAGCCTATGCAAGGCTTGTCAAGAAGGCAAACAAACTAAAAATAGCTCTAAGTCAATTAATAAGTGTGACTCACCTAAGATTATGTACTTGCTACATATGGATCTTTTTGGACCCATTGCTGTACAAAGCTTAGGAGGGAAGTCTTACACTCTAGTTATTGTAGATGACTTCTCTACATTCTCTTGGGTGTTCTTCTTGAGAAACAAGTCAGATAACTTTAAAGTCCTTACAGACTTTCTTAAGAGCATAAGGATTGAGTATTCTACTCCAGTTGCATTGATCAGAAATGATCATGGTACTGAGTTTGAATCTCTTCCCATGCAGAGATTCTGTGAGGAGGAAGGTATCAAGCATTATTTCTCTGCTCCTATAACTCCACAACCAAATGGGGTAGTAGAAAGTAAAAATAGAACCCTCATTGAATCTGCAAGAACATTATTTGCAGATGCACACATGTTCCTATCCTTTTGGGCAGAGGTTGTGAGCACAACAAATTATGTGCTGAATAGAAATTTGATACACAAACTTAAGGGTAAGACCCCCTATTAATTACTCAAAGGGAATAAACCTAAAATTGATTACTTTATAATTTTTGGTTGTACATGTGTCATTCATAACAATAATAAGATACACATTAGAAAATTTGAAGCTAAAGCTACAGAGGAAATTTTTATTGGATATTCCCAAGTTAGCAAGGCTTATAGGTTTTTCAATAAATCATCCCTAAAAATGGAAGAATCTGTAAATATTTCTTTTGATGAAGCTAACATGTATTATAAGGAGAAGGACTCTTCTCCCTCAGTTCTTTTGCAGGTACCTCACTTGTGTGAGAAATTGGATGAGTTAAACCTTACACAAAAGATTATATCACATCCTCCTCCACAAGTTGATGAAGATAGTGAAGAAGAATTTTTTGAAGAGGTTGAACTTCCTTCAACAGCAAACATTATTCCACAAGAGGAATTAACTCCAAATGTTGATGCTGAACCAACTCCACCCACTGACTTTGTCACACTAAGGGATCACCCTAGATCTCAAGAAATTGGGGACATGTCAGTAGGTGTACAGACAAGGCATAAACTCAACGAAGATGTGATGCATGCCTATTTCATCTCTCAAGTTGAGCCACAATCCATAAATGATGAAGAGCAAGATCCCCACTGGATTATTGCAATACAAGAGGAGCTCAATCAATTTGAGAGATGCAGAGTTTGGGACTTGGTTCAAAGGCCCAAGGGTTATCCAGTAATTGGAACCAAGTGGGTATTCAGAAACAAACTTGATGTCCATGGTGTAATTGTGAGAAATAAGGCTAGGCTTGTTGCTCAAGGTTATAGACAAGAGGAAGGAATTGACTATGAGCAAACTTTTGCACCAGTTGCAAGGCTGGAAGCAATCAGTATTTTCCTTACATATGCTGCCTACAAGAAGTTTAAAGTCTATCAAATGAATGTCAAGAGTGCCTTTCTGAATGGAGAACTTAAAGAAGAGGTTTATGTTGAACAATCTCCAGGTTTTATCTCTCCAACTTATCCTTCATATGTCTTTAGATTGCAAAAAGCTCTTTATGGTTTAAAGCAAGCTCCAAGAGCCTGGTATGAGACCTTAGCTAGCTTCTTGATACAACATAAATTTACTAGAGATATTGTAGATATGACATTATTCACTAGGCACCATAAAGATCAAATATTGTTAGTACAAATTTATGTAGATGATATTATATTTATATCTACAGATTCCAAGTTATGCAAAAGGTTCTCTGACTTCATGCATTCAAAGTTTGAAATGAGTAGCATGAGTGAACTCTCCTACTTCCTTGGTATCCAAATGAAGCAGCTACCTGATGACATCTTCATATCCCAGGCTAATTATGCTAAGAAGCTTCTCAAAAAGTTTGGGATGGATGATGCCTCAGCAAAGAAAACACCCTTGGACACTAATGTTGTAATAGACTCTGATGAACATGGGAAACCTGTTGATCAGAAATTATATAGGGGAATTATTGGATCCCTACTATACCTTAAAGTAAGCGACCTGACATAATGTTTGCTACATGTCTTTGTGCTAGGTTCCAAGTGAACCCTAAAGAATCTCATCTAGTTTTCTTAAAAAGAATTTGGAGTTATATAAAGAGTTGTCCCAGTCTTCGACTCTGGTATCCTACTGAGTCAGAGTTTGAGTTAATTGAATACTCAGATGTTGACTTTGCTGGATGCAGAGTAGCCAGAAAAAGTACCTCAAGAACATGTCAGTTCTTTGGTATGAGATTAGACTCATGGTTTTGCAAGAAACAGAAATCTGTGTCTACATCAACAGCTGAAGCAGAATATATAGCAGCTGGCAGTTGCTGTTCCCAGATGCTGAGGTTTCAGAACCAACTCTTGGACTATAGGTTCAACATAAATAATTCAACTCTCTTATGTGACAACACAAGTGTTATATCCATAGCACAAAATCCAGTCCATCACAGTAGGACCAAGCATATAGACATTAGACATCATTTCATCAGAGAGTGTGTAGACAAAAAAAAATTAATCTTGTCCATATCTACACTGATTTACAAAGGGCAGATATCTTTACCAAACCTTTGGATGAGAGGAATCATCTGTTCTTCATAAATCAGCTTGGAATGATAAATGGAGAAGACTTAATTTGATTTCTATTTATGGTCTATGAATTTTTCAAAGTTCGTCGAACGGAGATCGAGGAACAGAGAAATGTTTTAGAGAAATCATCGAACGGAGTTCGTCAAACTCTCTGTGAGTGAAGCTATTTTCATCGAACGGAGATCGCCGAATTTTCTTCAGGAAACTTTTGTCGAACGGAGCTTGACTAAATGTTTTCACATCTTTTGACAGAGATCGACGAATTCTCTTGACCATCAAATATTTCGTCGACCTCAGCTCGAAGAATGTTTAATTTCTCACCGAATGGAGTTTGTCGATTGATATTCTAAAAAATAAACTTTATATCTAGGTCTTATTAACCTCCATCCCATGCTTTCAGTTCCCTTTACACTTGATCTCTGTTTTTCTCTTGCAGGTGCATTCATGGTGATTCTAGCAAGTACTCTCTCTTCCATGAAATTTTATATGGGCTTTGACATCAATTACGACTTCTTCCAATTCTCTGATGCCATCTTTGTCGAAATCCTGAAGTTGTTTGAAGAACAACAACTGAAACAGTTCATGACAATGAGGATCATGATAGCGTTGACTGAAGTCAAAGAATGGGTGTATATATCTACAACTCCAGAAGAAGATAATATGACTGGATAAGTTTCTGGTAATCCAGTTACCCTCTCCCCTTCTATACTAACCGACATTTTCGGTCTGTTAAATGGTGAAGAAGAAATTGAAATGGACTCTGAGGAGTATGCTAATATGCTGACCAATATGGGTTACTCTGGCGACAACCCTAACAAACTGCTGAAGAAGAGCTTGTCTCCTAAGTACAAGTTCTTCGCTGACGTAGTAGGCAAGGTGCTTCTGGGCAAACACACCGCCCACGACTATATAACCAGGCATCAGCTCATGGTGATGAGTGCTCTGGTCGAGAAGAAAGCAGAAAATTGGGGAAAGCTACTGTTTTATTTGATTAAAAAGAAAAACAACAAGAAAGAGGTATGCTTTAGTAGAATTCTGTGGATATTTCTGCAGGAGAAAGCACAAGGACATATGGTCACTACACTAATGTTCATCAATGCCTCCAAGAGTCTTACCTTTACCTTCTTTGGTAGATTGGAGATGAGGATAACGAAGCCATCCAAGGCTCCTTCCTCTTCCTCCAGACCTTCTGAGATTACAAGTGTTGTTCCAGCCACTCCCCACCCTGCTGAAGATGTTCTACCTCCACATCCTCCAGCCTCCCCAATTCATCACTCGTCACTAGTTCATATCGCAGTCCATACTCCTACACCTCCATCATATCCAGTGCATCATCCACAAACTCATATTCACTCTCATACACCACCTCCATCACACCATGGTACACCAACTCCATCACAATATGGTACACCAACTCCATCACAACATGGTACACCAACTCCATCACACCATGGTACCCCACCCTCATCTCCTCTACCAACACATTTAGACATCATACCCCTTTCCAACCTCCTTTCACTCCCATCTTTTGCCCTACTGTCATCCCCGTTCATACTCCATCATCTGAAGATGAGCCAATGACAGATTCTCTACCTTCCCCTCCACCATCATCTTCCATCCATACTTTTGTATCCACTCAGAAACCCTCTAAGTTCATGCAACTGGACTCTCCTTCCATTCCACATCTTCTGGCAATTCTTACTCCCCTCATCAAAAACCTCATAGCAGAGGCTATTTCACCTCTTACTTCTTCCATCTCATCCTTTGCTGCCCAACTTTCTGCCTCCTCTGTCCCTCCTTCTTCCATTAGGGGCCTGCCTCTAGTGCCAACTGAAACGAGACAGGGGGAGATACTCCATGAAGAAGTAGCTCCAGCAAAAGCAGCAGAAGTTGCAACAGAAGCAGCAACAGACTCAACTATTCCTGGTGATTTAATTGATTTTATTGAATCTGATATGGATATGGATGAGACAGTTTTAGATGAAATAAACACTGTTGGTGATTACATTATAAATCCTACAGTAAATATTTTGAGTTTGTTAAATATTTTTGATACCATTCATTTGAACTTCCTTCCAGAGAAAACCCTAAGCCTTCTATGGCCATAGTTCCTTATACTTTTCCAATAAGCCTCAAAGTTGCCATAAAACGCAAGGCCAGTTTTGCAAATATAGAGGCTTCAGCTATTCCATCTCCACCAAGAGAAGATTCTTTCATTATTTCATCCCCTCCCAAAGCCATCTCTCCTCCAACATTCAAAATGGATGATAGCCCAATGCCTGATCTAGATGAGTTGATCATGGTAGATATTGAAGAAGAAGATAAATCAGTTACTGAAAGCACTGTTGTACATAGTCGTCCAGCTCCAGCTCCTGCTCTAGATCCAGAATTTTAGGCTGAAAAGCCTATTGATAAATATCTTCTGAAATCCATTGATGTTTTGTATGATAATCCCCAGGAATCTTTTGAAAAAGATGATGATGATGATGAAGATGATTCAGATGATAGTTCTTCTGCAAAGAAAAAGAAAATGTCTAAGAAAAGGAAAGCCGCTCCAATAGCTGCTCAAAAACCTAATCCCACTCATGATACCCCATACTATATTCTTCAAAATATCACTCCTTACAAGTGTATGCCAGCTTGGATTTGTCTATCCAAAAATCAACAGCAGGACAAAAAGAAAAGCAGGAGATACTCTCCTCCTCCACCTTCTCAAAGATACAGGAAAGATCCTCCTCCTCCTCCTCCACCTGCTGCTGGTGCTTCAGGCAATTTTTCTCAGAGATCTACCCAATATCAAACTTATCAGAGACAACAGGGTACATCCTCCTCTCATTCTGGAAGCAGCCAGCACAGGTACCCCTCAAGCAGGAAACATCAATAACATCAATAGCATCAGCATCACAACCTCATCAACATCTACAACAAGCTCTAGAATCTCAGAAAGCTGTCAGTCCAAAGAAGCCTGAATCTCCTCCTGTTCCATTTGAGGATCCTGAAACAGCTACCAATGCCAGAATGGCCAAGTTTCAAGAACTGGTAGGATTATCTATGATAAACAAGGCTAAAGCTGAGGGAAAGGATCCCTCACAATACTCAACAATGTCAAAATACAGGAAAGAAGAATTAAATAGGTATGCTAAAGCAAATAAGTTCTTTAATATAGATGATTACATGTAGGTACATCCAGTGGTTGTTGTGCCAAGGGCTACATCTCTCAGCATTATTGGAGCTGCTGATATGACCATGACCAAAACTCAAGCAGCAAATCCCAACAGAGAGATCAAATTCACTCAGCCTGCTGACAAGAAATAGGAGGATAAGCAAAAGGAAATAATGAAGATAGAGAAATGAGAATTTGCACCTCTATTTCTGTGTATCTTAAACTTTTTATTCATAAAATGACACAAAGCTACAGTGTATGTATATATATCTGTTGCATGTTTTAATCTTTCAACCAGATATATTCTTTCTTTTACTTTGTGAATGTTATTTTGTTTTCTTCTGCATTAGTGACCTCACCCAAATAGGGGGAGATTGTTGGATCCCTTGTTTGATTTGTGCTAGGATCACTAATTAGGATGTTTTACCCACCTTTTATAGCACTACAACATTTTTGGTCTTTAGCAACATTTGAAAACTGTTGCCTAAAACCGTAAAGCGTTGCCAAAACATTGGAAACTGTTGTCATATGGGTGTATGCCTATACTCGTGTTACCAAAGACCTAAGGCAAAAGTTTTCACATGTTTAGGCAACATTACTTGAAACTGTTGCTTATATTCATAGTAAAGGCAACAGTTTTGACATGGACCTATTGCAACATTTTCAAAATGTTTAGAGTCACATTTAATAAATGTTGCCAAAACTATTTAATTAATAAAAAAATATAAATTTTTTTAAAAAACATGAAAATAAATTAAAACTTCAAAACCAAACAGATTATATCATGAGACATGTTTTATAACGCATAAATATATAACAATTTTGCACATGTTTTATCATTAAATTAACAAGTCATTAGTAGGCTCATAATTTACCAAAATACATCAAAATATTTAAATATTACAGTACACAAATAGTGTAGTGAAAAGAGTCAGCGAAGCAAGCATTGTTGAACGTAATGATGGTGAATGGAAGCCTATTTAAGAAAATAGCCAAGATATATATAGGGATGCTATGTGTAATTGGACTGTCAACATACGTACAACACAACAACACACTTACAACACAACAGGAAGAATGGAATCCCATCCCTCATTATTTCAGAATTTAAGAATATGAAAAATGGAATGGGCTAGGTACCGGACACAAGATATGTAGGAGAAGGGGTATACCTCAGCGATAGGGAGAACGGTAGCACAAGATATGCAGAGGAAGAATGTGCAAGAACCCTGCGCTAGGTATCCCACGGAGAAATTCCGACGGATTTCGTCGTCGGTTTGGTGCAATCGGACTCTCGGCGTCGACGGGGAAGAAGCTAGGTCAGTGCAATCAGACTGCGTCGTCGATGGGGAAGATGATTTTGCACGCCGGCGTCGACGAGGAAGAAGATCCACGCGGTGTAGCAGCCGCGCCCGGGGAAGAAACATGTCGTCGCCGGGGAAGAGAAGCTTGGAGTTAGGGATCGGGGGAAAAATGTCTCTGAAAAAATGGAGTACGGGCCGTGCGGCTGAAGTGATGAGCCGTGAAAAAGATTGTGGTAGGTTAATTAGGTTAATTAATTAATGTGGAGTCACTATTTTTGATTCAAACGAAAAACGGGCAGATATCCTCACACCCGGGAAACTCAAAATTGATTTTGTTTCGGAGGCGTTGCCCCCGGACACCCATTGTCGTCGGCGCCGGATATGTCGGAGGGATTCACACTTCGATTCCTATAAGCTCACGTGGGCAAAACCGGTGTGAGAAACAAGAGAACTGGAAGTGTTCCACAATTTGAACAAATTTAAATCCCAATATAAGTTAATTAAAATCCCGAGTAGGTACATAGAAAACTAACAACGACAACCCTTTTTAAAATGTCTCAATAAATGTGGAGTCATGATTTTTAACAAAGTTTAAAAATATAACAAGGTCGCTATATAGAAAACTAGCAACAACGATTTTTAACAAAACCTCAAAAATGTGGCCGATGTTCATATTTTGGTTAATCATAAAGTATTCTTTAGACAACAATTTTAAAATATTGCAAATTAATTTTTAAGAAGACAACATATCATAATTGTTGTCTAAAGTGAATCCTCAAGGGCAACATTTCAAAAATGTTCCATATAAGGGAATAGAGAACAATTTTTTGAATCTTGCACAGAAAGTGTTGCCTAAACATGTAAATCTATTGCAACACTTATAAACTGTTTTATAACAAATTTTAGGCAACATTTTTATAACTGTTGCCAAGTCAGGTGTTGCTAAAGACCAAAAATGTTGTAGTG
The DNA here is from genome assembly GCA_039583875.1 of Platanthera guangdongensis. Classification (NCBI taxonomy): domain Eukaryota; kingdom Viridiplantae; phylum Streptophyta; class Magnoliopsida; order Asparagales; family Orchidaceae; genus Platanthera; species Platanthera guangdongensis. The sequence continues at coordinate 214,163,177 of CM077150.1, forward strand.
TAGCCAGGGTCACATCTTTGTGTCTTAGAGTTTAGGCTAAGTCCTTCGAAACAACTACACATGGACTAGCCAATAGAAGACAGCAGAAGACTCAAGACTTCGAAGAAAATCAAGTTCAGGAAAGTGAGTTCGACCTTCGTTGAACTCAGCTTGATGAAAGTCGTGCTCCGTTTGACGAACTCAGAGTAAATTCTCTGAGTTGAGCTCGACGATATTCGAGCTCAGGTCGATGATTTATGGAAGCTCAACTTCAACACATTAAGTCCAGAATCCTTTCTCTGAACTCAGGTCGATGAATTTGCATTATCAGCCCGACGAACTTAGAGCACAGAAATGGGAAGTTATTTACAGAAAGAAGTTAGCTGATCTCAGGTCGACAAACTTAGTTCTTAGTACGACGAACATGGATCCCCAGGTCGACGAATAAGATTTCTCAGCTCGACGAACTCTGGAGTCAGTTCGATGAAATCTGTTTTATGCTCGATGAATTCTGTGCAGTTCCAAACTTGGAATCTTCCTTTCAACTGTCCTTATTTTTTGCAATAATTCATGAATAATTAATGCTTAATATTCTCTAAATATAATCGTTAGAAGCAACATTGATTATGGTATTCATCCGGATTATTACATGCCGCTTTTTAATAGGACAGTTGGGGATATCCATTAATGCAGATATTCTATCCAGCCGTATTTCATTCTCCAGGCCGTTAGCAATTAATGCAAAGGAATTCAAAAATTCAAGGAGAGATTTGACTGATCATATAAAAGAGATTTTTATCTTCTTCTAATTAGTTGATACTGAACAAGAAGTTGAGACCAGAGAAATAATAAAAGGCATACAGAGAAGATTAACAGAAACCACATTCTAATCCTTCTCTGTAAAGAAAATAATCTTGTTTTCTTCTCGCCATTGCTGAAGAAGAAGAAGAACATTAATTCCAAATCAAGAGTTTTCTTCAACCTTCATTCCAGGAAACTTCAAGGACAACAAACTTCTATCAGTCAAAAAGTTCCTGGATCTGTTCAAATCAAGGCTAAAGATAGAAGACCTATACCCTGAAGCAAAGGTCCAATCTTCCTGCACAATTCAATATCTTAGTGGGAGCTTTGACAACATCAAGATCCACTAGTCTTCTCAGTTATTTTGAGAAAGAGAAGATAACATAAATCTCTCACCTCCCCACTGTACAAAGGGTTCTTTAACTCCCTTCAAAAGTTATTCCTTGGTTGTAAGTCTCATGATAAAAAGACTTGAGTTAGATTTTTGAGCACCTAATCAAAAGCTCATTGGTGGCAGTCACCTGATCAAAACATGCTAGTGGATTCCTACCAGGGTGGTAGAAGAGTGGATGTACATAGGTTGTGGAACCACTATAAAAGTTCTTGTGTTGTCTGGTTGCCCTCTTTCTTTTTGTTTTTGATGTGGCTGTGTTAGTTTAGTTTTGTTGTGGCTGTGTTAGGTTAAGTTATCTTAGGTTGCTCTTTTTCTTATTGTCAATATTAGTTGCTCTTCTTTGAAACATTTATAAACATCAAAAAGATCTCAAGATACTCTATTGACACCCCTCTAGATAAAATCAGGTCTAACCCTCCCTTTCACGAGGTATGATTCTTGAGGGACCTGAGGTAGGAGATTAGGTGGATCCCTGGGGTAGGACCTATTGGTCTGAAGTGTAGGTTTCTAGAAATAAATTGAGTTTTTAAGATCTGTTGATCTGAGTTGTATAGGAGGAGATATCATCTTATCTAGCACATTACTAGTGAGGAAGTTGGGGGGAATGTGGATGTACCCTAAATAGGGGAACCACTATAAATCATATGTGTACTTGTGTACTTTGTGACTGTATGTGCTGTGATCTGAGATTGATTATTTTCAAGTATCTATTGAAATATTAAATATAAGTGTTAAAGATTTTAAAACCATTATAAATCTAGGTGGTTAACTACCCATAGATTTATCTTTTAAGTGGTATCAGAGGGAGGTTTTTCAAAGAAAGACTTAACAGTCAGAAAAATATCTTAAGTGTGGTTAATACATATCAGATCCCATGTCTTCAGAATCTCATAGAGAACTCAGTTCTATGAAGCTTCCTATATGTACAAAGGATAATTTTGCTATTTGGAAGCAGAGGGGGGGTGAGATTATTTATGGAGGCATATGATCTAAGAATATTTATCATATTTCAAGAATGACTCTACATTCCTATGAAAGTATCTGTCCTAGATGCTAATATGCATGCTCCAAAAAGTCTATTTGAAATGATCAAGGATGAGGTAGTTCTAGCAACCATGGATAAAAGGGAACAAAACATAATTGTTAGTGTTATAGACAACTCTACCTTTTAGAACTTAGTCCACTGTAAAACATCCAAGGTGATGTGGGATACTCTAATAGTCTATAATGAAGGCACTGAGGAAGTCAGAGATGATAGAAAGTCTCTACTCAATCAATACTATGTGGTTTTCAGGCTAGGGAAGACAGATTCTATAGAACTTTATTATGAGAAGTTATTTAGAATAGTCAATGATCTTAGAAACTATGGCAGACAATTCTTTAACTATGAGCTCAATGATAAATTTCTAAGATCCCTAATCAAAGAATGGGACAAAAAGAAATGTGCAGAAAGAGAAATGGGTAATCCAAGGAACATGTTACCCCAGGATTTGTTCTGGAAACTATTGTCTTATGAGCTACAATTAAACTGAAGAAAAGCTGAAGATGAATCTTCTAGAAGTTCAAATTTGTCAAGATATATGGCTTTCAAAGCAGACATATCTAAGAAGACTAAAAGAGAGAGTCCCCCATCACTAAGAAGTGACGAAGATATAGTCAGTTCTGGGACTAGTTCTTCATCAGAAGAATTGTGAGATGGTGAATTGGCATTGTTCACTGGGCAATTCAAGAAGATGATAAGAAGGAGAAAAGGAACAAGAAGACATCATCTGGATCAAGCACCATCAAAAACAAAAAAAGCACAGAAACGACTCTGTGGTCAGGTATGATTCAAACCAGAACAAACAAGTTATGACTGACATTATTTGTTATTGCTGTAATAGGACTGGACATGTCATTGCTGACTGTCCAATAAAGAGAAAGGAGAATAGGAAGTCCAAGGAAAAGAAGTTCAACAAAGATAAGAAGTCAGAAAAGTGTTTGATGGCAAAGAAGCCAAAGACTTTATCTGATAGTGATTCAGATTCAACTAAATCGGAAGAAGAATATGCTCACATTGGATTGTTTTCCTATGAAGAGGATTTTATCAGAGAAACCATATATAAGGGAAATAACTCCACAACTACATCACTCTGTGATGATTCTGAATATGATATGGAGGTCAACTTAATGGCACTGACTGATAATCAAGAAACAAAAACAGTTGACTGTCAGAACACTGAGATAATCTTTAACAAATCTATTTATTCTACAACTTCTATTTATGAGATTGAGGATGAGTCAAAGTCATGCAGCTCAAATTTTGATTCACATGAGTCCAACTCTGAGACTGTACTACAGTAGCTCAGAGTTAAGTTTGAAAAACTGTTAGAGGCTCTTGTAAAAAGAAAAAAAGCTTATCAAAGAATAAACCATCAAGATTGCATCACTAAGAAGTCTTAAGTACCATCATGAGATGGCTACTCACCAGATTGGTCTTCAAAGTTCAAAATTAGCTAAGTTAACTAAGATCATTGATGATCAAATCATGTTGCTCAAACAAAGAGATGCAACCATTTATGAGTTAAAACTCAAACTCCAGAATGAGAAAAGACTTGTTCAGCAGTTCTCTAAACCTTAGAAGGAGTGATAGAAAGCTGATAAAACAAAAGGGTCTAGTGTTGCCACAACCTGTGTCTCAGACCAAAGGAAAAGAAATCCAGAAGTCTGGACAAGGAGCACCTGGCACATCTGTTAATTGGAAAGATATTCCTAATGTGTTTCCTCCAAGGAGTACTGCTGTGACAGCGAGACAAAACAAACAACTTGCTCATAGTCAATATGCAATTATAAAAGCTGCAGATTCCTGTCCTAAGGAATGTCTGCATAAAATTCATACCGTGCCTCCGAAGAGGAGATACATAGATATGAGTGCTCGTATTGTGTAAATATTGGTCACTTTGCCCTGGACTACTGGTTCAATCACATTGTATCTCATGGGCAGAAAATATACACAGCTAAGAAATTCTCAGGTGGTGTCAATGGAGCCCCAGCTAATAAGCACCTAGGACCTAAGGAAATTGGGGTTCCTAGTGATAAATAAATCTTTGTATTGCAAGTATGTCCAAGCACCAGAGATGGCCCATCTAGTACTTGGATAATGGATATTCTAGACACATGACTGGAATAAAGAGCAATTTGAGGGAGTTTATTCCAGTGAAGGATGGACCAAAGGTGATCTTTGGTGGAGCAAACGAAGGGATTACCAGAGGTTATGGTAAGATTTCAAATGGCTTAGCCACTTTCACTAAAGTAGCTTATGTGGAAGGATTGCAACACAAAATTATAGGCATAAGACAACTTCTTGATCTTGGTTATGTCATTTCATTCCACAAGGATGAGTGCCACATAAAGAAGTCAAGTGACCAATAGGTCATCTTGATAGGAACTGGGAGTGGGAATGTGCACTATTTAAATTTTCTTTGTCTAAATTCAGACTCTCCCATATGACTAGTTGCAAATGAGAAAGACTCACACTGTGTCAAATGGCACAAGAGGCTAGCTCATTTGAACAATAAGACCATATGCAAGCTATTAAGTAAAGAGCTAGTTAGGAATGGTCCCAACATTAAATGCACTAAGGAGAGCATTTGCTCTGCATGACAAAAAGGCAACCAGACTAAAGCTTCCTTCAAAAGCATTGAAACCAAAGACTCTGTGACGTGTTTATACATCTTATATATAGACTTGTTTGGTCCTATGCCAGTTCATAATCTAGGTAGAAAAGTCTACACCTTTATGGTTGTTGATGGCTATTCCAAATTTACTTAGGTTTTCTTTTTAAGGGAAAGTCTGAAACTCTTGATGCCTTGAAGACATTTGTCAAACAAATACAAAATGAATGGAACAGTTCTGTGGTTAGAATCAGAAGTGATCTTGGAACTGAGTTTCAATCTGAATGCATGATAAAGTTTTGTGAAAAACTTGGGAATCAGCAAGAGTTTTCCTCTCCAAGAACACCCCAACAAAATGAGATTGCTGAGAGGAAGAATAAGACTCTCATAGAAGCTAGAAGGACTTTACTGAATGACACATCTCTCCCAGAATATTTCTGGGCTGAGGTAGTTAACACTGCTTGTCATGTACTCAACATGGCTTCTATCACCAAGATCCATATAAAGACTCCTTATGAGATATTGATGGGCATAAAACCAACCCTTGCATATCTCAGAACTTTTTGGAGCAAATGCTATGTGCTTAACAACGGGAAATCCTATATAACTAAGTTTGCTACCAAGTCCTATGAAGGGATCTTTGTTGGGAACAACAATCATAGTAAGGCCTACAAGATCTATAACTTGACAAGTCAAGTTGAAGAGGAGTGAGTTAATGTAGTGTTTGATGAATCAAACATGATTAACAATGCACTTTCAAGCTCTCTTTCTAGTCATGCAGGCACAAAAGTAATCATGGACAAGCTGACAATTAAGGAAGCTGAACCTATAGTACAATACAAAGATGGAAGTGTGTGGATTCTAGAGGAAGCACAAGGCTCACATGAAGTGGATGATGTTCAACATGATGGATGATTTGAAGCAAAAAATGCTAAAGGAAGACTGCCTCCAGCAATCAGGCATTTGAAGGATGATCCAGGCCACCAAATAATTGGTGATGCAAGTCAAAGTGTAGTGACAAGGAGCGAATATCTCAACACAACAATGTACTCCAGTTTCTTATCACAGGTAGAGCCTAAAAAGTTTGAAGAGGCAAACATGGATCTGTTCTGGATTGTAGCTATGCAAGAGGAACTAAACCAGTTTAAGAGGTGTAAAGTTTGGAAGTTGGTTCCCATACCACAAGGACATAATATCATTAGAAACAAGTGGAACTATAGGAATAAACTTGATGAAAATGACATTATAACAAAGAACAAAGCAAGACTTGTAGCTCAGGGGTATAGAAAGGAAGAAGGTATTGACTTTGATCAAACCTTTGACACTGTAGTAATACTAGAAGCCATCAGATTATTCCTTCCATGTGCTGCATATCAAGGATTCAGAGTCTATCGAATCGATGTAAAGTCAGCTTTCTTAAATGGAAACTTGAAGGAAGAAGTTTATGTGGAACAACCTCCAATTTTGTTTTCCTAACCATCCTGATTTTTTTATAGACTTAAAAAAGCTTTATATAGGTTGAAATAAGCTCCTAGAGCATGGTATGAAATCTTGTCAAGCTTCATCATTGAGAACAAATTCTCTAAGGGGAAGATAGACAGGACCCTATTTCTTACGGAATCGAAAGGCAAGATCATCCTAGTCCAGATATATGTTGATGATATTATCTTTGGATATACTGATGACAACCTTTGTAGAAAGTTTGCCAAACTTATACAAGGGAAGTTTGAGATGAGCAGTATAAGTGAACTTATGTTCTTCTTGAGTCTACAAGTATGACAAACTGGCAATGGATTATCCAAATCTCAGTCTAAGTTTACCATAAAATTGATTAAGAAATTTGGGATGGAGAAGACATCCACCCTGAAAACTCCCATGTGGTCAAACATGTATTTTGATAAGGATGAGGCAGGTAAACCTGTTGATCAATATTTGTATAGAGGGATAATTGGCTCCCTTCTATACCTAACTGTCAGTATGCCAAACATTATGTATGTTACATATATCTGTGTTAGATGTCAGACATGTCCTAAAGAATTTCATTATTGTACTACTAAGAGAATTTTGAGATATCTAAAGGGCACACCAAATCGTGGCCTTTGGTACCCTAAGAATAGGGATTTCGAACTAATAAGCTTTTCAGATGCAGACTTTGCAGGCTGCAGAGAAGACAGGAAAAGAACTTTAGTCTCTTGTCTGCTTCTAGGGAAAAAGGCTAGTGTCATGGAGTAGCCAAAAGCAAACAAGTGTTTCTATTTCTACTATAGAGTCAGAATACATAGCTGCAGGAAGTTGCAGTGCACAGTTACTATGGATAGAACATAAACTTTGGGATTATAACATTCTGTTAAGTAGAAGTTCTTTATTCTGTGACTCTACTAGTGTAATTTTTATAGCTAAGTATCCTATCTCACATATCAGGAATAAGCATATCAAAATTAGATATCATTTTACAAGAGAGCATGTAGAATATGAGGATATTAGTCTTGAGTTTGTCCTAACAGACAAACAAGTGGCTGATATTTTCACCAAGGTATTAGATGAAGCAAAGTTCAACACCATCAAGTTTGAGTTGAGTATGTTGAACTTGGTATAACTTTAATTGCTTTTCATGTTGCTTTGTTGCAGGAACTATATCATCTTGCAGGTTATGAAGACCAAAAAATGGTAATCAAGGTTGAAATGTCCAAAGAAGATGTTCTTGTTGAGGGGGAGTAAGTTCAACACTAGTTGATTAACTATCTTTAATAAAGGGAGAAGATAATCACAGATGGCCAGCTTCTCCCTCTGCTTGAAGAAGTCAAAAGGGGGAGAAGGTGACTAAGGTGACTAGGTGTCAATGCAGCAAAATAGGGGGAGAATGTGGTGTTCTCCTAAAAGGTGAACATTGCAATAACATAAGGGGAGTATGTGACCGGGGGAGTAGGAAATATGTACCGTAGCAGACAAATGGGAAATGTGGTAACCCTTAAATCTATTGTGTTAATATGTTGGTGTATATTATTACTGCATATGTTAGTGTATATCATTGACAATGATTTTTCTAGTGGTGTTTTGACTTCTTCAAATAGGGGGATATTGTTGGGTCCATTGATTCCAATGTCCTAGATTTGTAAGAAGTCAAATAAGTCAATGGTATACACATTGTTGTATTTGATATATGTTTTAGTTGATTCATGCAGGTTAGTCCATGTCATATTAATTGGATAGGTGGTCTTAGTGACATTGACTGGTGGACTCAAAGAAGCTGACTGGAAAGGCAGGAAATTGCCTAAGTCCACAGGCGTTGAGTGAAGCAACCTCACTTAAAGCCAACTATCAAGGCAGTTGCTAAAGAAAATTGACTAAGTCCACAGGCCTTGAGTGAAGCCAGTTCAATCAATGTCATACAACTAATAGTGCTAAGTGAAGTCAGGACAGTCAAAGCCCAGCAAGTTGCAGTGCATAACAAATGATTAAGTACAAAAGTATTGACATACTTCACAACTATGTCAACACCTTTGTAGGAGAAGTGTCGAGATCAGAAAGATAGAAGACAGTAGTGCCAAGACACAACAGATCACTCGACAGTTCAGACAGTTGTGTCACGACAATTCAGTTATCTCGACACAGTGGAGAATTAAAGTAGATATCGACACCCAGCAGAAAGTTGTGTTGAGACAAGTCAACTGTCTCAACACCTTCAAGTTCAGACTGGAAATTCTATCAAGTACAGAGGTGTCGAGACTGCTAAGATGTCTCGACACCTTGCAGTTTACAGTCTAAGAACACTAAGTATTATTATGTTGATTCACTTGGGACATCTCGCCACTTATGATCCCTAAGTTGTACAGAGTCAACACAGCTGAGTGTTAAGTCAAGTTAGAAGTATCATATTAGCTACAGTTACTTGATATCTCATCAGAATCTATTTGAAGGAAAACTTGAAATATGATGGCATATGATGATGTCATCAATCAGAAGCCAGCAACTAGTGAAGGCTATAAATAGAGGGGTCATCTACACAGAACATTATCAATCAATCAATCAATTCACTCATTCTGATTTCTCCTAAGCAGAGAAGGGCGACAACTCCAAGAAGAAGGAAGACACATGTCTTCAAGAAAGTCTTCTGATCCTTTCAACAAGTTGATCAGAGGATTATGTTGGATCTATTCAACATGTTCTTCAAAGATTCAAGCTGATCATCATCAAGAACATTGAAGATCCAATGATGTTACATTTCAGCAAGTCTGTTCATCAAGAATCAATCATGTGTTGTTGCTGGATTGAAGAATCTATTTACTCATATAGATCTACTTGTTATTTTCATATTAAACATGTAAGATCTCTTTGAGATCTGAGTGTGTAGGAGATTTATTCTCGGAGTTGCAATATTATGTTATAAATGCTGAGGTAGGGTTCTTGAGGGACCTGAGATAGGTGATTTGTGTGTGATCACTAATGTGTAGGACTTGTATAGTCTGAGGTAGGGTTCTTGAGGGACCTGAGGTAGGTGATTTGTATTAGATCACTGAGATGTAAGACTCTTATAGTCTGAGGTAGGGTTCTTGATGCACCTGAGGTAGGAGATTGGGTGGATCTCTGAGGTAGGACATGTTGGTCTGAGGTGTAGGTTTCTGGAAAGAAACTGAGTTTGTAAGATTTGTTGATCTGAGTTGAAGAGAAGGAGATATAACCTTATTTAGCATATTATTAGTGAGGAAGAAGGGGGAAAGTGTAGGAGAACCACTATAAAGCTTCTGTGTACTCTGTGATTGCATGTGTTGTGATATGAGATTGTTTATTTTCAAGTATCTGTCGAATTATTAAGTATAAGTGTTAAAGATTTTAAAATACACTTATTCACCCCCCCTTTAGGTGGTTAACTACCCATTGATTTATCTTTCAAGCTCCATTATCCAAAAGTGCAGGATTATTAAGAATCTTGAGGAGAAGCTCCATCAAATGATCTCTGAGTCTAATATGCTTAAGAAAGCCATTGACAAGCATTTTGAAGTAAGAGTTCAAAATATTGAGACCATTAATAAGCTTGAGAGTAAGCTCCTCAAAGAGAGGAAGCTAGTGGCTCAATTATCTAAGCCATAGTCAGTGTTGCTTTCATTGACTTTTCTCCTCCAAAAATAATAGGAAGGGATTGGACTTCAATATAAGGATAGTAGGTGCTTGGAATAGAGGAAAGGGCAAGGCTCCAGTTTAGCCTCGGAACACCATTCAAAAAGACTTGCTTCCTTCCAAAAGGTATGATATGTATAATATCTATGCTCACTGGAAGAAAGAAAGTTCCTATAATAAGGGCAAAACTGCACCTAACTATGAGGGGAGAAAGGGTATGGGGATGAGTGCTTTGAATTCTCCCCATGAAGAAATCCAAATGTCACAATATGAGCAATTTGTGTTTGGTACTCCAGCCCCCACACTCAAGGGTAAGAAATTAGCATCTTCCCAAAACCTTCCAGCAAAGAAGATGGCTAGTGGCAAGACAATAAACAACTCTCGCAAGGCCATATCAGATGGCATCAACACTCTGCTAGCTACCAAGATATTACATGTTGTTATCAAGCCGATACCATCAAGTAAGCATATTTATCATTGAGCCTTTAACCAGATTGTAGCTTAGAGGAATAAGAAGAATGTTGTTGTCTTCTTTGCTGAACATAAATATTCAAATGCTCCATCTACCTCTAAGAATGTTCAGAAGAGACGGTATAACATCCATGAGTGTTGGTGCTATTGTAAAGTGGGACACTTTGTCATTGATTATTTGCACAACTTCACTGTGCTTAAAACAAAGAGAAGCTTTCCTTCTAAGGCAGTGGTAGGCAGAAGTGTTTATGTTAATGCTAACAAGAAACTAGGACCCAAATTTAATTGAGAGCCTATGGTAATATAAATTTTATTTTGCAGGATAGTTCAAGTACCATCCAAAAGTAAATTTAGTACTTGGACATTGGGTGCTCAAGGAACATGGCAAGTGTGAGGAGTCTTTTAAAGGACTATACTCCTGTGAAGAATGGACCAAAGGTCATCTTTGGAGGCTCAGATAGGGAGTCACCAAAGGATATGGTAAGATTTACAATGACATAATCTCTTTCACAAGGATAGCTTATATTGAAGTGTTGCAACACACTCTTGTAAGCATAAGTCAACTATGTGACTTAGGTTTTGTCATTGAATTCCACAATAATAAGTGCCTGATTAAAAAGTCAATTGACTTAGAGACTATTCTCTTAGACACAAGGAGTGAAAATGTTTATTATTTAGATTTCATTTGCAATTCTTCTACACATTTTGTCTAGTAACTAATGATAGAGTCTCTTTTGTTCAATGGCACAAAAGACTTGCTCACATTAATTACATGACAATTAAAAATTATTTTCAGGTAATTTAGTTAGAAATTGTCCTAAGTTAAAACGTGTTAAAGAGGGTCCCTGTCATGCATGTTAGATGGTAAAGCAAACAAGGGCCGCCTTTAAGTGGATCTTATGGCTCTATAAGATGTCTTTATCTATTGCATATGGACTTGTTTGTTCCTATGCCTATTTAGAGTTTAGGAGGGAAGTTGTATATCTTTGTGATTGTTGATGATCACTCTAGGTATACATGGGTATTCTACCTTAGGAAGAAGTCAGATACCTCGGGTGTTTTCATTACCTTTGTCAAGGCAATCCATAATGAGATGGAATGTTCTGTTGTCAAACTAAAAAGTGACCATGGTATAGAATTTCAGTCTGGATCCATGACAAGGTTCTGTTAAGACCTTGGTATAACCCAATAATTCTCTTCTGCCAGAACACCGCAACAAAATAGGGTGGTTGACATAAAGAATAGGACTTTGATTGAGGCTAGCAGAACCATGATTAGTGATTCCCCACTACTAGAATATTTTTGAGTTGAGGCAATCAATACAACATGATATGATTTAAACAGGACTTCTATCAACAAAGTCCATGGTAAAACTCCCTATGAACTATTCGATGGCAGGAAACCAACCATTTCTTACTGTAGAATCTATGGTTGCAAATGCTATATTTTAAACAATGGAAAAACTCAGTTAACTAAGTTTGCTGAGAAATGTTGTGTGGGGACACTTGTTGGATATAACTCCCATAATAGAGCATATAGAGTATTCAAAGAAACCCAAGTTATAAAAGAATCTATACACATTATTTTTGATAAATCTAGTCTACTATATAAGGGTAGATCTAGTGTTTCTAACAATCCATGTTTTGGGCTAAATATATAAGATTTGTCTATCCAAGACAAGCCAAGGTCAAGTAGGATTCCTTCTCAAATTGAAGTAATCAATGAAAAGATACAACCAACTGATGAAATTCAGGAATCTGTTGAAGAGGAATAAGTAGCAGGAATCATTCTAGTAGGATAATAAGGTGCTGATAAGATATCTGCAACAACCATTCATTTTAGAGACCATTCCAGCACTCTCATAATTGGAGATGCAAGACAGAATGTCACCATCCGAAGTAGAATTCAAAATGAAGTTTGAAAGTATCTAGTGTCAACCTAAATCACCTAGAGGGGGGTGAATAGGTGGGTTTTGCGTCTTTTTATGAAATAAAAATATATAGAAAGTAAACACACAAAACACAGAGATTTATAGTGGTTCTTCGAGTTGGGTACGTCCACTATCCCGCATCACCTATCTACCACGAAGGGCTAGATTTCGACTACTTCAACTTTATCTCAGATTCTTCAAGTCATACAGCTCGGAGCCTCAAGTCCTACAACTCAGAGAAAACGCTCCTACATCTCGAAGAACAACCTCTCTTACAACTCGATCCACAAACAAGGATCTACAACTCGATCCTAAAATAAGGATACACAACTCGTAGGCAAAATCTCCTCCAATATCATAAAATGATTTACAACAATAGATTAAAACTAATCTTCTTTAGATCTAAAAACTTTAATATTTCTTTCCTCCGAAAAGTGAAACTTGAAAATCTTGAGGAGAAAAGAAATCTGAATCGTTGAAGGCTTGATCTGAATAAAGGATCCACTAGATCTTAATGGAACTTGAACCTTTTTGAGAATAGAGATCTAGTCAACACTTTTTGAAGAAGATCAGATCGTGCGTCACGTTGATGTTGGCTGAGAGAGTCGCAAAGATCATGAACGATAGCTGATGGGTTCTTTCTTCGATTCTTTCAATTTGTTCGTATATGAACGATTATGGTTGAATGAAATCCACCCTAAGTATTTATAGGAATCCTTCTTCTTCAACGGCTAGAAATCCGTTCCAAATAAGGAAATTGTGGAACACTATACATAGCGGTCAGGATTGAGCCGTGATGGAATTTGAAAATAGAATTCAAAAACCTAAGTCATATTCGTCGAGTACTGTCGAGTATGTATGGGTATACTCATCAAACAGATTTGATATTTGACGAAAAATACTTAACAGATAACGACGCTTTCCTGAAGAGAACCTCGATGAATTCAATAAGTATCAGCTAGTTCACTCGACGAATTCGACGAGCATCGCTTGGTAACTCGACGCATTTGATGCCTAGGCAAAGTGATATTCAGCGTATATCACTTAGAGAAATCCAGAGAAGTAAATTCGAGAAGTCTCGACGAATTCGTCATGTATAGACATATATATTCGATGAATCCGACGAGTATCGATAGATACACTCGATGAATTCGACGAGTATACATGTAGATAATCGATGATTTTTTACTTAACTATTTTTTATGGACCCAGAGATTATACCCTAAGTAAATACGATGAATTCGACGAGTGACAGTTAGTATACATGACAAATTCGACAAGTATTCATGAGTATACTCGACGAATTCGACTAGTATTCACTACGATACTCGACGATTTTTACTTAGAGAAAATATGTTCTTCTGATAACAGCAACTTGTCCTTTTTGGTTTCTTCTAACTTACTTAAAGTAAAAGTACACCCAATAGAGTGATTATATGTGAATCAACACATTGGCCTACATAATGAAGGATTACATTATATAGTCCTGTGTTTCAAGACCCACTACAACCTGACATTTGGTTATACTTAGCATTATAGTCCTGCAATCACATAACTAGAAAAACAACATAAAATACAATCTCAATTCATCTTAATTCAAGAGACACTTCTTCAAATCAGGATTATTGTGGATACAATACACAATAATCTTCCCTTATTTGAAGAAGGCAGAAACCTAAACTAAGGTGAATTGCACACACAATAATCTTAAATCAAGAAAAGTGTGTGAAAATATAGAAATAATAAATTGAAGTCAAAATAATAACATATAAATAAGTTCTATTAGGTCAAACAACTTTCACACAAACATCAAGAAAAGTAAGAACATTCAAGCTTGTTTCCCCTGACTCTTCTTGTATTGCCTGTTAAAACACATCTTTGGCATCAGATAGTACTTTGGAGAAGCTGGAGGAGCATCCGAATCATCATATATGTATTTCTTAAAATTTAATCTTCTTTTAGCATATACCACCTCATACGTTTTCCATTCTTTGTCTCGACCAGCATTTTCTCAACATTTTGTAATATATCAGAGTAAGAGAAAATATGCGTCGTGATGCCACGCTGTGCAGGGGACAACAGCAGACGCTAAGGCAAGAAATTACTCCTAAGAATCTCATGAAATTCTTAATGTTATCATGATGAAAAGAGAGTTGAGTTTAATTTTCAATGGCCGCATCCCTCGGCCAAGTTGATCAACTAGTACACGAGTAAAAATATACATATACGCACAGGAAAATACTTGGTTCATTATATTTATTACCCTATATGAGTATTAAGGTCTAATTGGACTATTCATGATACGCACACTTCTAGATTTAAAATAAGTATTAAAAGAGCTTTTACGTTTGTTAAAGTAGAGTGGCATTTGATTTAAAGAGATGCTATGAGTACGTGATTAAAGTATTTATATTTTTATACTTGAAAAAAACTAACATGCAATCCTAACATAAAACCATCCTATAGAGCAAGTAGGAACGATAAATAACAAGAAATTGGCATAGTAGCTAGCAAATAGTCTAACATCTGCAATAATTCATTGTGAGTGTCAACAACCTGACACAAACCCACAAAACAAAATGTATGTCTTAACTGAAACAAGAACAACAAAACTACCTCACAAAGGTGAGGGAAGAAAACCACAATTACTAAGCCCACGCCAAGAACCACCAACTCTAGCTTCTCAGGCCGCTACTGCTCCGAGCCCGAGGCATTAAAAAAAAGAATGCCACAGCAAGAATGAACAAGTGGAAATAAACACAAAAAGTAAATAAACAAGAGAAGTATAAGGGTTACCAACCCAAGATAGAAAAACTGCCAAACCACCGCACCTAAGTCAAAACTCAGTAAACAAATGAAGAATTCAAAAAGATAATTATGTAAAAGTGCACCAAGTGCGACAAAGAGTCATGCTTGATTAACATCTGCACGTTATGTTTATAAACATATGCATATATATATATATATATATATATATATATATATATATATATATATATATATATATATATATATATATATATATATATAAAAGAAAAAAGACAGATTGGTTGTAAAGCGTGATTCATTAACACCAGTAAAGAAACACGGTACTGAGGTGGTGGCCACATTATCCAACACAAACCATCTGACCAAACAACTCGTAAAGGTAGTATGGGGGTGGCCACATTGTTCAACACAACCTAATAGTCCAAAAAACCACCAAGCATAATGATTCACATGCTTGCACTGAGGTGGTGGTCTATTATCCACTGCCAACCACAGTCCACAAACGAACTTCCAAAAGTATGAATAACGAAAAAACCCAAGACTTGGTATCAAATTTCCATAATGACACAAAGTAAGGAAGTCAAGAAAATATATGAACGTATACTCGACAAAATGGAGTTCATATGACGAAAAATTCTAAGTCCACGCCGATTCGTCGAGAATACTCTACGAATTTGACTCCAACACAGAATCACTCGTCGCACTCCACAAATTTTGCATCACTCGACGAATTTGACTCCAACACAGAATCACTTGATACACTCGATGAATTTGACTCCAATACAGAATCACTCAACGCACTCGACGAATTTTATTTCACTCGACGAATTTGACTCCAACACAGAATTACTCAACGCCAAAGGCTAAGCACTCGATGAATTTGACTGCAAGGCAGTACTCGACGAATTTGTCGAGAATACTCGACGAATTTTGCTTCACTAGACAAAAAAAGACTAAACTCTAAAATTTTCCTATTCTCAGCTGATTTCCTTGGTTTTGTGAAGTAACTCGACGAACATACCTAGACTGATTTTCGACACTACCCTAATGCAACGGAAACAATAGGGCACCAGATACTACGACAATTCTATGTCCCAGAAGAGAAAGAAAAAAAGGAAAACATGAACAATATCAACAAAATAAGAGGGGCAAGAGAGAAAACCACCACTTTCCTCAAAATCTCCCGAAAATGGCCTCCCAAGCGCTCCGCTTCAAGGATTGTTCGCAAGAATTCCTCGCCTACAATCTCTAAAACCTTTCGGGCAAAATAAGGGTTAAGGTCAAATATCCTAATGTCAAAAGTCCACGAAAACAAAAATACCTATCACCAACGCATAGATCTCAGCGAGAGCTTTACGGATCAATGCTCCGCCGAAGATTTTACTAATCGAAGCTCCCAAAATAGCTAGCAGAAGGTTTACGATGAAAAACTCACCATTTCTCTTATGACTCTCTCGATCAGACCCTTTTGGGGAAGAATGATGAATATGGTTTTCGTTTTATAAGTATGTATATATATATATATAATTTATATAATATTGCTAATATAATAATTGAAAAAACTCAAATGAAGAGGGTGATCAAATCACCACGATTTTCGATGAAATTTGCACAAAACTAAATGCTAGTGCTACAAATCAAACAGCTAAGTAGAAATTAGGATCCGACAAACCAAACATGGGTTAAAATCCTCCGAAGAGAAAATAACAAAACATCCTTATAAAATTCACCGAGTCTCCAAAAACGCCCGGTTCATAACAAAACTTCATAAACACGCTTAAGATTAATTACTTTAATTTTGCAAGTCAAAAACTCTAATTCCGATGAGTCTAAAAATTGGTCGTCTCGCCCCAATGAACAAAATCTAGCACTAATGAAGGCGCACTGTTAACCATGCATCAACGTAACGCCCTTACATCATTATTACACCACTAAAGGGATTAAAATAATTATCTAATATTCAGGGGCGTTACAGCCACTCCCCATAAAAAAAGTTTCATCGCGAAACTTGATACGCAATTCGAATTTGGAACAGAAAGGAAGTAACCAAAGGTTATTAGATAAAAATACTTACTAAGGGAGACTAGGAGAAAAGGTGAGGATGAGCCTCTCTCATAGCTGACTCCAACTCCCATGTCGAGCTCACGACATATTGGTTTTGCAAAAGAACCTTGACTAAGGGTATTGTCTTTCCCCGCAACACCCAATCCCGAGTCTCCAGAATAAGAACTAGCTCAGCAACATAATTAAATTAGGGTACAACTAGGGTACTGAGTCAAGGACATGACGATCACTAAGAACACATTTTCACAACTGGCTCACATGAAACACCTCGTGAACACCAGGGAAAGTAGCGGGCAAAACTAGTCTATAAGCTGACACTCTGATGCGCTCAACAATCTGGAAAGGTCTCACATACCTGGGATCCAATTTGTATTTCCTTCCATACCTCTTAACACCTGGCATCAAAGAAACCTTCAGAAAAACCATGTCCTCAACTACAAATTCTAGATCAAACCTTCGTCGATTAGCATACTTCTCGTAATGCTCGAGAGCCACACGGACCTTGTCATGAATATGCATCACAACAATATTCATTTCCTCTAAGGCTTCCGGATCCAACAACGGTCTCTCACCAGCCTCATCCCAAAATAAGAGCGTTAGACAATACCTTCTGTATAAAGCCTCGAAGGGGGCCATCTGCAAACTTTCCTGATAACTGTTATTATAAGTAAACTCCATCAGTCCAAGACGTTTGTCCCAAGCTCCACCATGGTCCAGGATATAACATATGATCATATCTTCCAAAATCTAGTTAACACTCTCCGTCTGACTATTGGTCTGCAAATGATAAGTGGTTCAATACCTGAGATTAGTGCCTAACCCTTCTTGCAGACTTTACCAGAAATGCGACATAAATCTCGATTCTTGATCTGACACGATACTTACTGACACTCCATGTAGTCTGATGACTTCATCAAAATACAATTCCACTATCTTCTTTATGGAATATCCAATCTTAAAAGGTACAAAGTGAGCACACTTCGTCAATCTATTAACTATGACCCCAAAAAAATCATGCCCTCGGGGAGACTTCGGCAAACTGGTAATAAAGTCTATAGAGATGCTCTCCCACTTCTAACTTGGAATATCCAAAGGCGTCAACTTGCCACCAGGCCTTCTATGATGTGCCTTAACCCGATTGCAGGTGAAGCACTCAGATACGAACTTAGCTATGTCACTCTTCATCCCATAGCACCAATGATCAGATCAGATCTCTGTACATCTTTGTAAAGCCAGGGTGGTATGCAACACTAGAACCATGCTCTTCACTGCAAATCTTTGTCCGAATATCACCAACCGCTGGAATACAATATCTATCGTGGTACTTCAAGGTACCCACATCATCAATCGAAAAGTCCGGTAATACCCCCTTTTCAGTTCTACTACGGATATGCTATAATTCGAGATCGTCCCTCTGATGTAGCCTTGTAAGTGTAATCCATGAAGGCTCTGGCACTTCCAAGCTACTTGGTGAGTCACTACTCCCAACAGTTATGTTCATTCATAAGAACTCCTCCATCAAGGACTGTACAAAAGGTTAAAGATTTGCGCGGTCTTTCTACTCAAGGTGTCGGCTACCACGTTAGCTTTGCCCGAATGATAAAGGATATCGACATCATAATCCATGACATACTCCAGCCATCCACGCTGATGCAAATTCAAATCCTTTGGAGTGAAGATGTACTTAATGCTCTTATGGTCTGTATAAATCTTGCACAACGCACCATACAAAAGATGTCTCCAAAGCCTCAGGGCATAAATTACTGCCGCAAATTTCAAATCAAGCATAGGATAATTATTTTCATGAACCTTCAACTGTCTCGACCCATACGCAATCACTTTTCCACCTTACATCAAGACACATCCAAGCCTGACGTGCGATGCATCCACATAAACAGTGTACTCTACTCCTTCGATAGGTAAGGTCAACACTAGAGCAGAACACAATCTCCTTTTCAAATCCTGAAAGGCTTTCTCATACTCATCGATCCACACAAACGCAGTGTTATTTTGTGTAAGGTTTGTCAGAGGTGCAGACAAAATAGAGAATCCTTCCATGAACCTTCTATAATAACCTGCCAACCCTAAGAAGCTTCTTATCTCCTTAGGCATGGTAGGTATTATCCAATCCATCACAACAATTATCTTATCTAGTTCAACATAAATTTCATCCTTATTCATAACATGACCCAAAAAGGACATTTGAGGAAGCCAAAACTCGAACTTACCCAACTTCTCATACAACTTGTGCTCTCTTAGAGCTGACAAAACTAAACACAAGTTCTGGGCATGCTCCCCAGCACTCCGAAAATATACCAGAACATCGTCAATAAAAATGACCACAAACTGATCCAGGAAATCTTTAAACACTCTATTCATCATGCCCATGAAAGTAGAGGGTGCATTTATCAATCCAAAGGACATCACCAAGAAATCAAAATGTCCATGCCAAGAACAAAAAGCAGTCCGCAGAACATCCTACTCACAGATCCTCAACTGATGGTAGCATGAACGAAGATCAATCTTCGAGAACACCATACTACCACACAACTAATCAAACAAATCATCTATCTGTGATAATGGATACCTGTTCTTGATGGTTATCTTATTCAATTCCCTATAGTCAATGCACAACCTCACAAAAACATCCTTTTTTTCACAAACTAGATAGGAGCACCCAAAGGCGAAGAACTTGGCCCAATAAAACAACACTGCAGCAATTCATCTAGTTAGGTACACAACACTTCAAACTCATGCAGGGCCATACATTATAGTGCCTTAGCAATATGGCGAGTACTTGGTTCAAGATCAATAACAAACTCCGCACCTCTCTCGGGCAGAAGACCAAGAAGGAAATTAGGAAAACATTAGGGAACTCTCACACTATAGAAATATCCTCGATGTGTGGAAAACTACTAATAGTTCCCAAAATAGAAACCAGTTAAGTAAAATAGCTGGAATCTAAGAGTTTCCCAGTAAATATAGTGAAAATAATCAGGGAGTCCTGGCGCAAAAAACTATACACACTCATGGAGTATCCGTTGTCCATCTTGAAGTCCAAATGTTTAACCTTGCATTGGATAACATCATCATATCTAGACAATCAGTCCATGCCCAAAATCACATCGAAGTCATCCAGGTTCAGTACCTTCAAATCGATAAAGAATAAGAAATCACCTAAAAGGATAGGACAACCCTTGATACCCTAGTCCGACACTACTGAGTCACCAGAGGGAAACTCAACACAAAACGAATCGCCGACTTGATCGAGAGTCAGACTGCGATGTTCTATGAAAGTCCTAGCCATGAGCGAGTTGGTAGCACTAGAATCCAAAAGAACGCATGTCCAACGATTGTTTACCTTAAACTTCCTGTTGGGTCTATTGATCCAATATCCCAGATTTGTAAGATGTAAAACAGGTCAATGACATAGACGCATACTGTATTTGATGTGTACATTAGTTCATGCATGCAAGTAGTCTATGATTGGACAAGTAAAGAAAATTGAGTTGGGTAGTAAACTCAAATTTCGTCGAACTCAGCTCGCTGATCGTCGAGGTAAACTCAGCATAAGCTTAAGAACTCAGGATACAAATTTTGTCGAATGCAGCTCAGAGTTCGTCGAACTCAGTCTGGTAATCATCGAGCTCAACTCTGTACAAGCTTAAGAAATCAGGATACAAAATTCGTCGAACGTAGATCCAAGTTAGTCGAGCTCAAGCTACAAATCATCGAACTCAGCCCAACACGTGACAAGCTAAAGCAAAAGAAAATTGACTATGGTAAAAAGTGCTGAGAGCACGGAGAAGGTCAAAGATCGACGAGCTCAGGTTGCGGTTCGTCGAGCTAAAACAAGAAAATCTGTCTAAGGCAAAAAGTGCTGAGTCCGCTGAGAAGAAGGCGTTGAGACTGCTGAGACAGCGGAGACAACTGGGAAGATATTGTTGAGACAACTGAAGACAAATGAGAAGATGGCGTTGAGACAACTGAGTCAGATGAGAAGATGACTTTGAGACAGCTGAGACTGCTGAGAAGTTGGCGTTGAGATAGCTGAGAAAGCAAAGACAAAATTAGCTGGAATTTCTCTAAGTCCAGAAGCGTTAAGTGAACCTGGTTCACTCAACGCTTCCAATGAAGAGGAAAGTGCTGAAACAAAGAATTATCTCAGCTGATAAATGAAAAACCGCTGAGACAGCTGAGACAGTTAAAAGTATAGAAACCGTTGATATAGCAGAAAAGCGCTGAGACAAATCCAGGAAATTTTCTAAGTCCAGAAGCGCTGAGAGCCAAAGCTGATGCCATTGAGTGTCTCAACATCACTCAACGCTTGATGGGATTCAGGAAAATTTCTAAGTCCAGATGTTGATGACCACAATTGACATCATCAAAGTCAAATCTGTAGGAAGCCATTGCGGGAAAGCTGCTACAACACCGAAAGATATTTTGTCGCTTTCTGATGTTGTTGGCAATCACCAACCCGTGGCAGGCCCACATACTATTATGCCATTGATTCAAATCAATACATATAAAAGGGGAAACAGAAAATATATTAGGGTTAATGAATAACCGAGAATCAAGCGAAAAAGAAAGATAGAGAAAAAGCAAGAGGCGGATGGACATTTATTCCGATCAAGCTTGAAAGCTAAAAGTCCAGCCAAGTTAGCCAAAGGGCAAGAAGAAGATAGCAGGAGCACTTCCTGCTCAGCAATTTGGTTTTCTCAATAACAAATCAACCCGGTTGATCCACTCAATATCAGATAGCTGTTCACCTATGCAGCAAGAGAGAATATAGTTGTAGAAGAAGACTCATCCCTTCTACAACAAGTTAGTTGGACTGATATCTGCTCAGTCCAGCAGTGCAAACTCAGAGACTTAATCTCTGAGTTATTTTTGTTTTCTTTTTCATATTAAAACTTGTAACCATTTCATTGTTGGTTCCAAGTGGATCTGAGGTGCTGGAAGGCTTGATGTCCTAAGGCTGGAGAGTTTATCTCTCTGTGGTAGGATCCAAGTGGATCTAAGTTGCTGGAAAGTTTGATTGCCTAAGGCTGGAGAGTTTATCTCTCTGTGGTAGGATCCAAGTGGATCTGATTTGCTGGAAGGTTTGATTGCATGAGTCTGGAGAGTTTATCTCTCTGTGGTAGGATCTAAGTGGATCTGAGTTGCTGGAAGGCTTGATTGACTGAGGCTGGAGAGTTTATCTCTCTATGGTAGGGTACAAGTGGATCTGAGTTGCTGGAAGGCTTGATTACCTGAGGATGGAGAGTATATCTCTGTGGTAAGATCCAAGTGTTGATCTGATGTACGACTGTGCTCCCAGCCTAAGTGTAGGGCTTTATGCTTGAGGTAGTTGGCTGTAGAGCCACTGAGCTATAAGTGACAAATTTGTCACTGAGTTATAAGCCTTGGAGGAGTCTGAGCTGTAGGTACTTGGAGGGGTACTGAGTGTAGTTGTGTTGCTGCATATTAAGAGTAAGGTTGTGGTCCTGTGGTGTAAGCTCTAAAGAGCATAATGTTGGAGTTTGTGCCTTGTTCAACAAGTAAGTTGGAAAGGTGGGAGGGAAAGTGGATATACCCAATTGGGGAACCACTATAAATACTTGTGTGCTTGCTGTGTGTGTTTATCTTCTTTCTTATTGTAAGACATATGAACAAGCTCTAGATAGTGTAGTAAGAAAACAACAAAGGAAGCTATAAATTTCAAATACCTATTCACCCCCCCCCCAGGTGATTAGCTAACCTTCGATTAAATAACTTTCAAATGGTATCAGAGGGAGGTTACTCAAAAAGGATTTAACAATCTGAATATACCTCCAAGGTTACCTAAAATATAAGAAATGGTGTCTGGTGTAAATTACAAGGAATTAGGAGCCATGGCGTTGCTAATCTATAAAATGGAAGTGTTTGGGCTTTGGAAGGAAAGGGTCAGAATGTTCATGGAAGATGCTGACCCTAGGATCTTCATCATAGTAAAAGAGTGACCCTTCATCCCCATGAAGATCTCAGTTCTGGATGCCAACATCAAAACTCCTAAATCATATGAAGAAATGAATAAAGATGAGCTCCTCCTTGCCTCCATGGACAAGAGAGCTCAAAACATCATTGCTAGTACAGTAGATGATCCTACATTCTAGAATTTGGTGCACTGCAAGACCTCCAAGGAGATGTGGGACACCTTAGTGGTGTTTATGGAGGGTTCAGAAGAGGTGAGGGATGATAGGAAATCCTTGCTCAAGCAGGAGTATGAGGCCTTCTGACAAGGAAAGTCTGAGGGCATTGCGGAAAGTTTTGAAATTTTTTCAGAATTGTTAATGAACTGAGAACTTATGGAAGAGTCTTCAACACCTATGAGCTGAATGAAAAGTTTCTCAAGTCTCTCACCAAGGATTGGGACACAAAGATCTGTGCCATCAGGGAAATGAGCAGACTAGCTGTCACACCACCTCCAACCCTGTTTGGAAAGCTACTGTCCTATGAGATGCAGCTTGCTGCAAGGAAAGAAAGAAGAAGAGAAGACCAGCATGTCAAAGAGCAAGGAGAAATCTATGTCTTTCAAAGCTGATGCTTCAATAGGAGCAGAGGGAAGATCTCTCCAGTGAGGAGAACTGCTGTGTCAGAGTCTGAGAGCTCCAGGTCCAGCTCATCTGACTGACATACATCTGATGAGGACCTTACTGCCTTCTCTAGGCAGTTTTAGAAACTCATGAAGAAGGGGCATTGGAAGAATAGAAGGCCTTCTTCGTCCTCTCAGCACAGAAGGAAATCCTCTAAGGAGGACAAGTACGCTCCTAACTCTAATATACAATCTTCCTCTAACATTATTTGTTATTGCTGCAGTAAACCTGGGCATATAATTGCTCACTGCCTAGTAAAGAGTAAAGAAGAAAGAGTGAAGAAGCACCATAAGGGAAAGAAGAAAGAGAAGTCCCTTGTGGCCAACAAAGAGAAGAACTGGTCTGAATCTTCCTCTGAGTCAGACAGTGAAGAAGATGAAGCTTACATTGGGCTTATTGTTGTTTTTGAAGATGAATTCTCTGCTGCTATAATATGGATCAAGGCCTCCCTGTCACACCCAGAGAGTGAGTCAGAGGTGGATGTAGATGAAGAAGGAGATGCTTAGTGCCATGGGCTTATGATAATGATAGATGAAGAAAGAAGTCAGGATCAGCCTGGTCAGTCTCAGGTACATTCTAAACACCATTCTTTTATTTCTAGTCATGAGACTAACTCAGTCTCTGAAGCTCAATCATCAAGAGATGAAGGGGATTCAGACTTTGAGGATGATGTAAACTCCATAATTGCCAAGTATGGAGAACTTCTTGAGGCTTTCAAGAATTTGAAGCTTCTTGCAAAGGTGCAGGCAAAAGTGATTCTTAGTCTCAAAAGCAACTTTGAGGACCAAGAAAAAGCCCTCACTGACATGGCTTCACATGCAGGGCAGCTCAAGGAAAACATTGACAGTGAGTATGTGGTAAGAGTCTCAAATGAGAAACTTATCCATAAACTTGAAAATGATCTCTTCAATGAGAAATTGTTGGTGACAAAATTTTCTAAGCCAAGCACCGTGCTACCCTTAATTGATACCCACCTTACCCAAGATGGTAAGAAAGGGTTGGGATTTAAGGGACCTGCTAGACCTTCAAATCCTAGAGGAAAGGGAAAAGGGAAGGCACATGTTGTGCCTCTAGCCTCACCGCCTCAAATTTCTTTTCTGAGAGTATTTTTGCCTTCTAACAGGTATGACCATGAAAGTTATTATGGTCACTAGGAGAATGACAGATCAACTGGTATGGACCAATATGGTCCCAACATGGTGGAAGGAACAACCATGTGAAAGCCTTTAAGTCTGCCCATGAGGAAATCCAAATGGCCCAACCTGGACCATTTGTTTTTGGTTCCCCAGCCCCAAAACTCAAAGATATTGCTGTTGCTAAAAATCTAAATCATACAACAAAAGTTGTGACTCAAGGAGAGTCTTCTGATAGGCTGGTATGCCCATCTCAGATTCTATCAGATGCATGTTAGTTGAAAAGAGACATACAGTTGGTGGTTCTCAGAGAAGGCCAACACAGCCAGCTGAAAGACTGTTCTTCTGTCAAATTGCTACTGAAAGAAGGCAGAAGTATTGTGCAGCACATCTCCCCACTATTCAGGAAACAGTATTGTCAAATGTTGGTCCCAAACAGAAAAGCAGATATAATATCTATGAGTGCTGGTGTTGTGGCAAAGTGGGCCACTATGCTATGGATTGCTGGCACAATCACTCAGTGTCCAGAGGTTGCTAACCTGTTAGGAATCCTGTAGGAAGTCATGGTTATTTTAAGGCTAATGTGAACGTAGGACCCGACAAAAATTGGGGTCCTAAGGTAAGGTAACTTGCATTCTTTTCAGGTTAGTTCAAGTACCAAATTCCATAAATTGTACTTGGACAATGGATGTTCTAGGCACATGACTGGGACAAAGTTGCTATTGAAGGAGTACAATCCAGTAAAGACTAGACCCAAGGTAATTTTTTGAGGCTCAGACAAGGGGACAATCAGAGGCTATGGTAATATCACAAATGACATAATCACCATCACAAAGGTTGCTTATGTGGAGGGGTTGCAACGCAACCTCATAAGCATAAGCCAACTATGTTATCTTGGTTATGACATCTCCTTTCACAAGGAGAAGTGCCACATCAAGAGGTTAAGTGACCAAAGTGTCATCTTAACTGGCATTAGGAGTGGGAATGTTTATTGCTTGAATTTTTCCTGCTTATATAATTGTTCCCCTATATGCCTAGTTGGAGATGAGAAAGTCTTATATTGTGTCTAGAGGCATAAGAGACAGGCTCATTTGAATTATAAGACCATTGGTCAGCTCTTCAGTGATGTGCTTGTTAGGAATGGTCCCAAAATGAAATGCTCCAAGGAGGGTATCTGTGCTGCTTGCCAAAAGGGTAAGTAGACAAAGAACACTTTCAAGAGCATTGGGGCTAAGGACTCTATGAGATGCTTGTATCTCCTGCATATGGACTTGTTTGGCCTTATGCATGTTCATAGTCTAGGTAGGAAGGTCTACACCCTTGTGGTGGTTGATGACTATTCCAGGTTTACTTGGGTGTTCTTCCTTAGAAGAAAGGATGAAACCCTTGAGGTCTTCACAAATTTTGTCAGGCAAATTCAGAATAAGCTTGCATGCTCTGTGGTCAGAATGAGAAGTGACCATGGAACTGAGTTTCAGTCTGCTGATATGACTACATTCTGTGAAGAGTAAGAGATTCATCAAGAGTTCTCCTCTCCAAGAACACCCTAGCAAAATGGGCTAGCTGAGAGGAAAAACAAGACTCTCATAGAAGTTGGGAGAACATTATTGAGTGACACTTCTCTCACTGAATATTTCTGGAATGAGCCAATTAACACTATATGGCATATGCTTAATAGGGATTCTATCACCAAAGGCCACAAGAAGACTCCCTTTGAGATCTTGAAGGGCAGAAAACCAAACATTTCCTACTTCAGGATCTTCGGTTGCAAGTGTTTCATTATGGACAATGGTAAGTCAAGAATGACTAAATTTGCTCCCAAATCCCATGAGGGGATATTCGTTGGGTACAACAATAATAGAAGGACATATAGAGTCTATAACTTGACAAATCAAGTTCTAGAAGAGTCTGTACATGTAGTATTTGATGAGTCATGCATGATTGACAATGAGCTGTCAAGCTCCTTGCCTAGCTCTGTAGGAATAGAAATCATGATGGAAAAGCTCTCCATCAAAGATACAAACCCATCTTTGCAAGAAGATTATAGTGAGGGATGTTGTCCAGAGGAAGCACAGGGCAGTCAAGCTGGAAATGAAGACCAACCTGCTGCAGAAAATGATAATCAACATGAAGTAGTCAAATGACACCCTGCAGTCAAATATCTTAGATATCATCCTCCAAAGCAGATAATAGGCGAGGCTAGCCAATGTGTACAGACCAGAAGCAGTAGTCTCAAGACAGCACTCTACTCCAGCTTCCTGTCACAAGAAGAGCCCAAAAATTTGAAGAAGCAAATCAAGATCCATTCTGGATTGGTGCCATGCAGGAAGAACTGAAGTCAAAAGGTGCATGGTCTGGAAGCTGGTTCCCAGACCAAATGGACTCAGTGTCATTGGAGTCAAGTGGATTTTCAGAAATAAACTTGATGAAAATGGCATTATAATCAAGAATAAAGCCAGACTGGTGGACAAAGGGTATAGACAGTAAGAAGGGATTGATTATGATCAAACCTTTGTCACAGTTGCAAGGTTTGGAAGCAATCAGACTGTTCCTTGCATTTGCAGCCTTCCAAGGATTCAAGGTATTCCAGATGGATGTCAAGTCAGCCTTACTGAATGGAGACTTGAAGGAAGAGATTTATGTAGTACAGCGTCCAGTTTTTATTGACTCAAAATCTCCTACTACTGTATATAGACTTAGGAAAGCTCTTTATTGGCTTAAGCAAGCCCCAAGACCATGTTATGAGACATTGTCTACCTTTCTCATTGAGAACAAATTCTCAAGGGGGGAGATAGAGAAGACCCTATTTCTTAGGGAATCTAAGTGCAAGATCATCCTAGTCCAGATTTATGTTGATGACATAATTTTTGGCTCTATTGATGACAACCTCTGCAAGAAGTTTGCAAAACTTATGCAAGGGAAGTTTGAGATGAGTTGCTTGGGTAAATTGAAATTTTTCTTGGGACTCTAAGTGAAACAGACTGATGATGGTCTATCTATATCCCATTCAAAATTCACTAGGGAGATAATCAAGAAATATGGCATGGAGAATGCTTCCACCATCAGAACTCCCATGAGCTCAAGTATGCATGTAGGCAAAGATGATCCAGGGAAGCATGTTGATCAAACTCTGTATAGAGCAATAGTTGGCTCTCTTCTCTAGCTCACAGCAAGTAGGCCTGACATTATGTATGCAACATGTATCTGTGCTAGGTATCAGGCATGCCCTAAAGAGTCTCACTATACTACTATAAAGAGAATCTTGAGATATCTTAAGGGCACCCCAGATCTTGTCAAAGTACACCTAGTGTCAACTACCTTCACCTATGGGGGGGGGGGAATAGGTGACTTGCAGCATTTTTGCGGAATTAAAATTGTACCTGCACAATAAAATAAGACAGCACAGCAAGGAAAGGACACAAGCAATTTATAGTGGTTCCCCGATTTGGGTACATCCACTTTCCCCCTTCGACCTATCTCCCAACAAGGGACGACTCGGTCACTTCACTAACAAGATTGAAATCCAATCCTTGCACTATCGGAAGGAACCCTTCCATACGTAGGAGACAACACTCCCACAACACGGGTTGCACCCAACCCTTACAACTAGGAACCAACGTTCCTTTACAACAAAAATGAAACTAGAATGTACAAGAAATACAAACAAATTTTGGAGACTAAGGTGTCCCTCTTCATTCGATGACGTGTTCTTGAAGTCAACGAAGAGTCCACAACCCTAGATCTCTCTTGGAGAGAATCTCCCCGAAACCGGTGGCGGCAAGAGGGGCGGCGGCTCGGTTCTCGGGATCGGCGGCGACAACAGTGTGCGGCTGCTGTACTTTGGAGATTCAAACTTCGTAGCAAAGCTAGCAAGGTCTTCCAACGGTCACACTAGGATCGATCGTCTTGATCAATTCGGAAGGGGAAGGTTTTCCCGATCAACGAATCAAGAGACAAAGGATCTCTGGTTAGACGCGTGAGACGCTATGCTTGGCTAAGCTTCTATCGCCGGGAGATCTGGAAGAAACCACGATCAAATGGCCGGCGATCGACTAGCACGAGCGGCGACGGTGGCGGAGCGGATTTCACGATCTAGGTCAAGGTCGGCGGCTCGGCTTCATTTTTCTGTGTCAATTTCTGTTCAAAAATACGCGTGTATTTATACAGTAGAATACACCTTTATGACCGTTGTGGGTCCCACCAGAAGAAACCCTAATATCGATTCAAAACAGCGCCTTAACATTTGATCCGGTCTAGCGGGATCCAGAAAATCGTCTAAGGCAAAATCGGCGAGAATCGAAGGTGATTCTCGTCGAATCGGCGAGAATCGAAGGTGATTCTCGTCGATTCGGCAAGAATCAAAGGTGATTCTCGTCGATTTTGACTTATTGGCACACTCTGATTTAGCCGGATAGAGACGGCGAGAATCAGCCAGTGATTCTCGACGATTCGGCGAGAATCACTAGAATCACTAGTGATTCTCCCCGAATCGGCGAGAATCACTTGGTGATTCTCGTCGATTAACACTTAGACGATTTTTCGTCTTTCCGCCCATGAGCTGCTCTTTTACCCATCCTTGCTCCTTGTCTGCTCTTTCATAATCACTGCCCTGTACTTGAAAGTAAGTACACTCCAATAGAGAGAGTACACGTAGGCCAACAAACTGATATGCTCAACGAGGGATTACGGCGTGCAGACCCGTGTATATTGACCTACTGCACCCTGACATTGGTGTGCACTTAGCTTGGAAAAACTACAAGCACAACTTGAAAGATTTTATCAAATATATTGTCTATTTACCTTAGCTTGTTCAGGGGATTCTTCAAATCAGGTACGTTGTGGATACAATACCCAACAATCTCCCCCTATTTGAAGAAGCCTAAACCCTACAAGCTAAGGTGAATAGAGCGTATGGGAATGAAAATCATAAACTTGAAATGAAGTTGAGAGAGATATTCATTACCAATACCAATTTCTTGAGAGCAAACTTGGAGCCACCTTAGCCAACTTGGAGCCACCTTAGCCTTAGCCGAGAGGGTAATCTCCCCCTTTTCGGCTTCTGCAAATCTGTGTCTGTTGCATTTGACCCCTTGCTCCCCCTCAGTTCTTGCACCTATGCTCACACTTGAGTTCCTGGCAGAGGCTCCCCCTAGATGCACGAGCCTGGAGCTTCTGTAGTATTCATTCCTCATAGTTTAGCATCCCCAATTTAGTTTTGAAAAGACTGAACTTGGCTTCATCTAAGGGCTTTGTGAAAATATCTGCAATCTTCTTGTCCGTGGGGACATAACAGAGAGAGATGTCCTTGTTCTCCATGTGCTCCCGAATGAAGTGGTAGCGCACTTCAATATGCTTCGTTCTGCTGTGCGATACCGGATTGTTGGCAATTGCAATTGCACTGGAGGAGTCACAATACATTGGTACTTCCTTGACCTGAAGGTCGTAGTCAGCTAACTGGTTTCTGATCCATAGGATTTGTGCGTAACAGCTGCCTACTGAGATGTACTCAGACTCTGCTGTGGAGGTTGCTACACAATTCTGCTTCTTGCTGTTCCATGAGATAAGCCTTCTTCCGAGGAATTGACACGTCCCGGAAGTGCTTTTCCTGTCATCCCTACTCCCTGCAAAATCAGCATATGAAAAACCTATTAGCTCGACATCATTGTTTCTCGGGTACCACAAGCCAAGATTGGGAGTACCTTTAAGGTATCTTAGAATTCGCTTTGCAGTGACATAGTGAGATTCCTTAGTGTTCATCTGATATCTGGCACAGACACATGTGGAGAACATGATATCCGGTCTACTGGCAGTAAGGTAGAGCAGAGATCCAATGATGCTTCTGTATTTGGTTTCATCGAAAGGTTTACCTTTCTCATCCTTATCCAGAGACATAGTGGATCCCATTGGAGTCCTCATAGAGGTTGCATTCTCCATACCGAATTTCTTGAGGAGTTCATTTGTGAACTTCGTCTGAGAGATGAAGATTCCATCCTCAGACTGTTTCACTTGAAGTCCCAAGAAATACTTTAGCTCTCCCATATTGCCCATTTCAAACTTTCCTTGCATAAGTTTAGAAAACTTTTTGCAAAGATTGTTGTCCGTTGAGCCGAATATAATGTCATCGACATAGATTTGCACCAGCAAACTCTTGCCTTTGACTTCCCTGAGAAACAATGTCTTATCTATTTTACCTCTAGAGAACTTGTTCTCAAGAAGAAAACTAGATAAAGTCTCATACCAAGCTCGTGGAGCTTGTTTTAAACCATATAGAGCTTTTTTAAGAAAATATACATGATTGGGATAAGTAGGATTGACAAAACCTGGGGGTTGAGGGACGTATACTTCCTCTTTCAGGTCTCCGTTCAAGAATGCTGATTTCACATCCATTTGATAGACTGTGAATCCTTTGTGCGAAGCATACGCCAGGAACAATCTGATTGCCTCGAGCCTTGCCACTGGTGCAAAGGTCTGGTCGAAGTCAATCCCCTCCTCCTGTATGTAACCTTGAGCCACCAGCTTGGCCTTGTTCTTTATGATGACACCATGTTCATCCAGTTTGTTTCTGAAGATCCACTTGGTGCCAATCACATTCTGCTTTTGTGGTCTGGGAACCAGCGTCCAAACGTTGCATCGTTCGAATTGATATAGTTCATCTTGCATGGCCAAAATCCATGCCGCATCTTTGTTCGCCTCGTCGAACTTCTTTGGCTCAACCTGTGACAGGAAGCTAAGATGCAAAATCTCATTAATAGTACCTCTTCGAGTTCTGACACCGTCACGAGGATCTACGATGATCTGATCTCTAGGATGATCCCTCACGTGCCGGAGCTCTAGAAGTCTGGCGTCTGGAGCTTCGACTACTTCTTGGGCTTCTCCTTCTTCTAAGAGATTTGTTCCATTTTGATCTTCAACATTCCCAGTTGACGTTGAGGTGGAAACTTTGACGTACTTAGGAGTTTCATCTTTAGCGGTCTCATCGAGACTCAGCTGTTCAAGTCGTGCACCTGCATCTTCAAGAATACCGCTGGAAGAATTGTTGTTAAGCAATCTTCCTTCATCAAATACAACATTAATTGATTCTTCTACCACTAGGGTTTTCTTATTGAAGACCCTATATGCCCGACTGTGGGTACTATAGCCCATGAATATGCCTTCGAAGCATTTTTCACCAAATTTAGTACGCGGGTACTTCCCATTATTCAGTACAAAACATCTGCAACCAAAGATCCTTAAGTAGGATATGGTTGGTTTCCTGCCTCTCAGTAGCTCATAAGGCGTCTTACGATGATGCTTGTTGATCAATGCTCGGTTTTGTACATGACATACTGTATTGACCGCCTCTGCCCAGAAGTATTCTGGGAGAGAAGCGTCTTTCAACATAGTCGTCCAGGCTTCAATGAGAGTTCTATTTCTCCTCTCCGCAACTCCATTTTGCTGAGGAGTGCGCGGGGAGGAAAACTCATAAAAGATACCTTGTTCTTCACAAAACTCTGTCATAGCACCAGATTCGAATTCTGTTCCATGGTCACTTTTGATTTTGACCACTGAGCAGTTAAATTCATTCTGAACCTGCTTGACAAAACTAGTGAAGATGTCAAACGTATCTGACTTTCCTTTTAAGAAGAACACCCATGTAAACCGAGAGTGATCATCAACTATCACTAACGTATAGGACTTGCCTCCCAAGCTATGAACTTGCATTGGACCAAACAAGTCCATATGCAGAAGATAAAGACACTGGGAAGAGTCTTTGTCTGCAATGCTCTTAAAGGTAGCCCGAGTCTGTTTGCCCATCTGGCATGCAGGACAGGGGCTATTTTTGATGCACTTGATAACGGGAGCATCCCTTACTAAGTTTTTAGAAAACAACATACTAATTGTTTTGAAATTAACATGTGCCAATCTCTTGTGCCATTGTTCACAAAGAGATGCACTTCCTGTTGCCACTAGGCATACGGGGGTAGATGAATCTAAACTAAGAAAATTTAAGCAGAAGACATTTCGGCTCCTAATGCCTGTTAATACCATCTCAGAAGAGGCACATGATATTATCAGGCATTTATCCTTGCAAAACTTAACGTCATAACCTTTGTCACATAACTGACTTACACTGATCAGGTTATGGTTTAACCCTTCAACATAAGCCACGTCGGTGATAGAGATTATACCGTTGGAAATCATACCGTAACCTCTGGTGACTCCTCGATCTGACCCCCCCCCCACCCCAAAGATGACTTTGGGTCCATTCTCGACTGGAGTGTAATCACGCAGCAGGCTTCTTGTCCCAGTCATATGCCGGGAGCATCCACTGTCCAAGTACCATATTGGCGTTTTGGTGGCCTTTGGACATTCCAGCAAAACAAAATTAATTTCCCTTAGGAACCCAATCGAACTTGGGTCCTAGATTCTTGGTTAGCATACTCCCCCTTGGGTGGTTAACCCTACGAGTGGTCGGCCTCGCATTGCTAACATAGGGAGTCTCGTTATACCTCAGATTAAACCAACAATCCAAGGTAAAGTGACCGACTTTGCCACAACACCAACAGTCAAATCTGTTGTACCTCTTCCTAGACTCCTGCTTTACCCTGGGAATGGTGGGTACAGCCGGGGCCTTGGATATGGAGGTGGAGGCATCATAGTGATTGCAGTCACATGACTTCTTCACCTTCTATTCCTTCAGTATAACAAGCTTGGCTTTTGGTGCCTGCTTTCCATTATGGCCGCTAGAGAATTGACCATAATTTCCCATGTGGATTTCCTCATAAGGTGCCTTGAATACACTTTCACCGAAGTTGCGGGGAAAAGTACAACCATCATATCGGCTCTTTGGCTTTGCAACCGAGGGCCGGAAATGATGACCAAAGGTTGACTCAAAGTCATGTTGGTTGCAAGGAAAGCTAGGCTTTCTGAACGCAACAGGACTGAGGGGAGCCTTTCCCTTTTCAGCAGCATAGGCCTTCTTGGCGGCCTTATTCTTTCTCTGGTTCCTGTTTCTCTTGGATGAGGAACCAGATACCCCTACATGCCCCAATCCAGCTCCTTTGGCCTGAGCAGAGAAGGTATCAACTACTGGAAGAACTGTTTTTGGCATAGAGAAGCTCTTGACGATCTTCCTTTCTGCTGCAAGTTGTTCTTCCAACTTGTCGACTTCCTCCTGCTTAAGATCAAGGAGTATAAGAGACTCCGAATGCCTTGAAGTCAGGTCTAGGTGCTCCTGTCGGAGAGAGATCAAACTGCTGATCTCTTCCCTTAGGGAGACACACTCACCCTTAAGGAATTTCACTTCCTTTTTCTCAGCCTTCAATCTCTTACGACACTCCTCGAAAGTGTTGAGCAGAAGCTCATACTTCTCGAGGAGCTCCGCTTCACGGGCCGAAAGGCTACCCTCAGGGTCATCATCCTGAGACTCAGGATCAGAGTCAGAGTCGGAGAGAGGGGTGTGAGCTTTTACCTTCCCAGTAAATGGGGGGCATTCTCCTTCTAAGTCGGAGCGACCCACCAGCCCGAAGTAGGCTTCCGCATCATCACTGGAGTCTGAGGAATGAGATTCACTCAGTGTCTTTGGCTTTTTGGCGATGTAGCTCCTCTCTTTCTTCTTATCTTTAGAGGACTTGAGCTCCTCTCCCTTCCCCTTTTCTCTCTTTCCTTGGTGGCAGTCGACTACGACGTGTCCTGGCATATTGCATCCAAAACAAATAATGTCAGCGGAGCGATGTTTGTTCGGTTTAGATGCATACCTGTCAGAAGAGTAATTTTTCTTCTGATGCCTGGAGGAGGAGCCGTCTCTCTTTCTTTGATTCCTCATCTTGAGGAACTTCTTGAATTCTCGGGTAATGAGGGAGAAATCTTCCTCATACAACTCTGAGCAGGAGGAGCATGGCTCGGAGTCCTCCTCCTCTTCCTTTTTCCTGGCACGGTATGAAACCGCACCCTTGCCCTTCCTGGAGTGAATGGCTTTTAGAGCCAAAGTCTTTTCCTTGGCTGTAGCCTTCTCTACTTCTTCTTCTGCTTTCCTGGTGTTCAGTTGAAGCTCATAGGACATCAGCTTCCCAAACAGAATTTGTGGGTCTGTTTCAGCTAGTCTGCCAAACTCTCGGATGGCACAAATCTTTGTGTCCCATTCTTTGGTAAGGGACCTAAGGAATTTATCATTAAGTTCACCATCAGTGAA
This sequence comes from Platanthera guangdongensis, assembly GCA_039583875.1. NCBI lineage: Eukaryota > Viridiplantae > Streptophyta > Magnoliopsida > Asparagales > Orchidaceae > Platanthera > Platanthera guangdongensis. Next base: position 214,198,271 of record CM077150.1, read on the forward strand.
TACTCTTCCATATCCTTTGAGGGCATTAACAATCTAGAGGAAGTTCTCGAAGGTGACTCCGATCTCTTCCTTAGGCCCTTGTCTGAAGGCCTCATATTTCTGGTTCAGAAGGGATCTCCGATCATCCCTCACTTCATCAGTGCCCTCCATTAGGATAATCAGGCAGTGTCAGATCTCCTTTGCTGTCCTGCAGTTGCAGAAGTTCTGCATCATTGAGTCATCGACCGCACTGACCAGAATGTTCTGCGCATTCTTGTCAAGTCCCACCAGCACCATCTCGTCCTTGTCCATTTCAGAAATTTTCTTTGGCACTTTCTTGGTAGGAATAATGGTGGAGACCTTAGTTGGGACATAAGGTCCCTCCTCCACGATCATGAAGGGTCGAGGATCAACTGCTTCCATGTAGAACCTGATCCTTTCCTTCCAGATAGGAAAGTTGAGCCTGGTGCACACTGGGATCTTGCCTGTGTACTTGAGCCCGTCCATAGTAGATGTTTGCCTTCTTCTTGACACTAGCGGTAAGATTCTACTAAAGGTGTGAACCTTTTTGATGAGTAACCTCCCTCTGATACCACTTGAACGTAAACCTAGTATCAACTACCTTCACCTATGGGGGGGGGGAATAGGTGACTTGCAGCATTTTTGCGGAATTAAAATTGTACCTGCACAATAAAACAAAACAGTATAGCAAGGAAAGGACACAAGCAATTTATAGTGGTTCCCTGATTTGGGTACATCCACTTTCCCCCTTCGACCTATCTCCCAACAAGGGATGACTCGGTCACTTCACCAACAGGATTGAAATCCAATCCTTGCACTATCGGAAGGAACCCTTCCACACGTAAGAGACAACACTCCCACAACACGGGTTGCACCCAACCCTTACAACTAGGAACCAACGCTCCTTTACAACAAAAATGAAACTAGAATGTACAAGAAATACAAACAACTTTTGGAGACTAAGGTGTCCCTCTTCGTTCGATGACGTGTTCTTGAAGTCAACGAAGAGTCCACAACCCTAGATCTCTCTTGGAGAGAATCTCCCCGAAACCGGCGGCGGCAAGAGGGGCGGCGGCTCGGTTCTCGGGATCGGCGGCGACAACGGTGTGCGGCTGCTGTACTTTGGAGATTCAAACTTCGTAGCAAAGCTAGCAATGTCTTCCAACGGTCACACTAGGATCGATCGTCTCGATCGATTCAGAAGGGGAAGGTTTTCCCGATCAACGAATCAAGAGACAAAGGATCTCTGGTTAGATGCGTGAGACGCTATGCTTGGCTAAGCTTCTATCGCCGAGAGATCTGGAAGAAACCACGATCAAACGGCCGGCGATCGACTAGCACGAGCGGCGATGGTGGCGGAGCAGATTTCACAATCTAGGTCAAGGTCGGCGGCTCGGCTTCATTTTTCTGTGTCGATTTCTGTTCAAAAATACGCGTGTATTTATACAGTAGAATACACCTTTATGACCGTTGTGGGTCCCACCAGAAGAAACCCTAATATCGGTTCAAAACAGTGCCTTAACATTTGATCTGGTCCAGCGGGATCCAGAAAATCGTCTAAGGCAAAATCGGCGAGAATCGAAGGTGATTCTCGTCAAATCGGCGAGAATCGAAGGTGATTCTCGTCGATTCGGCGAGAATCAAAGGTGATTCTCGTCGATTTTGACTTATTGGCACGCTCTGATTTAGCTGGATAGAGACGACGAGAATCAGCCAGTGATTCTCGATGAGTGATTCTCCCCGAATCGGCGAGAATCACTTGGTGATTCTCGTCGATTAACACTTAGACCATTTTTCGTCTTTCCGCCCATGAGCTGCTCTTTGACCCATCCTTGCTCCTTGTCTGCTCTTGCATAATCACAGCCCTGTACTTGAAAGTAAGTACACTCCAATATAGAGAGTATACGTAGGCTAACACACTGATCTGCTCAACGAGGGATTACGTCGTGCAGACCCGTGTATATTGACCTACTGCACCCTGACATTGGTGTGCACTTAGCGTGGAAAAACTGCAAGCACAACTTGAAAGATTTTATCAAATACATTGTCTATTTACCTTAGCTTGTTCAGGGGCTTCTTCAAATCAGGTACGTTGTGGATACAATACCCAACATCTTGGTCTATGGTACCCCAGGAATGGGGAATTTGAACAAACTGGCTATTCAGATGTAGATTTTGCAGGCTGCAAGCAGGACAGGAAGGGCACTTCAGGCTCCTGTTAATTTCTAGGTGGAAGCCTTGTCTCTTGAAGCAACAAGAAACAGACTAGTGTAACAATCTCAAAAGTACAGTCAGAGTATATTTCAACAGGAAGCTGCTGTGCTCAGTTGTTGTGGATTCAACATCAACTTCAAGACTATGATGTTCAGATAAGTAGAAATCCACTCTTTTTTGATTCTACTAGTGCAATTTCTATAGCTAGGAATTGTAACAACCCCATCCGTTTATATGGTATATACTAGAAGGTCCGGCCGGGGCCCCACAACATATATCATAAAACAGGCGGAAAAGTTATGGGATGATACTAGAGTAGCGCAGTGCACCTAAACATATTGCATTCTAGCGAAAGCCTTTACTAATTCTTGAACTCCACACTTGAATGTCCAACATATAAAACCACTCCACATTGTATATATAATAGGAATGTCTTACCACAACATGAAAGTTGTCCTTATGGCCTTACATGGCTTTCAAATAGTGGCCTAAACATTGGCGCGCAGGCCGGCCACAATAAAAGAAAACACAACAGTTATTCCAAAAAGCCTTCGAGGGCTAGCAGCAGCAGCAGTAGTAGGGACATCAACCTTTATGCGTCCCGCTTGGCTCTCCAGCACCTGTACAGGGACAATCCACCCAACGGTGGCAAATAGAGGCAACGGTCAGCGTTCAGCTGACCAAATTATAACGACCGTAACCCTTTCCCGGGACAGCGGTATTCTTCCCTGCAGGCATAACATTCAAAAGCATGTATATAGTTCATCCAAATGTGCTCTCACGCACACAAATGCCAACACAATCGTCAGCCACCCAGCCCGACGATCCGTGCACTCATCGCACATTCTTGGTGTACCGGCGAACCAGTTCCCCACCACCGTATCAAGGTAACAACCCAACGGCAACTCTCTTAAGCATTTACTCCATGGGGTGCAGCCGGAGTTCTAGTCTTAAAACACCGGGATGGCCCGTAGCCCCCCATTGTGTCATGGCACGTAGGCCTAAGACTATTTCTATGCGCTCCAACAGACCGCACCTTCTGGTCCACGTCGGACGGACATAACGCAGGTCGGATCCTCCACCCCCATTGCTCAAATCGCATTGCCTTCATCGAGTACGTCATACTCGCGGCTTAATCAAAGGCGCGGGTCGGTCTCACAAATCCTGTTCTTGGCATTCAAGCCTGGGTATTTATTACACCCATTCATCTTACAACATCAGCGGGTCTTTCCTGGGCACACTAGTACTTCATGTTACTCGTTCACAGGTACGACCTACGACATCAAGCATCACAAATGTCCTTGCCCAAGAGCATAAGCATAACACAGATATTTTCCTGGACTACCACTCCAGTACTTCCTGCTACTACCCTTCACAGGCATAACCCGTTGACTCCTTAAACTACACGCTTATCACGGAGTCTTCTCCGGTTCGAATGCAACATCACCAATCCAGACCAACATGTCCATATGGGCTTCACACAGCATGCCTATTCCTTACTCCATTTCCGGATCTGTATGCCAACAAAGGGGATTCCCTGAATCAACCCAAAGACTCCCAAAATCAGCCACCTCTTGGCAGGGGAATCACAAACAAATGCCAAACAGGAAGCCTTCACATGGCTAGGAAAAAAGTCGTTACCCTTGATGACCGCTTTGGTGCCATAAAGTTCCTAGCTGGCGAGGAAGAGCTTTTCCTCCGCAAATATGGCCTCGGATCACCGCTGGACACTCACAAGCTTCACCACCGAACAGCCCCTCTTCTTCTTCTCTGATTTACTTTCCCTTTATCTCTCTAAACTTTTAGAAAGTTGAAATAAAAAACAAAATGAGAATACATTCTCTGTTTTCAGCCTTAAGGAAGCAGGAAAGAAGCCCAACGCTTAGTTCCAGGCTGAGAAAAATGGACGGCTACGAAAAATCGGGAAAATCGATTTTCGCGTCTGAAACGCCCTGTGACACGCCCGTGTCACAGGCCGTGTCCTCAAAGAGGCACTCAACCCGCCTTATCCCCAAAATAGGTCACCGCCACGGGACACACCCCGTGTTTGCCATGTCACTACAGTGACCCAGATCTGCGCTCGACGATCTGCGTTCGACGATCAGGCAACGATCGTCGAGCTCGCCAGCAATCATCGAGCCTGCCAGCGATCGTCAAACAGCGCGTTCGACGATTCCGTGCGTTCGACGATATCCTTTCGACGATTGGGCAGCGATGATCGAATTGTCCCAGCGTTCGACGATTGGGCCCGCGTTCGATGATTTCCGTTCGACGATTCCGCGCGTTCGACAATTTCCCCAGCGTTCGACGATTTCCGTTCGACAATTTGCCAGCTAACGAAGCCGTTTCTAAATCGTCGAGCTCAATTCATCGAACACAGTATTTCGTCGAGCTGACGCCGAACCCGAGCGGAACATGCCCTCTGTCACGCCCCTGATCCAGGGCGTTACCACCCAAACACTTTTCGTCGAACGACTTTCGTCGATCTCGGTACGACTACGCACCCGAGCAGGACACGCCCTGGGACACGCCTGTGTCCCAGGCCGTGTCACTCGAAATGTTTCCTGCTGAAAAAATTGGGCTATTACAGAAATCCTGTCTCTCATAACAAGACTAAGCATATAGAAATTAGGTATCATTTCATTAGAGAACATGTGGAAAGGGAAGACATCTCCCTTGAGTTTTTCTCCACAGACAAGCAAGTGGCTAATATCTTCATGAAGCCACTAGATGAAGCTGAGTTCAACACCTTCAAATTTGAATTGGGCATGTTGAATCTTGTGCAGCTTCAAATCTCTCTTCTACCATACGCTGCATTGCTTATTTTGCAGGTATAACAAGCTCTTCCTCTAGATGCTGAAGATGATGTGCAACTGTTGAGGGGGAAAAGTCCAACAACTTAGATAGATAGGCGGAGACAAACCTATCAGTATGCTCCCTGTTGCAGAATTCAAAAAGGTGGAGGAAAGAAGTCAAGGGACTAAGAAGTCCATGCCAAGTGGAACAGTAAAGATTGGCAAGTGGAACAGTAAAGATTGGTAGCATGCCAGGGGGAGTAAGTAATTCTCCACAGGCTGGATAAATGGTAACACTTCTACTGTTAAATTTTCTTTAAAATTTTGTTATGAAGAAATGTTGCGTTGTCAATGACCTGTATTGTATTGACTTATTCTAATAGGGGGAGATTGTTGGGTTTATTGATCCCAATGTCCCAAATTCGTAAGAAGTCAAACGAGTCAATGAAATGCACACATACTACATTTGATGTGTGCTTTAGATCATGCATGCAGGTAGTCCATGATTGGACAAGTAAAGAAAAATGAGTTGGGCAGTAAACTCAAATTTCATTGAACTCAGCTCAGAGTTCGTCGAACTCAGCTCGTTGATCGTCGAGCTTAACTCAGCATAAGCTTAAGAACTCAGGATATAAATTTCGTCGAATGCAGCTCAAACTTTGTCGAACTCAGCTTGCTGATCATTGAGCTCAACTCAGCACAAGCTTAAGAAATCAGGATACAAAATTCATCGAATATAGATCGAAGTTAATCCATTTCAAGCTACAGATCGTCGAGCTCAGCCCAATGCGTGAGTAGCTAAAGCAAAAGAAAATTGACTAAGGCAAAAAGTGCTGAGAGCGCTAAGAAGTTCAAAGATCGTTCGAGCTCAGGTTGTGATTCATTGAGCTCAGGTCAACGCTTATCAAGCTAAAACAAGAAAATTTGCTCTAAGGCAAAAAGCGCTAAGTCCGCTGAGAAGAAGGCATTGAGACCACTGAGATAGCTGAGATAGCTGAGATAGCTGGGAAGATAGCGTTGAGATAACTGAAGACCACTAAGAAGATGGCATTGAGATAGCTGAGTCATCTGAGAAGTTGGCGTTGAGACAGCTGAGATAGCTGTGAAGTTGGTGTTGAGATAACTGAGACAGCAGGGACAAAATTTGCTGGAATTTCTCTAAGTCTAGAAACGTTTAGTGAAGCAGGTTCACTGAATGCTTCCAATGAAAAGGAAAGCACTGTAACAAAGAATTGTCTCAACTGATAAATAAAAAACCGCTGAGACCACTGAGACAAATCCGCTGAGATTGTTAAAAGTACAGAAACTGCAGAGACAACAAAAAAGAGATGAGACAAAGGCTTGTCTTAGCTAATAATGGAATACCGCTGAGACCGCTGAGAAAAAACCACCGAGACAAAGCCAAGAAATTTTCCAAGTCCAGAAGCGCTGAGAGCCAAGGATGATGGAGTTGCGTGTCTCAACATCACTCAATGCTTGATGGGATTTAGGAAAATTTTCTAAGTCCAGATGTTGATGACCACTGCTGACGTCATCAAAGTCAAATCTGCAGGAAGCCATTGCGAGAAAGTTGCTACATCACCGAAAGATGTTTTGACACTTTCTATTGGAGTGGGCTGTAACGACCCTCGGCCCGAGCTCAGAGGCCCACAGGCTTGTCTCATTCAAGACATCGTTACCGAGCTGCAGCCCAAGCACCCCAAAGCCTCTTTGCGCCTGTTTCTCGGCCGCGGTGCATTATTGAGGCCAGGTCTTGAACCCACAACCCCCTTGATAAGGAGTCTTCTAACCACTCCTCATCAACAACTGAGCTGCAACTCAGTTAGTGATGAGGAGTGGTTAGAAGACTCCTTATCAAGGGGGTTGCGGGTTCAAGACCTGGCCTCAACAATACACCGCGGCCGAGAAACAGGCATGGAGAGGCTTTGGGGTGCTTGGGCGTTCAGCCCGGTAACGATGTCTTGAACGAGACAAGCCTGTGGGCCTCTGAGCTCGGGCCGAGGGTCGTTACAATAAAAAGTGCACAGCTAAACTCACCTATTGTAAAGTGTTTGGATGTGTATGCTATATATATAATAACAACAAGAAATATATTAAAAAGTTTGAAGCTAAGGCTGAAGAGAGAATTTTTCTAGGATATTCCCAAATAAGCAAAGCTTATAAGGTGTTTAACAAATATACTCTGAAAATTAAAGAATCAATTCATGTTACCTTTGATGAAACTAACATGTATTATAAGGAGAAAAAGATTTCTACTAGTAACACTTTGCAGGTACCTCACTTGTGTGAGAAAATGGGTGAATTAAACCTTCCACAGGAAGCTATAGCACCATCTCCTCCACAAGTTGTTGAAGACAGTGAAGATGAATCTTTGGAAGAGGTTGAACCTCATTCAACGACAAACATAATTCCACAAGAGGAATTAAATCCAAATGTTGTTGCTGAATCAACTCCACCCATTGATCTTGTCATACTGAGGGATCACCCTAGATCCCAAGTGATTGGAGATATAACAGTAGGTGTACATACAAGGCATCAACTCAACCAAGATGTAATGTATGCCTGTTTTCTCTCTCAAGTTGAACCTCAATCCATAAAAGATGCTTAGCAAGATCCCCACTAGATCATTGCAATGCAAGAGGAACTCAACTAGTTTGAGAGATGTAGAGTTTGGGATTTGGTTCCAAGACCCAAAGACTACCCAGTCATTGGAACCAAATGGGTATATAGAAATAAGATTGATGCGCATGGTGCAATTGTGAGGAACAAGGCTAGGCTTGTTGCTCAAGGATATAGGTAAGAAGAAGTCATAGACTATGATCAAACCTTTGCACCAGTTGCAAGGTTAGAAGGAATCAGAATCATCCTTGCCTATGCTGCCTACAAGAAGTTTAAAGTCTACCAGATGGATGTGAAAAGTGCCTTTCTAAATTGAGTACTAAAAGAAGAGGTTTATGTTGAACAACCTCCAGGTTTTGTCTCTACAACCCATCCTTCTTATGTATTTAGATTGCATAAAGCCCTCTATGGTCTAAAGCAAGCTCCAAGAGCTTGGTATGAGACCTTATCTATCTTTCTGATAGAGCATGAATTCACTAGAGGCATAGTAGATAAAATATTATTCACTAGGCACCATAAGGATAAAATCTTGTTGTTACAAATTTATGTGGATGACATCATATTTGGGTCTACTGACTCTAAACTATGCAAGAGGTTTTCTGACCTCATGCATTCTAAGTTTGAGATGAGTAGCATGGGTGAGCTCTCCTACTTCCTAGGTCTCCAAGTGAAGCAGCTACCTGATGGCATCTTCATCTCCCAAGCTAAATATGCTAAAGAGCTTCTTAAGAAGTTTGGGATGGCTGATGCCTCAGCAAAGAAAACACATATGGCTACTAATGCTGTAATAGATTCTGATCCACATGGGAAACCTGTTGACCAAAAGTTATATAGGGGCATTGTTGGGTCACTATTATTTCTTACAGCTAGCAGACCTGATATAATGTTTGTCACATGTCTTTGTGCTAGGTTCCAAGTGAACCCTAAAGAATCTCACCTAGTTTTTTCTAAAAAGAATTTTGAGATATATAAATAGTTGTCCTAGTCTAGCCCTATGGTATCCTACTGAGTAAGAATTTGATTTAAATGGATATTCAGATGTTGACTTTACAGGATGCAGGGTCGACAGAAAAAGTACCTCAGGAACTTGTCAGTTTCTTGGTATGAGATTTGTGTCTTGGTTCTGCAAGAAATAATCATCTGTGTCTACATCAACAGCTGAAGAAGAATATAAAGCAGCTGGCAGTTGCAGTTCACAGATGTTGTGGATTCAGAATCAACTATTGGACTATGCTTTCAACTTAAATAATTCGACTCTATTATGTGATAACACAAGTGCTATATCCATAGCACATAATTCAGTCCAACAAAGTAGGACTAAGCATATAGACATTAGGCATCATTTCGTTAGAGTGTGTGTAGACAAAAACAAAATCAAACTTGTCTATATCTATATTGATTTGCAAAGAGCAGATATTTTCACCAAACCCTTGGATGAAAGAAATCACTTGTTCTTTATAAATCAGCTTGGCATGATCAATGGAGAAACCTTGATTTAATTTCTGTTTGGACACGACGAATTTTTCAAAGATCGTCGAATGGAGTTCGACGAATTGTGAAAAGTTCTTGAGATATTCGTCGAATGGAGATCAACTAACTGTCTGTGAGTGAAGTTATTTTCGTCGAACGAAGATCGACGAATCTACTTCAGAAAACGTTCATCGACTGGAGCTCGACGAAATGTCTTCAAATCTTCAGACAGAGATCGACGAATTATTTAACTACACTTTATTTCGTCGATCTCAGATCGAAGAATTATTTATTTTTCGTGGAACGAAGTTTGTCGATTCATATTCCGGAAAATCTTATATCTAGATTTTCTTCGACCTCCGTCCCATGCTTTCAGTGCACTTGCACTTGACCTTCATGTTTTTCTCTTGTAGGTGAACTAATGGCGATTCCCGCAGGGAGTCTTGCAGCGATGAAGTTCGATATAGGATTTGATGTGGATTTTGATTACTTCCAACAATCAGACCCTATCTTTCATGACATCCTGCAACTCCTTGATGAATAGCAGTTGAAGAATCTGATGTCCACTAGGATCAAGATAGCTGGCACTGAGATCAGAGAGTGGGTCTACACTTCTTCCACCACCGATGAGAATACCATGACCGGAACCATATCGGGTAATGCCGTCTCCCTTACTGCTGCAATGTTAGCCGAAATGTTTGGATTAAACAATGGTATAGAAGAATTAGAAATTTAAAATGAAGAGTTTGATGAGATGCTGAGCCTGATGTGTTATTCTGGAGAAACCCCTAACAAACTACTAAAGAAACACCTTTCTGCTGAATTTAAATTTCTAGCAGGTATTGTGGGCAAGATGTTGCTGGGCAAGCACACTGCTCATGATTACATTACCGGGAACCAATTCCTAGTAATGTGTGTTGTGGTGAACAAGAATCAGCTGAACTGGGCTCAGATTATGTTTGACCTGATTAAGAAGAAGAACAATAAAAAAGAGGTCTGTTTTGGAAGCATTCTGGGAAACTTCCTAAAGGAGAAGGCTATTGAATCACTGGTCTCCCCGACCATATTCATCAATGCCTCCAAGAGGCTCACATGTGCCATCTTTGGTAAATGGGAGAGGACCATCACTAAGCCCTCCAAAGCTCCATCCTCTTCCTCCAGGCCTTCTGAAAGCACAAGGGCAGTAATAGCCGCTCCCTCACCCTCAGAAGTAGCTCCCTCCTCTTCCAACATTCCTTCTCTTCAGCAACAACAACAACCACAACAACCAGTTCATATTCCTACTCCAGCTCCATCTCCTGCAAATTCTCCACAAATAGATATCACTGAAATCTCCCCTTCCACCATACAGGAATCCCGACAACCCTCTCCTTCCCAATCACCACAACCATCCCCACCTCAATCCCCCTTCAACCTCATTTAACTATCTAAGATCCTGACACCTTTATCTCCTCCCACACATTCAATCTCGTGATTCCCCCATCATCCCCAAATCAAGGACCCATCCCCACATCACAAATTCCACCCTCTACAACAGCTCCTCCCTCTGTCCCCTTCCCTTTCCTTGTCCAAACATACCTTCCATATTCTGCACCTGACTACATACATACGGATATGTCTAGTGCATTTTCTATTTGCTCTAATTATGGTCATCACAATCCCTACTCTTCCACTACTACAGAATCTCTCTATTTAAACTTCTCTGATATTGCTAAAGATTTACTTGCCTTTGTCTCTCCCACTCTTCAAATTCTTTAAAATAATGCTCTAGCTCCTCTCACTACTTCCATCCAAACTCTATCTGCCAAAGTTGCAGCTCTATCTCCCATCCCTTCTTCTGAGGTACTGGCTCCAGGACCCTCTACAGCCAGTCAGGGGGAGATGCTTCATGATGAAGAAGCTCCAGTAATAGCAGCAATAGCAGAGTTTGAAGCAGCAGCAACAGCAGCAAAAGAAGTAGCAGAAGCAGAAGCAGCAACAGAGTTTGATTCCTTTATGACTGATTCTTCTGAAGATATACCAGATCCTTCTGCAATCATAGACTTAATAGAATCATATACTGAGATGGATGAGCCTGTTTTGGCTGAAATAGATACTGCTGGTGATTATATTATAAATCCCACAGTAGATCTATTAAATTTATTGAGTATTTTTTATATAGCTTATTTGAATAATCTGGCAGCAGATAGTATCAAGCCAACTTTGGCTATAGTCCCCTACACCTCTCCCATAAGCCCCAAGGTTGCCAAGTAAATAAAGGCTAGTTTTGTTATAACAGAGGTTCCAGCTATAGAGGTTCCAGCTATTCCATCTCCACCAAAAGCTATTTGCCCCATTATTTCATCCCCTCCAAAAGATATTTCTGCTCCAACCTTCATAATGGATGATTCACCAATGCCTGATCTTGATGCACTGATCATGACAGATATAGAAAAAGAAAATAAAACAGTTGCTGAAAGCACTATTATTTATAGCCCTCCTGCACCAGTTCTAGTTCCTCCTCCAGCTCCTTCTCCAGCTCCTACTCAGGCTGAAAAGCCCATTGATAAATCAGTACTAAAGGCCATTGATGTCTTATATGATACTCCTCAGGATTCTGATGATGAGGATGATGATGATGAGGACTCTGATGATGAGTCCAAGAGAAAGAAAGTGTCTAAGAAGAGGAAAGCTCCTCCACCTCCTGCCCCAAAACCAAATCCATCAAATGACACTCCTTATTATATACTCTAGAAGATTACACCTTACAAGGGCATGCCAGCATGGATGCGGCTATCCAAAAACCAGCAAAAAGAATGGAAGAAAATTAGGAGATATTCACCTCCTCCTCAGAGATTCAGAAAGGATCCTCCTCCTCCTCCTCCACCTGTTGTTGGTGCTTCAAGTTCTTCAACTCAGAGGACTACCCAGTTTCAAACCAATCAAAGACAGCAGGGTAGGTCCTCATCTTCAGGAAGCAGCCAGCAAAGTCATTATTAATATGGCAAGCAGCAACATAAACAACTTCAACAACAACAATTCACTGAACATCAAAAGGCTAAAAGCCCCAAGAAACCTGCTTCCCATCATGTACCCTTTGAAGATCCTGAGACAACTACAACTGCTACGATGGCCAGGTTCCAGGAATTGGTTGGCCTATCCATGAATAATAAAGTAAAAGCTGAAGGGAAGGATCCATCTAAATATACTACAATGTCCAAGTACAAAAAGGAAGAGCTTAACAGGTTTGCTAAGGCCAACATATTTTTTAATGTTGATGATTATATGAAGTTACATCCAGAAGATGTAGTCCAAAGAGCTACCTCCCTTAATATCATTGCTATTGCTGACATGATAATGACAAAGACACAAGCAGCTAATCCAAACAGGGAGATTAAGTTTACTCAGCGAGGAGAGAAAGCCAAAGAGGAGAAGCACAAGGAACAAAGGAAGAAGAAATAAATTATGAACTGTTTTCAGTCTTTCTGTTTTTCTAAAACTGATTAGTTATGTTTCTGAGATAAAGCTTACTGTGTATATATATCTGCTGCACATTTAAATTTTTTATGCCAGATATATGTTTTATTGCTTTGTTATTAATGTAAGTATGTAATTAGTGACCTTACCCAAATAGAGGGAGATTGTTGGATCCCTAGTTAGATTTGGGCTAGGTTCACTAAATTAGGATGTTTGACCGAAGATGTATAGCTAGGGTCATGTCTGTGTCCTAGAGTCTAGGCCATGTCCTTAGAGTCAACATTGTATGGACCATCCATCAACATACTACAAAAGACTCAAGACTTAGAGAAATTTCAAAGATTAAGAAAATGATTTCGACGTTCGTCGAACTCAGGTCGATGAGAGTCGTGCTCAGCTCGATGAACTTAGAAAAAATTCTCTAAGCTGAGCTCGACGAACTTGACTCTCAGGTCGACGATTTCCAGAGTACAATTCAACATTACAAGTCCAGAATTTCTCTTAACTCCAATCGACGAACTTGGATCTTAGGTCGACGATTCCTGTGTATTCTACTTCAACATGTTATTTCAGAAACATCTAAGTATTCTAAGTCCAGAATCATGCTCCATTCGACGAATTCAACTTCTCAACTCGACGAACTTAGACCACAATCCTGATAAGCTTTTGTCAAGTAGCAGTTAGCAGTTCTCAGCTTGACGAAACTAGTTCTCAGGTCGACGAACCTAGTTCTCTCGACGATCCAAATTCTCAGGATGACGATTTCTGGATACTTCAATATTCTAGTCCAAGAACCATTTCTCTAAATGCTGGTCGACGAAGTTATATTCTCAGCTTGACGATCTTGATCCACAGAATTAGCATGGTTCCAGAGAAAGAAGTTAACTACCCTCAGGTCGACGATCTTGGATCTCAGCTCGATGAACAAACATTATCTGGTCAATGATCTTGGATCTCTGCTCGACGAAAAAAGATTATCTGGTCGACGAACTTGACTTCTCAGCTTGACGAACTCTGGACCAAGCTCGACGAATTCTATTATATGTTCGACGATTTCTGTGCAGTTCCAGACTTAGAAATTTCCCTCCTTCTATCACTTTTCTATTGCAATAATTCCTGAGTAATCAAAGCTTAAATATTATCTGAATATTACAGTTAGAAGCAAGCATTGATTACGATCTTCATCAGGATTATTACTTGCCGCTTTTCAAAGGGACAGTTGGGGAAATAAATCAATGCGAATATTCTCCAGGCCGTCAGCATTGAATGAAGGAAGAAATTCAAAATTGAGAAGGAAGATTACACAGAAATATAAAAAGGATTTTTTTATTCCTTCAGCAATAGAGACAACAACACAGTGCATAGGCTTTTCACCTTCCTTTCGTCTAAATACAGTGAATAAAATACACAGGGTAATAACACAGCAAAATCAGAAGCCCTAGACCAGAGAAAAACAACAAACTGAAGAAGAAGAAGAACATCAATCAAAAATAAAGAGTCTTCTTGCTTCTTCATCTCAGGATTCTTCAGAGGACAAATAAGATTCTATCTATCAAAGAAGCTCCGGGATACCTGCTGGTCAAGGCTGAAATATTGAAGGCCTACTCACCCTGCATCAAGGTTCAATCTACCTGAGTTCAATATCTCAGGGGAATCTTTTGCTAACATCAAGATCCACTAAAAGTCTTCTCATTTGTATTTTGAGAAAGAGAAGACATCATCACTCTCTCATCCCCTACTGTAAAAAGGGTTCTTTAACTCCCTTCAAAAGTTATTCTTGTTTTCAAGTCTCCTGAGAAAAGGTCTTGGGTTGGTTTTTGAGCACCTGATCAAAAGCTCAATGGTGGCAGTCACCTGATCAAAAAACTGCTAGTGGATTCCTACCAGGGTGGTAGAAGAGTGGATGTACCCAGGTTGGGAGAATTATTATAAAATTCTTGTGTTGTCTGGTTGTACTTTTTTTTATTCTTGCTGTGGCTGTGATAGTTAGGTTTTGCTGTGCTTGTGATAGTTAGTGCTTGTGATAGATTGTGTTATTTTAGGACTAAGTTTTTCTTTACAACAAAAGTTTTTAAGCTTTCAAGATACTCTATCCCCCCACCCCGCTAGAGTATTTCAGATCTAACCCTCACTTTCAAGTTTATCTCTCTGTTGTAGGATCCAAGTGGATCTGAGTTATTGGAAGGTTTAATTGCCTGAGGCTGGAGAGTTTATCTCTTTGTAGTAGGATCCAAGTGGATCTGAGTTGCTAGAAGGCTTGATTGCCTTGAGGCTGGAGAGTTTATCTCTCTGTGGTAGTATCTAAGTGTGGATCTGAGGTAGGGTTGTTCTCCCAGCATGAGTGTAGGGATTTGTGCTTGAGGTAGGTGGTTGTAGAGCCACTATGCTGTAGGTGACAAATTTTTCACTAAGTTGTAGGCCTTGGAGGAGGCTGAGCTATAGTTACCTGGAGGGGTACTGAGTGTAGGTGTGCTGCTGCACACTGAGAGTAAGGCTGTTGGCATGTCGTGTAAGCTCTAAAGAGCAAAGTGCTGGATTTTGTGCCTTGTCCAATAAGTAAGTTGGAAAGGTGGGAGGGAAAGTGGATGTACCCAATTGGGGAAGCACTATAAATACTTGTGTGCTTGCTGTGTGTGTTTGTTTTACTTTCTCATTGCTGGACATGAGGACAAGATCTAGACAGTGTAGTAGGAAAACATCAAAGGAAGCTATAAATTTCAAAGACCTATTCACCCCCCTCTAGGTGATCAGCTAACCATCAATTAAATAACTTTCACTTCCCTATAAAATCATATACGTACAAGCTGAACAATAATGGAACTAAAGCCTAAAGCTAAGAATTAGGTTAGAATCTAACCTGAAATCACTTGGGTGGAAGTTTGTGCTTCTTCCACTGTCACAACATGCAACTTACACTACCCTTTGTCCAGATGCTGCGGCGGAGACAAGGCTTGAAGTGGAACAGGCTGAAGCAGGGGCTGAGACCGCGGGAACCTAGACTTCAAATGCCCTTTCTGCTCACATTGGAAGAAGACCTTATCCTTCTTCCAACAATGTGTAACATCATGCTCCTTCAGCTTACACAAAAGTAAATACCAGCTCTCCTTTAGGTGTGATTTGAATTGCAAGAACTTGATACTGCTTCTGCGCTCCCAACCTTTTAAAACACTTCTCGAAGGGATGTCTTGGACCACCACAGAAACTACATGCTTCCTTGCTTCCTTTCTTCGAAGTAGGGCCAGATGCCCTGAAAGCTTCTACTGCCATCCAAATTTTTCTTGTACTTCCTTGCCTACAACCCATGATTCTTTGCATTATCTATCATCTCTACTTTCAAGGCAGCTTCTACTACTTCAACATAAGTCTCTGATTTGTACGGGCTAGCAAACTATTGGACATCGCTACGAAGTCCTCCTAGAAATCACTTCACACTACCTGTCTTAGAGGATCCAAGTATGGAGAAAACCTGCTCAACTTTCTGAAGTCCACGACCTGCCAAGGAAAATGGGCGTTTGCAATGCGAGCAAGACAAAAAAGTATTTGCCACGCTCGTTCTGTAGCAAATACCCTTTTGCCACGACTTTTAGCCACGATTTTAGTCTTTTAGCAACGATAATATGTCTTTCAGCCACTGAAAATTGGCGTTTGCAATATGAGCGCCGCTAAAAGTCACTTTTCTAGTAGCGCGACCTTGCACTCACTAACTTTGAGTTTCCTTTGCTTTAGGTGTAGAAAATTATTCATTAAATGGTCTTGCTCTAACGATGATAGAAACTTCTTTAGCACCATCCCATTAAAAGATTCCCACGAATATCCCTCTTCGAGGCTCTCTTTCTCTCGGATCCACCAGCTCATAGCAAGGCCCTTCAGCTAGTAAGGGGAAACAATTACCTTCTGATATGTAGAAATTCCCGAATACGAAAACTTCTCCTCAATGGAAATAATCCAATCATCTAAAGACATGAAATTAGCTCTCTCATCATAGGTAGGAGGTCCTAATCACTAAAAGTGTGAAATGAAATTCATCTCCGGTGGCAGTAGAACTGAAGGCACCTAGAGGAGTACGAGGAAGAAGTACAGTCTGACCCACTGCATGAAAGTTCTACTCGAGTATAAGACTTAGAAAATTCTGGAGTTAGGAAAATTACAAAGTACACGAGTGAAACACGATCTACTCGAGTAGGTATAATGAACTACTCGAGTATGTTTCTATCTACTCGAGTATGTGAGTATACTTACTTGAGTATATGAGTGTTTTTACTCGAGTCCATGACTTAGAAGAATTTTGTTGTTGGAACCTCTTTCTTCTAATGTAGTCAACTTGCAATTCTTTTCCCATGGTCCAATAGCTTGAATATGAAGTGTATCCCAATAGAGAGACCACACATGAGTCAACACCTTGGAATATGCAATGAGGGATTACATTGCACAGTTCCTATGTTTGGTGACCCATTGTGGACTGACATTGGTCTACACTTCCCAGTGAGATTCCTACAAACATATAACTCAAACCAAGCATCAAATACAACTTAATTCATCTTAGTTCTAGGGTGACTTCATCAAATCTGGGTTAGTGTGGATGTAATACCCAACACTTCTGGTATGTAGAAATTCCCGAATACGAAAACCTCTCCTCAATGGAAATAATCCAATCATCTAAAGCCATGAAATTAGCTCTCTCATCATAGGTAGGAGGTCCTAATCACTAAAAGTGTGAAATGAAATTCATCTCCTGTGGCAGTAGAACTGAAGGCACTAGAGGAGTACGAGGAAGAAGTACAGTCTGACCCACTGCATGGTCCAGCGCTCTAGGCTGCTGCCTTAAGGAGGTAGTAAATAAAGCCTGAATCTGTGATTGCATTGCAACTATCTGCCTTAATAAAGCCTCATTTCTCTACCGCAACCCTTCAATCAA
Organism: Platanthera guangdongensis; assembly: GCA_039583875.1. Lineage (NCBI taxonomy): Eukaryota > Viridiplantae > Streptophyta > Magnoliopsida > Asparagales > Orchidaceae > Platanthera > Platanthera guangdongensis. The sequence goes on from CM077150.1 coordinate 214,215,740, forward strand.
GGCCTCACTTTGCGCACCTGACGGCTCGCCCTCAGACTGGGGAGTCAACCTCATCACAATATTCTTTGGTGGAATTCCTAATAATATAATGAACAACTCATCAAATCCTAGCTTAATGAGTTCGTAGTTTTCTGACTTTCGTGAAGTGTAATGAGTTCATCATTAGGAGTCAGGATGTGGAAGAATCAGACTAACTATTGTTAAATGGTGCTCTGGATCGACAAAACATCGTCATTCCTGTGGAGGGAGAAAGAGAGTAGAAATACAGTAGGGTTAGATTAAGTATAACTTTAAATGAGATTTGCTATGGATAAATACCAATAATAATAAGTATATTGCGAAAGGGAGCTTTGGGCTTCAACCTATCATAGTTCCTAGTGCACTCGAGAGCCCATCACAGGGAATGCCTTGGGCAGTTTAAGGTTAACTTAAGTCATAAGACTAATTGGATTACAAGAGTAATTAGAAATACTCTAGGATTACACTTACACTCACACTCCCCGTTGTTGTGGGAGTTAGGTTGGGTCTCACGAGCGGTAGCCTCGGTGGTTTTGGTGATGGGTATTTTATCCAGGTGAGCCGATGGCTCGGATGGTTTTGTGATGGACGGGATAGTCCGGGGAGCTATGGCTCGGTGGGTAAATACATTAATATTTCATGTGCATAAAATATAAGGTGGTGGGTCTTCGGTGTTGGAGAGTCATTGCGCCGACACCAATATGTTGACTCAGCAATTGTGGTTTAGCACTTAGCCAAATAAATTCCGGTGTGACAGCCATCAAGAGTACGCAGGAGATTCGCTTAGTGCACTAGCGTTGAGGCGTATGATAGGTCTGACTGGTAGTGCTGATACCGATCTAGAGGTGGGCGAGGCCCAACCTACGCTTCCATTTTCCACTACGGAGGTATCCTGGGAGGTTAGGCTCCAGAAAGGGGGAACTAAAGGTCTGTGTGCACATAGTCGGATGTGTGAGTTTCACTTGTATGCTCATACCATAGCATACTTACATGACATAGCATAATCATTGCATATCACCCTTGACACCTATTGTATAAATTGGTATGAGAGTCTTTATACAATAGGCCTTACAAAACGACCCCTTGGTCTATAGGTTTCTATGGCCATTCCTATAGGTCATGGTTAGTTTACCTTCTTGTACTTTTACTTGCTCACCGTGTTCACGTGTATACTCATATTGCTTACCTACTATTTGCTTACTTATACATGCAGTGGTTTTATACTCATAATAGACTAGTTCCGCCATCACCCGCTTACTTTTGTTACTCTCCACCTTAAATAGCTTCCCTTTCCTTCTCCACGCTCGGTGCCTAGGAGCCATTGGGGAAGGGGTGGGGGATGATAGGACTTAGTTTTTTTGACCAACGGTCGTTGACCAAATCATTCTAGGGGATCGTGGAGGCAAACCTGGAGATGCAGCCACAGAGGTTGGAGCGCTTGGAGTTGGGACAGTCTAGAATGGGAGTTCAGGAAGCAAGAACAGTGAGACCCGATCATTAGTAGTTACTATAAATTTGCTTCCGCATTGAGTGTCTTGTAGTGAGGATCATGATGTATCGGGCAGGACCCCTTTTTATTTGTACTTTGATTTATCATTTCTGTGGACTCTCCCTTCGTGGGGATTTATTTTATATTCATGTGATTTCTGGTGGACTAGCATTTGAGTTTTACTTTACTCTTTATACTCACTCTTCTCTTTTGCGATCGGTATGACCAGCAGGATCAGCATTTTGTAGTGACGACCTTCCCGGGTCTGTTGGTGTCACCGCAAAGTGGCGATTCTGGGCATAAGACCCTGCTGGTTTTGCAAAAAAAAGGTCTTATTTGCCAAGACTAATTCAGAAATGACCAAGGATGAGGTGATGTTGGCTGTATTGGACAAGAGAGTCCAGAACATCATAGTTAGTGATATTGATAATTCTACCTTTAAGAACTTGGTCCACTGCCAAACCTCCGAAGAGATGTGGGACACCCTTATGGTCTACATGGAGGGCACTGAAGAGGTAAGAGATGATAGAAATTCCATGGTCAACCAAGAGTATAAGGCTTTCAGGCAATCCCTGAAATACAACATAGGTACTTGTTATGGAAGATTTTTCAGGATTATTAATGAACTGAGGACCTATGGGAGGGTCTTCAGTCATTATGAAACTAATGACAAGTTCCTAAGATCTCTCACTAGAGACTGGGATACTAAGATTTATGTCATAAGATAAGTGACCAAGCTTGCTGAGACTCATCCCCAAACATTGTTTGTAAAGTTGCTTTCCTATGAGATGCAACTAGCTGCTCTAAAAGAGGAGGAGGCCACCGGCAGATCCTAAGCCAAGGAGAGTCCATGGCATTCAAGGCAGACAATATCAGGAAAAGTAAGGAGAGGATTCCCTCTCCTCCAAGAACACCAGCTGATTCAGATAGCTCATAGTTAGATGCCTTAGAAAGCAGCATGTCAGATGAGGACTTTGCTGCCTTCTCCAGGAACTTTCAGAAGATGATGGAGAAGAAGAATTGGAACATTAGACCTTCCACCTCTTCTCATCATAAGAGGAATCATTTCAAGGCTGGCAGGTATGATTTTAAATCCAATAAATATAATTCTTCTAAAGTTGTTTGTTATTACTGTAGTAAACCTGGGCATGTGATAGATGACTACCTAGTGAAGAGGAAGGAAGATGCTGAGAAGAAACAACACCAACACAAGGGAAAGAAGGAGAAGTCATTTGTTGCTAAGAAAGAAAAGAGCTGGACAGACTCATCTTCATCTGAGTCTGAGGAAGAAGAAGCTTATATTGGGCTAGTTGTTGTTACTGCTGAATAGATAGCTGTAGCAGCAGATGAAGACTCTCCTATTGCTAGGATAGGTATCAGGGCCCCTCTATCACATCCAGATAGTGATTCAAAGGTGGATGAGGAAGATAAAGAAGATGCATACAGATACTATATGATGATGGCAATGACTGATAAGGAAACCAGCTAGGATCAGCTTGGTCAAAGGAAGATAAAATCTCTATCAACCTCTTCTTCTGAGTCTGGATATGAGACTAGTCCTTGTACAAAAAACTTTTCACCTAGTGGTGAAGATGATTTTGAATCAGGAGGTGATGTCAATCAATTGATTTATAGGTATGGATAACTTCTGGATACCTTCAAGAAGTGTAAGAAGTTGTCTAAGAAGCAAGCTGTGGAAATTGCCTCTCTTCAGCTGAATACTTCCCACTGACTAAAACATCATCTTTGATGAATCAAAAGGACAGGGAACTTGGACAACTTAGGATCTTAAATGACATCCAGATAGGCTCAATCAAGTATAATAATAGCCTCATCAGGTATCTTGAAGAGAGGCTAGGGAGGGAGAATAGAATTATGCTAGTTTTCCTAAGCCCAACATAGTGTTGCCCTTGATAGACTCCTTCTCCTCTCAGAAGGGTAAGAAGGGGTTGGGATTTAAGGAAAGCACTAGATTTGTTCCTTCCAATGGGAAGGTAAAAGCTCCATCTCCTTCTAAGCCTCCTGCTTCCATGCCTCCAAATCATTTTAGGAAAGTTATGTGGCCTTCAAACAGGTATGACCAAGAAAGCATATTTGGTCACTGGATGAATTACAGATCCACTGGTGTGAACAAAGATCTTCACAACCAGGGTGAAAGTTATAGCAAAATGAGTGCCTTTAAGGGTGCTCATAAAGAAATTCAAATGGACTATCATGGACTATTTGTCCTTGGTTCTTCAGCCCCCACTGTCAAGAATGTAGCTGCACCAAATGTTCAAAACCAATCAGCAAAGAATCAGACCAAAGGTCAATTCTCCAGCAAGCCTGGTTTGGATATGTCTGACGCTATCAGATGCATGCTTACTGAAAAGAGACTTGCTGCTGCAGGCACTCAGAGCAGGCAAAACATGTCAACGAGAAGACTTACCTTCAGTCAGATCCTTGCTGAAAGGAATCTGAAGAACGATGCTGCCCCTCTTCCTACTGTTCATCCAGCTATTAACCAAACTGTTAGGCCTGCACAAAAAAGAAGATACAACATTCATGAATGTTGTTGCTGTGTAAAAGTGGGAAACTTTGTTATAGACTGCTAGCATAAATCAAGAGTGCCAAGAGCAGCTGTGTGTCTACCAGTCAGAAATGTTGCTGGTTGACAAGTTCATTATAAGACTAACATGCACCTAGGACCCAATAAAAATTGGGGTCCTAATATAAAGTAAATTGTGTGATGCAAGTTAGTTCAAGTGGCCATACCCCTATATGGTACTTGGATAGTGGTTGTTTCAGGCACATGACTGGGATATGGAGCAACTTGAAGGAGTACACTCCAGTGAAAGATGGACCCAAGGTTACCTTTAGTGGTTCAGATAGAGGGGTGAATAGAGGCTATGGTAAGATTACCAATGATATAGTCACAATCACAATGGTGACTTATGGTGAAGGTTTGCAACACAACATCATAAGCATAGGCCAACCTTTTGATCTTCGATATGCTATTGTCTACCATAAGGATGAGTTCTGGATTAAGAGGTCAAGTGACCAAGAGGTCATCTTGACAGACACTAGGAGTGGAAATATTTACTATTTAACCATTCTTTGTCTAGATACAGACTCTCCTATTTGTCGAGTGGCAAATGAGAAAGTCTCATATTGTGTCTAATGACACAAGTGGCTAACTCATTTGAATTACAAGACTATTGACAAGCTCTTTAGTCAAGAGCTATTTAGGAATGGTCCTAATGTGAAGTGCACCATGGAGGACATTTGCTCAGCAAGCCAAAAGGTCAACCAAACCAAAGGCTCCTTTAACGACATTGGGACCAAAGACTCTGTGAGGTGTTTGTACCTCTTGCATATGGACTTTTTTGGTCTTATGCTAGTTCATTGTCTTGGTAGGAAACTCTACACACTTGTGGTAGTTGATGACTATTCCATGTTTTCTTGGGTATTCTTTCTCATGAAAGAAATGAAACCCTTGACATCATAATCAAGTTTGTCAAGCAAATTCAGAATGAGTTTAACAGCTCAGTGGTCAAAATCAGAAGTGACCATAAAACTGAATTCCAGTCTGAAAGCATGACAATATTCTGTGAAGAGCAAGGGATTCATCAAGTATTTTCTTCTCCAAGAACTCGCCAACAAAATGAGATTGTTGAGAGGAAAAATAAGACTCTCATAGAGGCTGGAAGAATATTGTTGAGTGATACATCTCTCCCAAAATATTTCTGGGTTGAGGCAGTGAATATTGTATGTCATGTACTCAGTAGGGCTTCTATCACCAAGAGCCACAAGAAGACTCCCTATGAGATCTTGAAAGGTAGAAAACAAAATCTGGGCTATCTCAGAATCTTTGGTAGTAAATGTTATGTGCTTCACAATGGGAAATCCTATGTGACTAAGTTTGCTGCCAAGTCCTTTGATGGTATTTTTTTTGGGTACAACAATCATAGCAAAGTCTATAGGATGTACAACTTCAAAAGCCAGGTTGTAGAAGAAACTGTTCATGTAGTCTTTGATGAGTCTAATATGATTAACCATGAGATGCCAAGCTCCTCATCTAGTACTTTAGGTGTAGACCAGATGATGGACCAACTAACCAACAAGGAAGCATCTTCAGTTATCTAGGATAAAGTGGACACTTAAGTAGAGGGACTACAAGATACCAATGAGGTGGATGAAGATCAGCAAGAAGCTACACCAGTATCTGAAGTTGAAGATAGATCGCCTACATTAATCGGACATATAAGGGATCATCCAAGACACCAGATCATTGGTGATGCAAGCCAAAGAGTAGTGACCAGGAGCAGTGTTGGGTACATTGGTCAAATGTACCTGATTTGAAGAAGCCTCACCCAACTCAATGATATACATCATAATGTATTTGATGTATGTTGAGTTTACTTGTGCAGGTTAAGTAATCACTGGACTGAAGCAAAAAGTTTCTAAGTCCATGTGTCGACACCCAGAGGGAAAGTGTCGACACTCAAGAAAGCTTGTGTCGACACCCAGACAAGCAGTGTCGACACTTGGAGTCATTGTGTCGACACCTGGGATGCAGAGTCGACACCAGACAGAAAGTGTCGACACTTGGAGCTGTGTCGACACTCAGTGAAGAAAAGTGCAGACAGAATGTGTCGACACAAGGAGCTGTGTCGACACCCAGTGAAGCTGTGTCTACACCAGAAAGTGTCGACACTTGGAGCTGTGTCGACACTCAGCAAAAGTCTGCAGAGACTAAGTACATGTGTCGACACTCAACACAATGTGTCAACACTAAGCAGAAGAGTCAGCACTTGAAGTAAGTGTCGACACCCAGCACAATGTGTCGACACTCAACAGAAGAGTCAGCATTTGAAGTATGTGTCGACACCCAGAACAATGTGTCGACACACAGCTGAAGACTCAACACTTGAAGAAAGTGTCGACACAAGGAGCTGTGTCGACACTTAGCAAAGAACAGAATTATTTCCAAAATATTCTAAGTACAAGTGTCGACACTAAAGGAATGTGTCGACACTCAGCTGAAGTCTCAACAGAAGAATCAAGTGTCGACACAAGGAGCTGTGTCGACACTCAGCAAGAATCAACATAGAAGACTATGTGTCGACACCAAGAAGCAGTGTCGACACTTAACAGATACAACACAAGAAGTTGTGTCGACACAAAGGAGATGTGTCGACACTTAGAAGAATTCAGCAAAAGCTAGAAGAACAAGTACTTGTGTCGACACTCAATTTCAGTGTCGACACATGCAGAAGAATCTGTGTCGAGACATACAAGGAAATGTGTCGACACCTTGTAGACTTGTGTCGACACTTACACAACATGTGTCGACACTTGGACTATAAGTGTCGACACTTAAAGACAGAAAGTCTCGACACTTACAGACAGTTAGAGATTTTCAAGAAATGACTGGATGACTTGACAGCTGCCGTTCCAGCCAGTCTACAGCACCTGTCAGAGATATCAGAAGTCAGTTATGGACCGGACCAGCCGGTTACCATGAAGAAGGCCTATAAATAGGCACCTACAGTTTACAGAAACTGTTGTCCAGATTGTTGTTCAAGTGGATCAGATTATTGTTCAAAAGTTCAGTTTGTTGAAAAACAAATTATTGAAGTGGTACCAAGAGTATCAACACAAGAAGATCTTGTAGTCCAAGTGCGGATCTAAGAAGTTGGAGAGAGAGGGCTCCTTCCAAGAAATCAGCCTCTGGAACTAGGCTGAGAAGAAGGATTCAGATACAATTCTGGATCTTAAGTAGCAGAGGTCAAGGAACTACTGCAGGAGGATTCAGTCTTATTCAGTTCTACTCAAGAAGCTTTGAAGAAAGCTAAGTCAGGGTGAATCCAGCTGAGTTCTTCCAAGAACTCATCAAGAAACTCTCAACTCCCCTCTTTCATTTCTGAGTTGTTGAGTTAATTTTTGTAATACATTTTAACTTGTAGGATCCTTTGGATCTGAGTGATTTGTAAGCCTATAACTATAAAGGCTGAGGGTAGGGCTTGTTAGCCTGAGTGTAGGAGATTGAGATCTCTGAGTGTAGGCCTTGTTGGCTGAGTGTAGGCCTTGGTTGGCTGAGTGTAGGCCTTGATTGGCTGAGTGTAGGCTTTGGGATAAAGCTGAGTTGTAAGGCTTTGGGCCTGAGGTGTAGGAACCAATTTGGGTTCTGAGACAGTGGAGGAGTTTGACCGAATCTAGTACACTGCTAGATAGGCGAAGGGGAAAGTGGATGTACCCATATCTTGGGGAACCACTATAAACCACTGTGTTGTGCTGTGATTGTGCTGTGTATGCTGTGAATACTTTGAGATTGCTGTGCAAAAGGTAAAAATCTGTGATAATAAACTGTTTGCTGCCAGTAAAGTTAGAAAAGGATTAGGTCACCTATTCACCCCCCCCTCTAGGTGTTTAGGTACCATATCTTTCAAGTGGTATCAGAGGGAGGTTCCTCAAAAAGGACTAACAGTCTGAGGAGATCCTGTTTGGCAGATTCAGTGTAAGACAAAACACAGTTTCAAGAAATTCAAGAAAATCAAGAAACATGGGTTCTTCTGAGAATCACAAGGAATTGGGTTCCATGAAATTACCCATATGCAGGAAAGAGATCTTTGGGATCTGGAAAGAAAGGGTAAGGCTATTTATGGAAGCCTCTGACCCTAGAATCTACATCACAGTAAAGGAAGGGCCTTATGTGCCAATGAAGATTTCTGTTTTGGATGCAAATCAGAGAACTCCAAAGGATTTCTCTGAGATGACTAAGGATGAGATTGTCCTAGCTACAATGGACAAGAGGGCACAAAACATTATTGTAAGTGCCATAGATGATGCAACATTTCAGAATCTTATACACTGTAAGACAGCTAAAGAGATGTGAGACACTCTTATAGTGTATATGGAAGGATCTGAAGAAGTTAGGCAAGATAGAAAATCCTTGCTAAATCAGGAGTATGAGAGCTTTAGACAAGGTAAAGGTGATAGCATAACTGAGTGCTACAAGAAGTTCTACAGAATAGTAAATGAACTCATGTCTTATGGAAGAGAGTTCAGTAACTATGAACTAAATGATAAGTTCTTAAGGTCCCTAACCAAAGATTGGGACACAAAGATCTGTGCCATAAGAGAAATGGCTAAGTTGGGGGAAATTCCTCCTCCTACACTGTTTGGCAAGTTATTGTCATATGAGATGCAGTTGACAGTGAGGAAAGAGGAGGAGAAATCAACAAGTATTGAACACAAGGAAAGATCAGTTGCTTTCAAGACAGAAGTTCCCAAAAAGTGCAGGAATAAGTCATCAACTCCACCTCCAGAGGTAGTTGATTCAGAGTCTAATGAGTCAGTCAGCACAAAGAGTGAGAGCAGTGAAAGTGATGAAGACTTTGCTGCCTTCACTAGGCACTTTCAGAAATTCTTGAAGAAGAAACAATGGAGGTCAAGACCTTCTTCTTCAAAGGGAAAGGAAGTCTTTTATCAGGAGAAAAAGCCTTCAAAGAAAGACAGGAAGAGGACAAAGTCAAGCAAGGCAACTGGATCTAAGATAGTGTGCTACTGCTGCAATAGACAGGGCCATGTTATTGCAGATTGTCCAGAAAAGAGAAAGGAATCTGGTGACAGGAAAAAGACTCACTTCAAAGGAAAGAAAGAGAAGTCTTTTGTTGCCAAGAAGGAGAAGACTCTATCAGATATCTCCTCTTCAGAAACTGAGTCTGAGGCTGAAGCCTACATAGGGCTGTTTGCTGAAGAAGAAGAGGATGAATTCATGCAGATCATGGAGTCTATTTATGAACAAGAAGACAGTCAATGCCAAGGACTAATGGCTTTGACAGAGAGTGCCAAAATCCTGGAGCAGCCAGGACCCAGTCAGGTACAAAGTTCAAGTTTAAATTCAGTTTCTTGTTCTAGTTCAGAATCAGATTCATCTTCATCAAGTGATGAAAGTGTATCTGAGTCTGAGGATGATATTCATCAACTTATAGATGAATATAAGGTGATGTTGCAAGCTTACAAGAAAAGCAAGTCCTTAGCCAAAAGTCAGGCAAAGGAAATTGTTGATCTTAAAGCTGCTGCAACAGATTTGAGAAGCAATTTGATCAAAAGCTGAATGAGATAGCTAGGCTGAAACACATAACAGTGATTCAGATGAGTACTATATCATTTAAGAATGATCAAATTAAGAGTCTGGAGATCAATCTTCAGAAGGAGAAGGACTTAGTTGCTAGGTTTTCTAAACCAAAGTCAGTGTTACCTTTAATTGATGAATTTGTTCATCAAAAAAGCAAGGCTGGACTGGGCTTTATTAGACCTGCAAGGACTGAGCAGTCCAAGTCTAAGTCCAAGGGCAAAGCCCCAGCATTCAACAAGACTGCTGTAGATAATACAGCAAAGGCTGTACCTAAGCAAAGGTACAACAAGTTTGAATGTTGGTGCTGTGGCAAAATTGGCCACTTTGCAGTGGACTGTTGGCACAATGCCAGTGCCAAGGTGAGTAGCAAGCTACCTGTTGGAAAACATGCAGGGAGCTTTGTCAGATTGCAGACTAACAAATACCAAGGACCCAAGAATTCTTTGGGTTCTAAGGTCCATTAATCTGTTTTGCAGGTAAGTCCAAGTGGCCACACCCCAACATGGTACTTGGACAGTGGATGTTCCAGACATATGACTGGAACAAGAAGATTACTAAAGGAATACATTCCAGTAAAAGATGGTCCAAAAGTAACCTTTGGTGGTTCTGAAAAAGGAATCATCAAAGGATTTGGTAACATTTCTACAAACTTAGTTACCATTACTCAAGTGGCTTATGTTAAAGGGTTGAAACACAACCTAATAAGTATAAGTCAATTAAGTGATGTAGGGTATGACATCTCATTTGTTAAAAATGGTTGTCATATCAAGAGGTCAAGTGATCAAGAGATCATTTTGACAGGTTATAGGAAGAGGAATGTCTACTGCCTAGACATTATGATTGAGAACAATGGTTCTCCAGTTTGTCTTGTAGCTGATGAGACAGTCTCTCATTGTGTCAAATGGCACAAGAGGCTAGCCCATCTTAACTACAAGACTATTAGCAAACTCTTTAGCAAAGAGTTAGTGAGGAATGGTCCTCAAGTTAAGTGTGTCAAAGATGGTATTTGCTCAGCTTGTCAAAAGGGCAAGCAGACTAAATCCACCTTTAAAAGCATAGAAAACAAAGATGCTGTGAGGTGTTTGTACCTCTTGCATTTGGATCTCTTTGGTCCAATGCCAGTTCACAGCTTAGGTAGGAAGGTCTATACCCTTGTAGTTGTAGATGACTACTCAAGGTTTTCCTGGGTGTTCTTCTTAAGACAGAAATCTGAAACACCTAGTGTCTTCTACAGCTTTGTCAAGCAAATTCAGAATGAACTAAATAGTACTGTGGTCAAAATTAGAAGTGACCATGGTACTGAGTTTCAGTCTGAAAGCATGACAAAACTATGTGAAGACTTTGGGTTATTTCAAGAATTCTCTTCACCTAGAACACCTCAGCAAAATGGCATTGCTGAGAGGAAGAATAGGACCTTGATAGAGGCTGGTAGAACCCTACTAAGTGATACATCACTGCCTGAGTATTTCTGGGCTGAAGCAGTTAACACTGCATGCCATGTTATAAATAGGGCTACCATCACTAAAGGGCTAAACAAGACCCCCTATGAAGTTGTGAAAGGCAGGAAACCAAACCTATCCTACTTCAGGATCTTTGGTTGCAAATGCTTCATACTTAACAATGGGAAGTCTTACTTAACTAAGTTTGCTGCCAAGTCCCAAGAGGGAATTTTTGTTGGGTACAGCAATAATAGTAAGGCTTATAGAGTCTACAACTTGACTACACAAGTTGTAGAAGAATCAGTGCATGTAGTTTTTGATGAGACTAAACTTATTAATAATGAGTTGTCTAGCAATGTATGCAGCCCCACAGGTTTGACAAAGAAAATGGACAAGCTTACTATAGAAGAAGTGCCTGCTGCAAGACAGCAAGGAGAGGAGAGTAGCTGCTGTCCAGGGGGAGAACTACATGTGCCAATAGCTGAAGAAATCCAAGGTATACAGCATGATGCAGATGCTGAAGTGGTTCAACCAGAAGTAAGATTGCCTCCAGCCAACAGGCATCTAAGAGATCATCCAGTAGAGCTGATTATTGGAGATCCAAGACAAGGAGTTCAAACTAGGAGCAGAAATCAGAATGCTGCAATCTATTCCAGTTTTCTGTCACAAGTTGAACCTAAGAAGTTTGAAGAAGCAATACAAGATCCACAATGGACTGAAGCAATGCAAGAAGAGCTTAATCAGTTCAAGAGGTGCAAGGTCTGGGAATTGGTTCCTAAACCTAAAGACCACAATGTAATAGGAACTAAGTGGATCTACAGGAATAAGATGGATGAACAAGGGGTCATCATTAAGAATAAGGCTAGACTGGTTGCTAAAGGATATAGGCAAGAAGAAGGTATTGACTTTGATCAAACCTTTGCTCCAGTAGCCAGACTGGAAGCCATAAGGATGTTCTTGGCCTATGCAACCTATCAAGGATTCAAGGTATACCAAATGGATGTCAAGTCAGCATTCCTAAATGGTAATTTGAAAGAAGAAGTCTATGTGGAGCAGCCTTCAGGTTTTGTTGATCCAACTCTACCTCATTATGTCTATAGACTTAGGAAAGCTTTATATGGGTTAAAGCAAGCCCCTAGGGCTTGGTATGAAACCCTATCTAGTTTCCTCATTGAGAACAAGTTCTCAAGGGGGAAAATAGATAAGACTCTATTCCTTAGGGAATCTAGAGGCAAAGTCATACTAGTCCAAATATATGTAGATGACATTATATTTGGGTCTACTGAAAGCAGCCTTTGCAAAAAGTTTGCAAAACTTATGCAAGGTCAGTTTGAGATGAGTAGTATGGGAGAGCTGAAGTTTTTCTTGGGTCTCCAAGTTAAACAGACTGAGAGTGGTTTGTTCATTTGTCAGTCAAAGTTCACCCTAGAACTCATAAGGAAGTATGGTATGGATTCATCCAGTACCATGAAGACTCCTATGGGGTCAAGTATGTCTCTTAGCAAGGATGATGCAGGGAAACCTGTAGATGAAACCTTGTATAGAGGGATAGTTGGCTCCATATTATACTTGACTGCTAGTAGACCAGACATCATGTATGCTACAAGTGTTTGTGCAAGGTATCAAGCCTGCCCTAAAGAGTCTCATTTGACTGCAGTCAAAAGAATAATGAGATATCTAAAGGGCACTCCCTATCTAGGCCTCTGGTACCCTAGGAATGGAGATTTTGATCTAACAGGTTATTCAGATGCAGACTTTGCAGGATGCAAAGAGGATAGAAAGAGCACTACTGGAACGTGTCAATTCCTAGGTGGGAGTCTAATTTCATGGAGTAGCAAGAAGCAAACCAGTGTGGCTATCTCCACAGCTGAGTCAGAGTATGTGGCTGCAGGAAGTTATTGTGCTCAACTTCTGTGGATTCAACATCAGCTAGAGGACTATGGATTTTAGGTAAGTAGAACTCCACTTTTCTGTGATTCTATAAGTGCTATTTCAATAGCTAATAACCCTGTATCCCATAGTAGGACAAAACATATTGAGATTAAATATCATTTTCTTAGGGAGCATGTAGAAAGAGAAGATATTTTATTAGAATATGTTAAAACAGATGAACAAGTAGCTGATATGTTTACTAAGCCACTAGAAGAAGCTAAGTTCAATAGATTCAAAATTGAACTAGGAATGATAAACTTAGAGTAAGTTTACAGATTTGAAAATGACTAAGTAAAAAGGTGTCGACACATAGACAAGTCTATGTCGACACAGAATAGTGGTGTCGACACTTCAGGAAAAAGGTGTCGACACATCTAGGAATGTGGTGTCGACACTTCAGAATGTTAGTGTCGACACATGTCAAGTAGGTGTCGACACATCCAATATGGTGTCGACACTTAAGTTTTACTCAGAATTTTTCTAAGTAAAGTCTCGACAATGTGTCGAGTTATGTTGTGTCGACACATAACCATGTGTCGACACATAAAATCTGTTGACTAAACTTGTGTCGACACATATGTGTCGAGACATTATAAGTCAGTGTCGACACTTGTTGCCAGTGTCGACACATTTTAAGTTAGCTGTCCCGCCTGTTCATCTTCAAAATCAGAAAGGTATAAATAGGGTTCTGTCTTTGTTTGTCGACACGCTTTCAAAGTTTCGAGACCAAAACTACTGTGTCGACACCTCACTTTTCTAAAGACAAATTCTACAAACCCTAATGGCCCCTAAGCTTGAGGAGAACGTTAACGAAGGCTATGAGCTTGTGCGCGGCGCGTTCGACGATGCTGATCAAGAAATCAGGGCCGTAGTAACCCTAGTCGCCGATTCAGGGTTAGAGTACTTAGTTTCTGAACCAACTAAGATATGGAAGAAGGAGGTGCTTGAATTTCTGAATGGAGCTGCAGTAGATGAATCTGGATACAAAATCAAATCCAGAGTTCATGGAAAAAAGGTTAAGGTAACCCCAAAAAGTCTGAGGAAGATTCTTCAATTGCCAAGAACTCAAGATGAAGAAGAGGTGACTGCTTCAAAGACCAGGGAAGCTCTTACCTGGTGTGGACTAGATCCAAAGATGAAGATAGGATCTGTTTTCAACAGAAAAGGCATGAATAATCAAGGGAAGTTCATGTCTGAGATAGTGGGAAAAGTCTTGCTCAGCAAACCTGGAGGGCATGACACAGTGTCTGCCTATATGTTTGGAATCATTACAAGGATCATATTCACTCTGAAAACAGACTGGTCAATAGTGGTTTTTGACAAGATCAAGGAGAGCTTGAAGAAGCCCAATCTGGGCAGAATCATCAGTCTCTACCTAGCTGGTACCATACCAGAGGTAATGAATACTGCTGCAGGCAGCAAGATAAATCACATGAGGAAGATGGATCTAAGGATCTTTTCAAGATGGGACAGGGTGTTGTCCAAGGAAATGCCAACACCAGAGAAGACAGTTACTGAGAAAGTCACTCCTCTTAAGAAGAAAAGGAAGATAGCTCCTGTGGCACAAGAGTCCTCCAGCAGTTCTGGTAGTGAAGAACAGGTTGTTTTCACTCCTGATGATCATGAGGAAGTGCTAGCAGTGAAGTCTCCTGCTCCTCCAGCTGATGCTGAGATCCAGGAGGAGCTGCCTCCAGCTAGCCCCATCCACAGGGATCAAAGCCAGGGGGAGCCTCCAGTTGTAGAAGAACCATCTACACTGGACAGTGAGCAAGCCACCATCATCATCCAAGAGGTACTCACTGACCTAAAAACTTTAGAATATCTTATAGAAGATGCTGATTTGTCTGATGTTCCTCAGCAAACACAGCTGCCTAGTCAAGTTCCAGATGTTGTTAGAGAGGACACATCTGCTGTATAAGAAGAGATTCCTGCTCCAGTAGTTGAAGAACAAAGAATGTCTCCAGCTTTTTCACCCCCTGAATACACAATGGAAGACTTGTTCCTAAATTTGGATCAAGCAGATTTTGACAAGGAAATTGATGCTGCTGAAGGAGAGAATACTACTGCTGAGGGGGAGCAAATGCAAGTTCTGGAGGAGCCTATAAGGCAAGAAACTGAGAAGGCACAAGATGTGCAAGCTGACAAGCCTCAAAGCCCTAAGGAGAGGGTTGATATTGCCAGCACTTCTGCCTCTGAAGATGAGGAGACTGCAAGGGCAAGGAAAAAGAAACTCTATGTATTCAAGAGAAGGAGCCAGAGTTACAAGAAGGCTCTGCAAATTGTAGCCCCACAGCCTATAGTTCAATAAGCTCCAACTGTTGACTATAGTGCTTTACTGATTGCACTACAGATTAAAATGGATGAACAAAGGAAAGCCATAGAGGCTTATGTTGATGCAGGGCACAGATCATTACAGTTTGATCTTGCCCAAGATATAAAATCTATAAGGTTTGAGATGAATCTCAACAAGAAGGAGATGACAGACTGCTTCCACAAGAGTGGAAATGCAGTGGTGTATTTGGCAACACACCAAGAGAAGATCAAGGCACAGGTGGATGATATAGCATTGAAACAAGGATATGTTCTTGAAAATCAATTAAGAATGAATGACAATTTGACTGAATCCCACAATGCTATTGTCACTGAATTAAAGAATAAGGTTGCTGAACCTTCTACATCTACTGATGCTGCTAAAGCTAAATTTGATAAAGTCTTTCAAGAGGAAATTACTGCTGTAAAGACTGCTATACAAGCCTCCCAGAAGGTCATATCTGAACAACTTACAAAGCTTAAACCTTACTTTAAAGAAGGAATCAGATACTTGGATGCACAAATCAGATTTCAAAAGGATGATGTCAGAGATCACATGGCCAGAGAAGTCATAAAGGGGGAGAGAGTGTTAGTCAAGGCAAGTTCTGAGCATGCCAAATGGATATCAAATTCAATCAGGGCTACACTTGGATACCCTCCTCTGTGTGATGACCAAGAAGTTGCTGAATCAGGCATTAACCCTGCCTATTTTGGAGGTGAGCAACCAGAAGTAGCTCAGGTCATTTATCCACCTCCAGACTTTGAAATGATTCAAGCAGATGTGAGCACAATGTATAGCCCACTTGAGGGCAAGGACAATGTCCACATTGAAAAGGTTGTTCAACTTATTACTGAAGCCATGCAAGAGGCTCTACAGAAAGAGGAAGAGACAAGGTTGTCCAAGAAGAGGTTTAGGGAACAAGAAGAACAAAAGCCAGATTTTGAACAGTGGAGCCCTACCTCTAGGAATATAATTTTAACTGCCTGGAAAGCTGCCAAGGACAATACACATGACAGGAACAAATGGTTCTCTGAAGCTGAATGGAGAAAACATGAAATAAGACAAGAGGCCATTGTTAATTCAGAAGGAAGGCTAAGATGGGAAAGTTACCTCCTACTGCAGTGGAGCCTAGCAAGTACTTCCCCAAGCCATATCACTACTTTGAGAGGCAGAAGATCAAGGCAGAAGCACTCAAACAGAAAGATCTAAAAGGCAAGAAGCCTGCTGTTGCTGAAACTGCTGAAGCACTGTCAAAGCTCAAGTCCAA
This sequence comes from Platanthera guangdongensis, assembly GCA_039583875.1. NCBI lineage: Eukaryota > Viridiplantae > Streptophyta > Magnoliopsida > Asparagales > Orchidaceae > Platanthera > Platanthera guangdongensis. Next base: position 214,232,318 of record CM077150.1, read on the forward strand.
CCTGGCAAAGGCATAGTTATCAAAGAACCAGACCAGAAATAGATTAAGAAATTACTTGAAGATTATTTTGTAATCTTTTAAATGTAAAACATTTTTGTAAACCATTGAAGGTGTATTAGAAAAATGTTAGAACAATATATGATAAATATATTTCATTATTGTTCTGTGAATGTGTCTATTTCTTGTTCTGAAATGATGAATGTGTATACATGTGTGAATTATTACATGTTTATGTTCACCCTGCTGTAAATAATCTGCTTTACATCATTTTGTAATCTTTAATTATGAATGGTGTATATCATTGACTAAGGGTTATGACTTCTCCAAATAGGGGGAGATTGTTGGGTACATTGGTCAAATGTACCTGATTTGAAGAAGCCTCACCCAACTCAATGATATACATCATAATGTATTTGATGTATGTTGAGTTTACTTGTGCAGGTTAAGTAATCACTGGACTGAAGCAAAAAGTTTCTAAGTCCATGTGTCGACACCCAGAGGGAAAGTGTTGACACTCAAGAAAGCTTGTGTCGACACCCAGACAAGCAGTGTCGACACTTGGAGTCATTGTGTCGACACCTGGGATGCAGAGTCGACACCAGACAGAAAGTGTCGACACTTGGAGCTGTGTCGACACTCAGTGAAGAAAAGTGCAGACAGAATGTGTCGACACAAGGAGCTATGTCGACACCCAGTGAAGCTGTGTCTACACCAGAAAGTGTCGACACTTGGAGCTGTGTCGACACTCAGCAAAAGTCTATAGAGACTAAGTACATGTGTCGACACTCAACACAATGTGTCAACACTAAGCAGAAGAGTCAGCACTTGAAGTAAGTGTCGACACCCAGCACAATGTGTCGACACTCAACAGAAGAGTCAGCATTTGAAGTATGTGTCGACACCCAGAACAATGTGTCGACACACAGCTAAAGACTCAACACTTGAAGAAAGTGTCGACACAAGGAGCTGTGTCGACACTTAGCAAAGAACAGAATTATTTCCAAAATATTCTAAGTACAAGTGTCGACACTAAAGGAATGTGTCGACACTCAGCTGAAGTCTCAACAGAAGAATCAAGTGTCGACACAAGGAGCTGTGTCGACACTCAGCAAGAATCAACATAGAAGACTATGTGTCGACACCAAGAAGCAGTGTCGACACTTAACAGATATAACACAAGAAGTTGTGTCGACACAAAGGAGATGTGTCGACACTTAGAAGAATTCAGCAAAAGCTAGAAGAACAAGTACTTGTGTCGACACTCAATTTCAGTGTCGACACATGCAGAAGAATCTGTGTCGAGACATACAAGGAAATGTGTCGACACCTTGTAGACTTGTGTCGACACTTACACAACATGTGTCGACACTTGGACTATAAGTGTCGACACTTAAAGACAGAAAGTCTCGACACTTACAGACAGTTAGAGATTTTCAAGAAATGACTGGATGACTTGACAGCTGCCGTTCCAGCCAGTCTACAGCACCTGTCAGAGATATCAGAAGTCAGTTATGGACCGGATCAGCCGGTTACCATGAAGAAGGCCTATAAATAGGCACCTACAGTTTACAGAAACTGTTGTCCAGATTGTTGTTCAAGTGGATCAGATTATTGTTCAAAAGTTCAGTTTGTTGAAAAACAAATTATTGAAGTTGTACCAAGAGTATCAACACAAGAAGATCTTGCAGTCCAAGTGCGGATCTAAGAAGTTGGAGAGAGAGGGCTCCTTCCAAGAAATCAGCCTCTAGAACTAGGCTGAGAAGAAGGATTCAGATACAATTCTGGATCTTAAGTAGCAGAGGTCAAGGAACTACTGCAGGAGGATTCAGTCTTATTCAGTTCTACTCAAGAAGTTTTGAAGAAAGCTAAGTCAGGGTGAATCCAGCTGAGTTCTTCCAAGAACTCATCAAGAAACTCTCAACTCCCCTCTTTCATTTCTGAGTTGTTGAGTTAATTTTTGTAATACATTTTAACTTGTAGGATCCTTTGGATCTGAGTGATTTGTAAGCCTATAACTATAAAGGCTGAGGGTAGGGCTTATTAGCCTGAGTGTAGGAGATTGAGATCTCTGAGTGTAGGCCTTGTTGGCTGAGTGTAGGCCTTGGTTGGCTGAGTGTAGGCCTTGATTGGCTGAGTGTAGGCTTTGGGATAAAGCTGAGTTGTAAGGCTTTGGGCCTAAGGTGTAGGAACCAATTTGGGTTCTGAGACAGTGGAGGAGTTTGGCCGAATCTAGTACACTGCTAGATAGGCGAAGGGGGAAAGTGGATGTACCCATATCTTGGGGAACCACTATAAACCACTATGTTGTGCTGTGATTGTGCTGTGTATGCTGTAAATACTTTGAGATTGCTGTGCAAAAGGTAAAAATCTATGATAATAAACTGTTTGCTGCCAGTAAAGTTAGAAAAGGATTAGGTCACCTATTCACCCCCCCCCCCTCTAGGTGTTTAGGTACCATATCTTTCAAGCAAAAATATCAACACAACACTATACTCAAGCTTCCTGTCACAGGTTGAGCCAAAGAAGTTTGAATAGAGCAACATAGATCAGTTTTGGATTGTTGTTATGCAAGTGGAACTGAACCAGTTTAAGAGATGTAAGGTCTGGAAGCTAGTTCCCAGACCACAAAGACATAATATCATTGTAGTTAAGTGGATTTACAGAAATAAACTTGATGAAAATGGCATTATAATCAATAATAAGGCAAGGCTAGTAGCTAAAGGGCTACATGCAAGATGAAGTTATTGATTTTGATCAAACCTTTTCCCCTATATCAAGATTGGAGGGCATCAGATTGTTCATTACATATGCTACACATAAAGAATTCAAGGTCTACCAGATGGATGTGAAGTCAGACTTCCTAAATGGTGACTTAAAAGAGATAGTCTATGTTGAACAACCTCCAAGTTTTGTTATTCCTAACTCACCTGATTTAATTTATAGACTTAGGAAAGCCTATATAAGCTAAAGCAGGCCCCTAGATCATGATATGAGCCTTTGTCAAGCTTCCTCATTACGAACAAATTCTCAAGGGGGAAGATAAACAAGACCATATTCCTTATGGAATCTAAGGGTAAGATCATCCTAGTCCAGATATATAGATGACATTATCTTTGGATCTACTAATGACAATGTTTGAAGAAATTTTGCCAAACTTATGCAAGGGAAGTCTGGCAAGAGCAGAAAGTGTGAACTTAAGTTTTTTTGGGTATCCAAGTTAGACAGACTGATGATTACTTGTCCATATCCCAGTCTAAGTTCATAAGGGAGTTAATCAAGAAGTTTGGTATGGAGAATTCCTCCACCATAAAAAATCCCAAGGGGTCAAGTATGCCTATAGACAATAATGAAGCAAGGAAAACTGTTGATGAAACTTTGTATAGTAGGATAATTGGCTCCCTTCTATATCTAACTGCAAGTAGGCCAGGCATCATGTATGCTACATGTGTTTGTGCTAGGTATCAGGCTTGCCCTAAAGAATCTTACTACTCAACTGCAAAGTGGATTTTGAGGTATCTTAAGGGCACACAAGATCTTGGCCTATGGTACCCCAGGAATGGGGAGTTTGAGCTAACTGGATATTCAGATGCAGATTTTGCAGGCTGCAAAGAGGACAAGAAGAGCACTTTTGGCACCTGTCAATTCTTGGGAGGGAGACTTGTGTCTTGGAGCAGTAAGTAGAATACAAGTATTGTAATCTTAACTGCAGAGTCAAAGTACATTTCAGCAAGTAGCTGTTGTGCTCAGTTGTTATGGATCCAGCAACAACTCCAGGATTATAACCTCCAGATGAGTAGAAGTCCATTATATTGTGATTCTACTAGTTCTGTCTCAATTGCTAGGAATCATGTCTCACACAGTAGGACTAAGAATATTGAGATAAGATACCATTTCATTTGGTAGCATGTGGAATGTGAAGATATCAACCTTGAGTTTGTCCCAATAGACAAACAAGCACCTGACATCTTCACTAAGCCTCTTGATGAATCAAAGTTCAACACCTTCAAGTTTGAATTGTGTATGTTGAACCTAGCATAACTTTAGTTTCTCCCCATGGTGTGCAAGTTATACTTTTTCTTGCAGGCAGACAAGTACTTCAAGGAATTGAAAATCCTTCAAGATTATATATCTTGAGATGTATCATGCTGGTTGAAGAACTATCCAGATGATGTAGATCAAAGGGTCTATCAGGAAAGATGATAGATGAATCTTCAGTTGAGGGGGAGCAAGTCTAACACTACTCTAACACTCACAAGTGGTTCAACTGCTGCCTATTTGTAATCAAAAAGGGGGAGCAGAAGATCAGAACCTCCCTGTCTATTTACAGAAGTCAAAAGGAGGAGGAGAAGGATATGAACAACGATATGAAATTGGTATCATATGACATGAGGAGAAGTATACAAGTGGTATCATAACTATGAGAAGGATATGATGAAATCGATCAAGACAAGGTAGTAGCAATTAAGGGGGGAGCATGAGTAGGTGTGACCTGCAGGAAAGAAAGTATGGTAACTATAACTTCTCTTTTTATATGTTTTACAAGTTGAAATATTATTGTTGCATTAGGTAGTGTATGTCATTGACTCATTTGATTGATGATTTTGACTTCTTCAAATTGAGAGAGATTGTTGGGTCCATTGCTCATAATGTCCTAGATTTGAAGAAGTTAATCATATCAATGACATACACAAAGTTATATTGATGTGTGTTAAGCTCATGCATGCAGGTTGTCATTGAAATATTGATAGGACAAGTATTCCAAGTTAAGGGACAGGTGGACACAAAGATAGATGTTGGACAGTCAGGAATTTGCTTAAGTCTACAGGCATTAAGTGAAGCTTACTCACTCAATGCCAAGTGCAGGAAGTTAGTTAAGTACACAGGAATTGAGTGAAGGAAGCTCACTCAATGCCAGATGCAAGGGAAGTTGCTGGAAATGCTGGAAATCACATTAGTATAAAGGCGTTGAGTGAAGTCTACTGACTAAATGCCAGGTAAGTAAAAGTATTAAATATAACTTGGTTAGTCTAAACCTAATTGTTGGCTAGACAGAAAAGTGGCCAAGGCCATAGTTGTTGAGTGTAGTATACTCACTCAACGCCATACAACTAAAAGTGTTGAGACAGGCTGATGCAGTCAAAGCCTAATGAGAAACTAGCTGAGATGAAGCTATCCATAGGCATTGAGTGAAGTCTACTCACTCAACATCATACAACATAAATCGTTGAGTATAGCTCAGTTAGTTAACTACACAAAAAATATTTGTTGATATTTGTCTAAGTCTACAGGCATTGAGTGAAGTTTACTCACTCAACACCATGTGATAAAAAGCATTGACTGAACCTTAGTTAGTCAGAGATAGTGTTTCTAACACAAGATTTTGTCTAAGGACAAAAGTATTAAGTGAAGTTTACTCACTCAACGCCATGTCTATATAATTGACAGATGCTAAAAGCATTGAGTGAAGAAGCAACAGTCAACTTTTCCCAAGCTGGAAAAACAACTAAGTTAAAAAACATTGATTGAAGGCTGCTCACTCAATGCTAAGTGACTAAAATCATTTCTAAGTGATATGGCGTTGAGTGAAGATTACTCACTCAACGCTAAGTGACAGAAAGTTGGCTAAGGTAAAAAGCAGTCAGTGAACTCAATGCTCTCAACGTCTAGATAAAAAAAAAGTTGAGTGAAGCTTACTCACTCAATGCCTAATGATAGAAAAACTTTATAAGTGTTTTGGAGTTGAGTGAAGCTTACTCACTAAACGCATAATATCTGAAATATTTTCTAAGTGTTTTGGAGTTGAGTGAAGGTTGCTTACTCATTGCCTAGTGATAGAAAATCTATCTGTGTTTTGTCGTTGAGTGATGCATACTCATTCAATGCCTATACTACAGATGCTTGATTTTGGCTAAATCCACAGATGGTGACGTCAGTAAAGTCAACAAAGTCAATAGAGTTCAAATTAACTGTGGAAATCTACGAAATACGACAAATACTGACGGAAGTCTACTCTATGACTTCTTCGTTAAAGCAAGATGCAGCTATCTGCTGCAGGTGGTCCCTATAGCTCTCTGGAGCCGTTAATTAGCGGAAGATAAAAGGGACAAGCTTCAGATGTTAGAGTCAACTTTTAGGGTTTTACTCAATAAGAGAAAAAGTGGCTGGACTTCATCTTCCTCGCCATTGCTGCCGAGAAAAAGCTTGAAGTCTTCTAGCAAGAACCAAAAGTTCAGTGAGCTGTTGTATCTTCTTCTACTGCAGAAAGATCAGAAAGACTTCTGATAAGGAAAGAAAGCGGAGCCGTCATTCTTTTACGGGCTCAGCTAGCTGAATGAAGAACTCAAGACCTAGCCGTTCTTCTTCTTCTTCTTCTTCAGCAAGATAAGAATTTACATTCTGATATTCTTTCAGTAGAGGAAAAAATTTCTTTCTACTACTATGAAGTAAGATAGAGTTGAGATAACTCAGCCCTAGTTGTTGCATAAAGAAATTTCCCTATGTCAAATTAATCAAACCAATTTTTCCCCATATGATCCTTTTGGATCTGAGCTATAAGGAAATAGCCTGAGGTAGGGAAAATTTGCCTGAGCTGTAAGAGAGTTTTACTCTCTGAGCGTAGGATCCAGTTTGGATCCGAGGTAGGATTTTATAGAGAATCTTGGAGTATGGCATTTGCCTGAATTGTAGGATTCATTTGTGATTCTGAGGTAGGAACCAGTTTAGATCTGAGGTAGGTCATCTTTTGATCACTGAGCTATAGGGCTTAACAACTTGAGGTAGGTGAGTCATTCTCACTCAGTTGTAGGGCACTTGTGCCTGAGCTGTAAGATTCATTGGATCTGAGGTAGGGCTAACAACCTGAGGTAGGATAGTCATTATCTCGAAGGTAGGATCCTTTGTGGATCTGAGGTAGGGCTGTCTGTAACAAATCCGTCTGTTCACAGGTATATACTAGAAGGTCCGACTGGGGCCCCACAGCATATAGCATAAAATAGGTGGCAAAGTCACAGAGTGATACTAGAGTTGCGCATCCTAACTCATTTCATTCTAGCGGAAGCCTATAACACGAAGCTGAACTCACACACATGAATGTCCACTATATAAAAGCTCCACATTTATATAAAACAGGAATGTCCAAATACAAAGTCAGTTGGCCTTATGGCCTGACAAGACTTTACACAATAGTCGCCTCAAACATTAGCGCGCAGGCCGACCACGAATAAACAAACAGAGAATTTTTCAGTTTAGCCTTCAAGGGTTAGCGGCAGCAGCAGCAACAACAACAACAGCATGGCCTTCAACCATTATGTGTCCCGCTAGGCTCTCCAGCACCTACACTGGGACAGCCCACCCAACGGTGGCAAATAAGGCAATGGTTAGCATTCAGCTGACCAATTTTATAACGACCCCACCCCTTTCCCGGGGCAGTGGTATTCCTTCCCTGCAGGCATAGTATTTCACACGCAGATATGTATATCATACAATGTGCTTTCATGTACATACATTCCATCACAACCATCAACCACGAGGCCCGACTATCTGTGCACTTAGGGCACATTCATGGTGTAACGATGAAACAGGGTCCCACCACCGTATCAGGGTCGCAACCCAATGGTAACTATTGAGCATTTTACTCCATGGCGTGTAGCCGAAGACTTTAGTCTTAATGCAAAGGGATTGGCCCATATCCTCCCATTGTATCATGGCGCGCAGGCCTAAGACTCTTGCTATGCGCTTCAACAAACCGCACTTTTAGGTCTCACGTCAGACGGACATAGCGCAGGTCAGATCATCCACCCCGCATTGCTCAAGTTGCCTTGCCATCACTGAGTACACCGTACTCGCGGCTACATAAAAGGCGCGGGTCGTTTTCACCTTGCCTGTTTCCTTTCAGTAAACTCATCAGTTCACACATAACCAGCCCATTCTCATGGAACTATCTTCACATTCATCGGTTACCTAGGATCCATGCCTCGCATTAGCGATATAACTCAATTTCCATCCCTAGTCTTAACCGTACATCATAGCATCCACTTGAGGGTATTTTCCTGGACTGCCAAGCCAGTACTTCCTACTACTCCCCTTCACAGGCACAACCCATCAAGTATTCCAATCATCAAGGGTATTTCTTGGCTTACCACACCAGTACTTCCTGCTACTCCCCTTCACAGGTACTACCCAACAACACAAGCATTACAATGTGTATTTTCCTGTACTAGCACTCCAGTACTTCCTGCAACTGCCCTTCGCAGGTCTAACCCGTCGACTCCTTAAACTACTCATTATCACGGAGTCTTCTCCAATGCGTATATGCAACATCACCAATCCAGACCAACCTGTCCGGATGGGCTTCACACACATGCCTATTCCGTACTCCATTTTCGGATCTATATGCCAAATGATTGGGGATTCCATGAATCAACCCAAGAGACTCCCATAACAGCCACCCTATGGTGGGGGAATCATATGCACATGCCAAAAAGGAAGCCTTTACCTGGCTAGGAAGAAAAGTCATTACCCTTGAAGACCGCTTCAGAGCCATGGATTCCTAGCTGACTGGAAAGAACCGCAACAGTGTTTCCTCCAAAATGCTAGCCTCGGATCTCTAGCCAGAACTCCGCAGCACCACCGGTGGCCAGCACCTCTTCCTCCTCCTCCTTCTTCCTGTCTTTATCTTTCTATACTTTAGAAAGATGAAGGCCAAAATGTAAAATGAGAAGTTCCTTCTCATCCATGGCCTTAAGGAAGCAGGGAGGCACCTCAGTCCTTGGATCACAGCTGAAGAAATGGACAGCCACGATTTTGCCACAAAATCATATTTTTTGCCTGACACGGCTTGTGACACACCCGCATCCCAGGCCGTGTACTTCAAGCGGTGATCAACCGACTTATCAAGTCCAGTAAACTACCATGTGACACACCTGTGTCACGGGCCGTGTCACCTAACACGCCTTCAGACATGCCTGGGTCTGTGGCCGTGTACTTCAGGCTGCACAAAATCGGGATCAACCATGATTGGGACACAGCCAGTGACACGCCTGTGTCACAGGCCGTGTACCCTAAGACACAGCCGTGTCCTACCTGTGTTCACCGTGCCTCAATGTTGGGTATTGTATCCACATTAACCTAGATTTGATGAACTCACCCTCGAACTAAAGTGAATTAAGTTGTATTTGATACTTTGGTTGAGTTATGTGTTTGCAGGATTCTAATGCGAAGTGTACACCACTATCAGTCTACAATGGGTCACCAAACACAGGACCATACAATGTAATCTCTCATTTTGTAATCCAAGGTGTTGACTCATGTGTATCCTCTCCATTGGTATACACTTCTTATTCAAGCACCAGGATTTATTGGAAAAGGTTTGATGCTGGTTTCACCAAAAAAGAAGAGATTTCTATTAAGAAACTTTACTAAGTACTTTACTCGAGTAGATCAATTCCTACTCGAGTGGATTGATTAGTTAATACTCGAGTAAAATCCTAATACTCGAGTAAGGAAGTTAGATCTCGAGTAGTCAATTTATAGCTCTCGTGTAGCTAAGGTAACTACTCGAGTAAATTCCTTCTCTCGCTCAGGTTAACAAAATTTCTTCTCCAAATGTTTTCTAAGTAAAATACTCGAGTAGCCATATAGATACTCGAGACGTTTAAACCTTCTTTCTCGAGTAACAGAAATCTGTGTCTCGCGTTCTTTCTCTTCACTCCAGTAGGCTAAGTCATGTACTTAAGTAGTTCATCTACTACTCGAGTAGCCCATAGTTTATACTCGAGTAACCAGAATTTCTTCCCTCAGAATATTTTCTAAGCCTATTACTCGAGTAGCTAGTTCCTTATACTCGAGTAGTTCTTATTCACTCGAGTAGTTCAACTTTACTACTCGAGTAGCCAAGAATTCCATTCCAGAAGATATTCTAAGTCCATGACTCGTGTAGTTCCTCTATCTCTCGAGTAGTTCATCCTTTATTACTCGAGTAGTATTTCTTGTACTTGAGTAGTCTAACTCGACTTCCCGTGTAATTGCTTAAGCACTCGAGTAAGTCATTTTGGTACTCGAATAGTTGGTTATCATTTCCAATTTCTTCGTCAAGTATATACTCGAATAGTTATCTTCAGCTTACTCGAGTAGTTTTCTATAGTACTCGAGTAGTTTTCTTCAGCTCACTCGAGTACTCCTATAAAGTACTCGAGTAGTCATTTCTTCACTCAAGTATGTCACTCCACTCTTTTTTAGAAAAAATTCGTTAAGTCCAAAATTGACAGATTTCTTAATGAACCTTGATGTGATTGGTCCACGTGTACTTCATTAAGATCTAATTATGACCGTTATTGCAGATCCTATATAAGGTCTTGTCAAACTGACAAACCCTAAGAATAAGAATATTTTTGCAGCCGATTATCTTTCTAAGTTCTCTGAATTTCTCTCTCTCCAAGAAGCGAAAGCCGCCGCCGTCGATCTTCGTCGTTTACATCCGACTAGTGTTTTCATTTTAGAGGATTCAGATCAAGAAGGCTTATAGATCGAGATCGCCGCTTAATTCCCGATTCTCTATCCGATCGTGTGAGGCTAAGGGAATCCAGATCTGTTTTTGTAGAAGATTTTCTTCATCTCTCTGATAAAGCCGCAAAGTCTAAAAGAAGAATATCTAGGCCACTTGTTTGCAGATCTGATAAAGATTCACTGTTTGTATTTTTACATTCGTTCTATTTCATTCTTGTAGGAGAATTTTCTACGAGTGTAGGAACCTTTGTCTCCCAGATTATAGGAAGTTTTACCTTCCGAGTGTAGATCCATTTTGAGGATCGAGATTGTAGGAACTTTGTTCCGAGGTGTCGGATTGGTTTTTTCAATCCGAGATAGTGGAGTAGCCGAGTCTAGTTTATTACTAGATCGGTGAGGGAAAGTGGATGTACCCAAGGTTGGGGAACCACTATAAACCTTGCTTCGTCTGTGATTGATTGGTAAATAGTTCTGTGCATACTTATTAAATTTTTATTCCACAAAAGACGCACATCTCACCTATTCACCCCCCTCTAGGTGATTTAGGTAGGCAACTAAATACTTTCAATTGGTATCAGAGCCAGGTTGATCAATAAAAGGTTAACACCTTGATCAGATATGTTTAGTTGTCTTTTGAGATCTACCAAGCATGGACAAGGGTAAAGATTTTGCCAAGCTTCCTTTGTGCACCAAGAATAACTTTCCCATGTGGAAAGAGAGAATCAAATTTTTCATGGAAGCTGTGGATCCTAGGATCTTCATGATAGTTGAAGAAGGTACTTACATTCCCATGAAAATCTCCACAATAGATCCAACTAAAAAGTTAACCAAAGAAATTAACGGATCTTGACAAAGACGAGATAACACTTGTATCTTTAAATAAAAAGGCTAAGAACATAATAGCAAGTGCAGTCGATGACTCCATGCTGCAAAACCTGATCCACCGTCTGTCTGCCAAGGAGATGTGGCAGTCTCTAGTTACCTTGATGGAATGTACAGAAGAAGTGAGGGATGATAGATGATCCATTCTAAATCAAAAGTATGAAGCTTTCAAATAAGGAAACAAGGACACTATTGCTGACACATATGAGAATTTCTTCAAGATAGTGTTTGGCCTAAGGGTCTATGGCAGAGTCTTCACAAACAGAAAATTGAATGACAAGTTCTTGAGATACCTAACTAAGGAATGGGATAACATGGTCTGTGCCATCAGGGAGTTTGGAAAACGAGACAAGACCGACCCATAGAATCTCTTCGGGAAGATTATGTCATATGAGCTTTAACTCAAATACCAAAAAGGCTGAAGAAGAGAAGAGCAGGTCTGCATTCAAAGAGAAGTCTGTTGCTTTAAAGGCAGAAACCTCAAAGAAGTCAAAGGCAGTTCCTCCTGCTCCAGCACAAGAAGTGTTGGAACACCATATTACTAATTTGGGTCAGGATCACTATGTCTCTAGGAAACCAGTTTTTGACCTCCTGTATAGATCTAAAGGTCAACTAGAATTGAGTCTAAGGGTTAGAAGCCTAGGTTTGAAAGCTGCCCTCAAGACCAAGAATGTTTCAGTTTGAGACTAAGTCATATCGTCGAGCTCAGCACGACGATTCGTCGATCTCCATTCGACGATCGTCTAGCTCAACTTCGATAGATCGTCGAACTCCATTCGACGATCGCTGAGCTCAACTTCAACAAATCGTCGAACTCCATTCGACGATCTGCGAGCTCAGTTCGACGATCTTGACTCAGTATTGGATCTCTATCTCTGAGCTCAGTTCGACGATCTTTGAGCTCAGATCGACGATTTTTTTGTTTCTGTATAAGTCCATATCGCTGAGCTCAGTTCGACGATAGCAGAGCTCAGTTCGACGTTTTCTGATGAGTTAAAGGATTTTTTCAAGATTCAAATTCAGATCAGTTAAGGAGTTATTCAGCAATTAATTCAGAAGATTTTCTAGCCATTTTCATTTATTCTGGACCAATTTTGAAGGGATTATCAAGTAATATTTCTTTGGACTTTCCTCTAGAAGACATTTGCAATTAAGAATACAATTAATGCAGGCCAACGGCTATTCTTGATAGAGGATGTTTTTCTATTCAGTACCAGAGAATAAAAGACAAGATTTTTTTTTGAATCTCTCAATCACTTAGCACTCAGAACACAGACAAGAAGAAGAAAAACAAAATATTCTCTGTCTCAAAGAATTCTCTCAAGAACACACATCCAAGGAGATCAAACTTTCTGAAATCTTCTGATCTCTCTTGTCTCAAGTGTTCAAGGCCAACATCTTTCAAGACTCCAGACACCTAACATTTCAGCTGTTACTAAAATCATCATTTGCTGGAGATCAACTTCTGAAGGCCTATCACCCTACAGCAAAGCTTCTTTTCCTGAACATCTCAAGTACTCAGGGGGAGCTTTGACACCATCAAATCCACATAGTCTTCTCAGCTGCTTTGAGAAAGAGAAGACTTCCATAAATCTCTCATCCCCATCTCTGTAAAGGGTTTCTCAAACTCCCTTCAAATGTTTGAGTTTGGTTTTTGAGCACCTTGTCAAAAGCTCATTGGTGGCAAGACACCTGATCAAAAAAATCTGATTTGGTTTTTGAGCACCTTATCAAAAGCTCATTGGTGCCCTGGACTCCTGATCAACTCATCCTATAGTGGGTTCCTACCTAGGGTGGTAGAAGAGTGGATGTACCCAAGTTTAGGGGAACCACTATAGCTCCTTGTGTCATTTGGATTGCTTGTCTTTATCTTTTGTTTCTGGCTGTGATTATTCTGTGATTATTTTGTGATTAGTTTAGATCTGTGATTAATTTATGTTGTCGGTTATTCTGTGATTAGATTTAATAATTGCTTCCCTGTTCACTCAGTTTACAACAATTGTTGTAAAAAGTTTTCAAGCACCATATACTCTATTCACCCCCCCCCCTCTAGAGTATATCAGATCTAGCTTCACTTTCAATTGGTATCAAAGCGAGGTTGGTTAAACATACCACACCTTGGTGGTTGCACAGGCTAACACCTGAACCCAAAGATTCCTAGTTAGATCTGTGTTCTTTTGAGTTTATTATTAGGTTTTGTTTTCACAAATCATGGCCCAAAACAAAGATTATGCTAGCACCAGACCTCCAGTGTGCAATCTATCCAGGTTTGTACTTTGGAAAGCAAGGATCAGATTATACATGAATTCTATTGACGAGGATATTTTTAACTCTGTTTTGACAGTTTGTCCAAGACCTCCAGAGAACTCAAGTACAAATGTTGTTCCACCTCCATCAGGAATAAATGCTGATATCAAGAAATGGAAGGTAGCTGATGCCAAGGCTATGAACATCTTAGCCCAGACAATGTCTAATGACATATTTTAAAAGGTGGCTGAATGCAATTCAGCAAAGGAAATCTGGGATAAACTCTCTGAAATAGTCTCAGGCTCAGATGATGAGAGAAAGGACAGTAGATCCCACCTCATATCTCAATATGAGAATTTCAAGAAGGGAGAAACTGAGTCAGTTGGAGATATGTACAATAGGCTCAGTCTAATAGTCAGTGAACTCAGGACCTTGGATAAAGAGATCTCACTAACTGAACTCAATGACAAAATTCTAATGTGCTTCCCTAGCACTTGGGATTCAAGAATCTGGCCAATCAAGGATGCTAGAAGTTTGAATGAGATTATAACAGAAGCTCTATTGGGTAAGCTCAAATCTTATGAGCTACTCATTAAGAATAGAGAAGAAGAACAGAAGGCTGCCTCACCAGCCACAAGAAAAGAGAAGACAATAGCCTTCAAGGCAATTGAAGATCAGCCTGAAGACAAAGTCACAGGCAATGATGAACTGCTCAGTCTGTTGGCCAAAAGATTTTACAAGATGGCCAGAAAGGACTTCAGAAGGAGATCATACAAGAAGCATGATAAGCCAAGGTATGATAAGTCAATTAATAATAAGGAAATTGTCTGCTTTGGTTGCAGGAAACCAGGACACATTGTTCCTGACTGTCCAGAAAACAAAAACAAGGACAGAAGGGACAAGAAAGAAAGAAGAAAGGAGAAAGACTCCAAGAGGAATGGCAATGGCAAACCCTCCTCAAGCAAAAACAAACACACAAGAAAGGGGTTTGTTGCTGAATCCTGGAGTGAGACTGAAGAGGAGTCAGAAGCCTCATCCAACTCCAGTGATGATGAAGATGATGCAGAAGAGAAAGAGTTCTGCATGATGGCAATCAATGCCTCTCAACATAATTCAGATGAAGAAGAGTCAGAGTCAGATTCAGAGACTCAACCTGAAGAAGATCAGGTAATTAGTTCTTTTGATTTTAATTCAGAGGACTTTAAATCTGAGTTTAAAGCATTATGTTTAGACCTGCTAAAATCTGAGAAAAAAATTATCTCCCTCAGAAATCACTTATCTGAACATAATACCTTAAAGTCAGAAAACCTCAAACTCTCTCAGGAGTTGGAGTGCTGTAGGGAGCAGATAGCTTCACTGAAAGGTGAGCTATCTGAGGCCAAGAAGCTTGAAGAATCCCTTAATGGGAGAAGTATCAAGCTGATGGACATCACAAGCACAGTGAACTCCAGATTTAATACTACACTGGGCTTGGGTGCTTCATCCAGCCAACCCATAGTTCTAACAACTCCAATCAAGTTCATTTCTTATAAAGGAAAGGGAGTTATAGAGGTAGCTAGGAAAAATTCTGATCTGCCCAAGAAAACTAAGTCCCAGCAGAAATCGTCGAACAGAGATCGACGATCGCCGAACGCAGATCGACGATCTCAGGCAAAATCGTCGAACTCAAGTCGACGATCTCAAGTTCCTGAACTCTGCCATAGTTGACCGTCGAACGGAGCTCGACGATCTGACCCAAGATCGTCGAATGCAGCTCCACGATCGTCGAACAGAGGTCAGAGCTCTGGAAATTCTTTCAAGGGCAAATCAAAATCCAATCTTAAGGGTCCTTCATCCCAAATCTTTAACCCTTATACTTAATGGATTATACCTCCAAGGAGATATCATCCTGAAGGTTATAAGAGTCAACCTGGGATGTCTTTTATTTCAGAGTTTAAAGGTTATCAACCTAGGCCCAAGGTAAACTGGGTCAAAAACAAATGAATTATCTTATGAGCAGGTGAAGACCTATCCAACATCTAACCAGCAATGGTACTTGGATAGTGGGTGCTCTAAGCACATGACAGGAAACAAGGACAACCTCACATCCTTTAGAGCCAAGCTTGGACCCAAAGTTATCTTTGGTGATTCAAACTTTGGACAAACTAAAGGATATGGTGCAGTCCAGATTGGATCAGTAACAATCAAGAAGGTAGCTTATGTGGAAGGACTGAAGCACAACTTAATAAGCATCAGTCAGCTGTGTGATGAAGGCTACTAGGTGACCTTCAGCAAAGCATTATGCAAAATCAAGTCAGAGGACAACACAACTGTGTTGACAGGTAAAAGGAAAGGTAACATCTATCTAGTAGATTTTCTTTCAACAGATGTAGATATTTGCATGTTCAATTCTGTTTGTAGACCAAATATTTTATGGCATAAGAGAGTAGGACACCTAAACCTTAGAACTATTGCTAAGCTATCCAAGGACAACCTTGTTAGAGGACTACCTTCTGGCCCCTACAAGAAGTAAGGACTCTGCAGGGCTTGTCAATTAGGCAAGCAAACTAAAAATAGTTTTAAGTCACTTAATAAGAGCGATTCACCTAGGATATTGTATCGTTACACATGGATCGTTTTGGACCCATCATAGTACAAAGCCTAGGATGGAAATCTTACACTTTAGTAGTTGTAGATGACTTCTCTAGATTCACTTGGGTGTTCTTTCTAAGGAAGAAGTCTGATAACTTTAAGTGTCTGACAGAGTTTCTCAAATGTATACAGATTGAGTTCAATACTCACATTGCCCTGATCAGAAGTGATCATGGGACAGAGTTTGATTCTCTTCTTATGCAAGAGTTCTGTTAGAGTGAAGGGATCAGGCATACTTTCTCAGCTCCTAGAACTCCTCAACAAAATGGGGTAGCTGAGAGGAAAAATAGAACCCTTATTGAATCTGCCACTACATTGTTGTCAGATGCTCACCTTCCTCTATCCTTTTGGGCAGAGGCAGTGAACACCTCCAACTATGTGCTGAATAGAAGTTTGATACATAAACTAAATGGAAAGACTCCCTATGAATTACTCAAAGGGAAGAAACCTAAAGTTGATTATTTTAGAGTTTTTGGTTGTATTTGCTACATACATAATAATGACAAGAAATATTTAGCAAAATTTCAAGCTAAAGCTGATGAAGGAGTGTTTCTGGGATACTCCATGATCAGCAAGGCTTATAGGGTTTATAATAAATCATCTCTAAAAATTGAGGAATCTGTTCATATATCATTTGATGAATCTAACATGTCTTTCAAGGAGAAGATCTCTTCTACCATAGAACCTCTGCAGGAATATTCTCTTGTTGAAGACTTGAACAAGTTACAGGTTACTCAAAAGGATGAAAGCAGTGAAGATGAAGAAAGTATTCAACATATTGAAGAACAACCTTAAGAGCCAGTTGTTGTACCACAAGAGGAAACAACAACACAGGTTGGTGAACAATCAACACCCCCTGTTGATTTAGTAACATCAAGAGATCATCCAATTTCCCAAATAATTGGAGACATCTCAGCTGGTGTGCAAACCAGAAATCAGGTCAACCAAAACCTGTTGCACACCTGCTTCCTATCTCAAATTGAACCTCAGTCCATTCAAGATGCAGAGCAAGATCCACACTGGATCATTGTAATGCAAGAAGAGTTGCATCAATTTGAAAGGAACAAAGTGTGGGAACTAGTGCCAAAGCCTAAGGATCACTCCATTGTTGGAACAAAGTGGGTGTTCAGAAACAAACTGGATGATCAAGGAGTAATTGTAAGGAACAAGGCAAGGCTAGTTGCTCAAGGATATTCTCAAGAAGAAGGAATAGACTATGACCAGACTTTTGCAACAGTTGCAAGATTGGAAGCCATCAGAATCTTTTTAGCTTATGCAGCACATAAAGGATTCAAGGTATATCAGATGGATGTCAAAAGTGTATTTCTAAATGGAGACATCAAAGAAGAATTATATGTCAGACAACCTCCCGGTTTTATCTCTCCAACTTATCCTGATTATGTTTTTAAATTGAACAAAGCATTATATGGTCTCAAGCAAGCTCCTAGAGCATGGTATGAGACCCTAACATGCTTCCTTTTGGAAAATGGATTTATAAGGGGTAGAGTAGACCAAACTCTTTTCATTAGAACCCATAAGTCCCATACCCTACTAGTACAGATCTATGTAGATGATATTATTTTTGGTTCTACTGACTCAAAATTGTGCAGAAGGTTTTCCAACCTAATGCATTCTAAATTTGAAATGAGTAGCATGGGTGAGCTATCCTTCTTCCTAGGATTGCAAGTCAAACAGCATGCTGAAGGCATCTTTATTTCTCAAACCAAGTATGCAAATGAATTGGTTAAGAAATTTGGCATGTCTGAAGCATCTTGTATGAAAACACCTATGCCTACTAATGCTGTATTGGATGCTGATGAACATGGGAAACCTGTTGATCAGACAACATATAGAGCAATGATTGGCTCTTTACTGTACCTTACAGCTAGTAGACCAGATATAATGTTTGCTACATGTATATGTGCTAGGTTCCGAGTAAGCCCTAGAGAGTCACACCTAACACTAGTAAAGAGGATTCTCAGGTATGTTAAGAGTTGTCCAAATCTAGGTCTCTGGTATCCAAAAGATTCAGCATTTGATTTAACTGGATTTTTTGATGCTGATTATGCTGGATGCAGAATTGACAGGAAAAGCACCAGTGGAACTTATCAGTTCCTTGGTGACAGACTTGTCTCTTGGTTTTGTAAGAAACAAACTTCTGTGTCAACTTCAACTGCTGAAGCTGAATATATGGTTGCAGACAGTTGTTGTTCACAAATCTTGTGGATTCAAAACCAACTCCTAGACTATGGCTACAACTTAGAGAAGTCTAAAATCTTTTGTGATAACACCCGTGCTATTTCTATAGCTCAAAATCCAGTCCTCCATAGTAGGACAAAACACATAGAGATTAGGCATCACTTCTATAGGGATAATGTTGAAAAGAATAAAATTGAACTGCAATATATCCCAATTGACTTACAAAAGGGAGATATTTACACCAAGCCCTTGGATGAAAATAAACACACCTTCTTCCTAAATCAGTTAGGAATGTTAGATGGAGGAAGTCTAAAATAATATTCAAGACTTTAAAAGTTTAAAAATTGACCAAGATTAGGCAAACATCTTGATTTTTTTCTTAGTGTCTAGAGCTTTTCTGGTCTCTGAACTGCGCTCGACGATTTTCCCCTAGATCGTCGAACGGAGATCGACGATTTCTGAAATCGTCGACCTGAGTTCAGCGTTTCTCAGATAGTATGAACTATCTCTTCCGGTCAGCGATCGTCGAACGGCGCTCGACGATTTTGTTCTCTGAACGATCGTCGAACAGAGCTCGGCGCTCTCCAATATCGTCGAACGGAGATCGACGATATTGGAGACTCTTCAGATTCCTTTAGAAGCCCCGATCGTCGAACTGAGTTCAACGATCTTTCCATTTCTGCGTCGAACCCTAATATAAAATTCATTTTTCGCCGTCGTTCTCCTTTTGCGCTTTTGATTTCTCTGCAAACACTTTCTTTCCCTCCAAACATTTCTGCACTTGATCATTTTGTTTGTTGATTCTTTGCAGGTAACCATGGCTGTTTCAGTTGCTGTTCTTGCCGCCATGAAATTTGATGCCGATTTTGACATTGACATGGAGTCCTTCAGCACAACAGATCAGGTTTTCCAGGACATCTTGGAGTTGTTCAAAGAGCAGAAACTTGCTATAATCATGACCACTAGAATTAAACTTGCTGCTGATGAGATTAAAGAGTGGGTCTATACTGTCCACAATCAGGATCAAAACACAATCTTTGGATCAATTTCTGGCACACAGGTACCCTTGACCCCAACAATTCTGACAGAAGTTTTTGAGTTAAGTACTGGTGGACACTCTGCTGATTTATCTGGAGAAGAATATGCTGACTTGCTTGCAAGAATGGGTCATTCTGAGGCAAACCCTAGCAAGCTGCTGAAGAAGAATCTGTCTGTGGAATATAGATTCCTGGCTGATGTAGTTGGGAAGGTCCTATTGGCTAAGCACTCTGCCCATGATACCATTTCTAGGTATCAGCTCTGCTTAATGGGAGCCATAGTGGACAAGAAGAATCTGAACTGGGGAGAGGTCTTCTTTGACCTAATTAAAAAGAAAATTAACAAGAGTTTTGTGAATTTTGGGAGAATTTTAGGCCTTTTTTCTGCAGAACAAATGCCCTGCATTGCTAGTATCTTCTGGGATACACATAAATGCTTCCAAGAGACTGTCCTGTGCCCTTTTTGGAAAATGGGACAGGCTGATCACTAAGCCCAGTAGGCCCTCTTCTAGCACACCTTCAGGCACCAGGACTGCCAGAGTCACTTCCCCTCAGGTCTCTGCCCCTGCAGATGACCTGCCTGCTGCTGCCTCTCCTCCTCCTCCAATTCCATCTCTTCCAATTCCATCCACCATTCAAACTCCATCCACTATCATCATCTCCAGCCCTTCTCCAACATCTATACCATCTCCACTCCCTACTCTACCAACAACAGAACAAACATTCCATCCATTATACTCATACTCTCAACCAGACTCTGCCACATCACCCTCCATTCCCTCATTCAATCTCAGTGCTGATTCCTTCATGGATGACTCACCCTCCTCACCTCCTGAGCTACCCTCATCATCAACCTCTTACCAAGACCTTCTGCATGAGATCATTGATCAACCCACTTTCACACCATCTATCTCCATCCCACTGTCCTCCATCACCACTTTACCCACTCCTCAACCATCTCTTCCCCAATACACTAGCTCTCCTCTACCATCACCAATAGCTCCACCTCCATCCTCTACCTCTGCTCCAGTCACTGCTGAGCAAGTAGATCTTCCAGCCCTTGCTGACAGGATATATGAATTGCTAGCCCCCAGGCTATCTCTTCTTTTGGAGACCTCCTTGGCTCCATTACTCCAGTCAGTGGCAGCTCTTTCTGCCAGGCTCTCCTCCTTATTCCCTCAGGCAGCCCCTTCAGCAGTGTGCCTTGATCCAGCTTTGTCTGAATCTAGGCAGGGGGAGATGCCCTATGAAGTGAGCTTGCCTACTGTGTCTACTGTTTCTTCAGCTTTTGTTGCTACTGCTGCTGCTGTTCTTCCTCAAGCTCCAGTTCCCCTTCCAGTTGCAGTCTTTCCAGTGGACATCAGGTCCTTGCTCTCTGAGTTTGATTCAATATATTTCAGTTGTCTGCCAGAGAAAGCTTGTTTTCCAGAGAGAGTTGTTATCCAGCCCCCAGAGGATCTCTCCAAGGCCTTTGTGCCCTTCTCATGCTATGATACCAGCATTATAACTTCCTTTGTTAATTCAGTATATGCTGCTGATACTCCTGCTGAAAGCATGGTTGCTATTTCTGATGCTGCTGTCCCTCCTGCTGAAGATAGTGTTGATGTATCCGTTGCTATTAGTGCTGTCAGTGCTGCTGCTACTGTTGTTCCAGTTTCTGCTGATATCCTTATGACAGAGGCACATAATTTTGAGCCTTCTGTGTTTTCTGATGATATTTCTGCTGCTGATATTGTTGTTTCTGAAAGTGAAACTGTTGCTGCACCAACTGCTGTTATTACTACTGCCACAACTTCAGTATCTGCTACTGTTACTGCTGCTTCAACCTTTGCTTCTGCTTCAACTACAATTGCTACAAGTGTTGTATCTGCTGCTGCTCCAACCTCTGCTGCCTCATCTGCTTCAACCCAGCTCAAGAAAGATTTGATGAAAAGGATTGATGCTCTTTATGATGATCAAAGTTCTGAAAGTGATGAGTTCAAGACAGATTCTGATGATTCTTCTGCTACCATTGCTAGAAAGAGAAAGGCAAGGAGCAAAGCAATGAAGAGAGTACCTCCAGCCAAGGTCAAGGACAACAATGACATTCCATATTATATTCTTCATGAATGACCCATAACTGAGCACTGGATGCAATATTCAAAGAACCAACTCAAAGCAATGAAGAAAAAGAGGAAGTATGAAAAAGGCTCTTCTCAATATCAACATCCTCATCCTCCTCCACCACCTCCTCCTGATGCAGGTGCAGGTGGAAGTTCAGCTGCTCAACCATATGCTAGAAGTCAAACCTCCTATCAGCCTCATGCCAGATCCTATCATAGGGGAAGCCAGTCCAGGGGCTCTCAATCCAGAAGAGGAAACTATAGAGGCAATCAAAGGGAAGTCCAGGTTTATTCTAAAGGTTATTCAAGGCAACATCCCTACTCCAGGGAAGGACAAATCTCATCTGACACAACCTCTGGTCCTTTTCCCTATAAACTAAAGGAAGTGGTTTCATCCAGGCCTCCTCAGGACAATCCATCAAATAGATATGAACCACCAGTGCCATTTGAAGATCCTGAAAATAATCCAACTGCTTGGACTGCAAGGATGAAAGAGCTTTCTGCACTGCAGCAGATTAAGAAAGCTAAAGAGCAAGGCAGAGACTCCTCCAACATCACTACATTATCTGAACAGAGAAAGAAAGAGTTGGAAAGATATGGTTCAAGCAAATTCTTTGATTCTGATAGATACATGGAGCTGCATCCTGAAGCTGTAGTTCCCAGGCCCAAACAGCAAACCTCTTTAGGTGCAGCAGATGATACAAGATCAAAGAAGGAAGCTCTCAACCCCAATAGAGAAATCAAACTCATTAAGAGCAAGGAGAAGAAATGACTATGTAAGATGACAATCATCTTGACTTCTGATTATTATCTGGGATGATATATATCTGTGGTTCTGCAATGTCCAGCTTATTGCTTTTCTGTTTTGTTGCTGTGTATGTTGTTATTTAATTTTTCCAAATTCTGTAAATAATAATGCTAACCCAAATAGGGGGAGATTGTTGGAACACCCTATTACTAATTTGGGTCATAATCACTATGTCTCTAGGAAACCAGTTTTTGACCTCCTGTATAGATCTAAAGGTCAACTAGAACTGAGTCTAAGGGTTAGAAGCCTAGGTTTGAAAGCTTCCCTCAAGACCAAGAATTTTTCAGTTTGGGACTAAGTCATATCGTCGAGCTCAGCACGACGATTCGTCGATCTCCATTCGACGATCGTCTAGCTCAACTTCGACAGATCGTCGAACTCCATTCGACGATCGCTGAGCTCAACTTCAACAAATCGTCGAACTCCATTCGATGATCTGCGAGCTCAGTTCGACGATCTTGACTCAGTATTGGATCTCTATCTCTGAGCTCAGTTCGACGATCTTTGAGCTCAGATCGACGATTTTTTTGTTGCTGTATAAGTCCATATCGTTGCGCTCAGTTCGACGATAGCAGAGCTCAGTTCGACGTTTTTTGATGAGTTAAAGGATTTTTTCAAGATTCAAATTCAGATCAGTTAATGAGTTATTCAGCAATTAATTCAGAAGATTTTCTAGCCGTTTTCATTTATTCTGGACCAAGTTTCAAGGGATTATCAAGGAATGTTTCTTTGGACTTTCCTCCAGAAGACATTTGCAATTAAGAATGCAATTAATGCAGGACAACGACTATTCTTGACATAGGATGTTTTTCTATTCAGTACCAGAGAATAAAAGACAAGTTTTTTTTTTGAATCTCTCAATCACTTAGCACTCAGAACACGGACAAGAAGAAGAAAAACAAAATATTCTCTGTCTCAAAGAATTCTCTCAAGAACACACATCCAAGGAGATCAAACTTTCTGAAATATTCTGATCTCTCTTGTCTCAAGTGTTCAAGGCCAACATCTTTCAAGACTCCAGACACCTAACATTTCAGCTGTTGATGAAATCATCATTTGCTGGAGATCAACTTCTGAAGGCCTATCACCCCACATCAAAGCTTCTTTTCCTGAACATCTCAAGGACTCAGGGGGAGCTTTGACACCATCAAATCCACATAGTCTTCTCAGCTGCTTTGAGAAAGAGAAGACTTCCATAAATCTCTCATCCCCATCTCTGTAAAGGGTTTCTCAAACTCCCTTCAAAAGTTTGAGTTTGGTTTTTGAGCACCTTGTCAAAAGCTCATTGGTGGCAAGACACCTGATCAAAAAAATCTGATTTGGTTTTTGACCACCTTATCAAAAGCTCATTGGTGCCCAGGACACCTGATCAACTCATCCTGCAGTAGATTCATACCTAGGGTGGTAGAAGAGTGGATGTACCCAAGTTTAGGGGAACCACTATAGCTCCTTGTGTCATATGGATTGCTTGTCTTTATCTTTTGTTTCTGGCTATGATTGTTCTGTGATTATTTTGTGATTAGTTTAGATTTGTGATTACTTTATGTTGTAGGTTATTCTGTGATTAGATTTAATAATTGCTTCCCTGTTCACTCAGATTACAACAATTGTTGTAAAAAGTTTTCAAGCACCATATACTCTATTCACCCCCCTCTAGAGTATATCAGATCTAGCTGCACTTTCAAGAAGTAAGTGAAGAAGAAACTTCGGATCCAAGTACCTCAGGCTCTAAGCTATCTAAAGGAGAGTTCTCACTACTCTCACGTCAGTTCAAGAAATTCTTGAACAAGAAGAAGCACAGGAAAGGCAAGGATGCCTCTTATAGAAGATCACGACGTGATGGTGATCGTCAAAGAAAAAGGCTCAAGTATCCTCGACAGTTATACTCCTAAACAGAATAAACACATTTCGACTGACATCATTTGCAACTGCTGTAATAAGCAGGACACGTCATTGCTAACTTCCCCCATAAGAAGAAGGAGGGTGGAAGAAGAGAGGAAAAGAAGTCCGCATACAACAAAAAGAGGACAGAGATGAGCCTAATAGCCAAAAAGGGCATGACTCTTAGTGACTCCGACTCATCAGAGTCGAGTGAAGAAGAAGAAGCCTATTTTGGGCTCATGGCTCAGACAGATGACGAACAAGAGCCCCAGTTCACTGGGAAGGTAAACTCCCACACTCCTCTGTCAGAATCTGAAGCTTCTGAGCATGATCGTGAGGACAGCTCTTCTGACGATGAGTCTGAACTCATGGCCCAGTATAAGGAGTGGATCATGGATTACGACAAATGTCGCCGAGTTGTGAAAACTCAAGCTAAAGAGATAAAGTCTCTAAAAGCTGAAGAGAGCATGTTGAGAGAGGAAGTCGCCAAGACCGACTCACTTAAAGAGAACTTCAATAATGCTATTGAAGAATACAACAAGGCTCTTGAGTACCTTGAACTAAAAGAGAAGATCATCAAAGAGTTGGAAGAACAACTCGCTGCTGAGAGGAAACTTGTTGAAAGTTTCTCGAAGCCTAAAACGGTTCTTCCATTCATTGCTGAATTCTCAGCGAAGGCTAAGTGTGCTGGATTAGGTCATGAAGAAGCTCCTAGTAAATCTTCTAGGAGAAATAAGGCCCAACGGAAGAATAAGGCCACCAAGAAGGCCTTGGCCAAAGAGAAGGGGAAAGCCCCTCAAGATCAGACTTCTTTCAAAAAAGTCATATTTCCTTCAAATGAGTTTGATCTTGACTCATCCTACGGACACTTTGCCAGGCCTACCTATGTAGAGCCAAAGTCCTGTTATCAAGGATGGACTCGCCCCAGAAACTTTGGTGAGAGTGTCTTTAAGGCACCTTATGAAGAAGTGATTCTTCAGAGCTATGGCCCTTTCAATCATGGTAAAAACTTCAAAAAGCACCAAAGGCAAAGCCCAGTTGTGGAAAAGCCAATAAAGGAGAAGAAATCATGTGATTGCAATCATCATGAAGCTTCTTCTTCCAAGAATACTGCCCCTGCTAGTCCACAACTTCAAAAGGTCAAGCAGGAGAACATAAGGCAAAGATACAACAGATTTGACTGTTGGTGCTGTGGCAAAATTGGTCACTTTGCCATCGATTGCTGGTTTAATCCCAGAAATGCTACAACCCCTCATGTTGGCAACATGAGAAAGACCACTCCTAATGCTAATATTCGTAGGGGGAGTGTTCTAACCCAAGGCTAAGGACCCAAACGTATTTGGGTACCTAAGGCAAACTGAATGTGATTGCAGGTCTGTCCAAAGGCCACCAAAACGCCAATCTGATATTTGGACAGTGGATGCTCTCGGCATATGACCGGGACTAGAAGCCTACTTCAGAACTTCTCTCCAGTCTTGAACGGACCAAAGGTTATCTTTAGAGGTTCAGACTGTGTGTCATGCTCCCACTCGTCACATGACATATAACAGTGGGTCCGGCCGGGGCCTATGCCATATGTCACAGACAAACGACAGAATTACTTGTGGAAATCAAATTTACTTGCATCCTATCTCAAAACATTCTAGCGCAGCATTTTACGTTAACATGAACTCAACTCAGAGAATGTCCACTACTATATAAACTCCACATTTATATATATCAAAACCAAGAATGTATACAACTCACACACACTGGCCTTAAGGACTTACAGATTTCTCTTTGCACAAATACATTTTCGTACATCGGCACGCAGGCCGGCCACACATGAAATCTAACCACGTTTCTTTGCACGGCCTTCAAGGGCCTTTAGCAGCAATCCTCCATTCCTGCTCATTGTTATTCAGCAACACCTGCAATTCACCATCCAATCCAAACAGAAAATAAAGTAACGGTCAACATTAGCTGACCACTTATAACGACCTCACCCCTTACTCAGGGCAGTGGTTCCTTCGTTGTATGCCAAGCCATCATCATTTCGATCAATCTATCAATCACAGTCCATATCACAAATGCCGGTCTCCACCGGACGCTCCGTGCACTCAGGGCACCTTCTTGGTGTACCGGATATACCAGTCATACACCGCCGATCGAGGATCTTCACTTGTTGGTTGGGCGGTTCAAGCCTGGTCCACTAATCTCACTATTGGCGACTTTCCGTCCATACCACTCAGAGGTACTTCCTCGCAGCATTCAGCGGGTCGACACACACCATGTAGTGTGGCAGGCCGTGCTCGTGCCCCGGACACTGCCACCCATTGATCGCTCAACCTAATCTGGACCGACCCACATTTTGTAGTGCAGCAGGCCGGGTGCTCGCTTCCCGGACACTGCAACCCATCGATTTCTGCTCTAAGATCACCCACCTTAGTGGTGTAGCAGGCTGGGTGCTTGCTTCCCGAGCATGCTACCAATGATCTCTCAATATAACTAGGAGCTTAACCAAAGCCTCCATATAGCCATAACCAATATTATTCATCCAAACGCAGCCATGAAATCAAAGCATAAACCTTTCACAGCATCAAATCCATGGAGTCGCCTCCGGTTTACCCATGATCATCACCAATCTAGACTATCCATCCAGAGGGGCTTCACACAGCATGCCTATGCCGTACTCACACTTCCGGCACTAGATGCAAACTCAACCAAGGAATCACTTTCGCGATCCACGTCTTGGTGGAGGATTCTACGAACATGCATAAAGAAAGGACTTCGATGTCTAAGAAGGAGATCGTTACCCTGGAAGATCGCTTCGACGCCATGAAGTATCCCGATGGATGTCAATGACTCGGATTTGCCTTCACGAAACCACTCTCGGATCTTCAATCGACACTCCACAGCTACTCTAGCAGATGGTTTCCTCCTTCCTCCTTTCCTTCCCTTGCTCTCTCTCTCTTTCTCTCTCTTGGAATGAGAAGATGAAGAAGAAGAAGATGAAATGAAGAATTAACTTTGCATTTCGGCCTTAAAATAGCAAGGAGAAATCTGAACCATCAGATCCCATAGGAAGAAAAGAAACGGCCAGAACATTTCCTGAAAATAACTCTCTCGGGCCTGACACGCCATGTGACACGCTTGTGTCACAGGCCGTGTCCCCTAAGCGGTGCACGAACTGCCTTATCCAACCTTATCCACACCAAGGTGACACACCCAAGTCACGCCCGTGTCAGCCCAGTCACGCCTGTGACATGGGGCGTGTAACCCACTCGAGACCTACTCGAGAATACTTACTCGAGAGAAAACTAATTACTCGAGTACCCAGACATGACATGCCGGTGTCACAGGGATGACACGCCTGTGTCACCCCCTCTTACTCGAGCACCTTTCCACCTACTCGAGTACATTTCGACCTACACGAGAACTACTCGAGTAATAGCAGGACACGCCCTGTGACACGCCCGTGTCACAGGCCGTGTACCCTCTTTCTCGAGTAGTCGTCGACCTCAGCTACTCGAGAGAAAAAGCGTCGACCAGGGGAGGACATGCCCTGGGTCACGCCCCCGACATGCCTGTGTCACAGGCGTGTACCTCCCGACAATTCGTCGACCGAAAGTCGTCGAATGCAATCTATCGAACGCACTCAACCCAAGCAAGACACGCCCTGGGACACGCCCGTGTCCCAGGCCGTGTCACCCAATATTTTCCTGTTTCTCGAATTTGGGCTGTTACAACCCTCCCCTCCTTCAAAAAAATTTCGTCCTCGAAATTTGGCTCACCCCAATCAGCCACATAACCATGCAATGTGCAACCGAGCACTCGAAGATGCGAGCCAACTAAACAATACAGACAGCACAACATACATCCCTAACTCCCATCGGTGCACATTCAGCCACAAAATGCAATCAAATAATATATCACCAAATGCATCATATTCCATAGGCAAACTCACATTACACACAACCATTTCAATATTCAGACCTTCTCTACACTAGTATTCACATAATTCTAACCATATATTCGAACATCATCTAGGTCATTTGTTTCGTCTATATCACATCAATGTACATCACCAAAAAGGATACAAGTTACACTCATACAATCAAAGTGGCGTCTAGGATGCAGATGACTCGACCACTACTTTACCTGTTTCTTTATAAGACGCACCTGCCTTTTTCTTACTTCTGGCAGGGTCACTCCAACAATCACGGGCGATATGACCCGGCTTTCCTCACTTAAAACATGTGCGTATTTCACTTCGTCCTTGCCCATAGGTTGCCCCAGACAAAACAGTAAACGGAGTTGGTTCAGTCCTGAACTTTTTCTTCTCGTGTCTCTTAAACACCAACTATTCTGACTGCGGAACATTAAAGTCCTGTTTTTCCACCACCAAACTCCTCTTCTTGTCCCAACAGTGAGGGGCTATATGCCCTGACGTCCCACAATAAAAATAGGTAAGAGTATCAACACGGTTTTGTCCATACTTTTCCCCGAATGCACAGTCAACAAACTTACTTTGGCAGGCCTGAACCTTTTCCTTTCTCGTTGCCCAAACGCTGACTATTCCAATTTTGGCGTCGCTAGTTCCCGCACGTCTTCCCACCATTTTCGAGCATTTCTTTCCAGCAAGAAAGTGGCGAAGGTCCCTTGCAGTATGGTCAGCATTCTCTTCACTCTCGCAAGCCAATCCTCCGCCTGCGTTGGGGAACCTGCCATACATCGCTTCAGCTGCTCGCACGCTACTTGCTCATCCACCTCAGCTTCCACAGGCTCTTGCCTTGCACCAGGCCATACTGGCACTCCTACATGCCTTGCCTGCCCAATAGGCTGTGCATATAACACTACGAGCACCGCGAGCACTGTCTCAGTCACCACACGCTTATCCAACCGCTGGGGCGCACAATGCCCATCATCACTCCTCGCCACCTATCAATGTACAAAACACCATTAATCAACCATGTCATAACGGTAATTATACATTGCCTACACACTCACGTACTTCCCGTACATGAAATACATTCCTAGTGGACATTCGTGAGTTCAATTCTGTTCTCTCCTCCCAACCAATCTAAAACCTAGATCTGATACCACTTTGTAACGCCCTCACTCGTCACATGGCATATAACGGTGGGTCCGACCGGGGCCCCATGCCATATGTCACAGACAAACGGCGGAATTACTTGTGGAAATCAAATTTACTCGCATCCTATCTCAAAACATTATAGTGCAGCATTTCATGTTAATATGAACTCAACTCAGAGAATGTCCACTACTACATAAACTCCACATTTATATATATCAAAACCAGGAATGTATACAACTCACACACACTGGCCTTAAGGCCTTACAGATTTCTCTTTGCACAAATAAATTTTCGTACATCGGCACGCAGGCCAGCCACACATGAAATCCAACCACGTTTCTTCGCACGGCCTTAAAGGGCCTTTAGCAGCAATCCTCCATTCCTGCTCATTGCTATTCTGCAACACCTGCAATTGAACATCTAATCCAAACAGAAAACAAAGTAACGGTCAGCATTAGTTGACCACATATAACGACCCCACCCCTTACCCGGGGTAGTGGTTGCTTCCCTGTATGCCTAGCCATCATCATTTCGATCAATCTATCAATTACAGTCCATATCACAAACGCCGGTCTCCATCGGATGCTCCGTGCACTCAGGGCACCTTCTTGGTGTACCAGATATACCAGTCATACACCGCCGATCGAGGCTCTTCACTTGTTGATTGGGCGGTTCAAGCCTAGTCCACCAATCTCCCTATTGGCGACATCCCATCCATACCACTTAGAGGTACTACCTCGCAACATTCAGTAGATCGACCCACACCATGTAGTGTGGCAGGCCGTGCTCGTGCCCCGGACACTGCCACCCATTGATCGCTCAACCTAATCTAGACCGACCCACATTTTGTAGTGCAGCATGCCGGGTGCTCGCTTCCCGGACACTGCCACCCATCGATCTCTGCTCTAAGATCACCCATCACCCACCTTAGTGGTGTAGCATGCTGGGTGCTCTCTTCCTGAGCAGGCTACCAATGATCTATCAACATAACCAGGAGCTTAACCAAAGCCTCCATATAGCCATAACCAATATTCATTCATCCATACACATCCATGCAATCAAAGCATAAACCTTTCACAGCATCTGTAACAGTCCAGGCCCATCCCATGGGAACCCGCTGGCACCGCCGGCCTACCAGGGTCCAGACCCGGGTCCACCACTGGTAGTCAGCCTTTCACATTCAAGCCTGCAGGCCATGCACCCCAACCCCTCTCCGGCCTGTTTATCAGCACAGTAGGTTGTTGCCACTGGGTATCGAACCCAGGACCTTGATAAGAGAGATTTCCACCACTCCCTCATCACCAACTGAGCCCAAGCACGCTTAAATATGGTGATGGTGCCTCTGCTAGCATGTCTATCCCAGTTCCAGATTCATAAAAGAGAGAAGCTCCAGAATTTGCAGAGATCTGGTCTCCTACCTCTAAGTCCCTCATTTTGGATACTCTCAAACTTGTTATGGACTTCCATGAAAGCAGAAATATTCATTACAGCTCCCAAGAATGGGAACTATATGAGAAGTCTATGACTAAGAGGAGACTGTATGACAGAGAATTTGGTAGGAACAACCCTGCTACTCCTCCAAGACCTCCTAAATACTACCCCAAGCCATACAGCTAGCAGAGGAGACAGCAAGAGAAGCAAGACAGGCAGCATCACTAAGTCTAAGCTACAAGGACATATGAGGATGTGGAAATGATCTTTTGTAGAAATGATACTTTGGAAATCACATTTATATAATTCTAAGATTTTGATCATATAATTGTGTTTCTAGTCTTATGCTTGCTTACACTAATTTATCTATTTAGCACTTTTCATGTCTATAATTCACCTTAGTGTAAAGGGTTCTGACTTCTACAAATAGGGGGAGATTGTTGGGTATTGTATCCACATTAACCCAGATTTGATGAGGTCATCCTTGAACTAAAGTGAATTAAGTTGTATTTGATGATTTTGTTGAGTTATGTGTTTGCATGATTCTAAAGCCAAGTGTAGACCAATGTCAGTCTACAATGGGTCACCTAACATAGGAGTACCATACAATGTAATCCCTCATTGTGTGATCCAAGGTGTTGACTTATGTGTAGCCTCTCTATTGGGATACACTTCTTATTCAAGAACCAGGACTGATTGGAAATGGTTTGATGCTAGTTTCACTAAAGAAGAAGAGATTTTTATTAAGAGAATTTACTAAGTACTTTCCTCGAGTAGATCAATTCCTACTCGAGTGAGTTGCTTAGTTAATACTCGAGTAAAATCCTAATACACGAGTAAGGAAGTTAGATCTCGAGTAGTCAATTTATAGCTCTCGTGTAGCTAAGACAACTACTCGAGTAAATTCCTTCTCTCACTCACGTTAACAGAATTTCTTCTCCAAATGTTTTCTAAGTAAAATACTCGAGCAACCATATAGATAATCGAGTAGTTTAAATCTTCTTTCTCGAGTAACAGAAATCTGTGTCTCGTGTTCTTTCACTTCACTCGAGTAGGATAAGTCATGTACT
Source organism: Platanthera guangdongensis (assembly GCA_039583875.1). Taxonomy (NCBI): domain Eukaryota; kingdom Viridiplantae; phylum Streptophyta; class Magnoliopsida; order Asparagales; family Orchidaceae; genus Platanthera; species Platanthera guangdongensis. Next base: position 214,264,186 of record CM077150.1, read on the forward strand.
CGAGTAGTTCATCTACTACTCGAGTAGCCCAGAGTTTATACTCGAGTAACCAGAATTTCTTCCCTCAGAATTTTTTCTAAGTCTATTACTCAAGTAGCTAGTTCCTTATACTCGAGTAGTTCTTATTCACTCGAGTAGTTCAGCTTTACTACTCGAGTAGCCCAGAATTCCATTCCAAAAGATATTCTAAGTCCATGACTCGTGTAGTTCCTCTATATCTCGAGTAGTTCATCCTTTATTACTCGAGTAGTATTTCTTGTACTCGAGTATTCTAACTCCACTTCCCGTGTAATTGCTTCAGCACTCGAGTAAGTCATTTTGGTACTCGAGTAGCTAGTTATCATTTCCAATTTCTTCTTTAAGTATATACTCAAGTAGTTATCTTCAGCTTACTCGAGTAGTTTTCTATAGTACTCGAGTAGTTTTCTTCAGCTCACTCGAGTAGTCCTATAAAGTACTCGAGTAGTCATTTCTTCAATGGAGTATGTCACTCCACTCGTTTTCAGAAAAATTTTGTTAAGTCTAAAATTGACAGATTTTTTAATGAACCTTGATGTGATTGGTCCACGTGTACTTCATTAAGACCTAATTATGACCGTTATCGCAGATCCTATATAAGGTCTTGTCAAACCGACAAACCCTAAGAATAAGAATATTTTTGCATCCGATTATCTTTCTAAGTTCTCTGAATTTCTCTCTCTCCAAGAAGCGAAAGCCGCCACCGCCGATCTTCATCGTTTACATCCGGCTAGGGTTTTCATTTTCAGAGGATTCAGATCAAGAAGGCTTACAGATCGAGATCGCCGCTTAATTCCTCATTCTCTATCCGATCGTGTGAGGCCAAGGAAATCCAAATCTATTTTTGCCGAAGATTTTCTTCATCTCTCTGATAAAGTCGCAAAGTCTAAAAGAAGAAGATCCAGGCCACTTGTTTGCAGATCTGATAAAGATTCACTGTTTGTTTTTTTACATTCGTTCTATTTCATTCTTGTAGGAGAATTTTCTCCGAGTGTAGGAGCCTTTGTCTCCGAGATTGTAGGAAGTTTTACCTTCCAAGTGTAGATCCGTTTTGAGGATTGAGATTGTAGGAACTTTGTTCCGAGGCGTAGGATTTGTTTTTTCAATCCGAGATAGTGGAGTAGCCGAGTCTAGTTTATTGCTATATCTGTGAGGGAAATTGGATCTACCCAAGGTTGGGGAACCACTATAAATCTTGCTTCATCTGTGATTGATTAGTAGATAGTTCTGTGCATAGTTCTTAAATTTTTATTCTGCAAAAGACACACATCTCACCTATTCACACCCGTCTAAGTGATTTAGGTAGGCAATTAAACACTTTCACTCAATGCCTTGGGAACACCCCGAAAAGGACACGTCCTGTGACATGCCCGTGTCCTACGACGTGTTCCCATACATGACACTAGACACGCCCCAGCTCAAGTTCGTCGAGCTGAAGTTTGTCGACCCGCAGAGGACACGGCCTCTGACACGTCCGTGTCAGAGAGCGTGTGCCCTCATTCTTCGTCGAACAGATTTTCGTCGAACGCTCGTCAACTGCTCACCCGAGCAGGACATGCCCTGGGACACTCCCGTGTCCCAGGCCGTGTCACCCAATTTTTCCCAACTCTGGAATTTAGGGTGTTACAACCCTCCCCTCCTTACAAAAATTTCATCCTCGAAATTTGCAGAAAGTAAGGAACTCACATAGGAGAGGTTTTATTCCACAAACGTTCATTACAACTCGATATACACCGCATAACGGTTACCCAAAGAGCTCGGGAAATTCAGCTCGCATGGAATGTTCACGCTCCCATGTGAGTTCTTCACTGCCGCAATTGTCCCACCAGACTTTGACCATCCCGACTGTCTTGTTCCGCAACTACTTATCGGCACGATCTTCAATCTGAATGGGCCTAACCTTCGTCGTTGGCCCATACTCCACCGGCATACGATCATTCTCGATCACCTGAGTTGGATCTTTAACAGCCTTCTGAAGCACCGAGATGTGAAACACATCGTGTAATCCACCCAAGTATGCCGAAAGAGCTAGTCGATATGCAGCTTCCCCAACTCCCTCCACCACTTCAAATGGGCCAAGGTACCGTGGACTCAACTTTTTTAGACGTCGAATCCTGGATACTCCTTTGAAGGGTATGATCTTCAAGTATACCCAATCACCGACTACGAACTCCATATTCCGGTGCTTGGCGTTATAGTATTTCTCCTGACGATCCTGGGCCATCAGTAGCCGCTCTCGGATAGTGCATATTGTCGAGTTCTCTTCCTCGACTTTGTTACACTTATACACTTTGGAGTCACTTGCTTCCACCCAAGCCAATGGTGTACGACACTTCCGACCATACAGAGCTTCAAATGTTGCCATACTGATGCTTGCTTGGTAGCTGTTGTTGTAGGCAAACTCCACCAAATAGATATGATCTTCCCATCTCTTTCCAAAGTCCAGGACGCACATGCGGAGCATATCCTCCATCGTTCTATTGGTTCTCTAAGTCTGGCCATCCATCTGGGGATGAAAGGCCGTACTAAACATCAACTTCGTGCCCAACAGCTGATGGACTAGCCTCCAATCAGTCGAAGTAAATCGCCCATCACGATCACTTACGATGCTCTTAGGATCACCGTGTAACCGTACAATCTGTTCAACATAAAGATTTGCTAAACTTTCCATAGAATCGCCCCATTTATTTGGAAGGAAGTGTGCCACCTTTGTCAGCCGGTCTACAATCACCCTTATTGAATCATTCCCTCGCTGAGATCTCGGCAACCCGTGCACGAAATCAATAGAAATATCATCGAACTTCCATTCCGCAATCGGCAACGACCTCAAGAAACCACCCGGCTTCTGGCATTCCGCCTTCACCAAAGCACAAGTCTGGCATTTGGCTACATAATGAGCGTCATCTTTCTTCAATCCTGGCCACCAGAACATCTTGTTCATGTTCCTAAACATCTTTGTGCTCCCAGGGTGAATTGAGTACTGCGTATAGTGCGCTTCGTACATCAACTCTTCCCTCAATTTGCCCAAATTCGGGACGCACAAACGACCTTATTTTCACAAAAGGCCGTCATCCCAGGAGAATTTGCACTCTGGCCCATCCTTGGCATAGTTTTAGAGACTCTCATCCAGCTCCGTTGCTCATCAAACTATGTGTGCAAGGTCACACTGCACCTTCGTCCAGTTCAAACGTGCATCGACTGTAGCATTCTTGTCAACACAAGAAATATCTAACGCTTCCAACACCTAGATTAGACGTTCATCATACCTCTACAACCAGCTTACTTTTGTCGGAGATCTCTGACTCAAGGCATCCGCAACAATATTTCACTTTCCGGGAGTATAATGAATCACAAAGGTGTAGTCCCCAACGAAATCCAACCACCTTCGTTGCCGCATATTCAGGTCCTTCTGCTCCAACAAATACTTTAGGCTCTTGTGGTCTATATGGATTTCCACTTTCATGCCATACAGATAAAGCCTCCACAGCTTCAGTGCAAAGATCACCGCCGCCAACTCTAGGTCGTGGACGGGATAATTTCTCTCGTGCACCTTCAACTGGTGAGAGCCATAAGCAATCACTTTCCCATTTTGCAAAAGAACGCAGCCTAAGTCGCTCCCTGAAGCATCACTGTAGATTTCAAATCCATCAGTACCACATGGCAACATCAACACAGGAGTCGTGGTCAATCGACACTTCAGCTCTTCAAAAGCTCGCGCGCATTCCGACGTCCAAACGAACTTCTGATCCTTTCTCGTTAGTGTGGTTAGAGGCAAAGTGATCAGTGAGAAGTTTTCCACAAACTGCCTATTGTAGCATGCTAGTCCAAGGAAGCTCCTAACCTCGGCCACCGAAGACAACATTGGCCACTCCTATATGGCCCTTATCTTTGCTGGATCCACTGTTATGCCCTCTCCTCTTACCACATGACCCAAAAATGCCACCGACGATAGCCAAAAATCGCACTTCGAGAACTTGGCATAGAGCTTATTCTTTCTCAACGTATTCAACACCAACCGCAAGTGGTTTTCGTGATTAGTTTCAGATTTCGAGTACACCAGGATGTCATCAATAAACATTATCACGAACAAGTCCAGGTACTCTCGGAACTTTCAAGTCCATGAACACCGATGGTGCATTGCACAACCCAAATGACATTACCGTAAACTCATAGTGCCCGTAACGTGTTCCAAATGCTGTCTTGGGAATGTCACCTTACCGAATCCTCAATTGGTAGTAACCAGACTTCAAATCTAACTTGGAGTAGACGGTTGAACCCACCAGCTGATCGAATAACTCATCAATCCATGGAATCAGATACTTGTTCATTTCGGTCAGCTTATTCAGTTCACGGTAGTAAATACATAACCGCAAGCCGCCGTCTTTCTTCTTCACAAACAGAACAGGCGCGCTCCAAGGTGACATGCTTAGGCATATATAACCCTGCTCCAGCAACTCTTGCAGTTGGACTTTCAACTCTGCCATTTTCTTTAGCGCGACGCGATATGGCGAGCGGGCTATAGGTTTCGCACCTGGCACCAACTCGATCGTGAAGTCAATCTCTCGCTGGGGTGGTAGCCCAGGGAGATCCTTGGGAAACACATCTGTAAATTTCGATACCACCGGAACATCGCTCACACTGGCCTTGGGCTCAACAGCCAGAATCAGCACGAAGTAGCACTCCGTGCCCTTCCGAACAGCCTTGACTACTTGGAGTGCATACATCAACGTCTCGCCCACTCCTCGCATACTCGCGAACTTCATCTCCTGCTCGGTATTCTGGCCCAACGTGATCCCTTTAGCATTACAATCAATCAAGGCATGCTGCTCCGCGAGCCAATCCATAACAAAGATCACGTCGAATTCCTAGATCGGTAATACAGATGCAGTCAAACAGAAATCCCGACTTCCTATTTGAACCGCCACATCGCAAGCTTGATCCGCGAGCATCAAACAACTATTCAGCAACACTACCCTGACGCCATCTGTCTTCACACGACTAGGTATCTCAAGTCGAGCTATGAAATCTTTAGACAGAAACGAATGCGAAGCACCCGTATCAAACAGTGCTCGCGCCAGCATGTTCTGAATCATCACAAAGCCTGTGACAATCATGTCACATATACAAGCCGCATACAAATAGGAAATCAACAAAGCATACGATAAGCAAAGCAATACAATAACTTAACTCGTAGCTGTGACGACGTCACATTGCTGAATGGCCTCCTGCAGGCCAAGATTGTAGACTCGGGGCTGCGCCTGCGAGGCAAAGGATTCCACCACTGCTTTTCCTTTCTCCGCATATGACGCTCCCGCCTTCTTTTCACTCTTTGGCGGTACCATCCGACAATTACGGGCTATATGCCCCACTTTTCCACATGTAAGGCACGTACGAGTATCCGTCCTTGAAGAGGCCCCCGACGTTGCACCCGATGCAACAGTAGAAGGAGCTTGTCCAGTCGACTTGGACCTCTTGCCCCAATTGTTCTTATAATATGATTTCCCAGGTCGGGGTGCCTTGAACTCCGGCTTGCTCACAGCCAAGGCCCTCTTCCCTTTCACATTTTTCATATCCTTTTCCAGCGCGCACGCAGTGTCGACCAATGCCTGGAAGCCTTGATTCACAGAACTAGAGAGCAGGAATCGTAACTCGTCCCGCAGTCCTTCATAGAACCTATTTGTCTTCCTCTGCTCATCAGCAAAGATCGAACTCGCATATCATCCCAACCTCGTGAACTCATGTAGGTAAGCTTCAACACTGCCTTCACCTTGCGTCAGGCTTTGGAATTCGTTCTCCATGGAAATACGTTGTGCCACCGGGAGGTGCCTGTCAGGAAGAGTCTCGAGAATTCCTCAATCGTCACTTGTGTTAACAACCTCCCCGCTAAGTGGTGTAGTTCCACCTCATCCCACAATAAACGAGCCTCTCCTTCCAGTAAGAAGGTGGCTAAAGTGACCTTCTGATTTTCCTCTGTTCCAATCGCCGTCATTATCTGCTTGATGCACGACAACCAATCCTCAGCCTGTATAGGAGACTCGACTCCCGCAAACATACGCGGGTCAAAGCTCATAAACTGCTTCAACTGCCTTGTAGCTGCTCGAGGATCCATAACCTTAACAGGTTCTGGCCTCACCACCACCTGTTCTGGCCTCAATGCCGGTTTCACTTGCCCTTGCGCCTCCCCAATCGGCTCTGTTTGAATCATGACAAACAATGCCTTAGCAACTAATCACACAGTTTTCGCAGAAGGCGGAGGCATAGGCACCTCAGCTGGTGCCGTACTTTCATCAGAATGCTGTGGCTCCAATTGCCTAGCACCACTTCGCGTCACCTATAGGTGAACAAGACACGCACATTAGCGACCACACACAAGCAAAACAACAAAATAGGAACGCGCAGGTTCCTCATACACATGTATTTGCATTCCTAAAGTAGACATTCACGAGTTCCTTAGTGTTAACATGGTTCGCACAGACACGTGCTCGCCACCCCACGAAAGAATTCGACCACAAATTTGAAAGGGAAAGACCGAGACAGCTGATACCAAAAATGTAACCCACAGGTCCCAAGACCAAAACCTGGCTCTGATACCAAAAATGTAACGACTTCATCCTTTCACAGGTATATACTACAAGGTCCGGTCGGGGCCCCACAACATATACCATAAAATAGGCGGCGAAGTCACGGAGTGATACCAGAGTTGCGCATCCTGACTCATTGCATTCTAGCGGAAGCCTATAACACGATGCTGAACTCACACACATGAATGTCCACTATATAAAAGCTCCACATTTATATAATATAGGAATGTCCAAATACAAAGTCAGTTGGCCTTATGGACTTACAAGGCTTTACACAATAGTGGCCTCAAACAATGGCGTGCAGGTCGGCCACGAATAAACAAACAGAGCATTTTTCAGTTTAGCCTTCAAGCGCTAGTGACGGCAGCAGCAACAGCAGCGGAATGCTATTCAACCTTTATGTATCCCGCTAGGCTCTCCAGCACCTGCACAGGGATAGCCCACCCAACGGTGGAAAACAAGGCAACGGTCAGCATTTAGCTGACCAATTTTATAACGACCCCACCCCTTTCCCGGGTCAGTGGTATTCCTTCTCTGTAGTCATAACATTTCACAGGCAGATATGTATATCATACAATGTGCTTTCACGCACATACATTCCATCACAACCGTCAGCCACGCGGCCCGATGTACCGTGCACTCAGGGCACATTCTTGGTGTACCGGCGAACCAGGGTCACACCACCATATCAGTGTCGCAACCCAACGGTAACTATTGAGCATTTTACTCTATGTCGTGCAGCCGAAGACTTTAGTCTTAATGCACCGGGATTGGCCTATAGCCCCCCATTGTGTCATGGCGCGCATGCCTAAGAGTCTTGCTATGCGCTCCAACAGACTGCACTTTCAGGTCTCACGTCGGACGGACATATCGCAGGTCGGATCATTCACCCCCTGTTGCTCAAGTCGCCTTGCCATCACCAAGTACGGCGTACTCGCGGCTACATAAAAGGCGCAGGTCGGTTTCACCTTGCCTGTTTCCTTTCACTGAACTCATCAGTTCACACATAACCAGCCCATTCTCACGGAACTGTCTTCATATTCATCGGTTACCTAGGAGCCATGCCTCGCGTTAGCGATAGAACTCAATTTTTGTCCCTAGGCTTAACCGTACATCATAGCATCCACTTGAGGGTATTTTCCCGGACTATCACGCCAGTAATTCCTGCTACTCCCCTTCACAGGCACAACCCATCAAGAATTCCAAGAATCAAGGGTATTTCCTGACTTACCATGCCAGTACTTCCTACTACTCCCCTTCACAGGTACTACGCAATGGCACACGCATTACAAAGGGTATTTTCCTGGACTACCACTCCAGTACTTCCTGCTACTGCCCTTTGCAGGTCTAACCCCTCGACTCCTTAAACTACTTGTTATCACGGAGTCTTCTCCGGTGCGTATATGCAATATCACCAATCCAGACCAACCTGTCTGGATGGTTTTCACACAGCATGCCTATTCCGTACTCCATTTCCGGATCTATATGCCAAATGATTGGGGATTCCATGAATCAACCCAAGAGACTCCCATAACAGCCACCCTTTGGTGGGGGAATCATATGCACATGCCAAAAAGGAAGCCTTCACATGGCTAGGAAGAAAAGTCATTACCCTTGAAGACCGCTTCAGAACCATGGATTCCTAGCTGACTGGAAAGAACCGCAACGGCTTTTCCTCCACAACGCTGGCCTCGGATCTCTAGCCGGAACTCCGCAGCACCACCGGTGGCCAACACCTCTTCCTCCTCCTCCTCCTTCTTCCTCTCTTTCTCTATCTAGACTTTAGAATGATGAAGGACAAAAGGGAAAATGAGAAGTTCCTTCTAATCCATGGCCTTAAGGAAGTAGGGAGGAACCTCAGCCCTTGGATCACAGCTGAAGAAATGGACAACCACGATTTTGCCACAAAATCATATTTTTTTCCTAACACGGCCTGTGACACGCCCATGTCCCAGGCCGTGTACTTCAAGTGGTGCTCAGCCGACTTATCCAATCCAGTACACGCCAATGTGACATGCCCGTGTCACGGGCCGTGTTACCTGACACGCCTTCAGGCAGGCCCACGTCTGTGGCTGTGTACTTTAGGATGCACAAAATCGAGATCAACCCGATTAGGACACGGCCAGTGACACGCCCGTGTCACAGGTCGTGTACCCTAAGACACAGCCGTGTCCTACCCGTGTTCACCAGGCCTCAATTCCTTGGGCACATCCCAAAAAGGACACGGCCAGTGACACGCCCGTGTCCCAAGCTGTGTGCCCATATAAGGTATTAGACACGCCCCAGCTCAAGTTTGTCGAGCTGAAGTTCGTCGACCCGCAGAGGACACGGCCTCTGACACACCCGTGTCAGAGGGCGTGTGCCCTCATTCTTCGTCGAATGGATTTTCATCGAACGCTCGTCGACTGCTCACCCGAGCAGGACACGCCCTAGGATACGCCCGTGTCCCAGACCGTGTGTAACACCCCAAAATTCAGAAGTTGGAAAAAAGATGTGAGTGACACGGGCTGGGACACGGGCGTGTCCCAGGGGATGTACTTCCTGGGTGAACGGTCGAAGAAATCAACATTTGACCTCGGGCGTATCTGGTGCCGTGTATGGGACACGGCCTGAGATACGGGCGTGTCACAAGGCCGTGTGAGTCTCGGGTGATTTTGAGATTTTTCAGCCTGATGAACATGGCCACAGAGACGGCCGTGTTGGTAATCATGTCGGGTGACACAGCCCATGACACGGGCGTGTCACATGGGCATGTACTGGAATTGATGAGTCGGTTAAGAACCGCTTAGGGAACACGGCCATGGACACAGGCGTGTCACAGGCCGTGTCATGCAAAATTTATGATTTTTTTGGTGAAATCGTGGCCATCCATTCCTTCAGCCTGGATCAAAGGGCTGAGAGGCCTCCCTGTCTCCTTAAGGCCGATAATGGGTTGGGGAAACTCATTTGGCTTTTGAATTTCTCTTACAACATTTCTAGAGAGAGAAAGAGAGAGGAAGAAGCAGGAGGAGAGGGGGCTGATCACCGGTGGTGCTGCAGTTTGCCGACGAGAGATTCGAGGCCGGCGTTGCGGAGGAAAAGCTCTTGTGAGTCATTCGAGTCAGCTTGGAGCTCATGGCACCGAAGCGGTCTTCGATGGTAACGAATTTTCTTTATAGCCATGTGAAGGCTCCCTTTTTGCATATGCACATGATTCCCCCACCAGCGGGTGGTCGGTTATGGGGATCATTGGGTTCATTCATGAAATCCCCAAGTGGTTAGCATATAGATCCGAAAATGAAAGTACGGAATAGGCATGTTGTGTGAAGCCCATCTGGACAGGTTGGTCTGGATTGGTGATGTTGCATACGAACCGGAGAAGTCTCCGTGATAAACGTGTAGTTTAGGAGTCGACGGATCGGACCTGTGAAGGAAGTAGCAGGAAGTACTGGAGTGGTAGTCCAGGAAAATATCCGTGTCATGCTTGTGCTATTGGGTCATACCTGTGAAGAAAATAGCAGGAAGTACCGGATTGGATGTCCGGAAAGGCCTTTTGTGATGCTTGATGTTTAGGTGGTACCTATGAAGAGAGTAACAGGAAGTACTGACATGATAAGCCAGGAAAGACCCCTGACATTTGTGATATGCATGGTGTGGTACCTGCAGAAGCAGGAAGTACTGTTGTGTCCAGGAAAGACCCGCCGATGTTGTGATCTTTGTGGTGTGGTACCTGTTAAGGCAGGAAGTACTGGTGTGCCCAGGAAAGACCCGCCAATGTTGTGCTAAAAATGGCTGTCAGAGGATACCCAGGCTGTAATGCCAAACAGGATCGGTAAGACCAACCCGCGCCTTTTATGTGCCGCGAGTACGTGGTACTTGGTGATGGCAAAGGCGATTTGAGCAACGGGGGTGGAGGATCTGACCTGCACTATGTCCGTCTGACGGGAGACCTGAAAGTGTGGTCTGTTGGAGCGCATAGTGAGAGTCTTAGGCCTTCGATCCATGTCACAGTGGGGGGCTACGGGCCACCCCGGTGCGTTAAGACTAGAACTCCAGCTGCACCCCATGAAGTAAATGCTCAAGTGATTTGTCGTTGGGTTGCAACCCTGATACAGTGGTGGGCAACTGGGTCGCCGGTACACTAAGAATGTGCCCTGAGTGCACAGATCATTGGGCCGCGTGGCTGACGATTGTGATGGAATGGATGTGCGTGAGTGCACATTGAATGAGTTATAGATATATATATTCTTATACATCCTATGCTTTGCAGGGAAGAATTCCGCTGCCCCGAGAGAAGGGGTAGGGTCGTTATAATTTGCTCAGCGGAATGCTGACCATTGCCTCTTTTGCCACCATTGGGTGGCCTATCCCTGTGCAGGTGTTGGAGAGCAAAGCGGGACGCATAAGTTCTGAAGTCCCTGTTGTTGCTGCTGCCGCCGCTAGCCCTCGAAGGCTAAAGAAATGAACGCGTGATGTTTTCTTCTGTGTGGCCGGCCTGCGCGCCATTGTTTATGGCCACTTGTATGAAAGCCCTGTAAGGCCTTAAGGCCAACTCTTTGTCTTGTTTGTGTTGTAAGACATTCCTATGAATATATAAAATATGGGGTTTTATATGTCGGACATTCAGGTGTGGAGTTCAAGTGCTGTATAGGCTTCCGCTAGAATGCAATGGGTTAGGGTGCGTTGCGCTACTCTGGTGCCATACCGTGACTTCACCGCTCGTTTTGTGGTATATGCTGTGGGGCCCCGACCGGACCTTCTAGGATATACGATATGAATGGATGGGGTTGTTACATTTTTGGTGTCAGCTGTATTGGTCTTTCCCTTCCGAAGTTATGGTCGACTTCTTTTGTGGGGTGGCGAGCACGTGTCAGAGCACACCAAATTCAAACGATTGAACTCCTGAATGTCCATAATAGGAATACAAATACATGTGTTTGAGGAACCTGCGCGTTCCTATTTTGTTGTGATTGCGTGTGTGCGGTCGCTAATGTGTGTTTATTGTCCACCTTTAGGTGACACGAAGTGGAGCTGGGCCGTCGGAGCCCCAGCGTTCTGAAGAAAGTACGGCACCATCCGAGGTGCCTACACCTCCACCATCTACGGAAACCGTTCGGTTAGTTGATGAGCCAGTATTTGCCATGATGCAAGGCCAGCCAGTTTGGCAGGCACAGTCGGTTTTGAGACCAGAACAGGTGGCGGCAAGGCCAGAACCTGTTGTGGTTGTAGATCCTCGAGCGGCTGAACGGCGGTTGACGCGGTTTATGAGTTTTCATCCGCCTACGTTTTCGGGAGCAGGATCTCCTACACAGGCTGAGGATTGGCTATCGCGCGTCAAGAGGATTATGACGGCGATCGGGTCGGAGGAACATCAGAAAGTTACCTTAGATACCTTCTTACTTGAAGGAGAAGCAAGATTATGGTGGGACGAGATGAAGTTGCATCACTTGGCGGGGAGACCGTTGACACAAGTGACCATGGAGGAATTCTCTCGACTCTTCCTGACAAAGCACCTTCCCGTGGAACAGCGTATAACCATGGAGAATGAATTCCAGAGATTAACGCAAGGAGATGACAGTGTTGAAGCGTACCTGCATGAGTTTACTCGCTTGGGCCGGTATGCGGGTTCAATATTTGCTGATGAGCAGAGGAAGACAAATTGGTTCTACGACGGATTGCGGGACGAGCTGAGGTTCCTTCTTTCGAGTTCGGTGAACCAGGGCTTCCAAGCGTTAGTAGACACTGCGTGCGCGCTGGAGAAAGACATGAAGAGGGTGCAAGGGAAGAGGGCCTTGGCTGTGACACAGCCATAGTTTAAGTTGCCCCGACCGACAAAGTCATTCTACAAGAAGAAGTGGGGCAAGAGGCCCAAGACGGTTGGACAAGCTCCTTCTTCAGTTGCCTCGGGAGCAACGTCAGGGGCCACCTCAAAGACGGAGACTCAGACGTGTTTTATGCGTGGACGGTTGGGGCACATTGCCCGTGACTGTCGGGTGCCGCCAAAGAATGAAAAGAAGGCGGGAGCGTCATATGCTGAGAAGGGCAAAGTAGTGGTGGAATCCTCTGCCTCTCAGGCGCAGCCCCGAGTCTACAATCTTGGCCTGCAGGAGGCCATTAAACAAAGTGAGGTCGTCATAGGTACGAGTTTAGTTTTGAGTATTATTTTGTTTGTATGCTTTGTTTATTGCATATGTGTATGTTTCTTGTGTGTAATGCGATTACCACAGGCTTTGTACTGATTCGGAACACGCTGGCACGAGAACTGTTTGATACGGGTGCGTCACATTCTTTTCTGTCTCGAGAGTTTATAGCGCGACTTGGGATACCCAGTCGTGTAAAGGCAGATAGCGTCAGAGTGGTGTTGCCGAATGGTTGTATGATGCTTGCGGATCAAGCTCGTACTGTGGCAGTGCATATAGGAAGTCGGGATTTCTGTTTGACGGCATCTGTATTACCGATATCGAAATTTGACATGATATTTGGGATGGATTGGCTTGCGGAGCAGCATGCCTTGATTGATTGCCAATCCAAAGAGATCACGTTGGGCCAGAATACCGAGCAGGTGATGAAGTTCGCTGGTATGCGAGGAGTTGGAGGGACGTTGATGTCTGCCCTCCAAGCTGTCAAAGTTGTTCGGAAGGGCGCGGAGGTATACTTAACACTAATTCAGGCGGTGGAGCCTAAGGCTAGTGTGAGTGATGTTCCGATCGTGTCGGAGTTTACAGATGTGTTTCCCAAGGATCTACCTGGGCTACCACCCCAGCGAGAGATTGACTTCACGATAGAGCTGGTGCTAGGTGCGAAACCTGTGGCCTGCTCGCCATATCACATTGCGCCAAAGAAGATGGCGGAGTTGAAAGTCCAACTACAAGAAATGCTGGAGCAGGGTTATATACGCCCAAGCATGTCACCTTGGATCGCCCCTGTGCTTTTTGTGAAAAAGAAAGACAGGAGTTTGCGGTTGTGTTTGATTACCGTGAGCTGAACAAGCTGACTGAGAAGAACAAATATCTGATTCCACAGATTGATGAGTTGTTTGATCAGCTAGTGGGATCGACCGTCTATTCCAAGTTGGATTTGAAATCTGGTTATTACCAATTGAGAATTCGGGAAGGTGACATTCCCAAAACCGCATTTGGAACGCGTTACGGGCACTACGAATTCACGGTGATGAGAAGAGCTGAAGGTTCGGTTGACCACGGTGTCAGTGTTGTCTTCGCCATATCGGACCGATGGATTTGTAATCTATAGTGATGCCTCAGGGAGCGGCTTAGGCTGCGTTCTTCTGCAGAATGGAAAGGTGATTGCTTATGGCTCATGCCAGCTGAAGGTGCATGAGCGAAATTATCCCGTCCATGACTTAGAATTGGCGGCGGTAATTTTTGCACTAAAGTTGTGGCGACACTATCTTTATGGAGTGAAGGTGGAGATCTATACAGATCACAAGAGCCTAAAGTACCTATTGGAACAGAAGAACTTAAACATGCGACAACAAAGGTAGTTGGAGTTCCTTGGGGACTACACTTTCGAGATTCACTATACTCCCGGGAAGGGAAACATTGTCGCAGATGCATTAAGTCGGAGAGCTCTGGCTAGAGCGAATTGGTTTCAGCGGCATGATGAACGTCTCATTCAGGAGCTAGAAGCATTAGAGATTTATTGTGTTTACAAGAATTCCACCGCCAATGCAAGTCTGAACTGGACGGAGGTGTAATTTGACCTTGCAGACCGGATTAGACGAGCAACGGGGTTATATGAAGATCTCTTCTTCTATGTTAAAGAGGGGCCAGAGGGCAAATTTTCCTGGAATGACGGTCTTTTGCGGAAAGAGGGCCGTTTGTGCGTCCCGAATGTGGGTAAATTGCGGGAAGAACTGATGTATGAAGCGCATTATACAAAATATTACATCCACCCCGGGAGCACGAAGATGTTCAATGATATGAAAAAGCTATTCTGGTGGCCAGGGCTAAAGAGAGATGTCGCTCTTTATGTGGCCAAATACCAAACATGTGCGATGGTCAAGGAGGAATGCTAGAAGCCGGGCAGGTATTTGAAGTCACTGCCGATTCCAAAGTGGAAGTTTGATGATATTTCCATGGATTTCGTCCACGCGTTGCCGAGATCTCAGCGACGAAATGATTCCATCTGGGTGATTGTCGACCGGCTAACGAAAGTAGCACATTTTCTCCCAAACAGGCGGGATGATTCGGTTGAAAGTTTGGCAAAATTATATGTTGACCAGATTGTACGGTTTCACGGTGTTCCTCGGAGCATCGTCAGTGATCGAGATGGGCAGTTCACGTCCAATGATTGGAGGCTAGTTCACCAACTGTTGGGCACGAAGTTGACATTCAATACGACCTTTCATCCCCAGACGGATGGACAAACTGAACGGACCAACAGAACGATGGAGGACATGCTCAGGATGTGCGCCCTAGACTTCGGAAAGAGATGGGAAGATCATCTCTACATGGTGGAGTTTGCCTACAATAACAGCTACTAGGCGAGCATCGGTATAGCACTGTATGAGGCTTTGTATGGATGGAAGTGTCGTAAGCCTTTTGTTTGTATAGAGGCAGGCAAAGCCAGAGTGTATAACTAAAATGAAATCGATTAATCAAATTCAACGATTCATACTGTTCGGGAACGGCTATTGATCGCTCAAGATTAGAAAGCGAAATACAACAACGCCAAACACCGGAACGTGGAGTTCGCGGTCGGTGACTGGGTATACTTGAAGATCAAAGCCTTCAAAGGCGTATCCAGGATTCGACGGTTGAAAACATTGAGTCCAAGATACCTTGGTCCGTTTGAAGTGGTCGAGCGAGTTGGGGAAACTGCGTATCGGCTAGCTCTTTCGCAGACTTGAGTGGCTTGCATGATATCTTTCAAATCTCGGTGCTGCGGAAGGCCGTAAAAGATCCAGCTCTGGTGATCAGGGATGATCAAGTGCCGGTGGAGTATGGGCTAACGACAAAGGTTAGGCAAATTCAAATCGAGGATCGAGCTGAGAAACAGTTGCGGAACAAGACGGTCGGGATGGTGATAGTCCGGTGGGACAACTGCGGTCGTGAAGAGCTTACATGGGAGCGAGAGCAGACCATGTGAGCTGAGTTTCCCGAACTTTTTGTGTAATGGTCCTGCAGTGTGTATCCACTGATATTATAACCGATTGTGGAATGAAAATCATTTTGTTTGATTCCTTACTTGGTGCAAATTTCGGGGACGAAATTTTGTAAGGAGGGGAGGGTTGTAAAACCCCAAAATTCAGAAGTTGGAAAAAAGATGTGAGTGACACAGCCTGGGACACGGGCTTGTCCCAGGGCGTGTCCTTCCTGGGTGAACGGTCGACGAACTCAACATTTGACCTCGGGCATGTCTGGTGCTGTGTATGGGCACACGGCCTGAGACACGGGTGTGTCGCAAGGCCGTATGAGTCTCAGGTGATTTTGAGATTTTTCAGCCTGATGAACACAGCCATAGACACGGTCGTGTTGGTAGGCATGTCGGGTGACACGGCCCATGACATGGGCGTGTCACATGGGCGTGTACTGGAATTGATGAGTCGGTTGAGCACCGCTTAGGGAACACGGCCATGGACACGGGCGTGTCACAGGCCGTGTCAGGCAAAATTTATGATTTTTGGGTGAAATCGTGGCCATCCATTCCTTCAGCCTGGATCCAAGGGCTGAGAGGCCTCCCTGTCTCCTTAAGGCCGAGAATGGGTTGGGGAAACTCATTTGGCTTTTGAATTTCTCTTACTACATTTCTAGAGAGAGAATGAGAGAGGAAGAAGGAGGAGGAGGAGAGGGGGTTGATCACAGGTGGTGCTGCAGTTTGCCGACGAGAGATTCGAGGTCGGCGTTGCGGAGTAAAAGCTCTTGTGAGTCGTTCAAGTCAGCTTGGAGCTCATGGCACCGAAGCGGTCTTCGAGGGTAACGACTTTTCTTCATAGCCATGTGAAGGCTCCCTTTTTGCATATGCACATGATTCCCCCACCAGCGGGTGGTCGGTTATGGGGATCGTTGGGTTGATTCATGAAATTCCCAAGTGGTTAGAATATAGAACCGGAAATGAAAGTACGGAATAAGCATGCTGTGTGAAGCCCATCTGGACAGGTTGGTCTGGATTGGTGATGTTGCATATGAACCGGAGAAGACTCCATGATAAACGTGTAGTTTAGGAGTCGACGGATCGGATCTATGATGGAAGTACCAGGAAGTACTGGAGTGGTAGTCGAGGAAAATATACGTGTCATGCTTGTACTATTGGGTCATACCTGCGAAGAAAATTGCAAGAAGTACCGGATTGGATGTCCGGGAAAGGCCTTTTGTGATGCTTGATATTTAGGTGGTACCTGTGAAGAGAGTAACATGAAGTACTGACATGATAAGCCAGGAAAGACCCCTGACATTTGTGATATGTGTGGTGTGGTACCTGCAGAAGCAGGAAGTACTGGTGTGCCTAGGAAAGACCCGCCGACGCTGTGATCTTTGTGGTGTGGTACCTGTTAAGGCAGGAAGTACTGGTGTGCCCAGGAAAGACCCGCCAAAGTTGTGCTAGAAATGGGTGTCAGATGATACCCAGGCTATAATACCAAATAGGATCGGTGAGACCAACCCGTGCCTTTTATGTGCCGCGAGTACGTGGTACTCGGTGATGGAAAAGTCGATTTGAGCAATGGGGGTGGAGTATCCGACCTGCGCTATGTCCGTCTAACGGGAGACCTGAAAGTATGGTCTGTTGGAGCTCATAGTGAGAGTTTTAGTCCTTCGAGCCATGTCACAATGGGGGGCAATGGGCCATCCCGGTGTGTTAAGACTAGAACTCTGGCTGCATGCCATGGAGTAAATGCTCAAGTGATTTGTCGTTGGGTTGCAACCCTGATACGGTGGTGGGCAACTGGTTCGCCGGTACACCAAGAATGTGCCCTGAGTGCACGGATTGTTGGGCCGCATGGCTGACGATTGTGATGGAATGGATGTGCGTGAGTGCACATTGAATGAGCTATAGATATATATATGCTTGTACATGTTATGCTTTGCAGGGAAGAATACCGCTGCCCCGAGAGAAGGGGTAGGATCGTTATAATTTGGTCAGCAGAATGCTGATCGTTGCCTCTTTTCCCACCATTGGGTGGCCTGTCCCTGTGCAGGTGTTGGAGAGCCAAGCAGGACGCATAAGGGGTGAAGTCCATGTTGTTGCTGCTGCTGCCGCCGCTAGCCCTCGAAGGCTAAAGAAATGAACGTGTGATGTTTTCATTTGTGTGGTCGGCCTGTGCGCCATTGTTTATGGCCACTTGTATGAAAGCCCTGTACGGCCTTAAGGCCAACTCTTTGTCTTGTTTGTGTTGTAAGACATTCCTATGAATATATAAAATATGGGGTTTTATATGTCGGACATTCAGGTGTGGAGTTCAAGTGCTGTATAGGCTTCCGCTAGAATGTAATGGGTTAGGGTGCGTTGCGCTACTCTGGTGCCATACTGTGACTTCACCGCTCGTTTTGTGGTATATGCTGTGGGGCCCCGACCGGACCTTCTAGGATATATTATATGAACGGATGGGGTTGTTACACCGTGTCACCCAATTTTTCCCAACTCTGGAATTTAGGGTGTTGCATTGTCCATCCAGCCTGGGTTGTAGGGTCTTTGGCATGAGGTAGGTGATCTGTTGATCACTGAGTTATAGGGCACTTGTGCCTGAGCTATAAGTCTTGGAGGAGACTAAGAGATCCTGAGGGATCTGAGGTTAAGTTGAGTTTTGGAGAAGTGTCTTGTCTAACATAAAGTTAGAAAGGTGGGAGGAGAGTGGATGTAACCATAATCTGAGAAACCACTATAAATTTTTGCGTGTACTTTTCTGTGTTGTTTTCTTTGTGCAGGTTTTTGAAAGCTAATCAACTGCCAACACACTAAGTACTAAAGGAAGAAATTAAAAGATAGTCACATGATTTAAAAAAACCTATTAACCCCCCCCCCCCCCTATAGGTTGCAAGATACCTAGGAAAAAAGTCTTTCATTGTTGTCTCAGCCTACTAGGAAGCAGCTAGTTGTTGGGTGTTGTTCTCCACAGCTTGCCTCTTGGCTTACTTCTTGCATCTTTTGAATGCATCCCGAAGGGAACCATACTTATCAATCAATTGATTGATATCTTCCTCAGATTCTGAGCACTCTTCACCACTGGATGAAGATGCACTAGAATTGGTGCTTGTCTCATATTTTGAATCAGATGATGAGCTAGATAGAGAGTGTACCTTAGTTATTCCAGGTTGATCCTAGCTAGATTCTTCATCAGACATTGCCATCAGCCCATAGCAGTTATGGGCTTCTTCTTCATCTTCATCCTCCTCTGAGTCACTATCTAAATGTGACAGAGGGGCCCTGATCCCTATCCTGGAAGCATGATAGTTTTCAGCTTCTTCTTCAACAACAAATAACCCAATGTAGTCTTCCTCTTCTTCAGATTCAGAATATGCTGAGTCAGAGTGACTCCAGCTCTTCTCCTTCTTTGCAATGAAGGACTTTTCCTTCTTGCGCTTATGCTGGTGAACCTCTTTCTCACCAGCCTCACTTCTCTATACTGGGTAGTCAGCAATCACATGCCCAGGTTTGCTGCAACAATATCAAAACACTTTACAGGAAGTATGTTTACTATTTTTAGAATCATACTTGTCTCCATTGGAGTGGTTCATCCTATGATGAGAGGAGGATGAAGGTCTGCTCCTCCACTGTTTCTCTTCATCAACTTCTAAAACTGCCTAGAGAATACTACAAAATCTTCATAAAACATGCTGCTGTCTGATGAGCTTGACCCTATGCCGTCTGAATCAGCTGGCCTCCTTAGAGGGGAGGAAATCCTCTCATTGTTCTTCTTGAAGATCTCAGCTTTGAAGACCAAAGACTTTTCCTTGGATTGAGATTTGCTGATAGTCTCCTCCTCCTTCCTGGCTGCCAACTGTATCTCATAAGAGTACAACTTCCCAAATAGTGTATGAGGTGGAGTATTAGCTAGCTTTACCACCTCTTTGATGGCACAGATGTTTGTATCCCAGTCTCTAGTTATAGAACTCAGACACTTGTCATTCAGCTCATAATGGCTGTAGACCCTCCCATAGGTCCTCAGCTCATTCATTATTCTGAAAAATCTTTCATAGCATTCAGATATGGTAACTTTTTCGGACTGCCTTAAAGCCTCATAAACTTTGTTTAACATGGACTTCCCATCATCTCTGACCTCTTTAGTTCCTTCCATGTAGACCACCAGAGTGTCCCACATCTCTTTGGATGTTGTGTAGTGGACAAGGTTTTGGAATGTATAATCATCTATGACACTCACTATTATGTTTTGTGCCCTCTTGTCCATTGTAGACAATATGACCTCATCCTTTGTCATCTCTGAATACTTTTTGGTGTCTGGACTGTTGTATCCAGAGATGAG
This sequence comes from Platanthera guangdongensis, assembly GCA_039583875.1. Lineage (NCBI taxonomy): Eukaryota > Viridiplantae > Streptophyta > Magnoliopsida > Asparagales > Orchidaceae > Platanthera > Platanthera guangdongensis. Next base: position 214,284,202 of record CM077150.1, read on the forward strand.
ACTTTCATTGGGATGAAGTGTCCCTCTTGAACTGTAATGAAGATCCTTGGGTCAGATGCTTCCATGAAGAGTCTGACCCTCTCCTTCCAGATTCCAAAGTTCTCCTTCCTGCAGATAGGAAGCTTCATGGAACCCAGCTCCTCATGGTTCTCTCCTGAACCCATAATTACTATACTATCAGCTACCCTTTGAGATCTACTTAGAATGTTAAGTCCTTCTTGAACAACCTCCCTCTGATACCACTTAAAAGTCTTTAGTTTCAAAGATAGCTAAACACCTAGAGGGGGGGTGAATAGGTTTTTCATTCTTTTTATATTTCTCCTTCTTTTAGTGTGTTGTGAGTTAATGTTAAGTACATTGGTCACAATGTACTTGATTTGAAGAAGTCTTTTCATCTCAATGATATACACATAGTTGTATTTGATGAATGTTAAGTTCTTGTGTGCAGGCAAATATAGCTAAGTACAAAAGTGTCAAGACACTAGGAGTGGTGTCGACACCTTTGTCAAGGTTATGCTGAGACAAGAAGTAGTTGTGTCGAAACTCAGGACTAGTGTCGACACACTTAAACAAAAAGTACTTAGTCAAGGAGAAAGAGGTGTCGACACCCAGGACTTGGGTTCATAGTATGATACAAGAAAGAAACTGTGTCAATACTCAGGACTAGTGTCGACACTCAGGACTACTGTCGACACACACTGCACAAGTTATGTCAAGACAAAGAACAACTATTTCGACACTAAGGACAAGTGTTGACACACCTCAAAAGCTATGTCAAGACTGGAAGCAAGCAGCGTCGACACCCAGGACTTGGGTAGATACCATCACTCAGGAAGTCAGCTGTGTCGACACTCAAGACTAGTGTCAACACATTGTACATCAGCTGTATCGAGAGGTGAAGCCTGTGTCGACACATTCAAAAGTATGTCGACATCACTACAAGAGTAGTGTCGATACCTAAGACTGGTGTCGATACATACAACAGTCAAGTTCCAACACTTCAGGCAGAATTATTTCCTAAATGCAGAAATCAAGCTAGAGGATCTGACAATTGTCAGAACTATCAGATGTTAGTTATTAGCCAGATTGGCCAGCTACCTTTGACAGGGCCTATATAAAGGGAGCAACTCTACAAAAAAGAAGAGAGAAAAATTGTAAAAACTAGATCTAAGAAGCAATCAGCTAGAATTCAGAAGGTGGAGAGAAGCTGAATCAAGAATCGTCTTCAACATTCTCCAGCCTAGATATACCCTAATTTTAACCTAAAGAAGCTTTGTAAAGCTAAGAAGGGTTAGATCAAATCCATCACTACAATGATCAAGGAAAGCAAACACATCAGGATCAGATCAAGAAGAAGTCACCCATTTCTCTCTTACTGGGTGACTAATTCTGAATTAATTTCCTTTACATTTATTAATCTTATAAGATCTACTTATAGATCTGAGTGTAGGGAAATCATTTTCTCTGAGTTGTAAGCCTGTGTTATAAATGCTGAGGTAGGGCAGGAATTGCCTGAGTTAGGAGAAGTGGCTATTTCTCTGAGTTGTAGGGCATGATTTGCCTAAGGGGTAGGAGTGTGGATACATTCTCAGGTAGAATTCTTGGCAAGAACTTGAGGTGTAGGATCTTGGTGATCTGAGAAGTAAGACTTGTATAGTTTGATTTGTAGGTGGCACCTGGGTTCTGAGCTGTAAGATCTGAGGATCAGAGTAAAGGAAGAAGAAGGAGTTTGGCCAAATCTAGTTCATTGCTAGATAGGCGACGGGGGAAAGTGGATGTATCGATAAAATAGGGAACAACTATAAAATTGTGTGTACTGTACTGTGATTGCTGTGCTGTGATAGTTTTAAGTTGCTGTTTAGTTTATCTTGTTTATCTAACTGAGATAATTAACATAAAGATAGTATATCTCAGAATATAAAAAAGGTAGACAAGGTTCAGATTGGACCAATTCACCCCCTCTAGGTCATTCACAAAGGACTTACCTTAGATTCGCAGGAGCATCCTACAACTCAGGCATAATGACCATACCACTAAGAGAGAATCTCTCTCCTACCTCAGGCAAACCGCCCTACCTAAGATCCATACAAGATCATACCTCAGATCAATAAATGATCCTACACCTAGCCTTTATAAAGTAGGCCTACAACTCAGATCCAAAGGATCCTACAGAAAAGAGAGAGTTTGTTATTGTTGAATTTACCCCAAAGAAATTTCTCTGAGACTTCTTCTTTCTCAGTTGAGAGATTCCCAGCCCTAACTTATTCTTAGCAACAAGAATGTTGATCTTCAAGAAACTACTGCTTGTGCAGGAAGTAACTCAGAAACTCACGTTTTTGATCTTACTGTTGATGGTAAAGGAGTAGACAGTTCTTTTTATTCTTCAACAACTAACCTTGAGTGCAGAGATTAGAATGCTCTTCTTCTTCTTATTTCTCAGAAATTTCTTCTAAACTTGATGTAGTAGGTGAAGATCGCTATAGCTAACTATGTGAACTTTTAGATCGATACTGTGAACTTTGTTCTTCAGGCTCAACAACTTTGGCGAGAGGAGGAAGAAGAAATTGCGCATCTTTGCGAAAAGATCAAACCATAAAAAGTTGATTGCTTCCACCGATCTCATTCCTTTTATCTTCCGCCGTCTAACGACTCTTTGACGGGTGGGCCCACTTAGAATTGCAAGAAGCAATCTCGCTTTTGCATTTAATGCAGTATGGAAGGCAGACAACATGATTATCATGTACTATAGCTTTCCAACAACAATTTTGAATTTTACTGACTCATACTGACGTCAGCATCTGTGGACTAAGCTAAATTCTCAGTTTCACCCCAATCGTTGAGTGCGTTAAGTGGATGTCCATCACTTAGCGCAAAAACCCTTAGTCAATAATTTTCTACTTCCACACATTGAGTGCGTTGAGTGAATAGCCTTCACTCAAAGCTGTTGTCCTTAGACAATCTTATTTAGGAATTGAGTGCATTGAGTGAGCCTCATCTTCAACGCCAACTTGACTTGGCCAATAATTCTGCGCTACCAGGCGGTCAGTGCGTTGAGTGAACCTTCATCACTCAACGCCACTGGACTTAGCTGCTTCTCTGAATGCATGCCATCTTACTGAGGCATTGAGTGAACTGGCTTCAATCAACGCGTTGAAATTAAAAATCAACTTCTGTGGAGTTCGAACCCTTAGGGATGGGGTGATCTCGCACTTACTTCTCCCTCACCAACTAAGACAGCTAGAAACTTAGAATAAGAAATGGACCGAAGGCTCCAGCACGGAGGTCCCACCATTCACCCGGAAGATCTTAGAGCGCTTTCACTCTTTAGCCAAGTGCTGAGCAGAGGATACCTCAAAAAGCGCATGAAGACCAGGGCACAAGTAAGCATTCCATCTGAGGTATCCCTTGGGTCTATTTATAGTTTTATAAAAATGTTCTTCAAATAGCCAACCTCCGTTGTTCAAAAAGGCTATGGGCAAGCTAGCAGGAGTAGAATGGTAAAAATACATCATACAACACTGGACGAGTGGCACCTGAAAAACTCCACTCGCATGCGGTGGTGAGTGCTAGATGGTGCAAGTACTCACTGCCTCCCTATGACACTGGGCGAGTGTGAGACAAAAATGCCGCACTTGCCAACTACCTATCAAGAGCTATGGGTGAGTGCTAGCCCGCTGCCCCACTCGCCCATGTTCTGCTCCACCCCACTTGGGCGAGCGGACATATCTACCGAGATGTCACTGGATGCTAAGAGGCGTCGAGTGAACAATCCTCACTCGACGTTGGGGCGGAAGGCGTCGAGTGGAGTCGACACCAGCGGAAGGCATTAAGTGTACTCGATCCCTGGGGCTCTGCTCGCTTGGCTTTGCTAGTCTAGCTACTATCGATCCCCACTTGCCGGTCATGGGGTTGTACATAATCCCTGCTCTTTGCGAGGTTGCCACAAGCTTAGAAAGAAACATCCAACCCCGAAAAATGCAGCGAGTGCGGCAGGAGCCAGGAGAATCTTTTGGTGGGATCAATGAATGGCTATATATATGCGCCCGTGTACCTGGGTGACCCTTGCAATTCCCCTTATTCTGACATTGTAGAGATGCCTCTTTCCAAAGAGCTCCTAGAGAGGCTGGACCATGCTCGTGGGATCAATGCCGCTCGTGCTGCTAGCTTGTTTGATGTATCTCCCAATTCTTTGTCGCTCGTGTCTCTAAATGCTCAGCCTGCCAAGAAGGCCAAGTCAGCTACAAAAGCTGCTGAGTCGGTCTATCACGACCTGGCCTCCACCCCGGATCATGGACAAGCTTCTTCCTCTAGGCCAGCTCCTGAACAAAAGGTTAAAGGGATCATCGAGATTCCTGCTGACCCAGGTAGTCATCATATCATCGGCGAAGCCTCCACGCCGCGAGTCGACTCCCCCTATGATAACTCGCAGCGTCAAACTTCTCCTAATACATGCCTGCGGGACCCATCCCCATCCTTTGGAACCACGGGGCAAGATTCGCTGAGGCCGAAATCACCGGCTCGCGCCCCTTCCCAACAACCTATACCTGCTCCTGCACTCACGGGGGGAGATGTCTAGGACATCACAATTTATAGCTTCGAGCACATCTCCCCAAGAACTCAACTTTCGGGTCACGACAAGAGCTTTACATTACACCCCACATATATCTTCTGGGTGCAGCCAAGCTCATCTCGTAAGTTCCACTTTCATAGGACCATCACACATAGTTCTTTTTAAGCACTCGTCTATTGTACGATCACTAGGATTAATTGTCCTTGCTGGTGTCCCTGGCCAATCCGAGGCGGAAGAATCTTCTGAACTGACTCACAATTCGCCACCTCCTTGCCCCAATACAATAGAAAACTTCCTGGACGTCTCGCTAGACTCCGCCGAGCTAAGGAGGCAAGTCGTTGAAGTCTTGAATAAGTAGGGACTCACGCTGAGCAGGATACATGAGGAGAATGATCTCAGCGAGCTGAGGCTACATGAACTGGAGAGGGAATATATTCTACTAGCGGATGAGGTGAAGCGCAGCTCGACAAGTGGGATGACGTCTGCCACCCCTCTCATGGAGAAGATCAACGAGAAGATGCGATTCATCTACCTAGATCTGGAGCTGGTCAGCGAGTTCAACAATCCACGCCTGTCACAACCCGCATTTTCTCTGCATTAAAGGATATATTAGAGTAAGGAGAAAATATGTGTCATGATGCCACATCAGAAAGGGATAACTGTAGACGTTCAGGCGAGACCTCAACTAGACACTTTTTTTTGAAATTTTATACGTTAATTAAGGGAAATCTAGTTTTAAGTTAAGTAGTTAGCCATATCCCTCATCTTAGTGGGTCAACTAGTCCACGAATAAAAATATAGTTATACACTGTGAAAAAAATACTTTGATTCTGTTGATTTTAACATCCTACATGAGTATAAACGCCCCTGAAAGACAACTCATGTATGCAGGACTCTAGATTTATAATTAGTATATGAAAAAAAGTCTTATGCTAACCAGAAAGTAGTGACTTAGTTTTGAAAGAGATGGAAAGTATGATGTACTAATAATAAGTTTTTATAAGTTAAAAATATCTAACATGCTGTCCTAGCATAAAACATCCCAGAGAGCAAGTAATCCAAATAATTCTAAAGAAAACAACTAGCAGCTAGCAAAGGTTCCAAAAATTAACAACCCCGTGGGCGTCAACAACCTAACACGAACCCATATAACCAAAAGTATGTCTGAACAAGTTAAAGCAAAACTAAAAACGACAAACTACCTCGCGACGATGAGGTGAAAGCCACAACCAACACTGTTGCACTGATCCTCCAAAGCAGGCTCCACTATCTGCTACTGCTTTGAACCAGAGGCATTCCAAAGACAGAACACCTCAGCAAGAAGGTACAAGTTGATAGAAAACTTAAACAAAAGCAAGTACATGTCATAAGTGGTACCAACCCAAGACAAAAAGTACTAAAGTAAAGTACCAAAATCAGAAAGGAACACTTACGTGAATCGTCACGTGCATCAAAATACACCAGAAGCACAAGGCTATAAGAGGGAAACATGAATAAATCATAAGGAAGAATTTGCATAACTTTATTAGCCACATGTGGTCAACTCCACCTAAAAAGACACGGGTGTTGTTGTCACTCATCCGGACACACCCTCACGGATAAATATCCGTCTAACCGTGGTTTGAGAATCAGTCACACCACCATAAACAGACAGACACCCAAACAATACTCGGTAGAGTTCCACAAGGTACTATAAAGGAAACAAACATTGTGGAGGTGGTTTCGTCCACAACTCCCGCAACCAAGAAAACTCATGATATATCTCAATACTTGGCAGATCGGATTATACTAAACATCGCAAGATTTTGGAAACGGTTGATCAACCTGTAGGAAAGATTCAAGACCTTAAATATACTCTAGCACGTCCTACATGATGGTTAGGGATGATTAAAAGCCAATGATTTAAACACATCATCAAAATCATAAACAACGCTACAAGGTTGGATTATCATAGCAAGATCTTAATAATACAAGTGGATCTCAAGAGAAAGATTAAAACAATACTATTAATCAGAAAGATAATCATGATAACATCACTAAATAAAGAATATTAGCAATTCCATCAAGATTGGAAGAGGTGGGAAGAGGGGAAAAACGACCACTTGCCTTGGTTTTGCCGTAAAAACTCTCCAAATAACTCCTCATCGTAGATCGGGGCTAGAGAAGGCGGGAGATGTCGGAATCTAAACAAAAATGGCCGAAATAGAAGTTAGTGCCAAAAACCCTAACGAGAAAAACTCAAGAAATGGGGAAAGTTTTACCACGATGATGTAGCCCTCGTTGAGAGCTTTCCGGATCTATGTCCCATTGAAGATTTCGAGTACCGCAGCACCATCAGTATCCACCAGAAGATTCATGAACGAATTTCTCTCTCTCGCTCACGCCTCTCTGATTCGGGAATGACGGGAAGGAAGAAGGTCGAGTTTAAAAGAAGAGGAAGAAAGAGAAGTGTGTGTATATATATATATATAATAAATATAATATTGAAATTATTATACTTAAGAGAACATAAAGGGGTCGGTTGAACCGGATTCTCGAGAGCGACGTTGGATTTCCGGAGAGGGACCTGGATTTCTCGAGAGGGGGCTTGGATTTCTCGAGAAGGGCTTGGATTTCTCTAGAAGAAATTCTGGATTCCTCGAGAGGAGCATAATGTTTCTCGAGAACAAAACTGGGCTTTTCGAGAAGAAATTTCGGATTTCTCGAGGACAACATATGATTTCCCGAGAACAACACAAAACTTCTCTAGAACTGGCAGAACTTCTCGGGAACAACAAAGGATTTCTCGAGAACAGAATAAGCAGCACTTCCCTAGGAAAATAGAGGGATTTCTCGAGTACTGAAGAGGGCCTCTCGAGAACAGATGAAGATTTCTCGAGATTGAAGCGAAGCTTCTCGAGAAAGAATATCACTTCTCGGGAACAACTACTTCAGGTTTCTCGGGAATAGATCAAGTCTTTCTTGAAAACAAGTCAAGGCTTTCTCGACAACATGTCAAGGCTTTCTTGGGAACAAGTCAGGGCATTTTTCAGAGACTCGAACTTGTCTTATATACCGGAATCAATCAATGATACAGACTAAATGCACTCCGATTTGAACAAAATTCGTGCCGTAGAGGAAAGTCGGCGCTGCGAATCTAACAGCGAAGACATAAAAAACTACAATCCGACAAACCATTCTCGAGACACTATCACTACATGCTCACAACAAGCATAAATATCACAAAACATCAAATATGCACCGAGACTCCAAAAATGTCTGGACCACAACAAAACTGGACAAACAAATCCAAAAACACAAACTTAATTCTTCGAACATGAAAACCTTCAATCTCGTCAAAAACACCAAAATTTGGTCAAACAGGCCTAACGAACGCGAAGAAACACTAACGGTGAAGCACCGTCAACATGAAGTTAAAAAAAGTAATGCCATGACGTCATAAATATGACATTACCAAATCAAATAATTATCAAAAAGTCAGGGCGTTACAGTCACTCCCCTTAATAAGAAGTTTCGTCCCGAAACTTAACACAACTCCAAAACTAAACCAAAACGAGAAAATAATTACATCCAAAAGCATGGAGACATACCAAAAACTAAAGGAAGAGTTGCAGATGAGATTCCCTCATCACTGACTCTAATTCCCACGTCGCACTCTCGTCATCTGTATTTCGCCAGAGAACCTTAACCATGGGAATGGTCTTTCTCCGCAACACTCGATCTTGAGATTCCAAAACACGGATAGGCCCTTCCACGTACGAAAGTTTCGGCTGAATCTGGGGCACTGATTCAATGATTTGACAATCACTAGGAACACACTTCCGTAATAGGCTCACTTGGAACACATCATGGACACCATGGAATGTAGTATGCAAATGTAGACTATAAGCTGACACTCTAATGTGCTCAAGAATCTGAAAAGGTTCCAAATATCGGGTATCTAACTTGTGGTTCCTTCAAAACCTTTTAACACCTGACATCGGTGAGACTTTCAGAAAACGAAGTCCCCAATGACGAGCTCCAGATTGACCCTTCGTCGATTAGCATACTTCTCATAACGCTCTTGTGCTACACGGAGCTTCTCTCGAATATGAGTTATAGGACAATTCATCTTTTCAAGGGCTTCCGGACCTAGCAATGGTCTCTCACCAACCTCGGCCCAAAATAAAGGAGTACTACAATGTCTCCCACACAAGGCCTCAAACAGTGCATTACTCTCTTGATCTCATATAGAGAGACGAGCTTGTCTACAGTATATGTGGAGTTGGTGTTGCTCATGTCCGGTGCATGTAAATCTGAAGATTTAGAAGTGTTCTAGATGTTCAGATTTTGCCCAGTTCATCAAATGTTGATGATCTTCTCGTGCACATTTGGGATGCATTTGGATTATATATTCTGTTGAATGTTTGCGGATGTGCATATTGGTTAAATGTTAACCATGATTAAAGAGTTAATAAAATATCAAAATCTCTTAAGGAATATTAAGTATTCTGATGCCTTCCGATGGATGATACTCTTCCTGCCTCGATCGATTAATTATGGACTTTCCAAAGCAAGGTGCATTAATCTATCTTGGTAAGTGTGCGAGCGGATAATTATGATATCCCATTATCGACATCGGGTTAAGCTTAACTGGGTGACCTAAAAGGTTGAGTGCCCAGAGGCATAGGGTTGGCATGAGCCATATGATGGAGGCGAATAAAGAGTTATTCACCAGCCATATAAGAATTTCATTGTGATGCACTTGACAAGCATTGTATAACTAAATAACTGCCTTGTGAGAGAAAAGCCAAAGATGACTCATAATGTTAGGGAAATATGAATCTTGTCCACTAAGAGAGTTACTCGCATGAACTCTTCGAATTGATATCAAGGGTTATCGATTTGATAAAAATAGTGAGAGTTATTTTGATTAAAGTCCTAATCGAAAGAGAATATTATATTTTGAAATGTAGTACTAATTTGCTTTGCTTGTATCATTGTAGAATACCATGGCAAGTGTCTGACACTCCACCCCGTCCACCAGAGCAATCCTTGAGAAGTAAAAGCTGAGTGAAACAAATTATTTGGACTGGTGTAGTAACTTGAGAATTATTCTCAGGCAAGAGCGCAAACTTTAATGTTTTGGAAGAGGCATCCCCTGATGAGCCTGCCGGTAATGCATCCCACGCTGATAAAGATGCTTACAGGAAGTATCTCGATAACTCCTTAGACTTTGAATGTCTCATGCTTGCGATCTTGTACTTTGAGCTTCAGAAGCAACAAGAGAACATGGGTTGCAAGGAAATTGACGAGCATCTCAAGAAAATGTTTCAATGACAAGCTTGTCAAGAGAGATTCGATGTCACTAAGGCATTGTTCCAGTGCAAGATGGGAGATCTGGAACTAGTAGGGACTCACATACTTAAGATGATTGGCTATATTGAGAGGCTTGAAAGACTAGGGTTCCCTATAGGCCAAGAGTTGGCAACAGACCGGATTCTACAATCATTGCCTGACAGTTATGAGCAGTTCATCTTGAACTATAATACGAATGAAATAGAGAAGACACTTCCTGAGCTCCTATGTATATTGCGAACTATCAAGATAATATGAACAAGGCTATGCCTGCTACCCCTATACTTATGGTGCATAAAGGCAAGGGAACAGCCAAAGGCTTTAAGAAGACAATGGTTGGACTTAAGTCTGCCTTAGAGACCAAATCTTCTACACTAAAAAAGAAAGGCTCATGGAAAGAGGCAAAGTGTCATCACTGTGACAAGGCTGGTCATTGGAGGAGGAATTGTCCTTCATACATTGACAGTCTGCAAAACATGAGGGGAGGTATGACTTCCACTTCAGGTATTCGTGTTATAGAGATAAACCGTTCTGCTCCTTCATCCTGGCAATTAGATATCAGATATGGTTCTCACATTTATATAAATGTGCAGGAACCGGGAAGGAGAAGAATGATGAGTAAAGGAGAGGTGGACCTGCGTGTTGGCAATTGTGCAAGAGTTGTTGCTGTCGCCGTTGGGGTTTACCGTCTTTCTTTGCCCAGTGGGCTTATTTTTGAACTAGATAACTATTATTATGTTCCTGTAATAACTAGAAACATTATTTCTATTTCATGTTTGGACATGATTGAATTTTCTTTTATTATTAAGAACAATTGTTGTTTTATATTTAAGAATGATGTTTGTTTTGGTGTAGCCCAAATGTTTAATGGTTTATATGTTTTGAACTTACACCATCAGATCTATAACATAGAAAATACTAAAAGACTAAAAACGAATGACTGGAACCCTACGTACCTTTGACATTGTCGTTTGGGCCATATAAATGAGAAACGTATATCCAAGCTCCATAAATATGGTCTACTGGACTCATTTCATTGTGAATCATTTGAGAGATGCAAATCTTGTTTGTTAGGCAAGACGACTAAGGTCCCTTTCACTGGCTTCAACGAGAGGGCTTATGATCTCTTGGTTATATTACATAGTTATGTATGTGGACCCATGAGTTCTATGGCTAGAGTTGGGTACTTCTAATTTATTACATTTATTGTTGATTTCAGTAGATAAGATATGTGTATTTTATGAAGTGCAAATCCGAAACCTTTGAAAAGTTCAAAGAGTTTAAGAACGAAGTAGAGAACCAATTGGGTAAGAAGGTTAAAGCGCTCTGATCTGATCGAGGTGACGAATACCTAAGTCACGAGTTTTGTGATCATCTGAAATAGTATGGTATTATATCACATCTCACTCCACCTAGAACACCACAGCACAATGGTGTGTCTTAGCGGAGCAATCGTACTTTGTTAGACATGGTACGATTGATGATAAGTCATGCAGATCAGCGTATTTCCTTTCGGGGTTTTGCTGTAGAAATTTTGCTTTAACACTAAATCGTGCTCCAACGAAAGTGGTTCTAAAGACAACATATGAGATATGGACTGGGAAGCATCCTGGGAAGTCATTCATTAAGGTTTGGGGCTGTGAGGCATACATGCGATGCCAAATGCCTAACAAGATGGAACCCAAATCAGTGATGGAGGCTGTATGGATTAGGAAATTCATCGGTAAGTTAGATGTAGTTCATAGCATTATTCGTCCCGTAGATCTCTATTGTGACAACAACGGTGAAATTGCACTTGCTTCAAAACCTAGATCTCATCAGCGCTCCAAGAATGTACTTCAGCAGTTCCATCTAATTCGAGAGATTATCAATCTAGGAGATGTGAGCATTATCAAAGTGCCGACTGAGGAAAACAATATGGATCCACTAACAAAGCCTCTTGCACAGAGAAAGCATGACGATCATGTTAGATCTATGGGTATATGATACCTAAATGATCAACTCTAGTTTGAGTCTTGTGGATTGTATGTTTGATGGCTGTAATTTTTCATTTGATGAATAATGTACTATATGCATTTCATTTATATATTTTGGCAAGTTCTTCTATTGTGTTATTATTTCTATTGTGATAGAGTAGTTAACTGTATAAATTCCCTTAGAGTGTTTTCTTTCATAGGTCAAGTAATGACTTGAAGTGAGAACCTATGATATTAGAAACTTCATTCTTAAAATGTCCCTAGTCGTTGTATCATCTTAGAAGATAAGGGAGATGATGATACCTTTAAGACTAGCATGTGCGTTGACTGATGACCGGTCCTCAAATGTCATGATATTATGATATCAAGTCACCACATGGGTACTTGTTATGAACAAGTTGTACTAGACAGACCCACCATGAGAGTACTTTGTGGATTGTCATATAAACGTGTTACAAGTATGGCTCAAGTGGGAATGGTGTTTGTAGTCTTTTGACATGAAGTCAAATCACTCACTAAGTGAGTAAGAGCGTGCTTTGATGCTATCAAAAGTCCAGTCTTGAGAAACTTGGATGATAAAGATGGTTATTGGGTATGTTACAAATCATTTGGGTGTTTGCGTATGATTAGAGATGGGATTTGTCCTCCTATTTGACAGGAGTTACATCCATGGGCCCCTTGATGGAATGGGACTGAGAAATGCATGGCCATGCTTGGTTGAGTCACTATATGATATTGGACTCACCAATTTCTGGAAGTCCATTCTAGATCAAGAAAGCTAGGATTGAATAATTATGAGGGTGACACGGGCTATACCTCTAGTTCTATCTGTATGTAAGGGATGAAGGGGCATGACAACACTAATACATTGGTCATAATGGCTTACGAGTTTTAAACTCTTATTGCTTGAGGAGTAATGATTCATTGCTAGATGCCGCTCATTGTTTGTGAAGCATTTGTTTGATACTTTCAAGATCAAGTGGGAGATTGTTGGTGCTACTATGGTGATCTGGAAGTGATCAAGTATGTAGTGTCACTGCCAACGTAGTATGAGCCTATATGGTCCCACATAAGAGCTTTGGAGAAGTTGGAAAGGTTTGTTTTGCCCTTACTCATATGTGATATGAGTGAAGGGAAAAGCTTATAAGGTTTTGGACATGGTGGAATTTCATTCCGGGACCTGCATTTTGAACATGGGTCGACCGATATGAAGTCATCATGCGCTAGGGGAAATTCGTCGAGTATGGGTTAGAGGTTTGAACAAATTGTCTAAATTCGGCGAGTATCATCGTGGCCTATAGCTGATTCATCGAGTATCGTCATGATCTTTCGTAGATTCATCAAGTATCATCGTGAACTCTTCACGATTCATCGTGTATCGTCGTGGCCACCCGCCGATTCATTGAATATCAGTTCAATACTCGTCGAATTCTGTCTAGACTAGTTTATTTCTTCTATGTCCTTTTGGCGGGTCTATAAGTATCAGCTTGGCTAGTTCGGTTCAAGGTATAAATACGTTTTACTGTTGAACCGAAAGAGCGACTGTTCATTTTCTAAACCTAAATCTTGAAACCAACGACTTCTTCTTCGCGACGGAACTGTTCTGCATCCGCGACTGTCGTCGTTGTTGCCGCCGACTGCCGCTAGTCTCCTCCGACTGTCTGCCATCCCTAGCCACCGCAGGATATTGTTTCCAAGGTGTCGTCATTGTAGTTGTCACCTCTCCTTGAACGGATATAGTAATCCATCATTACTAGAAAATATACTTTTTTCTAGGGCAAATTTCCCTGGCAAAAAGTCCAAAACCATGGCTAAAAAGTTTTAACCATGGTCAAGACACGAGAAAATTCCGTGGCTAAACTTGGCGTGGCTAAAAATTTTAAGCCACGAATTGGCCGTAGCAAATAGTATTAGCCATGGTAAAAAAGTCATATCAAATAAGACAGCTATTAGCCACGGTATGAAACCCTGGCTAAAATTAAACTGGTAATTTTAAAAAAACTATATGCCACAGTTACAAGCAGTGGAAAATACTAATTTATTTTTTTAAAAAAAACACATTCAAAATACTGTAATACAGTTGCAAAATATCCAGTAAAATAACGATATGGTCATGAGATTGGTGTAGCATGTGCAGTAGCTTGGGAAACTGAATGTAGAGTGGTGATGGGTTGGGATATTGGTGAAGGATTTATATTAGGTTAGGAGATTGAATGTGCGATGACAGATTGACAGAGTTGCAACTTTTCAATCATAGTTTGTCCTCGAGTTTTTTTCTTCCCCATTCCTGCAAGAAGATCAGAGAACAAACTATATTAATTCAAAACACGTCACAACTATATTATAAATCAAACTATATTAAATTAAAATGACAAAATATAGCAATTTGGCAAGCACAAAATTATGATAACATACAATATTACACTTCATTAGTTATTTCGTCGTCAACATCTAAAAGAATATCATCAACAACATCACCATCAACTCCTTCCCTAACCCAGTTAGTATCATCATCACGTACACATATTGTTTCATCCAAATGTTGTTGATTGAGTGGTTCTGTTGGAACACCCTATTACTAATTTGGGTCAGGATCACTATATCTCTAGGAAACAAATGTTTGACCTCCTGTATAGCTCAAAAGGTCAATTAGAATTGAGTCTAAGGGTTAGAAGTCTAGGTTTGGAAGCTGCCCTCAAGACCAGGATTTTCTGTTTGGAGACTAAGTCATATCGTCGAGCTCAGCACGACGATTCGTCGAACTCCGATCGACGATCATCTAGCTCAACTTCGACAGATCGTGGAACTCCATTCGACGATCGCTGAGCTCAACTTCATCATATCGTCGAACTCCATTCGACGATCGGTGAGCTCAGTTCGACGATCTTGACTCAGCTTTGGATCTCTATCTCTGAGCTCAGTTCGACGATCTTTGAGCTCAGATCGACGATATTTTGCTGCTGTATAAGTCCATATCGCTGAGCTCAGTCCGACGATAGCAGAGCTCAGTTCGACATTTTCAGATAACTTCAAGGATGTTTCTAGATTCAAATTCAAATCAGTTAAGGAGTTATTCTGTAATTAATTCTGAAGATTTCCCAGCCGTTTTCATTTATTTCTGGACCAAGTTTCAAGGGATTTTCAAGGAATATTTCTGTGGACTTTCCTCCAGAAGAGATTTTTGCAATTAAGGATGCAATTAATGCAGACCATCGGCTATTCTTCTCAGAGAATGTTTTTTGTTCATTCAGTACCAGAGAATAAAAGAGAAGAATTTTTGAATCTCTAAGATAGACACACAGATTACAGAGATACATAGACAGACATCAGTATTCTTCAGAACAAGAACAAAATATAATGTCTCAAAGAATTCTCAAGAACACTCATCCAAGGAGATCAACTTTTTCTGAAATCTTCAGATCTCTCTAGTTTTCAAGTGTTCAAGGCCAACATATTTCAAGACTCCAGACATCCAACATTTCAATTATTGCTGAAATCATCTATTGCTGGAGTTCAACCTTTGAAGGCCTATCACCCTACAGTAAAGCTTCTCTTCCTGAAGATCTCAAGGACTCAGGGGGAGCTTTGACATCATCAATCCACATAGTCTTCTCAGCTGATCTGAGAAAGAGAATACTTCCATCACTCTCTCACCCCCTCTCTGTAAAGGGTTTCTCAAACTCCCTTCAAAAGTTTGAGCTTGGTTTTTGAGCACCTTGTCAAAAGCTCATTGGTGGCAAGACACCTGATCAAAAAATCTGATTTGGTTTTTGAGCACCTTATCAAAAGCTCATTGGTGCCCAGGACACCTAATCAACTCATCCTGCAGTGGATTCCTACCTAGGGTGGTAGAAGAGTGGATGTACCCAAGTTTAGGGGAACCACTATATTTCCTTGTGTCTTCTGATTTTGCTTGTCTTTATTTTTGTTTCTGGCCTTGATTATTCTGTGATTAGCTTTTGATTAGTTTAGTTCTGTGATTAGACTTATTACTACTTCCCTACTCACTAATATTACAACAATTGTTGTAAAAAGTTTTAAAGCACCATATACTCTATTCACCCCCCTCTAGAGTATATCAGATCTAGCTGCACTTTCAATTGGTATCAGAGCCAGGTTGGTTAAACATACCACACCTTGGTGGTTGCACAGGCTAACACCTGAACCCAAAGATCCCTAGTTAGATCTGCTTTTCTTCTGTATTTTATTATTAGGTTTTGTTTTCACAAATCATGGCCCAAAACAAAGATTATGCTAGCACCAGACCTTCAGTGTGCAATCTATCCAAGTTTGCACTTTGGAAAGCAAGGATCAGACTATACATGAATTCTATTGACGAAGATATTTTTAACTCTGTTTTGACAGTATGTCCAAGACCTCCAGAGAACTCCAGTACAAATGCTATTCCACCTCCATCAGGAACAGATGCTGACATCAAGAGATGGAAGGTAGCTGATGCCAAGGCTATGAACATCTTGGCACAAACAATGTCTAATGACATATTTCAAAAGGTGGCTGAATGCAATTCAACAAAGGAAATTTGGGACAAACTTTCTGAAATAGTCTCAGGCTCAGCTGATGAGAGAAAGGACAGGAGATCCCACCTCATATCTCAATATGAGAATTTCAAGAAGGGAGAAACTGAGTCAGTGGGAGATATGTACAACAGGCTCAGTCTAATTGTCAGTGAACTCAGAACATTAGATAAAGAGATCTCACTAACTGAACTCAATCACAAGATCCTAATGTGCTTCCCTAGCACTTGGGATTCAAGAATCTGGCCAATTAAGGATGCCAGAAGTCTGAATGAGATCACCACTGAAGCTCTATTGGGTAAGCTCAAATCTTATGAGCTACTCATCAAAAATAGAGAAGAAGAACAGAAGGCTGCCTCACCAGCCACAAGAAAAGAGAAGACCATAGCCTTCAAGGCAACTGAAGATCTGCCTGAAGACAAAGCCACAGGCAATGATGAACTGCTCAGTCTGTTGGCCAAAATATTTTATAAGATGGCCAGAAAGGACTTCAGAAGGAGATCATACAAGGAGCATGATAAGCCAAGGTATGACAAGTCCATTAATAATAATAAAGAAATTGTTTGCTTTGGGTGCAGGAAACCAGGGCACATAGTTCCTGACTGTCCAGAAAACAAAAACAAGGACAGAAGGGACAGGAAAGAAATAAGAAAGGAGAAAGACTCCAAAAGGAATGACAATGGCAAACCTTCATCAAGCAGAAAACAAACATACAAGAAAGGGGTTTGTTGCTGAATCCTGGAGTGAGACTGAAGAGGAGTCAGAAGCCTCATCCAGCTCCAGTGATGATGAGGATGATGCAGAAGAGAAAGAGTTCTGCATGATGGCAATCAATGCCTCACAGCACAATTCAGAAGAGGAGGAGTCAGAGTCAGACTCAGAGACTCAACCTGAAGAAGATCAGGTAATTGGTTCTTTTGATTTTAACTTAGAGGACTTTAAATCTAAATTTAAAGCATTGTGTTTAGACCTGCTAAAATCTGAGAAAGAAATTATCTCTCTCAGAAATCATTTATCTGAACATAATACTTTAAAATCAGAAACCTCAAACTCTCTCAGGAGTTGGAGTGCTGTAGGGAACAGATAGCTTCACTGAAAAGTGAGCTCTCTGAGGCCAAGAAGCTTGAAGAATCCCTTAATGGGAGAAGCATCAAGCTGATGGACATCACAAGCACAGTGAACTCCAGACTCAATAGTACACTGGGCTTGGGTGCTTCATCCAGCCAACCCATAGTCCTAACAACTCCAATCAAATTCGTTTCTGATAAAGGAAAGGGAGTTGTAGAGGTTGCTAGGAAAAATTCTGATCTGCCCAAGAAAACCAAGTCCGAGCAAAAATCGTCGAACGGAGATCGACGATCGCCGAATGAAGATCGACGATCGCCGAACGCAGATCCACGATCTCAGGCAAAATCATCGAACGCAGGTCGACGATCTCAAGTACCTGAACTCAACCATAGTCGACCGTCGAACGGAGCTCGACGATCTGGCCCAAAATCGTCGAACGCAGCTCCAAGATCGTCGAACAGAGGTCAAAGCTCTGGAAAGTTTTTCAAAGGCAAATCAAAATTCAATCCTAAGGGTCCTTCATCCCAAATCTTTAACCCTTATACTGAATGGATTATACCTCCAAGGAGATATCATCCTGAAGGATATAAGAGTCAACCTGGGATGTCCTTTATTTCAGAATTTAAAGGTTATCAACCTAGGCCCAAGGTAAACTGGGTCAAAAACAAATGAATTATCTTATGTGCAGGTGAAGACCTATCCAACATCTAACCAGCAATGGTACTTGGATAGTGGGTGCTCTAAGCACATGACAGGAAACAAGGACAACCTCACATCCTTTAGAGCCAAGCTTGGACCCAAAGTTATCTTTGGTGATTCAAACTTTGGACAGACTAAAGGATATGGTGCAGTCCAGATTGGATCAGTAACTTTCAAGAAGGTAGCTTATGTGGAAGGACTGAAGCACAACTTAATAAGCATCAGTCAGCTGTGTGATGAAGGCTACCAGGTGACCTTCAGCAAAGCCTTATGCAAAATCAAGTCAGAGGACAACACAACTGTGTTGACAGGTAAAAGGAAAGGTAACATCTATCTAGTAGATTTTCTTTCAACTGATGTAGATATTTGCTTGTTTAATTCTGTCTGTAGACCAAATATTTTATGGCATAAGAGACTAGGACACCTAAACCTTAGAACTATTGCTAGGCTATCCAAGGACAACCTTGTTAGAGGACTACCTTCTGGCCCCTACAAGAAGGAAGGACTCTACATGGTTTGTCAATTAGACAAGCAAACTAAAAACAGCTTTAAGTCACTTAATAAAAGTGATTCACCTAGGATATTGTATCTGTTACACATGGATCTTTTTGGACCCATCACAGTACAAAGCCTAGGAGGGAAATCTTACACTTTAGTAGTTGTAGATGACTTCTCTAGATTCACTTGGGTGTTCTTTCTAAGGAAGAAGTTTGATAACTTTAAGTGTCTGACCGGTTTTCTCAAATGTATACAGATTGAGTTCAATACTCACATTGCCCTGATCAGAAGTGATCATGGGACAGAGTTTGATTCTCTTCTTATGCAAGAGTTCTGTCAGAGTGAAGGGATCAGGCATACTTTCTCAGCTCCTAGAACTCCTCAACAAAATGGGGTACCTGAAAGGAAAAATAGAACCCTTATTGAATCTGCCACTACATTGTTGTCAGATGCTCATCTACCTCTATCCTTTTGGGCAGAGGCAGTGAACACCTCCAACTATGTGCTGAATAGAAGTTTGATACATAAACTAAAGGCAAAGACTCCCTATGAATTACTCAAAGGGAAGAAACCTAAAGTTGATTATTTTAGAGTCTTTGGTTGTATTTGCTACATACATAACAATGACAAGAAATATTTAGCAAAATTTCAAGCTAAAGCTGATGAAGGAGTGTTTCTGGGTTACTCCATGATCAGCAAGGCTTAAAGGGTTTATAATAAATCATCTTTAAAAATTGAGGAATATGTTCATATATCATTTGATGAATCTAACATGTCTTTCAAGGAGAATATGCCTTCTACCATAGAACCCTTGCAGGAACATTATGTAGTTGAAGACTTGAACAAGTTGCAGGTTACCCAAAGGGATGAAAGCAGTGAAGATGAAGAAAGTGCTCAACATATTGAAGAACAACTTGAAGAGCCAGTTGTTGTACCACAAGAGGAAACAACAACACAGGTTGGTGAACAATCAACACCCCCTGTTGATTTAGTAACATCAAGAGACCATCCAATTTCCCAAATAATTGGAGACATCTCAGCTGGTGTGCAAACTAGAAATCAGGTCAACCAAAACCTGTTGCACACCTGCTTCCTATCTCAAATTGAAACTCAGTCCATTCAAGATGCAGAGCAAGATCCACACTGGATCATTGCAATACAAGAGGAGTTGCATCAATTTGAAAGGAACAAAGTATGGGAACTAGTGTCAAAGCCTAAGGATCACTCCATTGTTGGAACAAAGTGGGTATTCAGAAACAAATTGGATGATCAAGGAGTAATTGTAAGAAACAAGGCAAGGCTAGTTGCTCAGGGATACTCTCAAGAAGAAGGAATAGACTACGACCAGACTTTTGCACCAGTTGCAAGATTGGAAGCCATCAGAATATTTTTAGCTTATGCAGCACACAAAGGCTTCAAGGTATATCAGATGGATGTCAAAAGTGCATTTCTAAATGGAGACATCAAACAAGAAGTATATGTCAGACAACCTCCAGGTTTTATCTCTCCAACTTATCCTGATTATGTTTTTAGATTGAATAAAGCATTATATGGTCTCAAGCAAGCTCCTAGAGCATGGTATGAGACCCTAGCATGCTTTCTCTTGGAAAATGGTTTTATAAGGGGTAGAGTAGACCAAAATCTTTTCATTAGAACCCATAAGTCCCATACCCTACTAGTGCAGATTTATGTAGACGATATTATTTTTGGTTCTACTGACTCCAAATTGTGCAGAAGGTTTTCCAACCTAATGCATTCTAAATTTGAGATGAGTAGCATGGGTGAGCTATCCTTCTTCCTAGGATTGCAAGTCAAGCAACATGCCAAAGGCATCTTTATTTCTCAAACCAAATATGCAAATGAATTGGTTAAGAAATTTGGCATGTCTGAAGCATCTTGTATGAAAACACCCATGCTTACTAATGCTGTATTGGATGCTGATGAACATGGGAAACCTGTTGATCAGACAACATATAGAGCAATGATTATCTCCTTACTATATCTTACAGCTAGTAGACCAGATATAATATTTGCTACATGTATATGTGCTAGGTTCCAAGTAAGCCCTAGAGAGTCACACCTAACACTAGTAAAGAGGATTCTCAGGTATGTTAAAAGTTGTCCAAATCTAGGTCTCTGGTATCCAAAAGATTCAGCATTTGATTTAACTGGATTTTATGATGCTGATTATGCTGGATGCAGAATTGACAGGAAAAGAACCAGTGGAACTTGTCAGTTCCTTGGTGACAGACTTGTCTCCTGGTTTTGTAAGAAATAAACTTCTGTGTCAACTTCAACTGCTGAAGCTAAATATATGGCTGCAGGAAGTTGTTGTTCACAAATCTTGTGGATTCAAAACCAACTCCTAGACTATGGCTACAACTTAGAGAAGTCTAAAATCTTTTTTGATAACACCAGTGCTATTTCCATAGCTCAAAATCTAGTCCTCCATAGTAGGACAAAACACATAGAGATTAGGCATCATTTCTTAAGGGACAATGTTGAAAAGAATAAAATTGAACTACAATATATCCCAACTGATTTACAAAGGGGAGATATTTTCACCAAGCCCTTGGATGAAAAGAAACACACCTTCTTCCTAAATCAGTTAGGAATGTTAGATGGAGGAAGTCTTAAATAATATCCAAGATTTTGAAAGCTTAAAAATTGACCAAGACTAGGAAAACATCCTGATTTTTCTTAGTGTCTAGAGTTTTTCTGATCTCTGAACTACGCTCGACGATTTCCCCCCCAGATCGTCGAACGGAGATCGACGATATCTGAAATCGTCGACCTGAGTTCAGCGTTTCTCAGATAGTATGAACTATCTCTTCCGGTCAACGATCGTCGAACGGCGGTCGACGATTCTGTTCTTCGAACGATCGTCGAACAGAGCTCGACGCTCTCCAATATCATCGAACGAGATCGACGATGTTGAAGACTCTTCAGATTCCTTTAGAAGCCTCGATCGTCGAACTGAGTTCAACGATCTTTCCAATTCTGCGTCGAACCCTAATATAAAATTCATTTTTCGCCGTCGTTCTCCTTTGCGCTTTCGATTTCTCTGCAAGAACTTTCTTTCCCTCCAAACAGTTCTGCACTTGGTCGTTTTGTTTGTTGAATTTTTGCAGGTGCCCATGGCTGTGTATGTTGCTGTTCTCTCCGCCATGAAGTTTGATGCTGGCTTCGACATCGACATGGAATCCTTCAGCACAACCGACCAGGCTTTTCAGGATATTTGGGGTTATTCAAAGAGCAGAATCTGGCAGCAATCATGACCACAAGGATCAAGCTTGCATCTGATGAGATTAAGGAATGGGTCTACACTGCCCACCATCAGGACAACTCCACCATTGTTGGGTCAATTTCTGGCACTCAGGTACCCTTGACCCCAGAAATTTTAACAGAGGTTTTTGAGTTAAGAAATGGTGGAGATACTGCTGACTTGTCTGGAGAAGAGTATACTGACCTGCTTGCCAGAATGGGTCATTCAGAGGCTAACCCTAGCAAGCTCTTGAAAAAGAACCTTTCTGTGGAATACAGATTCCTGGCAGATGTAGTTGGGAAAGTGCTACTGGCTAAGCACTCTGCACATGATACAATCTCAAGGTATCAGCTCTGCCTCATGGGAGCCCTTGTAGACATGAAGAATTTGAATTGGGGAGAAGTATTCTTTGACCTTATCAAGAAGAAGATAAACAAAAGTTTTGTCAACTTTGGAAG
Organism: Platanthera guangdongensis; assembly: GCA_039583875.1. Lineage (NCBI taxonomy): Eukaryota > Viridiplantae > Streptophyta > Magnoliopsida > Asparagales > Orchidaceae > Platanthera > Platanthera guangdongensis. The sequence continues at coordinate 214,306,608 of CM077150.1, forward strand.
AATTATAGGGGTGTTTCTGCAGCATAGGTGCCCTGCTTTGCTGGTCTCTTCTAGAATCCATATCAATGCATCCAAGAGACTGTCTTGTGCCCTCTTTGGAAAATGGGACAGACAAATCAGCAAGCCCAGCAGGCCCTCCTCCAGCACTACTTCAGGCACAAGGACTCTCAGAGTCACTTCCCCACAGGTCTCTGCCCCTGCAGATGACCTGCCTGCTGTTGTTGCCTCTCCTCCTCCTCCTCCAATTCCCTCTCTTCCCATACCATCTACCATTCCAATTCCATCCACCATCATCATCTCCAGCCCCTCTCCAACATCTACACCATCTCCAGTCCCAACTCTTCCACTCACAGAAGAATAATTCCATCCATTATTCTCCTACCCCCAACCAGATGCCACTTCATCACCCTCCCATCCTTCCTTCACCCTCATTGATGATTCCTTTATGGATGATTCACCATCCTCTCCTCCTGAGCTACCCTCATCCTCAACTTCCTATCAAGATCTTCTACAAGAGATCATTGACCAACCCACCTTCACCCCATCCATCTCCATCCCACTGTCCTCCATATCCACCTTACCCACACCTCAGCCATCTCTTCCCCCATTCCCCAGCTCTCCACTACCATCACCAACAGCTGCTCCTCCATCTTCTACCTCTGCTCCAGTCCCTATTGAGCAAGTAGACATTCCAGCCCTTGCTGACAGGTTGTATGAATTGCTAGCCCCCATGCTATCTCTTCTTTTGGAGACCTCCTTGGCTCCATTACACCTGTTAGTGGCAGCTCTCTCTGTCAGGCTCTCATCTCTATTCCCTCAGGCAGCCCCTACAGCAGTGTGCCTTGATCCAGCCTTGTCTGAATCTAGGCAGGGGGAGATGCCCTATGAAGTGAGTCTTCCAGCTGCTGTTGTTGCTGCTGTTTCTGTGAGCCTGTCTGCTGCTGCTGCTATTGCTGCCTCTTCAGCTCCTGTTCTTGCTGCTGTTGTTGCTGCTGTGTCTCAAGATCACATTCCTCCTACTGCAGTCTTTGCAATAGACCTCAGGTCTTTGCTTTCAAACTTTGATCAGCTATATTTCAGCTGTCTGCCAGAGATAATTGATGTCCAGCCTCCAGAGGATCTGTCCAAGGCCCTTGTGCCATTCTCTTGCTGTGACCCAAGCATCATCACCTCTTTTGTCCACTCAGTATATGCTGCTGCTTCTTCTGATGAAAGCATTATTGTTGCTTCTGATGTTGTTGCCTCTACTGCTGCTGAAAATTGTGATACTACTGCTGATATTTCTGTTACTAGTGATGAACCAATGACAGAGGCACCTGAGTTTGAGCCTTCTGCATTTTCTGATGATATTTCTACTATTGATGTTGCTGTTAGTGAAACTATTGCTGCTGCTGTTACTTCTCCAAAACTGTTGTTTCTGTTGTTGTCACTTCTCCTGAACCTGCAATATCTGCTGCTGTTGTTACTGCTTCTACTTCAATTGCAACACCTTCTGTATCTGCTGCTGTCACTGCTGTTACTGCTTCAACCTCTGCTGCTACACCCTCTGTTGCCTCATCTGCTTCTGTACAGCTCAAGAAGGATTTGATGAAGAAAATTGATGTCGTGTATGATGACCAGAGTTCTGAAAGTGATGAGTATAGAACAGACTCTGATGATTCTTCGGCTACCATTGCCAGGAAAAGAAAGGCAAGGAGCAAAGCCATGAAGAGAGTACCTCCTGCCAAGGTCAAAGATAACAATGATATTTCATACTACATTCTTCATGATTGCCCTATCACTGAGCACTGGATGCAGTACTCTAAGAATCAACTGAAGGCAATGAAAAAGAAAAGGAAATATGAAAAGGGTTCTTCACAATTCCAACACTCTCATCCTCCTCCACCACCTCCTCCTGATGCAGGTGCAGGTGGAAGTTCTGCAGCTCAACCCCCTGCTAGAAGTCATGCCCCCTATCAGCCTCATGCTAGATCCTATAATAGGGGAAGCCAATCCAGGGATTCTCAATCTAGGAGAGGAGGATACAGAGGCAACCAAAGAGATTTCCAGGTCTACTCCAAAGGATACTCAAGGCAACACCCATACTCCAGGGGAGGACAAATTTCTTCTGACACCACATCTGGTCCTTTTCCCAATAAATTAAGGGAAACTGTGTCTTCTAGGCCTCCTCAGGACAATCCTTCTAACAGATATGAGCCACCAGTACCTTTTGAGGACCCTGAGAACAATCCAGCTGCTTGGACTGTAAGAATGAAGGAACTTGCTGCACTGGATCAGATCAAAAAGGATAAAGAGCAAGGAAGAGATTCCTCTAATATCTCAACAATGTCTGAACAGAGAAAGAAAGAGCTAGAAAGATATGCATCAAGCAAATTTTTTAATTCTGACAGGTACATGGAACTGCATCCTGAAGCTGTAGTTCCCAGGCCTAAACAGCAAACATCTTTAGGTGCAGCAAATGATACTAGATCAAAGAAGGAAGCCCTCAATCCCAACAGAGAAATCAAACTTGTTAAGGGCAAGGAAAAAAATGACAATGTAAGGTGACAATCTCTATGATTTCTGATTATTATCCGGGATGATATATATATATATATCTGTGGTTCTGCTTGTCCAGCTTTTCTTTTTGTCTTTCTGTATTGCTGCTTGTATGTTGTTAATTAAATTTTTCCAAAGTCTGTAAATAGTAATCCTAACCCAAATAGGGGGAGATTGTTGGAACACCCTATTACTAATTTGGGTCAGGATCACTATGTCTCTAGGAAACAAATGTTTGACCTCCTGTATAGCTCAAAAGGTCAATTAGAATTGAGTCTAAGGGTTAGAAGTCTAGGTTTGGAAGCTGCCCTCAAGACCAGGATTTTCTGTTTGGAGACTAAGTCATATCGTCGATCTCAGCACGACGATTCGTCGAGCTCCGATCGACGATCGTCTAGCTCAACTTCGACAGATCGTCGAACTCCATTCGACGATCGCTGAGCTCAACTTCATCATATCGTCGAACTCCATTCGACGATCGGTGAGCTCAGTTCGACGATCTTGACTCAGCTTTGGATCTCTATCTCTGAGCTCAGTTCGACGATCTTTGAGCTCAGATCGACGATATTTTGCTGTTGTATAAGTCCATATCGCTGAGCTCAGTCCGACGATAGCAGAGCTCAGTTCGACGTTTTCAGATAACTTCAAGGATGTTTCTAGATTCAAATTCAAATCAGTTAAGGAGTTATTCTGCAATTAATTCTGAAGATTTCCCAGCCATTTTCATTTATTTCTGGACCAAGTTTCAAGAGATTTTCAAGGAATATTTTTGTGGACTTTCCTCCAGAAGAGATTTTTGCAATTAAGGATGCAATTAATGCAGACCAACGGCTATTCGTCTCAGAGAATGTTTTTTGTTCATTCAGTACCAGAGAATAAAAGAGAAGAATTTTTGAATCTCTAAGATAGACACACAGATTACAGAGATACATAGACAGACATCAGTATTCTTCAGAACAAGAACAAAATATACTGTCTCAAAGAATTCTCAAGAACACTCATCCAAGGAGATCAACTTTTTCTGAAATCTTCAGATCTCTCTAGTTTTCAAGTGTTCAAGGCCAACATATTTCAAGACTCCAGACATCCAACATTTCAGTTATTGCTGAAATCATCTATTGCTGGAGTTCAACCTTTGAAGGCCTATCACCCTACAGCAAAGCTTCTCTTCCTGAAGATCTCAAGGACTCAGGGGGAGCTTTGACATCATCAATCCACATAGTCTTCTCAGCTGATCTGATAAAGAGAAGACTTCCATCACTCTCTCACCCCCTCTCTGTAAAGGGTTTCTCAAACTCCCTTCAAAAGTTTGAGCTTGGTTTTTGAGCACCTTGTCAAAAGCTCATTGGTGGCAAGACACCTGATCAAAAAATCTAATTTGGTCTTTGAGCACCTTATCAAAAGCTCATTGGTACCCAGGACACCTGATCAACTCATCCTGCAGTGGATTCCTACCTAGGGTGGTAGAAGAGTGGATGTACCCAAGTTTAGGGGAACCACTATATTTCCTTGTGTCTTCTGGTTTTGCTTGTCTTTATTTTTGTTTCTGGCCTTGATTATTCTGTGATTAGCTTTTGATTAGTTTAGTTCTGTGATTAGACTTATTACTGCTTCCCTGCTCACTCATATTACAACAATTGTTGTAAAAAGTTTTAAAGTACCATATACTCTATTCACCCCCTCTAGAGTATATCATATCTAGCTGTACTTTCAGGTTCAACTTGAGGTTCAACATCAAATGAATCCCGAGCTGTCAACATCATAACGACTTCCTAATCTAGATCTAGAGGATCTTTGATGTAACAAACCTGCTCTACATGAGTGGCTAATATAAAAGGCTCATCTATCATTTTATTTTGTCTATACAATAAATTATTGAAGTTCACAAGAGTGAAATTAAATTCATCCAATTTTTTTCCAACTTGAGGGTCTACCAAATCACACTTAAACAAGATGAATTTAAAATCATTACCATAGTGGATCTCAAAAATGTCCCTTAACCTTCCATAGTAAGTGACACCCCCCACATGGGTTCTTTTTTGGAGCTAGCATAACAGTTGTACTGAGCAGCACACCTGACGGTCCAGGCCCATCCCATGGGAACCGCCACCGCCGGCCTACCAGGGTCCAGACCCGGGCCCACCACTGGTAGTAAGCCTTTCACTTAGGCCAACAACCCCTCTCCTGCCTGTTTATCAGCACGGAGGTTGTTGCCACTGGGTCTCGAACCCAGGACCTTATAAAAGCTTTCCACCACTCCCTCATCACCAACTACCAGCTCAGTTGGTGTGGAGTGGTGGAAAGCTCTCTCAAGGTCCTGGGTTCGAGACCCATGGCAACAACCTACCGTGCTTAAACAGGCCGGAGAGGGGTTGGGGTTGGCCTGCATGAATGTGAAAGCTGACTACCAGTGGTGGGCCCGTGTCTGGACTCTGGTAGGCCGGCGGTCTAGCTGGGTCCCATGTTGATGGGCCTGGACATGTGGTTCTGGGAACCCGCTACCGCCGGCCTACCAGGGTCCAGACCGGGCCCACCACTGGTAGGCCTTTCACATTCAAGCTGCAGGCATGCACCCCAACCCTCTCCTAAACAGGCGGGTTGTTGAGGCCGGGGATCGAACCCGAGACCTCCTGATAAGGAGTTTTCAAACCACTCCTCATCACCAACTAAGCTGTGCCAGCGGGTTCCCATGGGCTGGGCCTGGACCGTTACACACCACTATTTTGGGTAGTTCTTTTTTGATCTTTGTACTTTGTGCGATAACGAAATCCATTAATAAAATGTCCATCATATCTCCATGCCCAATTATCTGGACCTTCACTGAGATGCTTAACTTCTTTGGATAGATTGTAATCAATAGATCTAACCTTTAGAGATAATCAAACCATTGATGAAATTAATGAAATGATTCATTAAAAAGTTGATCTTCATTACTATATTGAAGAACTTACATAATGTTTAAACCATAAATGAAAGGATTCATTATGAGCTTTATCAATTTGATGATCGGTCATACGCGGGATTGTATTTTTGAGTTCTTCGATGTGTTTCCTATATAAGAACACATTTTGATATTGTAAAAAAGAAACACCAAATTAAATTGATGGCAAAAATATGACAACTCACGTTAGAAAAGGTGTGATTGCATCTATGTTGAAAAGAACATGACGATGCATTTGTATCCAAGAAACCTCATCAAGTTCTATCTTTTTCCCCCTTTTAATTGGGCGACCAATGTCATTTCCTCCATCATAATTTCTATTTTGCTGATTATATTTTGTTTCAATGCCAATAAGATATCGTTTGCAAAAGTTCATCCATTCCTCCATTAGATATCCTTTCCCAATAGAACCTTCTAGATGAGCACGATTACGAACATATCTCTTCAAGGTAAGTATATACCTAATTTCAATATATATAATAAGTTAATACGAACAATATTATATAAATAAATATATAAACTCAAATATATGAAATGTTCATTACCTTTCAATAGGATACATCCATCGAAATTGCACCGGACAACCAACAGAGGCCTCTTCAGCTAAATGTATTGTTAGATGCTCCATAATATCAAAAAAGGTGGATATATCTTTTCAAGATGACATAGTGTTAGAACTATGCGTTCTTGCATAATCTTCAAGTCCACATGCTTAATAGCCTTTGATTACAATTGTCTATAGAAATTAGATAACTCGATAACAACTTTCACAACATCTGGTGGCAATACTTTCCTTATGGCTATTGGAAGGAATTATTGCATAAGAATGTGCATATCATGACTTTTAAGACCCCAAATATTTCTCACTTTAAAATGTACACATCGAGAAATATTAGATGCATAACCATCCGACACTTTGATATTTTTAACACTTATAGGAAAACATCTTGATGAACTTTGTTCATTGAAAAATGGGCTGGAGATAAGAAGGCCTTACCGGGTGCAAGTTGTTGTGGGTGCAATTTTGTTCAAATATCCATTTCTTTTAAATCTCGTCTTGCTTTTAAGACATCTTTTGTTTTTCCTATAACACACAATATTGTATAAAGCAAATTTTCACCCATATTCTTCTCTTGGTGCATTCCATCAATGAAATGATGTGTTTGAAAATACTCCCAATATGACAATTCAAAGAAGATGTTATTTTTCTTCTTCCAACCATGTTTTTTACCAACATTCTTAACCCTACAATTATCTTCCCTCTTCCTCTTTTTAAGATCACCCTTCTTGTATTAAGTAATTCTACTAGAAAATAGACTTTTAACCAGGGCAAATTGTCATGGCTAAAAGTCTAAAATCGTGGCAAAAGACTTTTAGCCACGACCTGCCGTGGAAAATGGGCGTGGGCAATGCGAGCGTGGCAATAAAGTATTTGCCATGCTCGTTCTGTAGCAAATATCCTTTTGCCACGACTTTTAGCCACGATTTTAGTCTTTTAGCCACAATAATATGTCTTTCAGCCACGGAAAATGGGCGTGGGCAATATGAGCGTGGCTAAAAGTCACTTTTCTAGTAAGTACATCATTCAGTTGTGTTGTGAGAGTACTTTCCTTTAACATTAAAGGTTTAGCTTCAAATTCACGACATTCATTAAAAGCTGCCTTATCTCTTCGAAACCTGTGCCCACTGGGTAACAATCGACGATGCCCCAAATAGGAAAATTTTCTAAAATTTCTTAGCCATTGTGATTTAGTTTGAAAATTACAATTTGCACAAGCATACTGGCCTTTTGTACTCCATCCTAATAAGTTTGCATATGCCAGGTTGTCATTAATTGTACAAAACAATGCGGCACGTAGAGTGAACATCTGATTTTTTGATGCATCATATGTAGCCACACCATCATTCCATAATTCTTTTAACTCTTCAATCAATGGTTGAAGGTAAACATCAATTTTATTACTATGCCCCTTCGGTCCATCAATTAGTACAGTAAGAAAGGGAAAAGATTGCGTCATGCACATCCATGGCGGTAAATTATAAGGAATTAAAACAACTGGTCATGTGCTATGAGCAATGGACATGGTTCTATATGGATTAAACCCATTAGAGGCCAAACCAAGTGTAATATTGCGACACTCTGCGACAAATTGAGGATAATCTTTATCAAACGTTTTCCAAGTTAGACAGTCAGCTGTGTGCCTCATAGTATCATCTTTAGTACGTTCCTCTGCATGACATCGCATATAACTTGTTGTTTTTGATGACATGAATAACCTTTTTAATCTCGGTGTCAAAGGAAAATATCTTACTTGTTTTGCTAGATTTTTGGAATTGTATTTTGCATGTTATTTCCATTGTCATTTAGTTGTTTGTATCGTGACTCGCCACAAATCTCAGAATTTTCAAGTGTAATAACATTTCCTTTAAAAATCATGTAATTATTGGGGCATGCATCCCAAGTCTCATAAGAAAATCCCTAATCTTTTGTAATATTTTGAGATTCATAATAAGACTTGGGTATTTTTATGTCCGAAAAAGCATCAATAAGGCACTCCAATAGCCATGTGAACGAGATATCTGTCCATCCATGCATGACTTTACCTTGTAGTAATCTAACTATGAAAGACAATGTTGTATACTTGACACAATTAAGGTACAATGGACACTCTGCGTCTTCAACAAGTTTTATAAATTTGGCATCTTCTTCGCTAGGACCATCTATTCTTGGACTGCTAAATGATGGTGGATTCTCATACAAACTGGCACCAATAGGTGGAATTCCAATTTCTTCATGTATCATCTCCATCATATCATCTCTAAAATCAGAACGTTGTTCATTCCCACTACAAGATATAGAAGAATATGATTCCCCGTGAAGGGTCCATATCTTGTACTTGGATAAAAAACCATTTATAATTATATGTTCACGAGCAATGACCCTCTCCATCAAATAAGTTTTACAACATTTTTTGCAAGGGCAATAAATCCGAATCTCAAAACTATATGTTTTATTTTGATATGCATAATCTAGAAAATTGTCAACACCATGGATGTATTCAGATGAAGCTATATTTTGCAAATCAATCCAACTTTTATCCATATTAAATTCCAGAGAAATTTACATAAATTTTTTTAAAAAATTAATGTCATACAAATAGAGGTCGGACAATGAAAATATATTAGTTTGAGTTTAAATAATCTTTGACAAATAAAAATAAACACACACATACACACATACAGAATCAAAAACACACACACACATACACAATAAAAAAAACACACACACACGTACACATACACAACCAAACAAACACACACACACATACAAAATCAAAAACACACATACAAAAAAACAATCAAAAAACACACACACGTACACACACAAACAAACATAAACACACACACATACACATATAAACAATCAAACACACACACACACACACATATAAACAATCAAACACACACACACACACACACAATCAATAACAGACACACACACACACACATACACAATCAATACACACACACACACACACACACACACACAGACACACACACACACACACAACACACACACACACACACACACACACACAAACACACACACACACACACACACACACACATACACACACACACAATCAAAACACACACACACATACACAAACAAAATAATCACATATACACGCATACACAATAAAACACACACACAAACGCACACACACACACACACACACACACACACACATATACACAAATACACACACACATACACATACACAATCAAAAAACACAATAAAAAAACACACACATACACACATACAAAATAAAAACACACACATACAAAAATACACAAACAAAAAAACACAGAAAAACATACACATACACAAAAAAAACACAAACAAACACATACAAAATCAAACACACACACACACACACACACACACACACACACACACACATGCACAGATACACAATCAAAAAACACACACATACACGTTCACATACACAAAAAACACACACACACATACACGTACATATAAACAATCAAACACACACACACACACACACACACACACATATATATACACACACACACATACACAATCAAAAATACACACACACATACACAATCAAAAAACCCACACACACATACACAAACAAAAAAAATCACATATACATACATAGACAATAAAACACACACACACACACAAACACAAACACATACACACACACACATACACATATACAATCAAAAAACACACAATAAAAAAACACACACATACACACATACAAAATAAAATCACACACATACACAAATACACAATCAAAAAAACACACAAAAACATACACATACGCAAACAAAAAAGAAGCGAACTAAAAGAGCGATTTGGAAAGGAGACAGATCTACTCCCAACAAGAACCGACACAATAGCAATGAACAATCTTTAGTAAACTCTAAAAAACCTGAGCAATAAAATTCTATCAATTCTGAAAAATACCAAAGGATCAATGCGTCGAAGGAAACACCCGACCTCATCCACTGATTATAACAAAAAGAGATCGTAAATAAAGAGAGGAAGTGACACCAAATTAGAGAATGTCGTTACCCGAGGTCACTCAAGACAATGTGGAGAATCTCTCTACCATGGGATCCACCAGAGACTGTGGAGTCACACTAGATGGAAATAAGGGCACAAGTTCCACTAGAGTCATGTCAGGTAGAGAAGCACTGTCGTCGTCCACGATCGACCGGGAGAGGGTGTCGGCGAACCCGAACGGCGAGCAACTCTCGCATAGGGAGATTCGGCGGCAGAGTGCGGCGAAATAGAGCGGCAAACCGTAGCAGCTCCCAATCTCATTCCCCCTCCAATCAGAATATATAATGTTTTAGATTATAAAAAAAGATTAAAAAACATTAAAAAAACAATATAATAGTATTTGTTTAGCCACGATTTCATCAAGGTCATGGCTAATGGTTTAGTTTTTTGCCACGAATTTGTTATCCGTGGCTAATACTTAATTATTAGCCATGAAATATGAATCGTGGATAATACTTAACTATTAGCCACAATGTTTAGTCCCTAGCCAAAAAAAGTGTAGCCAATACTCACTTTTCTAGTAGTGTATGGAGATGTTGAGGGCAGGCCTATTTCCGACCTAGATCTTGTGTGACAAGAGTCTAGGGTTCTCCGTTCTCGTGTGGATACATGTAGAGGCGTGGACACTATTTTATGCTCGAACCTCCAGGAGTTGCCGTTCGTTAGATTTCTTCGGAGCACCTAGGTTGAGTATTGACTCAATCCCGCGAAGGTATAAATTTATTTATTGCAACATTACTTCTTGATTAATTCTCATCACAAGATCCACAACTTACTTTTGTGTAAACTTTGTTTTCTTATTTCCACTACACGCACAACTGTTGTGCCTCCCGCATAGTAAAACCCAACAAAGGGGCCATACCGTGCCTTTCTTTACTAGTCCCAAAAAGTATTTCCCCTTTGGATCGGACCATACTTCTTCCTAGTCCGCAAGTAATAAGAATGTATAGAGGAATTTTTGCCATGTCCATTCGTCGAGTACACTCGACGATTCGTTGAGATTACTCATCGGGTTCTTCGAGATCAATCGGCTGGTTCGTCGAGTCAACTCGATGGTTTTGTCGAGTCCACTCGACCACTCAACTAGTTTACATAGGGCTCTCTCTAATTTCGTTTGGACCAACCATCCACCCACTTGACCTTGGGCACTCTCTCTCTCAAACTTTTCTAGCAGGCCTAAGCCACCCAAGGTGACACAAAACACGCTCTAGGGGCCTAGATCAAAATGGGACGTTAAAAATCCTATAAAAAGATAAAAAAAATTTCATCCCCGATTGAGGTTAGGTGTACAAGTATCAAAGTACGAGGCATGCAAGGTAAGTTTTTAATTTACCTTAGGAAAATAATCTTTGGTAGCATTGCTGTATAAGGTCAAAAGGCTCCCAAATGTATTCCTTTTTCCCATGGTTAGACAACAGGACCTTTATCAATGAAACATGCTTCTGCCACAACCTTCATATTTCAATATCTACTATACGTATAGGTTTTAGTCGGATAGATATATCATAAGCCACAGGGCCAGACTTAGCAGTGACAAATTGCTCAGACTGAAGCAGTTCCTTCCAAAGGGAAGACTGAGGAAAGATGTCGTGTAAGTTTTCCAGTTCCTGTGGTAGCACCACCTTATAAGCCAAGGGACCGATCCTATCCAAAATAGTATACAACCACATATATCATGGGTTGAGCTTATTCCTTCCATGAATACATGACACCCCATGCATCAGACTAATATTCAAGAATACCTTGTCTCACACTTGGAATTCCACCACCCTCTATTTCACATCATAGTATCGTTCATGACGGCTCTGAGCCTTTAGCAAGATGTCCTAGATCAACCTAATCATTGTTTCGGTGTCATCGATGTACTCCGCCCCCAATACCTTAGGATCCTCATCCTGGACCCGCAATAAAGGCATTCCGCACCTCCTACAATATATTGCCTCATAGGGCACTGTTAGAAATTAGGCCGAGGCCAAGGCTCTAAATGAACTACATGAATATTGGGGCAATCCGGACCTGGCTGACTACAGTCGAATGACAACAACATACCCAACCAAATCTCCATGGAAGGCTCCGAATTATCTAAGGGAATATTCCGCGGTAGGTTGCTGAGCGTCGGGATTGAACCCCCGACCTCCTTTATAAGAGGGGACTAGCACTGCCTCTCACACTGAAGTGCGCTGCAGCACACTTGCGTTTGAGATACGGTGCTAGTCCCCTCTTATAAAGGAGGTCGGGGGTTCGATCATGGCGCTTAACAACCTACTGCGGAATCTTGCCATAGATAATTCAGAGACTTCTATGGAGATTTGGTTGGGGATGTTTTTGCCATTCGACTGCAGCCGGCCAGGTCCGGATTGTCCCAGTATTCTTGTAGTTCATTCGGAGCCTTGGCCCCGAACTGGTTTCTAACAAAAGATGGCTTCCTTTTGTTAGAAAATAGGTCGGGGCCCAAGGCTCTGAATTACCTACGGGAATATTGGGACAAGTCCAGACCTCGTCGACTGCAGTCGAATGGCAAAGAAATATCCCCAACCAAATCTCTGCGGAAGGCTCCTAATTATCTACGGGAATATTCCACGGTAGGTTGTTGAGCGCCGAGATCAAACCCCTGACCTCCTTTATAAGAGGCGCGTAAGACAACCTCTCATACCTAAATGTGATGCAACTCAATTCCTCGGTTTTCGAAGCTAGCTTCACTCCTAGGAGCCTCCTGTAACACCCTAAATTCTAGAGTTGGGACAAATTGGGTGACACGGCCTGAGATACGGGGTTGTCCCAGGGCGTGTCCTGCTCGGGTGAGCAGTCGCCAAGTGTTCGACGAAAATTTGTTCATCGAAGAATGAGGGCACGCTCCCTCTGATACGGGCGTGTCAGAGGCTGTGTCCTCTGCGGGTCGACGAACTCCAGCCCGACGAAATTGAGCTGGGGTGTGTTTAGTACCGTGTATGGGCACACGGGCGTGTCACTGGCTGTGTCCTTTTCTGGATTTTCCCAAGGCATTGAGGCCGGGTGAACACGGGCACGACACGGGTGTGTCATGGGGTACACGGCTTGTGACACGGGCGTGTCACTAGCTGTGTCCCTCTTGGGTTGAAGATGATTTTGTACAGCCTGATGTACACGGCCACAGACATGGGCGTGTCTAAAGTCGTGTCAGGTGACACGGCCCATGACACGGGCATGTCACATGGGCGTGTACTTGACTGGATAAGTCGGTTGAGTACCACTTGAGGTACACGGACTGGGACACGGGCATGTCACAGGCCGTGTCAGGCAAAAAATTATGATTTTGTGGCAAAATCGTGGCTGTCCAAATCTTCAGCTGGGATCCAATGGCTGAGGTGCCTCCCTGCTTCCTTAAGTCCGTGGATGAGAAGGAAATTCTCATTTGAGTTTTGGCCTTTATCTTTCTACAAGTTAGAGAGAGAGGAAGAAGGAGGAGGAGGAAGGAGAGTTGGCCACCGATGGTACCGCGGAGTTCCGACGAGGGATCCGAGGCAAGCATTGCGGAGGAAAAGCCGCTGCGGTTCTTTCCGGCCAGTTAGGAGCTCATGGAGCCGAAGCGGTCTTCAAGGGTAACGACGTTTCTTCCTAGCCATGTGAAGGCTTCCTTTTTGGCATGTGCATAAGATTCCCCCACCAGAGGGTGGCTTGTTATGGGAGTCTCTTGTGTTGATTTATGGAATCCCCATTCATTTGGCATATAGATCCGGAAATGGAGTACGGAATAGGCATGCTGTGTGAAGCCCATCTGTACAGGTTGGTCTGGATTGGTGATGTTGCAGATACGCACCGGAGAAGACTCCGTGATAAACTTGTAGTTTAGGAGTCGATAGGTTAAACCTGTGAAGGGCAGTAGCAGGAAGTACTGGAGTGGTAGTCCAGGAAAATACCCTTGTGATGCTTGTGTTATTGGGTTATACCTGTGAAGGGGAGTAGCAGGAAGTACTGGATTGTCAATCCAGGAATTACCCTTTGTAACGCTTGTTGTTCATGGGTGGCACCTGTGAAAGGGAGTAGTAGGAAGTACTGGCGTGATAAGCCGGGAAAGTACCCTTGACATTGTGATATTTGTGGGGTTGTACCTGTGAAGGGGAGTAGTAGGAAGTGCTGGTGTGCCCAGGAAAGACCCTCTGATGTTGAGATACGAATGTGTGTGATAGTAAGTACTGGTGTGCCCAGGAAAACACCCAGGCTTTATGCCAAACAGGTAAGGTGAAACCGACTCACACCTTTGATTTAGCCGCGAGTACATCATACTCGGTGATGGCAAGGCGATTTGAGCAACGGGGGGTGGATGATCCGACCTGTGTTACGTCCATCCGACGTGAGACCTGAAAGTGCGGGATGTTGGAGCACATAGCGAGATTCTTAGGCCTGCGCGCCATTATACAATGGGGGGCTACGGGCCAATCCCGGTTCACTAAGACTATAATCTCTGACTGCAAGCCATGGAGTAAATGCTCAATGTTTTACCGTTGGGTTGCGACCCTGATACGGTGGTGGGCAACTGGTTCGCCGGTACACCAAGAATGTGCCCTGAGTGCACGGATCGTCGGGCCGTGTGGCTGACGGTTGTGATGGAGTGAATGTGCGTGAGAGCACATTGGATGAATTTATATATGGCTGCCTATGAAATACTATCCCTGTAGGAAAGGAATACTACCGCCCCGGGAAAGGTGTGGGGTCGTTATAATTTGGTCAGCTGAATGCTGACCGTTGCCTTTTTGCCACCGTTGGGTGGCTGTCCCTATGCAGGTGTTGTGGAGCCAAGCGGGACGTATAAAGGCTGAAGTTCATGTTGCTGTTGCTGATACTGCTAGCCCTCGAAGGCTAAAGTATAATGCTATGTTTGATTATACGTGGCTGGCCTGCGCGCCAATATTTGAGGCCACTGTTATGTAAAGCCCTGTAAGGCCATAAGGCCAGTTGACTTTGTATTTTCTACGATTCCTGTTTATATAAATATGGAGCTTATGTATGGTGGACATTCCTGTGTGTGAGTGCAGCTTCGTGTTATAGGCTTCCGCTAGAATGAAATGAGTTAGGATGCGCAACTCTGGTATCACTACGTGACTTCCCCGCCTGTTTTATGATATATACTGTGGGGCCCCGGCCGGACCTTCTATTATATACCTGTGAACGGATGGAGTCATTACATCTTTGTTATACGGTGACAGTTGGTTGGGCATCCCCACTCCTAGGAGGGTATCCATACTACCAGGCCTAGCCCTTATGTACGTCTCTCCCATGACTCCCCGTAATCCAGGATGCATAAGCGCAAGAGTTCCTCCAGTGTCTGGTTGGAATGCTATGTCTGTTCATCCGTCTGAGGGTGGAAGGCTGTACTTAATGTTAACCAAGACTCTAGGTAAGCCTGGACTGACCTCCACTCTCTTGACGTAAACCATCCATCTCGATTCAAAACGATCAACCTTGGCACACCATGATAGAGGACAAACTATATAACATCCCATGTTACTTCTAGACCCCTTAACTTAGATTGGGTTAGGCAAGGGGTGGGTGATAGGGAATTTAGATAGGTTTGACCCTAGGGAGTGGGTTGTAGCCATGTGGGGCCCACTAAAGGGCCAAAGTCAAACTAAGTCAAACTAGCCTAAATAGGAACCCTAGCCACACCATGACCCCACCACATTGCTCTAACCCTAAAATAATCTAAGTGGACCCTAGGACATGTCATTAGGTCAACCCTTTGACCCTAGTTGACCAAAGTCAACCATAGCCCTAAGTTGGTCAAACCTATACCTTTAGGCCCAATTCGCCCAAGTAGGGCACCACGTTGACCCAACCCAAGTTGGGTGGTGCCATTATACCCATGACCACCAAGTGGGGTCAGCCCACTCGTCATGGTTGACCAGGTCAACTCAAAAGTCAACTTAGTCAACATAATTGACCTAAAGAAGAAAATGAGGGCTAAGCCCACTCTCCTTGGGCCAAGCCCACCAAACTTGGCCCATTATCAGCCCAAGTGGTCACAGACCACCCCTACCCCTCTAGTTTTAGAGCGAGGTCACATGCAAAGTGGCATTTTGTGGAATTCACCCAAAAAGGGGAGAGAGAAATGGAAAGGTCGTGAGAGGTGGCCATATGGCCTCATTCCTTCTGCCCAAGCCTGTTGGCCGACCTCCCAGAAGAATTTGAGAGAGAATGTCGAGCATGGTGGACACTTGGCACCATTGGTGATACAACCAAAGCCCAAACCGAGCTCACCTTGGGTGTATCTCCTTATACAGCCACTTCCAGCTCAAACCGACCACACCATCAGCTTCAGTGAGTGAAAACGAGTGGAGAACGAGTCCTGGAGCAGAGATTTTGGTGAAGAAACGAGGTTTTGAGCAGGAGATCGCCGGAGCAGCTCAGCCATGGCCAACAGCTGCCAACCTCGCCGTCATGCCGCCATTCGGGTCCATTTCGCCGTCTTTCTACCCCTACTAGCTTTCTAGATCCTCTAGGAGAGACTTCGGGCTCAATTTAGACCGATACCATGCGAGGAAAAGGAGAGTTTTCCGAGCTTTTCTTCTTTCTCGGGTTCGCCGGAGGAGCCAACTCAGGCAGCCTCATCGTCAGGAATCGCTAGCCACCACCTCAGTGAAGGTGGTGGCGATATCTGCCGGCGGTGGTGGTGGCTCAGCTGGCCGGAAATAGCCGGGCAAGTCAGCCCAGCGGAAAACAATCTGGGTCGTTGGCTGATTGGGGACGATGACCCGATGCCGTCCGTTTTAATTCATATGATTATTTAATGTATAAATCTAATTCATCAAATTTTTGTCACACTTATACAATGATATTGTTTGTCTACTTTAGGCCCCTTAGAGGCAGTTTTAGATCTGGTGATTATGATTAAAGTTGTAGCCCTTCCTCGTAACTTTAATTTGCCACCTTAATCTTATAATTTGATATAGTATACTGTCCTGTAGGGCTGTTTTGCTAGGACTGGTCCTAGGCAAGGGCAGACACCAAAACCAATGCTCATGCCAATCCAGATGTCCACATGACCCAAAATTTTGGGCATGTGCTTAACTAGGGTATATCTATCCCCAACCAAAAATAGAGAATTTTTGGGGAAACTTTTTCTATAGTTTTATTCATAATACACAAAAGTAAATAAATGAAATAATTGGAGTAATATGACTCCAAATGGCCCCAAATTTTGGTGGCAGGTCCGTGGGGACATTATATGTGCATGGCAAAATTTTCAGTACATGTGGACCACTGCATGTTGGGTTAACTCACTTGTATGTGTTGGCTTTATATAGCTTTGGGGTGTAAATAACAATTTTTGAAATATTGCCACCATAAGACGGCGGTTCTGGGCATAAGACCGGCAGCCTCGTTGGTAATGGGGAAGGGTCTTACAAACTGGTATCACTTGAACGAACGATCATATGAGAAAGAAGTCCACAACACTGGACCACCCCGCTCGAGCATTAGTTTGCGGACAAACTATGCAGTGGAAGTAGTGGTGTGCCCATGTGTAAAAAGTCACATAAAACAGTCCATTAAATACAATGAGTTAGGCCAGTTCTGTTTTATCCTTACCTTTATGCAACCTCCACATGTCGTTGCGCCGTAGAATGTGGTTCCACCCCCTCCGGCTGCCATACCCTTTCTACAGACAGAGATGGGGCAGACTTTGACGGCGATCCTGGAAGCCTTCAAAGCCCAGCAGGTCCCGACTCCGCAGCCAAATCCGGTGTCAAGCTGGTTGACTGCCTTCAAGAGCCTGTCCCCACTGATGTACTGTAGGATAGAGGATGTTGTGAAGACTGAGGAATGGATGGAGGCCATATATGAGATATTGGCAGGAATCAGCTGCCCGGTCAGCCAGGCAGTTCATCTAGCCACCTCTACATTAGAAGCTCATGCAAAAATATGGTGGAAGTCCATGCGAGAGTCCACTTATGCTGACTGGGAG
Source organism: Platanthera guangdongensis (assembly GCA_039583875.1). NCBI lineage: Eukaryota > Viridiplantae > Streptophyta > Magnoliopsida > Asparagales > Orchidaceae > Platanthera > Platanthera guangdongensis. Next base: position 214,324,630 of record CM077150.1, read on the forward strand.
CTGTCAGACATATCTTGGGGGGAGTTCGACGAAGTATTCTTGGATCACTTTGTATCCACCACAGACAGAGATGCACTAGAAGAGAGGTTTCTGAACCTCAGGAAGGGGAGCAGATCGGTGATTGAATATCAGAGGGAGTTTTGCCACCTTGCCAGGTTCGCAGGGATACATGATACAGACGACAGGAGGTATGCCAAGAGATTCTACCAAGGCCTCAGATACGACTTGAGGCAGGCCCTATTGTTCATTTCTCACGGCACATCAGCCCAGATCATCGAGATGGCTACGAAACTGGAGGCAGACTAGTTGATGGTGACGAACAGAGGGAAGAGGCCGCTAGACGGGTCATCACCCGGGGAGACTAGTAGGGGATCCCATCGAGGCAGAGTCATTGGATACAAGAGGGGTGGGGGACGTCGTCGTCCCAACTTCAGGCAGGAGTAGGGGCCTCCTCCAGGATTAGCTCCCCCACCTCTACAGGTGCATGTTCCGAGGAGGCAAGATGACCATGGCCACCGGTCGGTAGTTTGTTATGGATACCACTAGCCCGGGCATATTAGATCGGAGTGTCCGCATCAGTTCCGTCCACCTCCTCCTCATCCACATCCAGTGGCCCCTCCAGTACAGCAGGGCTGAGGCTGAGGTCGAGGACGAGGCCGAGGCCAGGGATATCACGGTCGAGGACGTAACCAGGAGCAGATGTATGCATTGGACCTCATGGAGCAAAGGAACCCCGATGAAGTGATTACATGTACTTAAATTAATTTATTTTAGAACTTCAACCTTAGTAGTGCCTTGAAAACCATAGAAATAACCTCCATTTTAACTCAAATAAATCTCAGGTATAGTTATGATCAGCGGCAAGCCCGCTTATACCCTCTTCGACACAGGCGCTTCCCACTCGTTCGTGTCAGACACTTTTATTGAAGGACTGGATGGTGTGGAGTGATTACCTAGCATAGAGATGAGGGTGCGTCTTCCTGATGGCTCGGAGCTACGGGCCACAAATAGCTGCAACATGGAGGCCGAGATAGGAGGCAAGGCATTCGAAGCTCTGGCGGCGGTCTTGAGATTGATGGACTTTGATTTGATTTTGGGCATGACAAGGCTCCATTGGAACCATTCCCAGATCGACTGCCCCTCGAAGAGGATCACACTCAGGCATGGAGACTCCTACGTCACTATTGAAGGATTCCAACCTATCCCCCATCTTTCATTATCTTCTGTACAGGCTGTCAAGGCCTATGAGCAGGGGGAAGAGGTGTACCTTATCTGCTTCGAGATGGTGGCAGCAGAGAGTTCTATAGCTGATATCCCGGTGGTTCGGGATTTCTCCGATGTATTCCCGGAGAAATTTCTCGGACTACCACCAGCTCGGGACTTGGATTTCAGGATTCAGTTGGTGCCGGGGGCGAGGCTAGTGTCCCGGGCACCTTACAGGATGGCTCCCAGAGAGTTGGCAGAGTTCAGGACTCAGCTTCAGGGGCTTGTGGAATCAGGATTTGTGCGGCCGAGCTCGTCGTCGTGGGGAGCACCAGTTCTTTTTGTGAAGAAGAAAGACGGATCTTTGCGGCTGTGCATAGATTACAGTGAGCTGAACCGGTTGACGGTGCGGAATACCTATCCACTGCCTCGGATAGACGAGATATTTGATCAGCTTCAGGGGGCCTTCTGGTTCTCTAAGCTGGATTTGAGATCCAGGTACTATCAGCTGTGCATCCGAGAGTAAGACATCCCGAAGATGGCTTTCAGCTCGCGATACGGGTTATACAAGTTCACGGTGATGCCTTTTGGGCTCACGAATGCCCCTTATGCATTCATGAGTCTAATGAACCGTATATTCGAGCCCTACTTGGACCTCTTCATCATTCTATTCATCGACGATATTCTGATCTATTTCCGGAATCAAGAGGAGCACACAGAGCATTTGGCATAGATTTTGCAGAGGCTGAGGGAGTCCCAGATGTATGCGAAGTTTTCTAAGTGCCAGTTCTGTCTACAGGAGGTGGCCTTATTGGGGCATACGATCAGTGGAGCTGGATTGGCGGTGGATACAGCCAAGATAGAGGCAGTGAGAGATTGGCCATAGCCAAAGACAGCGTCAGACATTTGCAGCTTCTTGGGATTAGCAGGTTATTATCGTAAGTTCATGGAGGGGTTCTCGAGGATAGCACTCCCCCTCACATCCTTGATGAGGAGGGATGTAGAGTTTGCTTTAATAGAGTAGTGCGAGGCAGCATTCCAGGAGTTGAAGGACCGACTCACCTCATCCCCTATCCATGCAATCCCATCTGGGAATGAGGGATTTCAGATCAACATGGATGGCTCTTATCAGGGGATGGGTGTTGTACTGATGCAGCACGGACATGTTATTGCTTATGCTTGGAGACAATTGAAGAAGCATGAGCATAACTACCCGCTGCATGACTTGGAGCTCGGGGCGGTCATGTTCGCACTGAAGATATAGAGACATTACTTGTATGGGGTTCATTGTGATATCTACTCGGATCACAAGAACCTCAAATACGTCGACACGCAGAAAGATCTGAACCTTCGGCAGAGGAGATGGCTGGAATTTCTTTATGATTATGATTACAAAGTGCACTATCACCGGGGGAAAGCAAACACTGTGGCAGATACGTTGAGCAGGAGAGCCGACACTACTAGATCGGAGCCCCGGGTGATGTATATGGGATTGATGCAGATGATGGATGATATGCACATCACCATGGTTTTAGAGGACGAGCCAACAGTTTACCGGGAATATCTGAACTCCTTGATCGGCGAGAATGATCTTCGGGAGTGCATTGTGGCACATCAGAGGCTGGATGCTGCATTGGAGCCGATTTTTAGTACCCTGGAAAGGGGCAAGGTTGATGATTACACGCTGCAGGACGATCTCCTTCAATTCTGTGGATGTGTTTATATACCAGCAGGGGACGGTATCCGGGATGATATACTTAGAGAGGCACACTGCCCCAGATATTCAGTGCATCCTAGCATCACCAAGATGTGGGCAGATTTACAGAAGACTATGTACTGGCCTGGGATGAAGAGGGAGATCACCCACTTTGTGTCACATTACGAGATGTGCCAGCGTGTGAAGACGGAATGCAAGAGCCCGGGAGGTTTATTACAGCCACTGCCCGTTCCAGAGTGGAAGTTCGAGGACATTGCTATGGATTTTGTACATATACTGCCTCTCTCCCACTCTGGAAACGATTCCATATGAGTTATAGTCGACAGGTTGACCAAGGTAGCGCGGTTTATTCCAGTCAGGAAGGATGCTCCAGTTGCTGGACTAGTGAGATTGTTCGTGGAGAAGTTCGTCAGATACCATGGCATCCCCAAGACGATTGTTTCAGACCGTGATGGTCGGTTGACTTTGAGGGAGTGGACGGCTGAGCAAGCTTACTTGGCTCTCGGCTTACTTTTAGTAACACCTTCCACCTCCAGACCGACGGACAGACCGAGCGGACCATCCGAACCATGGAGGATCTGCTCCGCCTATGCATACTGGATGCGGGGAAGCCTTGGGAGAGGTTGATACCATTAATCGGGTTCTCCTATAATAACAGCAACCAGGCTAGCATCGGGATGGCACGATATGAGGCACTTTATGGGAGGAAGTGCCGGACACCACTGTCATGGGTTCGGGATGTGGATACCAAGGCTCTTGTCTCTGATTATGTTGAGGATATGGAGGCTTAGGTTCGTTTGATCAGGGATCGGATGCTAGAGGCCCAGAGTAGGAAGGCCAAATATTATGATGCTCAGCACCGAAAGGCGGAGTTCCAGTTAGGGGACCATGTATTTTTGAAGATACATCTGGTGCACGGTGTCTCTCGGGTACGGAGGCACAAGAAGCTCAGTCCTTCGATATATGGTGTCGTACGTGATTCTGGAGCGGATCGGCCCCTTAGCTTATAGACTACAGCTGCCGCCAGAGTTGAGTACCCTGCATGACGTCTTCCATGTCTCTTCCTTGCGAAGGGATCTCCTTCGGCCGGAGCAACACATTACTACTACAGCCGGTCCGATAGCGCCAGACGGATCCGTTAGATTGGAGCCAATCCGGATTGATGATACAGATGTCCGAGTGTTGCGGAAGAAGAAGGTCCCTCTCGTTATGTTGTTGTGGTCCAACCATGGACGGGAGGAGCACACCTGGGAGCCGAGGGATCTGATGATGGAGCAACACCCGGAGCTGTTTACTTCAGGTATACTTTAGTTTATGCGTTTAAATTTCTTATAACTCTTGCAAGTAGAACCCCGTAGACCCGAACATAAATTTCGGGGACGAAAATATTTTTTTTGTTTATAAGGATTTGTAACATCTCATGTTACTTCTAGACCCCTTAACTTAGATTGGGTTAGGCAAGGGGTGGGTGATAGGGAATTTAGCTAGGTTTGACCCGAGGGAGTGGGTTGTAGCCATGTGGGGCCCACTAAAGGGCCAAAGTCAAACTAGGTCAAACTAGCTTAAATAGGAACCCTAGCCACACCATGACCCCACCACATTGCCCTAACCCTAAAATAATCTAAGTGGACCCTAGGACATGTCATTAGGTCAATCCTTTGACCCTAGTTGACCAAAGTCAACCATAGCCCTGAGTTGGTCAAACTTATACCTATAGGCCTAATTAGCCCAAGTAGGGCACCACATTAACTCAACCCAAGTTGGGCGGTGCCATTAGACCCATGACCACCAAGTGGGGTCAGCCCACTTATCATGGTTTACCAGGTCAACTCAAAAGTCAACTTAGTCAACATAATTGACCTAAAGAAGAAAATGAGGGCTAAGCCCACTCTCCTTGGGCCAAGCCCACCAAAATTGGCCCATTATCAGCCCAAGTGGTCAAAGACCACCCCTACCCCTCTGGTTTTAGAGCGAGGTCACATGCAAAGGGGCATTTTGGGGAATTCACACAAAAAGAGGAGAGAGAAATGGAAAGGTGGTGAGAGGTGGCCATATGGCCTCATTCCTTCTGCCCAAGCCTGCTGGCCGACCTCCCAGAAGAATTTGAGAGATAATATTGAGCATGGTGGCCACTTGGCACCATTGGTGATATAACTAAAGCCCAAACCGAGCTCTCCTTGGGTGTATCTCCTTATACAACCACTTCCAGCTCAAACTGACCACACCATCAGCTTCAGTGAGTTGAAACGAGTGGAGAACGAGCCCTAGACCAGAGCTTTTGGTGAAGAAACAAGGTTTTGAGCAGGAGATCGTCGGAGCAGCTCAACCATGGCCAACCGCCGCCAACCTCGCTGCCATGCCGCCATTCGGGTCCATTTCGCCGTCTCTCTACCCGTACTAGCTTTCTAGATCCTCTAGGAGAGACATCAGGCTCAATTGAGCCCAATACCACGTGAGGAAAAGGAGAGTTTTCCAAGCTTTTTTCTTACTCGGGTTCGCCGGAGGAGCCAACTCCGGCGGCCTCATCGCCGAGAATCGCTAGCCACCACCTCAGTGAAGGTGGTGGCAACATCCGCCGGCGTTGATGGTGGCTCAGCTGTTCGGAAATAGTCGGGCAAGTCGGCCCCGCGGAAACCAATTTGGGCCGTTAGATGATTGGGGATGACAACCCGATGCCGTCCATTTTAATTCATATGATTATTTAATGTATAAATCTACATTTATCAAATTTCTGTCACACTTATACATTGATATTGCATGTCTATTTTAGGCCCCTTAGAGGCATGTTTAGATCTGGTGATTACGATGAAAGTTGTAGCCCTTCCTCTTAACTTTAATTTGCCACCTTAAGCTTATAATTTGGTGTAGTATACTGTCCTGTAGGGCTGTTTTTCTAGGACTGGTCCTAGACTAGTGCAGAAACCAAAACCAATGTCCATTCCATTCCAAATGTCCACATGACCCACAATTTTGGGCATGTACTTAACTAGGGTATATCTAACCCCTGCCAAAAATTGAGAATTTGTGGGGAAAATGTTTCTATAGTTTTATTCATAATACACAAAAGTAAATAAATGAAATAATTGGAGTAATATGACTCCAAATGGCCCCAAATTTTGGTCGTAGGTCCTTGGGGACAGTATATGTGCGTGGTAAAAGTTTTAGCACATTTGGACAAGTGCATGTTGGGTTAACCCACTTGCATGTGTTGGCTATATATAGCTTTGGCGTGCAAATATCAATTTTTGAAATATTGCATGTTCAGTCAGTTTGATACAACCAAAAGTCATGGAATTGATGTCAGAGGCTCAATAGGGTAAAGTTCACCCCTCATAGTAATAATGGAATTTTTGGGAGCAAAAATCCCGTTATTTGAATTTTTAAAATTTTTGGCCTTTTTGATAAATAAATTGGAAAATTGGCTTTTGATAACATCAAAACCCTCAAAATTTGTCAAAACAAAAGAGAGGTCATATTTGACTCATAAAACTTTTTATCCTTCTGTTTGAGAATTTTGGAGCAAAATACATGAAAATTACCATTTTACCCTTATTGCATTTATTTATGAAATGATGGAAATATATGTCAGTAAATTTTGGAAAAATTTCTAGTGGTGTATAATTGTATGATTAGCCTTGTATAATTATCTCAAATGTTTTGGATGTCCTAATAATTTTTAAATTAGCATAATGTCATTTTGGTAAATTATTAGGAATTGAAATTGGTAGGCCATTACAATATAGAGGTTGATGAAACTCTGCCATTAGCTTTAAATTAATGATATATACGCTGTGTAATTTTTCTAGCATTTTGAGTAATGTATTCCTTATACTTCATTTGGAAAATGACAATTGTCTGAGTTGTGTTAATTAAGGAATAAATAGAAATATTCAAAGGAAAATTATGAATTTTGGTAGACAACAATATTTTACCAAGATACAACTAAAAAAAAAATTCCTTAGGTCAGTGGATTAAAATTTGTAATACTTCATGTATTAAATGACCTAGGGGATTAATTAAATGATTTAATTAGATGTTTTAATGACCTAAGAAAATTATGAAAATCAATATGCTCACTTCATTAGTCCATACCATCCTAGGATAAATAGTTAAGTGCAGGTGGCCCAAGGAATTTGAAGTTCTATTTCGGGGTGGTATTAGGTCATGGGTTGCGCATAGTGTAAGTAGGTTATACTATAAGGACCATCGGGGGATAGATCAACAGATGAGCTAGAGATTACAATTGGAGAATAACCTTGGTGCGTAGTGTTGTCTTAGTGATGAGAGTAAAAGTGCAAGCCCTTGGATAGCAATTGTAGTGGAGGTCGGCGGAAGAGCGTCGCCCTTCTGGGAACATCTTAAGTCATTAGGATCACTCAAGAGTAATAATGAGAGCAAAGTACGGATAAAGGGTAGACATCAATAAAAAGTAAATATCCTTGCGAAAGGGAACTTTTGGCATAATCCTATCGTAGTTCGTAGTGCCCCCGAGAGCCCTTCTCTGGGTATACCCTGGGCAGTCCTGGGATTAACCTTAAATCACTAAGTATAATAACCTGTAGATAATAGTAGTCTAATAGGTTAAGACATTGTGGTTCATTCTCGCCCGTGATGGGTTTGAGGGATTTTGAATAAAGGCACTATTGTGCGTTCTCACCCGCGATAGGTTAGAGGGATATATGTTGCAGGCTCACCCGTGAAGGGTTTGAGGGAATCAGGACAGGTTGGTCCTGCGAGCTGGACCCTCGAGATGAAATACTTGCATGTGCATAATTTAGTGGCGGGTCATGCGGTACTGGGCCAATCGTCACACCGATGGCAGTACGGTGACTCAGGCGGGTGTGAGGGTTTGAGGGGCCAGTGGGTTGTTTTACACCGCGGTCTGGAGGACGATCCATGATAACGCACACCCGACCCAACAAGACTGACAGGTTGTCAGCAAAATGCATACGCAAACTCTAGAGTGCACCTAGGATGTGTACAAAGGCGTATGAGAGGTGGTCTAGGTCTGGTAGTGTGCATACCTGCCTAGAAGTGGAGACGCCCGATCCGCTGCTGCCGTTAGCCACAACGGTGGTACCCGAGAGTGAAGCTAGCTCTCAAAAGTGGGAGTTAATGGTATGTGATCATAAAGTCATCGTGTGTGAGTTGCACTGGCCTGTTGCACAAATTGCATCATAAACATTCATTCATATTAGGTCATACGCTTCATAGATCATTATCATATTAATTAGTATGGACTTTTTTATATTATAAGTTTAAATTCCTGGAAACCATAACTTATAAATTTTTATGGGTATTTTTATAAGTTAAGGTACGTTTGTGATGGTAGTGTAGTGGGAGCATAGCTTTACTTTTCTGCACTTACTTTCAGTTCTTTACTTACTTGTACTATACATCCTTTTACTTTGTACTATATACTTAGGACTGCTAGAGTAGAACTATGTTGCTCTTATACTTGATAGATAGCTTCTTATCACCTGCTTTCTTTTGCTACCCCTTGATATTCCTCCGCATCGTCCTCCCGCACGGTGCCTAGGAGTTGCGGGGTGAGGTGCGGAGTAAACGACTTAATCTTTTTGAATAATGGTCGGTGACCAAACTATTTTTAGGAGCTTGAGGAGATGGAGCACCAGCACGACCGACAGGACGAGGTGACAGGGCGTGAGGAGTTGATACCACCTACTACTACTCCTGCGCTACCTCAGGTGGGACGAGATTAGTTGATTAGCTTCCACTATTTTGATGTTTTGTGAGGAGAGTTATTCATATGATGTACTTGGCATAAGCCCTTATTACTCTTCCTTTATTATTCTCATTATGGACTGTGTACTCTTTCATTCATATATATATAATTTGTACTATGACTGTGGACTAGCTGTGTAGTACTCTGATATGTTTTACTTCTATTTCTCATATTGGCGTACAGGTTATATGATCGTACTAGCCGACAGAATCGGCATGTTGCGGCGTTGACTAACCAGTGCGTTAGTGCTACCGTAAGACGGTAGTTCTGGGCATAAGACCGGGAGCCTCCTTGGTAAGGGGGAGGGGTCTTACAAACTACAACACAAATTTTTGCACCAAATCGCCAACTAGAGCGTCCTTACTGATCAGAATGAACCTGGCCACCTTCGTCAACTTCTCGAAGATCACCCAGATTGAGTAATTCCCCGCATGAGATCGAGGGAGTTCATGTATGAAGTCCATGACTATATCGCCAAACATCCACTCCAGTACCGGTAGTGGCTACAACACTCCATCTAATCTCTTGCACTTTGAATTTACTAGATGGCAAGACTCGCAATGGGTCACGTAGTATGTGATATCCTTCTTCATTCTTGACCAATACACAGTCCTCTTCAAATCTGCTGCCATCTTTGTAATCCCCGGGTGTAGTATGTACTGGCAGCTATGTGCCTCCGTCATGGCATCCTCCCATATCTGCCCTCCTGCTGGTATATAAACTCAGCATAGTAGCCCATCTCTCAGAGAGTAATCCCCTGCTATGCTTTCCTCAAAGACCCTGAAAATCTGCTCCGTCCTCGCATCCAGCTTCTGCGCAATCCTAATTCGATCCTGGATGTCATCAGTGGTGCTCATCGATGCCAAGTACTCCTAAAATTTCACTAGATCATCCTCGGATACCAGAGATATCTGCATCTCCTCCAACATCTATACCAGCTCCATACCCATCAGCTGAGGCCCTGCTCCTGATGTAGTGGCTCTCTATCTTAGAGCATCTGCTACCATGTTTGCCTTCCATGGATGATAGTCCATGGTGTACTGATAGTCTGACAAAAACTCTGCCCAGCATCTCTGTCGGATGTTCAGATCCTTCGGTGTGTCCACGTACTTCAAATTCTTGTGATCCTAGAAAATATCACATTGCACAGCGTAGAGATAGTGTCGCCAAATCTTTAGAGCAAAGATAACCACCCCCATCTCCAAGTCATGTACTTGATATTTTTGCTCATGTTTCTTCAACTAGCGGGAGGCGTAAGCTATCACATTCCTGTTCTGCATCAGAACGACACCCATCCCCTGATATGATGCATCAGTATAGACCTAAAATCCTTCCTAGATGGGAGGGCAAGGATAGGGGCCTAGGTAATCCGACTTTTCAGCTCCAGGAAGGCAACCTCATATTGCGGCATCAAAACAAAAGGCGTCTCATTCTTCATCAGAGATGTGAGCGGGAGAGCAATCCGACAGAATCCCTCTATAAACATCTTGTAGTAACCGGTAAGTTCTAGGAAACTCCTCACATCAATGGCCATCTTCAGCAGTGGACAATCCCGTACTGCCTGAACCTTTGTCGGATCCATTGCTAGTCCTGCTCCACTAATAATATGGCCCAAGAAAGACAACTCCTTCAGCCAAAATTGGCACTTACTGAACTTGGCATACAAATTGTACTCTCGGAGCCTCTCTAGAGTTAGTGCCAAATGATGGGCATGCTCCTCCTCGGTCCTCTAATACATGAGGATGTCATCAATAAACACTATTACAAAGATGTACAGGTAGGCCTCGAATACTCGGTTCATCAAACTCATGAACGCGGATGGTGCATTCGTGTGCCTGAATGACATTACGGTGAACTCATATAACCCCTATCTACTTCTGAAAGCGGTCTTCAGGATACCCTCCTCCTGAAACCGCAGCTCAGATCTAGCTTCGAAAACTAGTGAGCTCCCTCCAATTGGTCAAACAGCTCGTCAATCCTCAATAGAGGATACGTGCTCCAGAACGTCAGCATGTTTAGTGCTCTATAATCAATACACAATCTAAGTGTCCCGTCCTTATTCTTCATAAATAATATGGGAACTTCTCATGGCGTGGAGCTCGGCCTGATAAACCTAGCTTCCACTAACTCTTGTAGCTAGCTTAAAAATTCTACCAACTCCTTCGGGGCCACCCGATAAGGAGCTCTAGATACCAGCTTTGCCCCCGACACGAGCTGTATCTGGAAATCCTTCTCTCGATGTGGCGGAAACCCTGACAACTTCTCTGGAAAAACATCAGCAAAGTCTCGTACCACCGGGATATTAGAAATGGAATCCTTGGCCTCGAACATGTCAAACATTACCTGATAGACCTCATCACCCTGCAGATGGTCCTTGATGACCTGAATAGAAGAGAGTAGAATGCGAGAAGCTGGAACAATACCTACGAAGGTCGCATAAGTGTTTTCATATCTGAGTACGACCTTCCTCGTCGGGCAATCAATCTGGGCATGGTTCCAGGAAAGCCATGAGATTCCTAGAACAACATCAAAATCCTACAAGCTTATGATCACCGTCGGAACTTCGACGGTTAACCCATTAATGGTCACCCTTAGAAGGCATTTTGTCGTTGATCGGACCTCCATCCCATTGGGGAGATGCACTAACATGACGACTCCCACGTAATACCTGAGGCCCTCTAGGTCCTTGATAAAGTCCTCTGAGGTGAAGTTGTGTGATGCCCCTTTGTCGATTAATGTATGGGCAGGTTTACCGCATACCATCAGTACCCCTAAGTCTATTAAATGTCTTAGATGTCTAGTTATAATTTCCTTCCTATTCCTAGCAATTTTACAACCATGTACCATCTAGGAAAGAATTTAAATATACTATTATACCTGCTATCACCCTCTCCGTGTTCCAGGGCTGAGCTAAGTCTAGGGCATGCAACATCCCTTTGTCCTATCTGCGGTCACCATCATGAAATCCACGTCCTCGGCCACATCCTCGACCTCAAAGCTACAGAGTAGGTGGGGAATCCTGCAATTCTAGAGGTGGAGCTTCCCTCGGGGGACAGTTCCTCCTAATATATCGCGGCTGGTTGCACCGAAAGCATGTCGGTGCCTCCTCCACAGCCCTCGGCATCTCCTGCATTTGTAAATGCTGAGGAACTAACACTGTAAGAGCCCCTCCCGGAACACAAAACATGGTACGAGGGGAGTCTTATGCCCAAAACAGCCGCCTTGCGGTATCGTTAGCAGACGGGCTAACCTATACTACAAGATGTCTATCCTGCCAGCTAAACATATCATCCATGCCATGTAACGCCCCGAAAATCGTTATCGAGCTGGTCGCGTCCAAAAGTAATTTAGGTTCCTGTCTAAGGGTGCACGGTCTAGGACACGGGCGTGTCCAAGGCCATGTCTGGCATGGTGTTTTGGCCAATTTTATCCCGAGAAGGACACGACAAGAAACACGGCTGAATGACACGGGTGTGTGCCTAACCATGTCAGTACCCGTGTTCCATAGAGTCGTGACGGTTGGCGTGACGGTTATTCGTGACACGCCTCCTGTCACGGGCGTGTCCAAGACCCGACACGGGCATGTCAGGTTGGGATATGGGCGTGTCTTGCCCGTGTGGTTTTTGTGCGTTCGACGATTGTGTCAGGATCGAGGTGTTGGAGCATGCGTTTCGCGCTTCTTAGTTTGAGAATAACAAATCCCGGATGTATTTGATCTTGGTATGTGTTTTAAATGTGCAGGGATAACAACATTTTTATGTACAAAAGAAAGGCTGAGCATGACATTGATGAAAAGGAAAAACGCGATATCACTGGCGATAACGCTACCGCGGGCGATAGCTTAATCAGTTCCTGCTGACGTCAGCCTTAACCCGCACGTTGTCGCGCACGAAGTCAGTCACGATCAGCGATATCGCGGGGCGATACCGATGTCGCCGAGCGATATCCCACGATCGTCACGTTCTCCGCTCAGATCTGAAAATCAGCGCGACGTGTGCCACGTGTCAAGCAACGGAGAGTTATCACTATCGCGGGGCGGTAACGCTACCGCCGGCGATAGCGTAAAATGATATATACGGCCAAAAATTTCAGGGAAGGGTTGGACAGTGCAGAGATTTGTTTTCCCAGAGAATTTTCAGAGCCTTCATCTCCGTTTCCAGCCGAACTCCCTTGGTCCGTTGAAATCTCAAGAGCGAAGGAGATACGACCGTGCGTTCAGGATTGGAGATCTTCTCGTTCGTCCATCATCATCTTCAGAGCTCGTGATTTTGAGGGAGTTTTTAAGTTTTACTATTGTACTTTCATTTTCATTCTTTATCTTTGTAATTGGGTAGGGAAAATCACCACCTTGTGAGTGGTGTCTAAGTCCGTGTGTGGCTTAAGGGCAAATCACCACCTTGTGTGTGGTGTCTAGGTCCGTGTGAGGCTTAGGAGTAAATCGCAGCGTGTTGTGCAGCGTCTAGATCATAGGTTTGATTTAGGGGGAGGCTAGTAGGCATATCTACGGAGATATTGACTATAGCCTACCGGTTCTTGGGAGAAGGATCAGTGAAAAAAAAAGCTAAAAACTATTATCGTTGTAAGCCTTGATTTCAAGATTTATTGGAATCATTTTACATATACATTTTGGAGAAGTATAATCTTGTTTTTCATTTCATTGATTTGTCTCAATCATAGTAGCTAGTCTTATATTTTATAAAAAGTTAAAAAAATTTTAAAGAGCCCTTATTCACCCCCCCTCTAAGGGCGCCACAAGATCCCACAAGTGGTATCAGAGGCAGGTTATTCCTAATACGGTTTCACCACCAGGAATTATGGCGCAGCATGACCATGCTTTCTCTGAGGGGCAAGGAATTAGCAGACCTCCATTATTCACTGGATCTGACTATAATTACTGGAAAACTAGGATGAAATGTTTTCTTATTTCTCTTGATATTGGAGTTTGGAATATGGTAGAGACTAATTATGCTCATCCCACTTATACAGTAGGCAATGTAGAAATGGAAAAACCAAAAGATAAATGGGATGATCAGGATAAACTAAGATGCAAAAATAATGCAAAAGCCATGAATGCATTATTTTGTGCATTAGATAGGACTGAATTTAATAGAACTTGTGCTTGTAATAATGCTTATGAGATTTGGAATTTACTAGAAGTAACTCATGAAGGTACCTCGCAGGTGAAGGACTCGAAGCTGTTTCAACTTGAATCGGAATTTGAAAAGTTTAGGATGGATGTGGATGAGGACGTAGACTCAATGTACACCAGATTCACCAAGATAGTGAATGACTCAAAAGTGCTTGGAAATTTTTTTTCAAATGGTGATTTGGTGAGAAAACTTCTTAGATCTCTCCCCCCTAAGTTTAATCCCAAAGTGACGGCTCTTTCTGAATCTCATGATCTTAAGTCTCTGAATATTGAAAGCCTGATTGGGAACTTGAAAACTCATGAAGTTGAATTGAAAATTCAACAACAAGAGTACATGGAGCCTAAGAAGAAGGGGTTGGCTCTAAGATCTAAGAAAGAAGAGTGCAGTAATTCTGAGGATGAAAAATGTGATGAAGGAGTTTTCATTGGGTATTCTTCAACTAGTAAAGCTTATAGAATTTTTAATAAACGAACGAAAATAGTTGAAGAATCTATTCATGTTAGGTTTGATGAGTTTGTTCCATGTGTAGATAAGAAAACTACAGGAAAAGAAGATACACCCCTTCCTTTGATGGAAAATGATGATGAAGAACATGAAAGGAATGAAAAAAAAAGAAGAAGAAAGAGAACAACATGTCCCTCCAAGGGAATTGATATTTTCAAAGGATCATCCGAAGGAGCTTATTATTTGAGATCCACAAAAAGGGGTAAGTACTCGTTCTTCTTTACATGTTTTATTTTCAAACCTTTGCTTTGTCTCTGAAATAGAACCAAAAGATGTTTCCACCGCTTTAAATGATGAATTTTGGTTTTTAGCTATGAATGAAGAACTTAATCAATTTGAACGTAATAAGGTTTGGAATCTTGTAGAACGACCCAAAAATCATCCTGTAGTTGGAGTAAAGTGGATTTTTAAAAATAAATTGGATAGTGATTCTAGAATTGTTAGAAATAAAGCCAGATTAGTTGCAAAAGGATATGCACAAATTGAAGGGGTAGACTATGATGAAACCTTTGCACCCGTTGCTAGACTAGAAGCGGTTAGGATATTTCTTACATTTGCTTTCTTTAAAAGATTTAAATTATATCAAATGGATGTCAAAACTGCATTTTTAAACGGGTATATAAAAGAAGAGGTTTATGTAGAACAACCTCCTGGCTTTAATAATGAAAAATATCCAAATTATGTTTATAAATTAGATAAAACACTTTATGGGTTAAAACAAGCGCCTCGTGCTTGGTATGATCATTTAACTCAATACTTATTAAAGCACGATTATAAAATGGGAAGTGTCGATTCTACACTCTTCATTAAGCAAATTGATCATGATTTAGTTATTTTGCAAATTTATGTTGATGATATAATTTTTGGAGCCACTAATGAAGAGTTATGTAATGAAGTAGTTCAAATTATGAAAAATGAATTCGAAATGAGCATGGTAGGAGAACTTTCATATTTTCTAGGTTTTCAAATTACGCAAAAACATGATGGTATTTTTATTTGTCAATCCAAGTATATTCATGATATGTTAAAAAGATTTGGATTTGACAACCTTAAACATGCAAATACTCCTATGAGCGCTTCATTGAAATTGGGAAAAGGTGAAAGTGGTATTTCAATTGACCAAACCATTTATAGAAGTATGGTTGGGTCTTTATTATATTTAACTTCTTCTAGACCCGATATTATGTTCGTCGTTTGTTTATGTGCTAGGTTTCAAGCTAATCCAAAAGAATCACATTTAAAAGCGGTGAAACGTATTTTTAGATACCTTATAGGAACATCTAAACTAGGCTTATGGTATCCTCATAATGACTCTTTTATTTTACATGGATATTCTGATTCTGATTATGCGGGGTGATCATTAGATCGAAAGAGCACAAGTGGCACTTGTCACTTTATCGGCCCAACACTTATTTCTTGGTCGAGTAGGAAACAGAATTCTGTTGCCCTCTCCACTACTGAGGCCGAATATATTGCACTTGGTAGTTGTTGTGCTCAAGCACTTTGGATGACACAAACACTAGAAGATTTTGGCGTATACCAAAATAATGTTGAATTAAAATGTGATAGCAAAAGTGCTATCGATTTAACGAACAATCCCGTATTACATTCTAGATCCAAACACATAGATGTTCGTCATCATTTTATTAGGGATCACATAAAGAAAGGACATATTAAAATAAATTTTATTGGAACCGATTCTCAAATAGCAGATATTTTCACAAAACCACTTAATAATTCACGCTTTTCTAGGTTAAGACTAGAACTTGGAATCTTAGAATTATAAATAAAATTTAAGAACTGGCCAACATATAAACATAACAGAAAACATAACATAAAACTGGGCAGCACATAGGATAACACTGAAACAGAGAGTACAAACAACAGAACCACAAATTAAAAGAGTCTTCACTATCGCCAGGCGACAGCACTATCGCCGGCGATATCACAGATACATTAAACCATAAAATATTACATCACTGATCATAAAAAATCATTCATCCATGTTCTCTTCAGCAGACATGTTCACATCTTCACTGGAAGTCGGAGTTGGTTCTCTAGGCCTTCGCGTCCGCCTTATCGAATGTCGTGGAGGATCCTCGACTGGACTCCCCCATTCTCGTTCTTCTTCCGGAGTTGGCTTTAGTTTCAGCCCCTTTATCAGAAATTTCATGAATTTGCGAAAACCAGAATGACTACGCCTTTGTTCCTCTTTCATCTCCTCCACAGTCTCTCTTAGATCCTCAATAGATTCACGCAAAGAACCTCCTCTTTGGAGTGGTTGTCTTGATGACGAGGCAGCCCTAGGAGATAGACCACTAGCTGGTTCTACGGTATGTATCGCCGGGATACAATCATCAATGTAGAACTCCTGATCTATCCAATCATATTTTTGATATACGATCCTTTGAATAACACTTCCTAAAGGAAGTGTATTCAGTTTACTCCTAAGGGGATGCTTCATTTTATATGTATATCGTATGATGGATAACACAAAATCCGCCACGTCAAACTTCACTCTCTCTAATACATAATACGTCACTAAGCTCAATTGAGCCGTGATCTTCTTTGTGTCACCGGACTTCAACATAACCGTGTTTCTTAATATGTCTTGAATAACAAATGCATCGCGAGAGAGTGATGAGATGTCTTGAATCAAACTCCTATTTTCTTTTCCATGAAGGACTTGGTTCAATATACTCCAATCACGATCCTTACGGTAATTCTCTACTATATCAATAAAATGATCCTCACAAGTGGCAAGACTATATTCTCGTCTCAAATCAGCATGAGTAATATCTATTTGAGCTCCTTGGATTCGAGACCTTACTCCTCCATTCAACCCCGTATATTTAGGGTCTTCCAAATTATTATAAAAATCCCTTACGAAGATGGAGCTAAAAGTGTTCGGTACAATGAGAGACATTATACCTGACTCAACAAGTAGTTCATAGATATGTGGTGGCAGTGATTCATCCAAAAGTTTAGCGATACCAACTGACGCATTCTCAATTCCCGGGTATGTTTGATATGATGCATGAGGATTGTGGCTGGTACTCTTTCTTGCACGGGATGATGATGCCATTTCCTGAAAACATAATTAAAACATCGTGTTAACTCAAAAAAAAAAAATTTCCAAGTTTTTTTTCTGTCGCCGGCGACAGTACTAACGCCGGGCGATAGTAGAAAAACTTCTTTTTTTTGAAATGACCGGTAGATTTCCTCTCGTAGGTTCAGAAAAATTACTAAACTTCCATACATCTCAAAGATCAATAACCTATAACACGTTTTTTGTAAGGATTTTGCATCAAAATGGTATGTTATTCAAAAATTTTTCTTAACAAAATCTATGACCAAAATCAAATTTTTTTCCTAGATCTATCTCCTTTCATGCTATAGAGTGCAGATCTATATTTTTTTTTGAAATAAAACACCTCCATAAAGAGGGATCTAAACCTTACCTTTTGGAGTTTTGAGGGTTTCCGCTGAAGAAGACGTTGCCAAACAGCGCAGGGTCGGTCAAAGCAGGAAATGAGTCAGCCCCCTTCGTTTTTTCGCCTTTAATATCAAAAAAACGCTATCGCCGCGCGGTATCTCTACCGCTGGCGATAGTGTATTGTTTTTTCAGCCCCACTTTCCAAAAAATTCTGCCATTTTTTTAACCTGTTTCTAGTATTATCGTAAAGTTTTGGATGCTTATCAGAATACAATACATAGTACCTGTGTGATTATTAGTTTATCAGTTGTTTGAACATTGTTTTTTTTAACTTGTCGTGCTCTTGATATCTACCTGTATCATTGATGACTGGAACTTGAATAGACTTGTTTCCGTATGCCTCTAAGTATGAGTAACATTTTATGCTTGATAATGTGCTCCCACTGACACGAGCTGATAGTTACACATCCTTAAGTTTCTTCTTACATGCTATTGGTTTGTTTCAAAGATTCGCATACAACGCTAACATTTTCATTTATGCCTCATTCACATTGATTTTCCAAACTGATGGCCATTCTGAAAGACCCTTTTGGGGGTTTGCAATACAAGTGAATTCGGAGTCCTAAGTCAAAGTTTCTTAAAACAAAAATGAATGCAAAATAAAATAAAAAAAAAACAACAATTACACATGACTAGGATACTCAAATCAAGCTCTAATCACCCTCCTGATAAGTCTTAATGAGCATTGTGAGGTTGAGCACCTTGACAAGGATTGTAAAGTGTCTTGTGCAAACCCCCTTGGCCATTTTTTTGAAAAGAAAAATCTTTATGACTTGAGGTTATCTATGTAAAGGTGTTAGCTTCTTGTATCCATATCTTGCAAACCTTCCTGTAACATTATTTCTTAAGGAATATGTATACTTAATCACTCTTCACATGTACACAACAGTATCACTTATAAAATTTCTTCTCATGAGAATTGGACCGGTCATAGTTCTTCTCTTCCATTTTATCAATTTTCTTGTTTTCGATATCTTCACATGACAATTTTTCAATGTTTCAACTCAACTCTTAAATTAATTTTTTCCATAGCCTATATTTTTTTGATAAACTTCCACATCTTAAGGTAACACTATTCCATGGTTTTACTATCTCTATAATACTACTCATGCTTCTTTCAGCCTCCGCACTTCCACCTCATTTTCTTTCCACCGTCTTTTGCTAATACCAAAAGGGGGAGATTCAGTACGAAATAAATTGATTAGTACATTTAGGGGGAGTCACTATTTCTTCTTTTGAATAGGGGGACAATATAGGGGGAGCAACTAGTATTTATTAAATGAGGAGTTTATTATAACTAGATTATAACTAGTTATGCACTTTGATTATAACTAGATTATAACTAGTTATGCACTTTGATTCATATTGATTATTAGAATTGTGTCACATTCTCCTGATCTCATGCAATTTCTTTCTTAGTGGATTTGTTATTATCAAAAGGGGGAGATTGTTGGAGCATGCGTTCCGCGCTTCTTAGTTTGAGAATAACAAATCCTGGATGTATTTGATCTTGGTATGTGTTTTAAATGTGCAGGGATAACAACATTTTTATGTACAAAAGAAAGGCTGAGCATGGCATTGATGAAAAGGAAAAACGCGCTATCACTGGCAATAACGCTACCGCGGGCGATAGCATAATCAGTTCCTGCTGACGTCAGCCTTAACCCGCACGTTGTCGCGCACGAAGTCAGTCACGATCAGCGATATCGCGGGGCGATACAGATGTCGCCGAGCGATATCCCACGATCGTCACGTTCTCCGCTCAGATCTGAAAATCAGCGCGACGTGTGCCACGTGTCAAGCAACGGAGAGTTATCACTATCGCGGGGCGGTAACGCTACCGCCGGCGATAGCGTGAAATGATATATACGGCCAAAAATTTCAGGGAAGGGTTGGACAGTGCAGAGATTTGTTTTCCCAGAGAATTTTCAGAGCCTTCATCTCCGTTTCCAGACGAACTCCCTTGGTCCGTTGAAATCTCAAGAGCGAAGGAGATACGACCGTGCGTTCAAGATTGGAGATCTTCTCGTTCGTCCATCATCATCTTCAGAGCTCGTGATTTTGAGGGAGTTTTTAAGTTTTACTATTGTACTTTCATTTTCATTCTTTATCTTTGTAATTGGGTAGGGAAAATCACCACCTTGTGAGTGGTGTCTAAGTCCGTGTGTGGCTTAGGGGCAAATCACCACCTTGTGTGTGGTGTCTAGGTCTGTGTGAGGCTTAGGAGTAAATCGCAGCGTGTTGTGCAGCGTCTAGATCATAGGTTTGATTTAGGGGGAGGCTAGTAGGCATATCTAGGGAGATATTGACTATAGCCTACCGGTTCTTGGGAGAAGGATCGGTGAAAAAAAAAGCTAAAAACTATTATCGTTGTAAGCCTTGATTTCAAGATTTATTGGAATCATTTTACATATACATTTTGGAGAAGTATAATCTTGTTTTGCATTTCATTGATCTGTCTCAATCATAGTAGCTGGTCTTATATTTTATAAAAAGTTAAAAAAAATTTTAAAGTGCCCTTATTCACCCCCCCCCCCCCTCTAAGGGCGCCACAAGATCCTACACGAGGCACACGGCCTAGGACACGGCCGTGTGCGTGGCCGTGTTCGGCCCAGGTTTGAGGATTTCTGTGCAGATCTGAGCCGTTCATTTTCTTTAAGTAAGATCTGACTGCCCAAGCATGTTCCTGCTCTGTTAAGGTTGGGAATGGTGGTCTAACTCCTCATTTCTCACTTAAGCTTTCTCTTTCCAAGAAATTAGAGTAGGGAGGAAGAAGGAGGAGGATTCCTGCCGCCGGTGGAGCATCGGAGCACCGTTTAGACAACCGAGAGCGAATCCGTGGAGGAAATCCCGTTGCGAAGACTCCTATCCGTGTACTTTTCCTATGGCGCAAAAGCATACTACAAGGGTAATGATTCTCTACTTGAGCATGTGAATTTCTCTTCCTTTTTTCATAGGGAAACCCGCTTCCGCGAGTGTGCGGCAAGTGTGCAGTGTTTCTTGGGGTTGACGGGAATAGTCGCACTTGTGTTGCATATAGAGTCCGGAATCGAAGTACGGGCATAGGCGTTGTGTGTGAAGCCTACCCGGACATGTTGGTTTGGATCGATGATGTTGCATTTGTTATGATTTGCCGGTGAATACTCCGTTCTTTAGGTTTTCGGGTTTCTATGCGGTAGATTGCAGTAGGGATCCTTGGGGATTAACTCCAAGGCGCACCCGGAAAACTGACCGGAATCGTTGTTCTGCTAACTTGGCTGTCTAGGAACCGGCCTTGAACATAACTGGGTTATGTGATTGTTTGGAAATGGTAGGATCCGAGAGAAGCTTGGCTCGTGCGCACGTCTTAAGGTGTACTACGCGTTGTGAGCAACAAGCAAGTGGAATCGGACCTGGGCTATGTGGTTCGGTGCGAGAGACCCGAAAAGTGGACTGGCCATTGGCATAGTCGGGAGCCTTAGACAGTGGTCAGATAGACTAAAATTCTCACATTATTACCATCCTAGGGGTGGTGGTGAAGACGCTGAAGTGTCAGGATTCACCGATAATGTGCCCTGAGTGCACGGGGTGTTTGGTCGCGCGAGCCTACACATGTGGCTAGCATGTTTGTACTATATTATTTTAGCTGGGCTAATGAATTGCATGGAAGGAGCACCGCCGTCCCGAGTTAGGGGCGGGGTCATTATAATTTGTTCGGCTTTTGGCTGACCGTTGTTTTGTTTGCCACTGTGCGGTGGAATGTTGCTTGCAGGTGCTGCGGTGCCGAGTACCAAATAGCGGGCTGGAGCCCATGTTGCTGTGTTGGCCCTAGAAGGCCAAAGCGAATAGTTGTACTTTACTTTTGTCATGTGTGGCTGTCCTGCGAGCCGATGTATGGAAAACATAATTTAATTAAGCGAACCTCTGTAAGGCCATAAGGTTGTGTACCTTTCTGTGTATTTGTTTTCATTCCAGTTGTAGTGGTGTTGGACATTCATGTTATTTGGATATAAGGTTCAGTTCTTTCAACTATTTAAAAGCTTCCGCTAGAATTCTCTATGTTAGGACGAGTAGTCTTAATTAGATAGTTTTGTTATTCATACGTAACCCTTCAGACTGTCCATGGTATATGGTGTCGGGTTCCAGCTGAACCTTCTACTATATGCCATACGACGGATGGGGGTGTTACAATTTGGTATCAGACTTCTGGTTACGGTCCAGCTTAAATGAATTCGTGGGCGAATTCTTTTAAGGGGTGGTGAGCACATGTGTGCGTCATCGTTATAACATCAAAAAGAACCCATGAATGTCCACTTAGGAATGAAAAATACACTTATTTTGTGGAACCTGAGTATTTTAATGATTGCTTTTAGCAATTTGTGTGTTGTCTAATCTAGGTTCTTTGCAATTATAGGCAGCTAGGAGTGGTGTTGGTCAATCGGACCGTCCGCAATCGGCGGAAAGTAGTGCACCGAAGGATGTGCCTATAACACCTCCTTCAGCGGAAACTATCAGGTTTGTGGCTGAAGCAGTTTTTGCCATGATAAATGCCCAACCTGTAGGGCAAATGCATCACTCACCTCCTACGAATGACCAAGAACCGGTTAGGGCGGCAGAGCCGAGAGTGGTGGAGCGCTTGGTGGTGGATCAGGCAGAGCCGAGGAGGGCTACGGAGAGATAACTCAAGCATGTAATGAGCTTTAATCCTCCGAGGTTCGATGGGGTTGGAACGTCAGCTCAAGCTGAGGATTGGCTCTCTACGATAAAGAGGGTCTTGACAGCCACGTTAACAGATGAGTGGAAGAAGACCACCATAGCGACATTTCTTTTGGATGGTGATGTAACGCCCCCTATCTGTCGCATAGCGCATAGCAGTAGGTCCGATCAGGGCCCGACGCCATATACTACAGAAAGACCGGGTGGTTACTCAATGGAAACCATTCAACCAATCAAAACATCCTACACAGAGCATTCTAGCGGAAGCAATTTTATAAGTTGCTATTAAAAGAACCCAGCACCAAGCATGAATGTCCACTAAAACACCAAATAGGAATGTAGCACATACACAAGTACTGGCCTTAAGGCCTTACAAATGGTTTACTCTTAATACATGTTTTCCATACCACGACACGCATGTCGGTCATACCTGAACAAAAGCAAGTAAACACTTCAATTAGGCCTTCAAGGTCCGGCTTCGCAATTTGGGCTTTAGCCCGCATTGACCGCTTGGTCCAGCAGCACCTGCAAGCAACAAACCACCACACGATGGCAAACAAAAGCAATGGTCAGCAATGCTGACCAAATTATAACGATCCCTCCCCCAATTCGGGGCGGCGATTCTCCTTCCCTGCACTTTTTAGCAAACCAAGCAGTATATAAATATACATTGCATCACAGGCGTTAGCTCGCACGGCCACACACCCCGTGCACTCAGGGCACATTCTCGGTGAACACGGTCAAAGCCCGCTGACTCACCGCTGTCCCCAGGACGGCCTAACAATGAGCAATTTGTCTTCCCGGCATGGGTCATGGTAATTTAAACCATAGACCGCCGAAGACCCTCATCTATGCCAACGGCTCTAATCCGAACGACATAGAACAGGTACAGTTCCATCTAACCCGTGCTCACATCGCAACGTTAATTTAAAACATATGCGCAGGTCAAACTTCTCCCGAGACCCGTTTCCATCACAAAATCACATAACCCGGTTATGTTCAAGTTGGCTCCCAGGACACCAAGTTGTCAAGATCACGCATCCGCCCAGTTTTCCGGGTGCACCTTAGGGTTAATCCCCAAGGCTCCCTGTTGCAATCTACCACGTAGAAAACCCAAAAAACAAACAATCGCACGGAGTCTTCTCCGACAATTATGCAATGCAACATCACCGATCCAGACCAACATGTCCGGATAGGCTTCACACATCATGCCTATGTCCGTTCTCGTTTACGGACTCTACACAATGGGGAATTTACATATCTACCCGAAGGAACGCCTCCAACTCACCGCAAGCTCACGAGAGCTGGCTTCCTATGCAAAGAAGGAGAGCTTCACATGCTCAAGTAGAGAATCGTTACCATAGTGTTCTTCCTTGGCGCCAAGGAAATGTAAGCGGATGAAAAGCACCGCACTCTCTTTGCCTTCGTAGATCCGAAGTCGGTTCGCGATTTGAAGCTCTAAAGATCCTCCAAAGACCAAATCTAAGCTTCTTCTTCCTCCTTTGCTCTCCTCTCTCTCTCTATACTTTAAAAAGAGAACCTCTCAAGTGAAATGAGGGTTTCAAGGGTCCAATCACGTGTATATCCAAGCACTAACAGCCCCCAGCCGTCGGATCCCGAATTAAAGAAACGAACGGCCACTATCCAGATCTAAAATGCAGAATCTGGGCCGAACACGGCCTGTGACACGCACGTGTCTAGGGCTGTGACCCTCATTCACCGTCAAAATCGACAAGTCTCGAAAAACACACGGGCATCCGACACGCCTGTGTTTGACTTGACACACCCATGTTCCCACTGACACGGCCGTGTGGCTAGCCGTGTGCCCCCATCGACACAACCCCGAAAACAACCCGAGACTCATACGGGTCTTGGACACGTCCGTGTCCTATTTGACATGCCTGTATCAAACCCGAACACACCTAGGCTCCAGGCCGTGTTCACGGTCTCGACACTTCGTCGAGCGAAGTTCGTCGACCATACGACAGGGCCTTGGACACACCCGTGTCCTAGGCCGTGTGCCTTGTCTCGACACATCGTCGAGCGAAAATGTCGACTCCCGAGCCGATCGTCGACACGGGCTCGACACGCCCTGAGACACGCTCGTGTCTCAGGCCGTGTTCGCTGCTCGACAATCGTCGACTCCAAATTTCATCGACAATGCGGCCAAATCGTCGACTCGAGCCTGACAAGCCCTGGGACA
This sequence comes from Platanthera guangdongensis, assembly GCA_039583875.1. NCBI lineage: Eukaryota > Viridiplantae > Streptophyta > Magnoliopsida > Asparagales > Orchidaceae > Platanthera > Platanthera guangdongensis. Next base: position 214,349,344 of record CM077150.1, read on the forward strand.
CACCCGTGTCCCAAGCCGTGTGCCCCCTGTCAAATACCAGATTTGGCCCAAAACGCCTCCCGCCGCTCTTTTGAGTTTCGGGGCGTTACAAATCTCCCCCTCTTAAAAGAATTTCGTCCACGAAATTACATAAAGAAAGATAAGTACAAAACCAAAATTTGTACCTGAGCGGAACAACTCCGGATACTCGTCAAGCATAGTCTGCTCTCGCTCCCAAGAGAGCTGTTCACGACCGCAATTGTCCCATCAGACCTTGACCATCCTGATCTCTTTATTGCGTAGTCGCTTGACTTCCGAGTCTTCAATCCGCACGGGCTTGACCTTTGTCGTCAACCCACCATCCACCGGCACTTGATCAACCGAGATGACTTGCGAAGGCTCTTGCACCGCATTCCGTAGTACCGATATATGGAATACATCATGTAGACCACTAAGCTCCATAGATAGCTTCAAACGATAGGATGCTTCACCAACCCGCTCCAAAACCTCAAACGGCCCAAGGTACCTCGGGCTTAGCTTTTTCAATCGCCGCACCCGCGAGACACCCTTGAACGGTTTGATCTTTAAGTACACCCAGTCGCCCGCAGCGAACTCCGCGATCCTGTGCTTAGCATTATAGTGTTTCGCCTAACGATCCTGAGCGATTAGCAACCTTTCCCGAATGGTACGAACCAAGGACGTAGCATCTTCCACCTCTTGGCGCTTGTACAACTTTGACTCACCCGTTTCTAACTAAGACAACGACGTGCGACATTTTCTACCATATAGGGCCTCGAAGGGCGCCATTTGAATACTCACATGGTAGCTATTGTTGTACGCAAACTCCACCAAATAAAGATGGTCTTCCCATTGCTTTCCAAAGTCCAAGACACACATGCGGAGCATGTCTTCCATAGTTCTATTGACCCTCTAGGCCTGCCCATCCATTTGCGGATGGAAGGCTATGCTGAATTTTAACTTTATTCCCAACATTTGCTGCACTAGCCTCCAATCATTGGACGTGAACCGCCCATCTCGGTCACTCACGATGCTGTGGGGCACACCGTGAAGCCGTACTATATTATCCAAAGAGATAACTTTGTCATCTTGGTCCACATATAACTTTGCCAACTTTTCCACCGGATCATCCTTCCTATGCGGAATGAAATGCGACACCTTCGTTAGCCGATCTACGACCACCCAGATGGCGTAGTTCCCCTTTTGTGACCTTGGCAAACCGTGCACAAAGTCCATAGAGATGTCGTCGAATTTCCACTCCGGAATAGACAAGGACTTCAGAAATCCTCCCGGCTTTTGGCACTCCGCCTTCACCAAGGCGCAAGTTTGGCACTTCCCCACGTAGAGCGCCACATCCTTCTTCAAACCCGGCCACCAAAACTATTTCTTAACGTCGCGGTACATCTTTGTGCTCCCCGGGTGAATTGAGTACTTGGTATGGTGCGCCTCGTACAACAAATCCACCAGCAAACTACCCACGCTTGGGACGCAAAGGCGACCGTCTTTCCAAAGTAATCCGTCCTCCACAACGAATTGGGAATTTGACCCATCCAGAGCCTCTACCATGAACTGCTTCATGTGGTCATCCAAATCCAATGCCTGCCGAATCCGACTCGCTAGGGCATATTGAACTTCAGTCCAATTCAGTACTGCTTCAACACTTGATTGCTTGTCTACACAAACAATCTCTAATGCCTCCAACTCCCGAACCAACCGCTCATCATGCACCGATAGCCAATTGGCTTGAGCTGGGGCTCGACGACTCAACGCGTCCGCTACCGCATTGACCTTACCATGCACGTAGTGGATCTTGAATGTATAGTCCCCCAGGAACTCCATCCATCCATGCTGCCGCATATTAAGATCTTTCTGATCAATCAAATACTTCAGGCTCTTGTGATCGGTGTAGATATCAATCTTCACACTGTACAAATAATGCCTCCACAGCTTCAAGACAAAAATCACGGCCGCTAACTCCAAGTCATGGGCCGGATAGTTCCTCTCGTGCACTTTCAGCTGTCTCGAGCCATAAGCTATCACACTTCCTTGTTGCAGTAGCACGTAACCCAAACCGCTGCCCGAAGCATCGCTTTAAATCTCATAACCTTCGGTCCCACTCGGCGATCTCAGCACAGGCGCCGTGCTCAACCGACATTTCAACTCCTCAAAAGCTCGCGCGCACTCCGGCGTCCAAACGAACTTCTGCTCCTTCCTCGTCAAAGTAGTGAGAGGTAACGCTGTCCGCGAGAAGTTCTCTACGAAGCGCCTATAATAGCCGGCAAGCCCTAGAAAGCTCCGGACTTCCGCAACCGTAGAAAGCTCAAGCCACTCCCGTATCGCAACAATCTTCGCCGGATCCACATCAATACCTTCTCCACTCCCTATATGACCGAGGAACGCCACTGAGGACAACCAAAACTCGCACTTCGAGAACTTGGCGTACAATTGATTTCTCCTTAGCGTCTCCAAAACCAAATGAAGATGCCTGAAGTGATCTTCCTCAATCTGCGAGTACACCAAAATATTGTCGATGAAGACGATCACAAAATCATCCAAGTACTCCCTAAAGGTCATGTTCATCAAATCCATGAACACTGACTGCGCATATGTCAGCCCAAGCGGCATGACTGTAAACTCGTAATGCCCGTATCTCGTACTGAATGCTGTCTTCGGGATATCACTCTCCCTTATTCGCAGCTGATAGTACCCGGATTTGAGATCCAACTTCGAGTACACCGTCAACCCGACCAACTGATCAAAAAGATCATTAATCCGGGGGATCGGGTACTTGTTCTTTTCCGTCAACTTGTTGAGCTCTCGATAATCAATACATAGCCTCAAGCTTCCGTCCTTCTTCTTCACAAAGAGGACTGACGCGCTCCAAGGCGATGAACTTGGACGCACATACCCTTGCTCCAACAACTCTTGCAGTTGAACCTTCAGCTCCGCCAATTCCTTAGGCGCTAGCCGATATGGAGAGCGTGGCACAGGCCTTGCACCTGATAGGAGCTCTATCGTAAAATCTATCTCCCGCTGCGGCGGGGCTCCAGGAAGATCTGCGGGGAACACATCAGGGTACTCAGCTACCACTGATATACTATCCAACGTAGGCTTTGGCTTTGCAACCTCCACTAGTGTAAAGAACAGCTCTACACCAGCACGAACCGCCTTCACCACCTGAAGAGTAGACATCAACGTCTTGCTCGACCCTTTTAAGCCCATAAAAGTCGTCCCACGACTTGCTCCCAGCTTGACTTCCTTGCGATCGCAATCAATATAGGCTTGCTGCTCCGAGAGCCAGTCCATGCCAAATAAAACGTCAAACTCCAACAACGGAAGTAACGACGCTTGTAGATCGAACTCCTGATTCCCAATACGAATCTTAACACCTCAAATTTTATCCGCGTGCATGGAACACCCATTGGGCAACAACACATCCAACATGTCCTTCGCCTTCGAAGAAGGTACTCCGATGCGTGATATAAATCCTTCGGACAAGAAGGAGTGTGAAGCTCCTGTATCGAAGAGTGCTCTTGCAGGATTTTCACAAATCAAAACAAAGCCTAAACAAGCAGTGGTAAGGTAACATGTGCATAGAAAATGTTTTAAGAAATTAACTTGCTATAAATTTAAATTTTACCTGTCACCACATCCGCATGTTTTATGGCCTCCTGTTGGCCAAGATTATACACCCTCAGTTGGGCCGGAGCATAATGGGACGCGGTTGACTCCACCGCCTTGCCCTTCTCTTCATAAGTCGCTCCCGGCTTCCTTTCGGACTTGGGACGTCCGCTCCAACAGTCACGGGCAAAGTGCCCCGGCTTCCCGCAAGTAAAGCATGCACCCGGGGTCCGACCCGTAGTCGTCCCAAACGCACCAGAAGGAGCTGGAGCCGAAGTCCTACCCTTCTTAAAGAATTTTTGATAGCCAGACTTTGAAGTAGTCAGCACTTTGAACCCAGACTTCTTATCACCAATGATCTTCTTCGCTTGAACATTCTTCATGTCCTTCTCCAAGGACCGGGCCGTGTTGAACAAGGTCAAGAAACCCTGCGTCATTGGCCCCAAGAGTAGTAACCTTAACTCATCTCTCAACACTTCGTAGAATCGATTCATCTTGCGCTCCTCATCAGCGATGGTGGAGCTAGCATACCAACTCAATCGAGTAAACTCGTGGAGATATTCATCCACGCTACTGTCTCTTTGAACCAACTTCAGGAACTCGTTCTCCAATGCTATCCTCTGCGCCGAAGGGAGGTATCTAGCCAAGAACAGTCTCGAGAACTCCTCCATAGAGACATCTATAAGTTGCCTACCTCTCAAAAGGTGCAGCTCCAAACCTTCCCACCACAATCTCGCTTCACCGTCCAGAAGGAACGTAGCAATGGTGGTCATTTGCCACTCCTCCGTCTCCGTTGCTGTCAAGACTCTCTTCACCCTGGAGAGCCAATCTTCAGCTTGAGATGGGGTTCCAAACCCCGAGAATACCAGATGATTAAAGCTCATGACATGTTTGAGCTATCTCTCGGTTGCCCTCCTTGGCACCAATGGCTCCACTACTACCTGTTCCACTCTCCTCGGCGCAACCTCTGGAAGAGGTATCTGCTCCAACGCAGGAGCGGGCTGCTGCATTTGTCTTGCAGGCTGCACATTAATCATGGCCAACACTGCTTCGACCACAAAACGTATGGTCTCAGCCGATGGAGGTGTTGCAGGAGCTTCATTAGGTGCACTGCTAGCCTCAGAAACTCGACGTTCCGACGGCCCAGCAACACTTCTGGTCACCTATAGTAGTACAAAACACCATTAAGAGACCAAATAAAATTTCAAATAGCAATTATAGGAACACACAGATTCCCCAAACACGTGTATTTTCATTCCTAAGTTGACATTCATGGGTTCTTTTACTGTTATAACGATGACAAACACACATGTGCTCACCACCCCTTAAAAAGAATTCGTCCACGAATTCATCTTAAGCCCGACCAAAACCAGGGCTTTGATACCAAATTGTAATGCCCCCTATCCATCGCATAGCATATAGCAGTAGGTCCGGTCGGGGCCCAGTGCCATATACCACAGACAGACCGGGTGATTACTCAATGGAAACAATTCAACTAATCAAAGCGTCCTACACAGAGCATTCTAGCGGAAGCAGTTTTATAAGTTGCTATTAAAAGAACCCAGCACCAAGCATGAATGTCCACTAAAACACCAAATAGGAATGTAGCACATACACAAGTACTGGCCTTAAGGCCGTACAAATGGTTTACTCTTAATACATGTTTTCCATACCACGACACGCGGGTCGGTCATACATGAACAAAAGCAAGTAAACACTTCAATTAGGCCTTCAAGGGTCGGCTTCGCAATTTGGGCTTTAGCCCGCTATTGACCTCTTGTTCCAGCAGCACCTACAAGCAACAAACCACCGCATGGTGGCAAAAAAAGCAACGGTCAGCAATGTTGACAAAATTATAACGATCCCGCCCCCAATTCGGGGCGGCGATGCTCCTTCCCTGCACGTTTTAGCAAAACCAAGCAGTATATAAATATACACTGCATCACAGGCGTTGGCTCGCACGTCCACACACCCCATGCACTCAGTGTACAACCCCATATTCGCTGAGCCAGATAAGGAGGCACAATGGTCACAGGAGGGTTAGCCGAAGTGGTCCCGCCCTAAGGAGGATCTCGCCCACAGAGGGCGGAAACGCTCTCGCCGGATGCTATAAAAGAGAAACCGTAGGCCGAGAGCCCCAAGCGCAGACTGCGCGGAAGCGCTCTCGCCCAAACCAAGTCTCAGTCCCGGAGAGTTCTCGCTTGCGCTGGGCGAGAACGTTCGCGCCACGACCTAGGCCGAAAGGTCTCGGCACTGGCTCTCGCCGAGTGGGGCCCAGGGTCTTTGGAAGAATGTCTTAATTGCCCTCAGGAGAAATTACTTCAGTACCCTCAGGAAAACAGCGGGTTTTGGCTATTGGCAGACCAACCAGGGGCTTTTTAGTAAATTCAGGACAGCAAAATGCTATAAATAGACCCATAAGGGCTCCTTAGAAAGCAGGCGATCATTGTCTCCGGAATTCTAGTGCTTTCTGAGGAGCTCCTAGCCCAGCTTTGGCTTTGGAGGGGAAGCTCTCAGAGATCTTCCGGGTGTGAGGTGGGACCTCCCTGCTGAGGCTTTTGGGTCAGTCTTAGGTCCTTAGAATCCAGTCAAGGGGTGAGACTTGAGAGAAGTAGGTTTTGGCTGCACCCCTTTTTCTTCGAACTTCAGTTGAGGTCATATTTGGCTTCAACAGTTCTGGTGCGGTGAGCGTGGAAGGCAGCCGATTCAAGAAAGCCTTAAGTTTTGTCACATGGCTGGAGGAGAAGGTGAAGGGTCAGGTTCTGGAGGCTCCCCCACCCGGGGAGAGGAAGCAACGAAGAGGATGCTGGATGAGTTCAGGCGAGAGGTTCTGCAGACGATCAGCTTGGCCTTCTCGGCGAGAGGCGAGTGGGCCACCCCTCAGGTCCCGATAGAAGAGGTTCTGCTCTTGGGCGAGAACGCCCCAGGGCAGCGCCCAGGAAAGGAGGTCCCGGGCGAGGCTGGCGAGAGAGATATGGCGGCGCGGGAGCTATTCCCAGGCCAGAGCCAGCGCCCGGGCAAGGAGGCATTGACGGAGCCAGGCGAGAAGGAGGCGGCGGTGCGGGAACTCTTCCCAGGGCACGGTCTCGCGGATCGGGCGAGCCAGCCGAGGCCACGAGACGTGCCCTCTCGCCAGGCAGGGGGCGAGAGCCCATTTAGCGAGCTCATCATCTCGGCTCCGGTACCGGAGGGGTTCCGGGAGCCCGACATGTCCTACTACTCAGGGAAGGATGACCCGGTGCAGCACGTTCAGTGGTTTGAAGACGTTGTGTCCATAAGACAGATGACGGATGCCTTCAAGTGTCGCCTCTTTGCGATCACGCTGAAGGAGAAGGCAAGGGACTGGTTCCACCAGTTGCCAGCAAGGTCAATCTACTGTTTTGAAGACCTGCGGAGAAGTTTTCTGTTGAGGTTCTCAACCTCAAAGAAGCGGAAGAAGGAAGCGGAGTGTCTATTTACGGTGAGGCAGAGGCCGGATGAGACGTTGGGTCACTATGTCGACCGGTTCCAGGAGGAGATCCTTTTGGTCCAGGAAGTCCCAGGGTACGCGCTGATGCTGGCCTTCACCCTGGGGCTGAGACCGGGATTTTTTAGCATGGAGTTGAAGAGGATGCCCCCCCTCTCCTTTGAGGAGCTCATGGAGAGGGCGGCAAAGGAGATTGATTTCGAGAGAGCAAACCCAGTATTCGCCAGGAAGTTGGCCAAGCTAGCAGAAGAGGACGGGAAGGAACCAGCAGCGGGAAGACAGAAGGAATCAAGAGAGCAGAGGGAGCTGAGGGAAGATAGGAGAAGGGAGGAGCCCCGAAGGTTTGGGCAGCAGCAGGGTAGGGGGGCCCGGGAGCCAGTCAACCGGTTGGGTTGGAGGCCCCAGGAGGGTCGCCCCCAAGGTCCAGGAGAAGGCTATCGGGGGAGAGATAACCTGCGGGAGCCCCGGAGGTTCGATCGACCGGCATGGAGGCAGGAGCCGAGGGATCGTCCCCCACCACCGCAGGAGGCAATGGAAGTAGGAAGAGGGAGAGGAGCAGCCAGGGGAGCTCGAGGAGGCAGAAGAGGAAGGGGAGACGGGAGAAGGGGCGGGGAGGCGTTGCTCTTTTGTGACTTCCACCAGGAGGAGGGGCACGCAACGGCCACCTGCCCGGAGTTCTTAGAGTTGAGGGGTGCCAGAGGAGCAGGGAGGCAAGATCCACCGATGAGGATAGTGGAGGTGCAGCAGGGTGAAGCGGAGGACAGGTGTGAAGACCGGGTGGATGTAGGGACCCGGGGAGGAATCGGGGTGATTCATGGAGGAGTGGGGATTGAGGCAACTCGTAAGGGGAGCCTTCAAACCATGTACCGGAGAGGGGTAGCCTCAACCTCCCAGGTTCCTCCACCAGAAGAAAATATCACTTTCTCATCAGCGGACATGCCAGACTATGAAGATCCATTCTGCGACGCCCTGGTGATCCAGACGGCAGTGGAGAACTATACCGTTTCAAGGATACTGGTAGATAACGGGAGCTCGGTTAACGTCATCTTCAAGAAAGCTTTTGATGAGATGAGGGTTGAAGGGAAGAGGGTCTTGGCATCGGATGGACCTCTGTTCGGGTTCTCCGGGGAGAGGAAGGAGGTAGAAGGAGGAGTAGGGTTACATGTAAGGTTGGGGGGCGTGTCACGGAACTGCAGGTTCGTGATCGTGGACGCCCCGAGCAGCTATAATGCCATCTTTGGGCGTCCCCTCATCAGCGCCTTTCGCTGCGTCCCCTCCTCGTTCCATCAGTGCCTCAAGTTCAACAATGGGGGGGTGCAGGTCAGGGTCAGAGGAGACCCGAAGGTGGCAAGGCAATGTTATGTTACGGCAGTCAACACTATTTCGTGGATGGCGGAGGCGGAAGAGTTGGAAATTGAGATGGCGGCCCTAGAGGAGGTGGTGGAGGAAGAGGAGATGGTCCTTGAGGAGGTAAGAAAGGAAGCTGGAGAGGAAGCCGAAGAGGAAGAGACAGAGAAGATGCAAGGGGATGTGCGGGTGGTACGGAGGAGCAATGGGCAGGAAAGCGCGGAAGGGACAGTGGAAGTAGAAGAGCAGGCGGCAGGAGAAGTCGAGGGAGAGGTCCCCGGAGGCATAGAAGCCGAGCAGCAGCAGCAGAGAGGGGTAGAAGCGATGGAGATTGAGGAGGAAAAAGGAGAGCTGGAGCTCGACGAAGAGGCAAGGATCGGTTGGGAGCAGTCGCGGCTGGAACCGGTGAAGAAGTGGTGGAGATGGAGGTCTTCACCAGAGCGGGAAAAGTGCAAAGGGTGCGGGTCAGCGGGGGGTTGAGTCTTGAGGCCCGGGAGCAGGTGCGAGCTTGCATTCAAAGCAACGTTGACGTCTTCGCTTGGAGCGCGGCGGACATGCCGGGCATCGACGCCGACATAGCCTGCCATCGCCTGAACCTGGATCCCCGCGCCCGCCCCATCCGTCAGAAGATGAGAGCCATCGCCACCAAGCTAGAGGAGCCCATTCGCGAGGAGGTCAAGAAGCTCCTGGAGGCGGGCTTCATCTCAGAGATCCAGTATCCAGGCTGGATCTCCAATGTGGTAATGGTGAAGAAAGGATGTGGTAAATGGAGGATGTGTGTAGACTTTTCTTTGTTGAATAAATCATGCCCTAAGGATTGCTATCCCCTGCCTCGGATCGACGCGCTGGTTGATTCAGCCGTTGGTTTTTCTGTCATGAGTTTTTTAGATGCTTTTTCAGGTTATCACCAAATCCGGATGCACCCTCCTGACACCAAGGATGTGTCCTTCATCACAAGGGAGGGGTGCTTCAGTTACAAGTTGATGCCCTTTGGGTTAAAGAACGCAGGGGCTACCTATCAGCGCATGATGGATCGAGTTTTCCGGGATCAGAGGGGGAGGAACTTGGAGGTCTACGTCGACGACCTAATGATCAAAAGCAAATGCATAGTTTCGCACCTGCAAGACCTCGAGGAAACATTCGCCACCCTGAGAAGATTTAAAATGAGGCTGAATCCCTTGAAGTGTGTCTTCGTGGCAAGCCGCGGGAAGTTCCTCGGGCATCTCCTGACTCCGGAAGGAGTGGAGCCCAACTCGGACAAAGTCAAGGCCATCATGGATTTGGAGTCACCTCGCGACGTCAAGGAGGTCCAGCGCTTGACAGGCAAGCTGGCTGGGCTAAGCAGGTTCCTCTCCCGGGCAGGAGACAAGTGTTCTTCATTCTTTAAAGTGCTGCGGGGGAATCAAAGGTTCGAATGGACGGCCGAGTGCGAAGAGGCTTTCCAAGGGCTGAAAAGGCAACTCTCTCAGGCTCCCCTCCTTCAGAGTCCAAAGGATGGGGAGGACTTGACCTTGTACCTCGGAGTAGGGGCGTAGGCGGTAAGCTCCGTCCTAGTAAGAGAAGAAGGAAAGAAGCAGCTTCCCATCTACTACGTCAGCCGGATATTGAGAAATGCAGAGCTTCGCTACCCCATCCTGGAAAAGCTCGCTTATGCCTTGGTCATCTCGGCCAGAAAGCTCCGGCCGTACTTTCAAGCGCATTCGATTAGGGTGGTGACCGACCACCCTCTTCGCAAGATCTTCGAAGGAGTGGAGCACTCGGGGAGGCTGGCTAAGTGGTCCATTGAGCTAAGCGAGTTCGACATCTCCTTTGTACCAAGGCTCTCCATCAAGGCACAGGCAGTGGCGGACTTCCTAGCAGACTACGTTGTTGAGGTTGAGGGGGAAGAGCAGCAACCGCGAGAAGCATGGAAGTTGACGGTTGATGGGGCCTCAGGAAGGCACTCCCTAGGGGCAGGGGTGGTGTTGACAAGTCCCCAGGGGGTAACCATAGAGCAAGCAGTCATTTTACATTTCCCAGTGACCAACAATCAAGCGGAGTATGAGGCCGTTATTGCTGGCCTTCGCCTGGCAAAGGAGCTGGGGATTCAGGAGGTAGAAGTTTTCACTGATTCAAAGGTAGTGACATCGCAAATCCGGGGAGAGTTTGAAACTCGGGAGCCAACCCTCATCAGATACCTCTCCAAGGTAAGGGTGATCATCGGAGGATTCCGGTCTTTCTCAATTCAACATATTCCAAGGGAAGAAAGTGTAGCCGCCGATCGACTGGCCAAGTTCGGACCTCAGGTAGGAGGGACCTTGACGGAGCTGTTCCGACCAGCTATCGAGGAAGGAGAGTTGATGCTTGTGGATCAGCAACCCTCGTGGATAGATCCATTTGTGGCCTTCCTAACCACCGGTGAACTGCCTGAGGGGACCAAGGTGGGGAGAAGCTTCAAGCGCAAGGCAGCTCACTACTTGATGATGGAGGGGGGTCTGCATCGTAAGATGTTGTCAGGGCTTCTAGCCAGATGTGCAACCGAAGAAGAAATCTCGAAGATTTTAAGGGAGGTGCATTCGGGCGAGTGCGGCAGTCACTCTGGAGGAAGGACACTGGAGGCTAGGGTGGTCAGACAGGGGTACTTCTGGCCCACCCTAAGGAAGGATGCCATGGAGTTTGCAAGGAGGTGTCAAAAATGTCAGCTCTTCGCCCCCCTTCAACTCTTGGCAGCTCAAAGACTCCGGAGTATCACGGCACCATGGCCATTTGCTATCTGGGGAATTGACTTAGTTGGGCCCTTTCCTCCGGCTAGTGGACAGAGGAGGTTCCTTTTGGTCATGATTGATTATTTCTCGAAGTGGCTAGAGGTTAAAGCTTTAGCCAAGGTCACCTCGCAGGTTATAAGGAATTTCATCTGGGGGGAGATCATTTGTAGACATGGGTTGCCCCAAGCAATAGTGACCGATAACGGCCCCCAGTTTGCCAGCGAGGAGTTCATCAGCTTCTGCGCTCAACTGGGAATAGATCTCCGGTTTGCCTCCGTCCATCACCCTCGGAGTAACGGTCAAGTGGAAGCAGCAAACAAAATCATTGTAAATCTACTAAAGAAGAAGGTGGGAAACTTGAAGGGAAATTGGGTGGAACAGCTCCCATCGGTCCTGTGGGCACTACGAACGACTCCGAACACGGCCACCGGTGAGACCCCCTTCAAGCTCTCTCATGGGTGTGAAGCCGTCCTACCGGTGGAGTTTGAGGTCCGGTCCCCGCGAGTCACAGCCACGGGCGAAGGTGACGAGACTTGGAGGGTGGAGAATGAAGAGGGGCAGCGCCTCTCGTTAGATATGGTGGAGGAACTGCGAGACGTGGCGGCTATCAGGCAAGAAGAAATAAAGCGACGGATGGCCAAGCATTTTGATAAGCATGTCAGGGTCAAACAGTTCGCAGAAGGGGATCTGGTGCTGAGAAAGGTCGACGCGGCGGGAAGATCGGCTCCCGTGGGTAAGCTCCACCCGAACTGGGAAGGTCCATACATTGTAAAGGAAGTCCTCGGAACAGGGGGATACTACCTCCAGGACGTGGAGGGAAGAGCCTTAAGCCACACGTGGAGTGGTGATGATCTAAAACGCTTCTACCCCTGAGGGGGGAAGGATGTAACCGTGTATCTCAAAATTAAACTTGTTATATTATACCGATTGATTCTCCTTTAACTAGTGTCGAATTTTTCATGACATAACATAGTTGAATGTTTTGTGACACCCCGAGCTCGGCTCGGCCCCAGGTAGACCCACTGCGCAGGCTCTCATCTAGCTGGCAGGTCCGAAGGCTCGCCCGGTTTGAGATCTTCATCGGCACCCCGAGCTCGGCTCGGCCCCAGGTAGACCCGCTGCGCAGGCTCTCATCTAGCTGGCAGGTCCGAAGGCTCGCCTGTGGGGGATAGGTTTGGTTGGTTTGAGATCTTCATCGGCACCCCGAGCTCGGCTCGGCCCCAGGTAGACCCGCTGCGCAGGCTCTCATCTAGCTGGCAGGTCCGAAGGCTCGCCTGTGGGGGATAGGTTTTTGGTTTGAGATCTTCATCGGCACCCCGAGCTCGGCTCGGCCCCAGGTAGACCCGCTGCGCAGGCTCTCATCTAGCTGGCAGGTCCGAAGGCTCGCCTGTGGGGGATAGGTTTTTGGTTTGAGATCTTCATCGGCACCCCGAGCTCGGCTCGGCCCCAGGTAGACCCGCTGCGCAGGCTCTCATCTAGCTGGCAGGTCCGAAGGCTCGCCTGTGGGGGATAGGTTTTGGTTTGAGATCTTCATCGGCACCCCGAGCTCGGCTCGGCCCCAGGTAGACCCGCTGCGCAGGCTCTCATCTAGCTGGCAGGTCCGAAGGCTCGCCTGTGGGGGATAGGTTTTTGGTTTGAGATCTTCATCGGCACCCCGAGCTCGGCTCGGCCCCAGGTAGACCCGCTGCGCAGGCTCTCATCTAGCTGGCAGGTCCGAAGGCTCGCCTGTGGGGGATAGGTTGGTTGGTTTGAGATCTTCATCGGCACCCCGAGCTCGGCTCGGCCCCAGGTAGACCCGCTGCGCAGGCTCTCATCTAGCTGGCAGGTCCGAAGGCTCGCCTGTGGGGGATAGGTTTGGTTGGTTTGAGATCTTCATCGGCACCCCGAGCTCGGCTCGGCCCCAGGTAGACCCGCTGCGCAGGCTCTCATCTAGCTGGCAGGTCCGAAGGCTCGCCTGTGGGGGATAGGTTTGGTTGGTTTGAGATCTTCATCGGCACCCCGAGCTCGGCTCGGCCCCAGGTAGACCCGCTGCGCAGGCTCTCATCTAGCTGGCAGGTCCGAAGGCTCGCCTGTGGGGGATAGGTTGGTTGGTTTGAGATCTTCATCGGCACCCTGAGCTCGGCTCGGCCCCAGGTAGACCCGCTGCGCAGGATCTCATCTAGCTCGCAGGTCCGAAGGCTCGCCTGTGGGGGATAGGTTTGGTTGGTTTGAGATCTTCATCGGCACCCCGAGCTCGGCTCGGCCCCAGGTAGACCCGCTGCGCAGGCTCTCATCTAGCTGGCAGGTCCGAAGGCTCGCCTGTGGGGGATAGGTTTTGGTTTGAGATCTTCATCGGCACCCCGAGCTCGGCTCGGCCCCAGGTAGACCCGCTGCGCAGGCTCTCATCTAGCTGGCAGGTCCGAAGGCTCGCCTGTGGGGGATAGGTTTGGTTGGTTTGAGATCTTCATCGGCACCCCGAGCTCGGCTCGGCCCCAGGTAGACCCGCTGCGCAGGCTCTCATCTAGCTGGCAGGTCCGAAGGCTCGCCTGTGGGGGATAGGTTTGGTTGGTTTGAGATCTTCATCGGCACCCCGAGCTCGGCTCGGCCCCAGGTAGACCCGCTGCGCAGGCTCTCATCTAGCTGGCAGGTCCGAAGGCTCGCCTGTGGGGGATAGGTTTTGGTTTGAGATCTTCATCGGTACCCCGAGCTCGGCTCGGCCCCAGGTAGACCCGCTGCGCAGGCTCTCATCTAGCTGGCAGGTCCGAAGGCTCGCCTGTGGGGGATAGGTTTGGTTGGTTTGAGATCTTCATCGGCACCCCGAGCTCGGCTCGGCCCCCGGTAGACCCGCTGCGCAGGATCTCATCTAGCTGGCAGGTCTGAAGGCTCGCCTGTGGGGGATAGGTTTGGTTGGTTTGAGATCTTCATCGGCACCCCGAGCTCGGCTCGGCCCCAGGTAGACCCGCTGCGCAGGCTCTCATCTAGCTGGCAGGTCCGAAGGCTCGCCTGTGGGGAATAGGTTTGGTCTGGTTGGCTTGGTTAATGAAAGGCAGGAAGCACGTTGGGAATACCAAATGAAAAGTGAAAAAGAAGAGATAGATCTCGGCAGAGATAGATCTCGGCAGGGATAGGTCTCGGCAGAGATAGATCTCGGCAGAGATAGATCTCGGCAGGGATAGGTCTCGGCAGAAGATTCCCCATTGAAGGGAACTCGAGGTGGGGAGGCTTCCGCCAAAAGGGTTCCTCTCAGTGTTCTCGAACAAATAGGCGAGATCGTCATACGATGGGCTAGTGGGGACTCGCGCAGTCTAGAGGGGACGGTCCCGTCTTAAGGATTCGAGAGTCACGCTTCCGGCTGGCCAGTTACCGCGGGTTCTTGCTGATTCATCGCTACGGATTTCCTAAGAAGGCCAAGGGCCTTGGCGGAAGCCTACGCCGAAAGCATTCAACTACGACAATCACATCAAACACATTCGCAAATAACAAAAAATGTTCGCAAGAAAAAACATTTGCATTAACAAATACTATATACGGGTACAAAATGATAGCGTCTCGCGCTTTACATAGAAGTGAAGAACAGAAGCAAGAAGGGGACCCTCAAGGGGACAAGTTGTATCCTTCGGAAGTCTCGCTGGAGCTTCCGCTGGAGCTTCCGCCGGAGCTCCCCCCGGAGGTCTCGCCATCCGCTGCGGGGGACTTTGGGACATCCGAGGGAGGGGTATCAGGGGCGCCAGGGGGCTTTGGAATGGGCTCGAAGAGCCACGGGACAAGTTGCTGAGCGGTGATGTCTTTGCCCCTCCCGTCCCAGCAGTCGATGTCGCGCAGCGTCTTCAGCGTCAACTTCACGGTGGCTTGCGCGTTCCCCTGGAGCAGCTTGTCAATGTCATAAGCTGAGTAATACTGGCTCTTCAATCTCTCGTCCAGCGGAGGGGCTGCACTCACCTCGAGGTGCGCGATCTGCTCCCGCAGGAGAACATTGTCATATCGGGCCTGAGACAGCTCCTCGCGAAGAGCGGCTTGAGCGAAATCCTGAACAGCGGAAGGTTAGCAAAAGAGAAAGGTTAGGAAGGCGAGAACAAGTGACTGTGAAAGGTCTCGCTTACCCCTTCCGCTTGGCGCGAGGATAACAGTTGCTGGGTCTCGGCCAGCTCCTTGGCCAGAGAGGCCGCCTGGGCCACCGCATCGTCCCTCGCCTTGAACATGTCTTGGAAGTTGCGGTCTATCGTAATACTCCGTCGGGCGCACATGTGCGCGAGCTCCAGCCCGCGCATTAAAGCGCGAGTGGAGTCGTATGCCAACAGCCGGGTCGACATCCTGTCGTAGACGCTAGCGTCCTCCCGGCTGTAGAGGCCATAGCCTAAGGCGAAAGCCTCGCCGGTGACCTCGTCTCGCTCCGCCCAGCTTGGCAAAAGGGACGAGATCGTGACCTTGTTGGCGTCAGGGTCCCATTGCAGCAGTGGCTTGTTCTCCGCGTCCAGACACCTCACGCCGAGACCAAAGTTGCGATGACCCCGCGGCACCTCGTCAGACTGGGGTTGGCCGGAGGCCTCGGCGGTGGCTCCCTCGCTCTCGGCGGCGCCAGGGGTCCGAGGGTTCTCGGCAGGAGCCCCGGGGCCGCCCCTGGTGGCCGCAATCCTGCCTACTGCCTCCAGGACCTCCTCGAAGGAGCGGCCGGCGGGGAGAGGTTGGACGGGCTGTACAACCACAGCCTTGCCCTTCTCGGTATCCGTGGTCTTGGGCCTCTTGATTGGCTGAGGTGCGGAAGCAACCGGCTTTTGCTTCACAACACCGCTCAAGGGGGGGAGGCCCGGCTCCTTTCGGCAGGCTTGCGCGGCGGCTTTCGCAAGAGCTAGCGGGTCCTTCGGAGGCTGACTCCCTCCGGCGCGAGCCTCGTCGAAAGGCTGGCGGAGAGGGATCTCACGCTCTCCTGCGAAAACAATAGCGATACGTTCTAACCTTGGAAAAGGCAAGAAAAAGATAAATGAAGGCGAGACCCTACCTTCTCCCGGAAGTACAGGGGAAAGAGAATCGACGTCTCGCCGGAGGTGGAGGACGTCGAACTCCATGGTTCCGAAGAACTCAAGGAGGGCACTCTCGCGGGAGCCCAAGGACGGAGGTTTGTAGGCGGCATCCTCGTATTGGATGGGGGCTAGGGGTACGTTCCCGAAGTCGCCGGAGACGTAGATGAACTTCTCGCCCCAATGATGATGCTTGTTGGCGAGACCGATCGTCTTCAGCAGTTGCCCGGAGAAGAACACCACGCCTCCTTTCGCGCGGAAGGTAAACAGCTTGCGGAAGATCGGCAAGCTGAACTCGATCCTCTCGGAACGCATGTAGCATATGAATGCCACGAGAATGGCAACTGAATTAGGGTTCAGCTGCGCGGGAACCACCCCGTAGTATCGGAGAGCCTGTCGCATCTCAGGCCACAGCGGAAGGCGGAAGCCCACCTCGAAGTGTTCAATAGGGATGGCGAGCTCCCCCTCCCCTGCAGTGTTGACTTTGTCATGACTGCCCGGGGACCGCGCGATGAAGCCGGCGGGAACGTGCTGGGTTTTGGTCAGATTGAACTCCTCTAGAGTGAGAGTACAGGAAGGGAAGAGATGCTTTTGGAAGGCTTCCGCGCAGTTGGATCGTCCTTCACCACCACCCGGCATCGCAATAGGGTTTGAAGGCGAGATCTACGGGGAGAAGGCGAGAGCGAGAACAGGGCGAGAACGGAAGTGGAAGACAGAAAAGGGCGAGAGCTTTGCGAAGACCGCGAGAACAACAGCAAAGAGGAGAGAGACAGGAGTCAGAGGAATGAATGTGGTAGGTGAGCCTCCTATTTATAGAAAATCGTGGTAATGATGGCTGTTTTCAGAAAGGCGGCGAGGGTACAGCCGCCGCGTCCTAGGTCAGCGACGCTTCGTTTTTCCCGCCCGAATCTGACAGCGACCGATTAAGCAGCTGGCGCTAACATTGCGAAATGTCATATGGCCGGTAAGATAGGCGGAAGCAAGGTGGCTCTCGCCACCCCAAAGTCCTGGGAAGGTAACTCATACGCATACAAAAATATTACAGACAGAGCTATTGCTCTCGCTGAGCGGGAACGCGATAAAATAATAAGCGAATAAAGTGCGGGAACATTAGTTGCAACTCCAAGCGAAAAAATGAGGGTACATTAGAGAAGGGAAGGCCAGGGGAAGAGGAGGGGAGGTCTCACGCTTCAGTACGGCTCCCAGCGCCATTTCCCTTGCTCCCAACGCCATTTGCCTCGGTCCCGCAGCCTGGTCCGGGGGGGCGCCTGCGGGTTGAAGTAGGATGACAGAACGCTGCATCCCAGGTCAACCAGGCGAGACAGATCCCGGATTCTCTCGATGCATCTCTCAGGTGAGGACCCGGCGGTAGCTCCACCGGGCCGGTCCATCTCTCCTAGAAGGAAATCTCGCTCCAGGGACTCCAGCCTTTTCTCCACTGACTGACGAAACTCTCTGGCCGCAAGGTCGCGGACCCGTTCTCGCCGGATGAGTTTCGACAGAATGGCGGCAACCTTCTTCCCTCGTCTTTTCGCGCTCCCGGCACCGGTCAGGATCTCCTCCATCTCGTCAGATGAGGGGAAGGGAGAGCTCTCGCCATCCTCTCCTTCTTCTTCTTCCTCTACCTCAGCACCAGGACGCGAGTCCGTGTCCCCTGTCAAAAGAAGCCCCATTTTAGCGGAAGCCGAAGAATAGCAGCGATAAAATTGCCGTATACCTTCAGAGTGACGAGGCCCCCCCGGTCGACGGCAGGCGAGAAGGCCCAGCCCCCCCCCCCCCCCTCAGCTCCAAAGAGGAGGTGGATTGGCTTTCCTTTGCCGGGGGGGGTAAACTTTGCGGATGGTGATCCCGGCCTGATCGAGAGCGGGGGAGCGGGTCTCCTCAGCCGCTGGAGGGCTAACGTCTAGCGGTGGCACAGGGATCTCGGCATTTTTTCCTCTCGCCGATAGGGAGGAGTCAACCACATGGGCAGACTGATTCACAGTTCTCGCCCCACCATCCTGGGTGGCGAGATCCGAAGGTGCAGAAACCAACGCTGCGAGAAATCAGGTCAGCGTTTGAAAATACCAGGCGAAGCCAAGAAGGGAACCTTTACCAGCGGTGTTCGGGTCTGGCGGAGGAGGCGCCTCGGGAACCTATGGTTGATCATCGTGATGGCTAGAGGGTGGATCCGAACGTTCTCGTGGGGACGCGGCAGCGTCAGGAACCGTCTCCTGCGAGAGGTATTAAGTTAAACAATTGAGCAACTGGTTGTTAATTGGTATATCAAGCTTACCTTCCGCGGCGAGATGCCGTCCGCGCAACTAGGGGTCGGGGTGGGCGGGCTCCTGTTCTCGCGGGATAGGTCCCGCTGAACCACCTTCGCCTTCTTCTTCTTTTCTTAGGCAGAGAAGGCTCAGCAACTGACGACTGTCTCGCTAGCCATGGGGCGACAAGGGCACTGTTAGCCCTAGCTCGCGCCTACGCCGCGTTGATGCGGTCCTGCAGATCCTGCGGAAGAGGTTTATCGGCACGCTTGGAAGGCATAGCGAGAGAGGGGGAGAGCAAAGAAGGAGAATGACGACTCGAGGTAAGTGTTATGACCGTCTATCGGCACTCATATTTATAGGCGCCGTACGGCCCACCGAAAGATTCCCTGACGTTGACACGTGCTCAGCGAATATTTTGGGTTGAACATGTCTTTTCGAGCGCGGCGCTAGCTCAAAAAGAGCGGGGATTGTGTACAACCCCATATTCGCTGAGCCAGACAAGGAGGCACAATGGTCACAGGAGGGTTAGCCGAAGTGGTCCCGCCCTAAGGAGGATCTCGCCCACAGAGGGCGGAAACGCTCTCGCCGGATGCTATAAAAGAGAAACCGTAGGCCGAGAGCCCCAAGCGCAGACTGCGCGGAAGCGCTCTCGCCCAAACCAAGTCTCAGTCCCGGAGAGTTCTCGCTTGCGCTGGGCGAGAACGTTCGCGCCACGCCCTGGGCCGAAAGGTCTCGGCACTGGCTCTCGCCGAGTGGGGCCCAGGGTCTTTGGAAGAATGTCTTAATTGCCCTCAGGAGAAATTACTTCAGTACCCTCAGGAAAACAGCGGGTTTTGGCTATTGGCAGACCAACCAGGGGCTTTTCAGTAAATTCAGGACAGCAAAATGCTATAAATAGACCCATAAGGGCTCCTTAGAAAGCAGGCGATCATTGTCTCCGGAATTCTAGTGCTTTCTGAGGAGCTCCTAGCCCAGCTTTGGCTTTGGAGGGGAAGCTCTCAGAGATCTTCCGGGTGTGAGGTGGGACCTCCCTGCTGAGGCTTTTGGGTCAGTCTTAGGTCCTTAGAATCCAGTCAAGGGGTGAGACTTGAGAGAAGTAGGTTTTGGCTGCACCCCTTTTTCTTCGAACTTCAGTTGAGGTCATATTTGGCTTCAACACTCAGGGCACATTCTCGGTGAACACGGTCAAAGCCCGCCGACTCACCACCTCCCCAGGACGGCCCAACAATGAGCAATTTGTCTTCCTGGCATGGGTCATGGTAATTTAAACCATAGACCGTCGAAGACCCTCATCTAAGCCAACGGCTCTAATCCGAACGACATAGAATGGGTATGGTTCCATCTAACCCCTGCTCACATCGCAACATTAATTTAAAACATATGTGCAGGTCAAACTTCTCCTGAGTCCCGTTTCCATCACAAAATCACATAACCCGGTTATGTTCAAGTTGGCTCCCAGGCCACCAAGTTAGCAAGATCACGCATCCGCCCAGTTTTCCGGGTGCACCTTATGGTTAATCCCCAAAGTTCCCTGTTGCAATCTACCACGTAGAAAACCCGAAAAACAAACAATCGCACGGAGTCTTCTCCGATATTTATGCAATGCAACATCACCGATCCAGACCAACATGTCCGGATAGGCTTCACACATCATGCCAATGTCCGTTATCGTTTACGGACTCTACACAACGGGGACTTTACGTATCTACCTGAAGGAACGCCTCCAACTCACTACAAGCTCGCGAGTGCGGGCTTCCTATGTAAAGAAGGAGAGCTTCACATGCTCAAGTAGATAATCGTTACCCTAGCGTTCTTCCTTGGCGCCATGGAAATGTAAGCGGATGAAAAGCACCGCACTCTCTTTAACTCCGTAGATCCGAAGTCGGTTCACGATTTGGAGCTCCGAAGCTCCTCCAAAGACCGGATCTAAGCTTCTTCTTCCTCATTTGCTCTCCTCTCTCTATACTTTAGAAAGAGAACCTCTCATGTGAAATGAGGGTTTCAAGGGTCAAATCCCGTGTATATCCAAGCACTAACAGCCCCCAGCCATCGGATCCCGAATTAAAGAAACGAACGGCCACGATCCAGATCTAAAATGTAGAATCTGGTCCGAACACGTCCTGTGACACGCCCGTGTCCAGGGCTGTGTCCCTCATTTGCCATCAAAATCGACGAGTCTCGAAAAACACACGGGCATCCAACAAGCCCGTGCTTGACTTGACATGCCTGTGTTCCAACTGACACGACCGTGTGGCTAGCCGTGTGCCACCATCGACACAACCCCGAAAATAACCCGAGACTCACACGGGTCTTGGACACGCCCGTGTCCTATTTGACACGCCCGTGTCAAACCCGAACATGCTTGGGCTCCAGGCCGTGTTCACGGTCTCGACACTTCGTCGAGCAAAGTTCGTCGACCAAACGACACGGCCTTGGACATGCCCTTGTCCTAGGCCATATGCCTTGTCTCGACACATCATCGAGCGAAAATGTCGACTCCCGGGCCGATTGTCGACACGGGCTCGACACGCCCTGAGACACGCCCATGTCTCAGGCCATGTTCGCTGCTCGACGATCATCGACTCCAAATGTGGTCGACATCGCGGCCAAATCGTCGACTCGAGCCTGACACGCCTTAGGACACGCCCGTGTCCCAGGCCGTGTGCCCCCTGCTAAATACCAGATTTGGCCCAAAACGCCTCCCATCGCTCTTTTGAGTTTCGGGGCGTTATAGGTGAGGCGAGGCTGTGGTGGGATGAGTTGGAGTTTCATCTCTTAGTGGGAAGGCAGCTTGCTGATGTGCCTATGGAGGAATTCTCAAGATTGTTTTTGGCCAGATATATACCCTCTGCTTAGAAGCTTGAGATGGAGAATCAGTATCTTATGTTGACTCAGGGAGCCAGAAGCGTGGACAAGTACCTCCACGAGTTTACACCATTAGGTCGGTATGCTGGTGCTATGTTTATGGAAAAAGAGAGGAAGACCAACTGATTTTATGAGGGTCTATGCGGTGACCTACAGTTACTCCTTGTTGGGCCTTAGGCGCAGGGCTTCCTAGCCATGGTCAATTGGGCCCGGTCTTTGGAAAAGGTTGTGAAGAAAGTCCAAGAGAAGAAGGACCTAGGGGAAAAGAAGGCAGAGTTCAAAGTGCCAAATGCAAAGTATGGATTCCGCAGATGGAGCAAGAAGCAGAAGACTTCGAACTCAGCCCCTTCGTCTGGTGCGTCGGGGGCAACTACAAGTCAAGTTCCAGGAGCTTGCTACAACTGTGGGAAGATGGTGCACTTTGCTTGTGAATGTTGGAGCGGACGTGCAAAGTCCGAGAGGACGCCTGGAGGGACCTATGAAGAGAAAGGGAAGGCGGTGGAATCAACCGCGTCTCTTCATGCTCCAGCCCAGCCTATAGTTTATAATCTTGGTCTGCAAGAGGCCATGAAACAAACTGACGTGGTGATAGGTATGAGTTAAATTATAGCAGTTTAACTTTATGTAATTGTTACCTTTTTATACGTTAGCTTATGTTTGTTGGTGCTAGGCTTCGTGTTGATTTTCGACCGTCCGGCAAGAGCCCTGTTTGATACAGGAGCATCACATTCTTTCTTGTTCGAAAGGTTCATATCGCACGTCGGGGTCCCTTCCTCGATGCCAAAAGACAGGTTGGATGTGTTGTTTCCCAATGGGTGCTCAATGCGAGCGGATAAGTTTTGTGTGGTAATGATTCAGATTGGGGACCAGGAGGTTGATTTGCAAGCATTAGTTCTACCTTTAGTGGAGTTCGACGTAATATTTGGTATGGACTGGCTCTCAGAGCAGCGAGCTTACATCGATTGCAATCAAAAGGAGGTTAAGTTGGTACTACATACTGAACGGGAGGTTATGTTTGCGGGCATGAAGGGGTCGGGTAATGTTTTGATGTCGGCCCTTCAAGTGATTAAGGCGGTTCGGTCTGGTGCGGAGCTGTTTTTCACCTTGGTGCAGGTTTCAACGCCTAGGCCAAGTCTGGACAGTATCCCAGTCATGTCCGAGTATCCTGATGTGTTCCCATATGATCTCATAGGAGCCCTCCTCAGCGGGAGATTGATTTTACCATTGAGATGGTACCGAGTGCCAAACCGGTGTCACGCTCTCCATATCGGATAGCACCGCGAGAGATGGCGAAATTGAAGGTGTTGGATCCCTAGTTGATTTGGGCTAGGTTCACTAGCTTAGGATGTGACCCATCATGTATAGTCAGGGTCAAATTTTTGTCATAGAGTCTAGGCCAAGTCCTTAGAGTCAACTTCAGATGGACCAGCTATCAACAAGACCATCAGAGACTCCAGACATAGAAGTTTTCAAGACCAAGTAAAATGAGTTCGACGTTTGTCAAACACAGGTTGACGAAAGGTGTGCTGAGCTCGACGATCTTGAAGTGTTCCTCTGTGCTGAGCTCGACGATCTTTGTTCTCTGTTCGACGAACACTGAGTTTCTTCAACAAGCTAAAGTCAGGGCAACTTCAGAATTTTTCTAAGTCCAACTTCAGGCTTTGGTCGACGAACTAGAATCCGCGCTCGACGAACTTGGACCTCAAGTTCACAGCTTCTTTGGTCAACGAATTTGGATCTAAGTTCGATGAATACTGTCTGACAGTGATGATTCTCAGCTCGACGAATGAAGATTGTCAGTTCGACGAAGATTGAAGCAGAATTGACAAGATTTCCCTTGAAGACTATTGCTATTGTCTGGTCGACGAACTCATCAGCTCAGGTCGACGAACTGTGAACTCAGCTCGATGATTCCTGTTCTTCGTTCGATGATTCCAGACTAGGTCTTCTCTAGTTTTCCCGTCCCTTTTCTTTGCAATGATTCCTGAGTAATTAATGCTAGATCTTCTCAGAATGTTACTGTTGGAACGAGCATTGATCGTGGATTATTACATGCCGTTTTTCCATGGGACAGTTAGGGAAATCATTGATTACCGCTTCCTTCCCAGGCCTTCTGCATTTACTGCTCAAACATTCAAATTTTGAATGCTCCTTAGTTAGTCAACAAGTCAGAAAAGAAAACATCAACCAGTACTACAACACAGATAGACAGATTGCATAGAAGAACAGTCTTACAAAAATCAAAAATTTTTCTGCAATCAGCCCAGGCCAGAGAACGTCTTCAATCATACAGGATAACTTCAAAAGGACAACAAAACTCTATCTGTCAAAGAAGTTCCTGAAGCAATCTCTGGTCCAGGCACTCAAGTTTTGAAGACCTATCACCCTGAAGCAGTGCTCCAGAATTCCCGATTCATTCAAGATCTCAGGGGGAGCAATCTGCTGAAATCAATCCATAAGTCTTCTCAGTTGTTATTGAGAAAGAGAAGACCCCATCACCTCTTTTCCAACTTCTGTACAGGGTTTTAATTCCCTTCAAAATTATTCCTGGTTGCAAGTCTCCTTCCAAAAGACTTGAGATTTTAGTTTTTGAGCACCTGAACAAAAGCTCATTGGTGTCAGGCACCTGATCAAAAACCTGAGTGGATTCCTACCAGGGTGGTAGAAGAGTGGATGTACCCAGGTTGGGAAACCACTATAAAATTTCTTGTGTCATCTTTTTGCCCTTTTCTTTTGTTTTGGCTGTGCTCTGTGATTAGTTAGGTTGTTGTGCTTATTGTTTTATTTACTGACCTATTCACTTAGGAATACAACAATACTTGTAAAGATTTTTTTTAAAGAGAGCACAATACTCTATTCACCCCCCCCCCTCTAGAGTATTTCAGATCTATCTTCACCTTCAATTGGTATCAGAGGGTGGTTGGTCAAAATACCACACCTTAAGAGGTTACTTGGTTGTACAGGCTAACACCTGAACCATAAAGATCCCTCTTATTAGATCGGAGTGTTTTGCTTTTGTTATTAGATTTATTTCTTCATAGAAATGGCTCAAAACAAAGATTATGCAATCTTAACAAGTTTGCCATCTGGAAGGCAAAAATCGAATTATACATGAATTCTATTGATGAGGATATTTTTGCTTCTATCTTGACAGGAGTACCTCCAGCACCTGCAGCTTCTACAAGCAACTCTTCCAACATGACTGCAGTACCTCCTCCAGAGAATAATGATGCCTATAAGAAAGCCAAAATTGCAGATGTAAAGGCAATGAATATCTTGGCTCAGACTATGTCAGATGACATTTTTCAAATGGTGGCTGAGTGCACCTCAGCCAAGGCCATTTGGGATTCCCTCAACCAAATGGTAGCTGGTTCAGCTGATGAAAGGAAAGACAGGAGATCAAACCTCACATCTCTGTATGAAAATTTTAAGAAGGATGAGGCAGAATCAGTGGTTGAAATGTACAACAGGTTGAGCTCAATCATCAATGAGCTTAAAACCTTGGATAAGGACATCACCCTGACAGAGGTGAATGACAAAATCCTGATGTGCTTCCCTAGCTCTTGGGACTCAAGAATCTGGCCTATCAAAGAAGCAAAAAGCCTAAATGAGATATCAACTGAATCTCTGCTAGGCAAATTAAAGTCTTATGAGCAGTTGATCAAATCAAGAGAAGCAGCTGAACAGAAGGCAACAACTCCAATGAGAAAGGATCACAGTATAGCCTTCAAAGCATTTGAGGAAACTGAGACCTCAACATCAAATGAAGAACAGATGAGCCTCTTTACAAAAAGATTCTATAAGATGGCTAGAAAGGATTTCAGAAGGAAATCATCCAGGCAGGATGATAAGCCCAGATTTAATAAGACACCAACCATGGAGGTTGTGTGCTTTGGTTGCAGAAAGCCTGGACATTACATCTCAGAATGTCCAAAAAACCAGAAGAAGGAGAAAAGCAGAGAAAAGGACTCCAGGAGAAAGCACAGCAGCAGACCCTCTTCCAGCAAGTACAAAAAGAAAGATAAGGGTTTTGTTGCTAAGACATAGAGTGATACAGAGGAAGAATCATCCTCTTCCAGCTCAAGTGAAGAAGAGGAAGAAGCAAGATCTAAGGAGGTTTGCCTTACGGTAATTGATGCCTCTAGGAGCTGTTCTGGATCAGAAGGAGAATCTGAAGATGAAGCAGCCTAAAACTCAGAGGCAGATCAGGTTCTTTCAAGCTTTGATTTTAATTCTGATTTATTTAAAGTTGAATTCAAAACTATGTGCTTAGATTTAATTAATTCAGAGAAGGAAATAAAAACCCTTAGAGAAAGACTAGGAAATCTTGAATCTATTAATTCAGAAAATATTAAACTAACAGATCAACTAACTCTAGCAAATGAATAGATAATCAAATTAAAATCTGATTTATGTGAGGCCAAACAACTTGAGCAATCTCTCAATGGGAGAAGTCTCAAGCTGATGGACATAACAAGCACAGTTAATGCCAGATTAAATGGCAAGCTGGGCTTGGGTGCATCATCAAGTTTGCCCCCCATAATTAAGAAAAACATTCTTACCACACCCATTCAATTAGTTTCTGTCAAGGGAAAGGAAAAGATTATAAACAAACCATTGTCTGAAAACAATCCAAAACCCATAGACAAGAGTAATAGGAATCAGAAAACAACAAATAAAAATAAGGTTCAGCAGCATTCGTCGAACTCAGATCGACGAAATGTGGCCAGTTCGTCGAACCCAGATCGATGAACGCTGAATGCAAACCGTAGTAATAACAATTTGTCTAACTGCGATCGACAAACTTGGTATGGTTCGTCGAGCAGATGTCGATGAACTTGGGGCGCAGAAAATGACCACTATCATTCTCTGAGCAGAGATCAATGATCTCAGCCCTATTCGTCGAACTCTGGTCGATGAACTTACAAGAATTCGTCGAACATAGAAGGTCCAAACTTAAATTATTTCTTTTACTGAAATTCTAAGCCAGCTAATAAACCATTCAATCCAGTAGCTGATTGGGTTATTCCACCTAGGAGATATCATCGCTTAGGTTATAAATCTCATCCTACTTTATCAGTTATTTCTAGCTTTTCTTTTTAACCAAATAAAGGACCCAAGGTAACCTGGGTCAAGAACAATTGATTTTTGTTTTTCATTATAGGTATAGGTGAAGAGCTGTCCAAGGGTAAGTCAGACCTGGTACTTGGACAGTGGTTGCTCCAAGCATATGACAGGCAGCAAGGACAATCTATCCAATTACAAGTCCAAGATAGGACCAAAGGTGATCTTTGGTGATTCAAAGAGTGGCCAGTCAGAAGGATATGGAGCAGTAAAGATTGGAACAGTTACCTTCAAGAGAGTAACATATGTAAGAGGACTCAAACATAACCTAATATCCATAAGCCAATTATGTGATGAAGGTTATCAGGTACACTTTAACTCTACCTCTTTCTCTATTATTAATAATGAAAACCAAACTATTTTAATTGGAATTAGACAAGGCAACATATATCTAGTAGACTTTATTTCTGCCAAAACTGATGTTTGTTTACTCAATATCACTAGTAACCAAAATGAGTTATGACATAAAAGATTAGGTCATGTAAACCTTAAGAATATAGCTAGGTTATCTAAAGACAACCTTGTTAGAGGTTTACCTTCTGGCCCCTACAAGAAGGAAAACCTATGCAGGGCTTGTCAATTAGGCAAACAAACCAAAACTAGTTTCAAATCCATTAATAAAAGTGATTCACCTAGGATTTTCTATTTGCTTCATGTGGATCTATTTGGACCCATTGCAGTACAAAGCCTAGGAGGGAAGTCTTATACTTTAGTGATTGTTGATGAATTCTCCAGATTCAGTTGGGTAGCCTTTCTGAGAGCTAAGTCAGATACATTCAAGGTTCTTACAGATTTTCTCAGGACCATACAGATTGAGTTCTCTACTCATGTTGCATTGATCAGAAGTTATCATGGCACAGAGTTTGAGTCTCTTCTTATGCATGAGTTCTGTGAGAAGGAAGGTTTCAGGCAGTGCTTCTCAGCTCCTAGAACTCCCCAACAAAATGGGGTAGCTGAAAGGAAAAATAGGACACTCATTGAATCTGCAGGTAGGGCTGAGCATATTATTTGAAACTCGAAAGTCGCTCAAAAATTGTTCAAAAATTGAGCCGAATCGGAATCGGTTAAAATTGATTCGACTCAATTTGAGTCGATTCAATTTGACTTGAAACTGATTTCGAGTCGATTTCGAGCCAGCCCTGAATCACTCGAAATATGATTCGAATCAACTCGAATTAATTAAAAACATTATGTATTTATTAATATGTTCCTATTTTAAGATTAAAAATAACAAAATTTAAATCTAAATAAAAAATGAAGGCTCCAAGAGCTTGGTTTGAGACCTTAGCAAGCAGCTCACAGGAGATTCAAAGTTTTCCAAATGGATGTCAAGAGTGCATTCTTGAATGGAGTGCTTCAAGAAGAGGTTTATGTAGAACAACCTCCAAGTTTTATCTCTCTAACTCAACCCACTTTTGTGTTTAAACTGCATAAAGCTCTCTATGGTTTAAAGCAAGCTCCAAGAGCTTGGTTTGAGACCTTAGCAAGCTTTCTTTTAGAGCATAAATTTACAAGAGAAACCATAGAAAAAACTCTTTTCACTAGACATCATAAGGACCAAATTTTGTTAGTACAAATATATGTGGATGACATCATCTTTGGGTCTACTGATCCAAAATTATGCAAGAGGTTTGCTGACCTCATGCATTCTAAATTTTTGATGAGTAGCATGGGTGAGCTTTCCTACTTCCTTGGTCTCCAAGTGAAGCAACTCCCTGATGGTATCTTCCTCTCCCAAGCCAAGTATGCTAAAGAGCTTATTAAGAAGTTTTGGATGGGTGATGCTTCAGGAATGAAAACACCTATGACTACAAATGCTGTTGTGGATTCTGATGCAGTAGGTAAACCTGTGGATCAGAAACTTTATAGGGCAATTGTTGGATCCCTATTATACCTAACAGCTAGCAGGCCTGATATAATGTTTGCCACATGCCTTTGTGCTAGGCCCTAAAGAATTTCACCTTAATTTCTTAAAAAGAATTTTGAGATATATAAAGAGTTGTCCTACTATAGAACTTTGGTATCCTGCAGAGTCAGAGTTTGAGTTAACTGGATACTCAGATGCTGACTATGCTGGATATAAAGTGGACGGGAAGAGTACCTCTGGAACTTGCCAGTTCCTAGGTATGAGACTTGTCTCTTGGTTTTGTAAAAAGCAAACATCTATGTCTACATCAACTGCAGAAGAAGAATACATGGCTGCTGGCAGCTGCTGTTCACAAATGTTATGGATGCAGAACCAACTCCTAGACTATGATGTCAACTTAAATAATTCAACATTATTTTGTGATAATACTAGTGCTATTGCTATAGCACAGAATCCAGTTCACCATAGTAGGACTAAACATATTGATATAAGACATCATTTCATTAGAGATAATGTAGACAAAAAGAAAATTAACCTAATCCATATTCCTACTGATTTATAGATCGCAGACATTTTCACCAAACCCTTGGATGAGAAAAATCATTTGTTCTTTATAAATCAACTGGGAATGATTAATGGAGAAGAGTTAAATTAGTTTTTGTCTGCATTCAATGAATTTTCCAGAGTTCTTCGAACAGAGTTCTTAAGAATTAGGGAAAGTTTGAGAGATTCTCGTCGAACGGAGATCGACGAATTCTCTGTGTGGAAATAATTTTCGTCGATCGGAGATCGATGCACTTTGTTTTAGAAGATATTTCGTCGAACGGAGCTCGACGAACTGTTTTCGATTCTTCTGGATGAGATCGACGAATTATTTGTCTATAATTTATTTTTTCGAGCTCAGTTCGAAGAATTGTTTCTTTTTCGTGGAACGGAGATTGTCGATTCATATTCTGAAAATCTCATATCTAGGTTTTCTTCGACCTCCGTCCCACACTTTCAGTTCTCTTGCTCTTGATCGTCGTTTTATCTGTCTTTCTTGCAGGTCATCAATGGCGATTCCAGCAGGAGCTTTGGCTGCCATGAAATTTGACACCGGTTTTGACATGGATTTCGATTCATTCCAGCACTCTGACCCAATATTTCTCTACATTCTGGAACTACTAGACGAGCAGGGTCTCAAGGATTTCATGACCCGAAGGATTAAACTGCATGCAACTGAAATTAGAGAATGAGTATACACTTCTTCTGCTTCTGAGGATGATACATTGACAGGAAATATCGGGAGTAATGCTGTTTCTTTATCTCACGCTGTTCTCTCTGAAATTTTTGGTTTGGTAAATGGAGAAGATGATATGGATATGGATTCTGAAGAATACAGTTCGATGCTGAAGTTGATTGGGTTTACTGGGAGTAACCCCAACAAGTTGTTAAAGAAACAACTCTCTGCCGCCTATCAGTTCTTGGCGGACATTGTGGGAAAAGTACTGATGGGCAAGCACACCGCACATGATTACATAACCCGACATCAATTCCTTATCATGTGTGCTGTGGTGAATAAGCATCATGTTGATTGGAGTAAGATCTTCTTTGATCTGATTAAGAAGAAAAATAGCAAGAAAGAGGTTTATTTTGGAAGAATCCTGGGGAACTTCCTCCAGGAAAAGGCTGGTGAATTCATGGTCTCCCCGACCATCTTCATCAATGCCAGCAAGCGCCTCACATATGCTTTGTTTGGCAGATGGGAGAGGATGATCTCCAAGCCATCCAAGACTGCCTCCTCTTCCATCCCCGCTTCAGAAGGCACCAGGGCTGTTAAAGCCACTCCAACACCTGCTGAGGAGATCCATCCTCTTCAACCATCTCTTCCAGCACCCCTTCCAGCAAAGCAACCTCCTCATATGCCTACTCCACCTCCATCTCCAGCACTGGACATCACCAACATCCCATCTCCACCTCCATCTTCCCCTCTGCAAGCTAATCAACATTCAACATCCCCTACTTCACCTCATGACACCCATATTCTCACAACTCCCCAGTCTCCACATCCCCCTCATTTGTCCTCCATTCCATCTTCATCACCCTCCACTGATCACATATCAGCTGTTCTACCCACCATTCCATCCTCTTCCCCTTCCTCCTTTGATTCAACTACCATATCATCTATCCTCACCATTCTCTCTCCCCTCATCAAAACCCTTATCACAAAGGCCATTACTGTAACACCCCAGCTTTGGAGAAAGGGTCGACTTGCGTTTCTGGACAATTTTTAGTTTCTGGCAGGGGGCACACGGCCCGGGACACGGGCGTGTCCCAGGCCGTGTCAGGTTGGAGTCGATGACTTAGCCGCGTAGTCGACACTTTGCGCTCGATGAAGTGTCGCGTCAGGGCACACGGCCTGCGACACGGGCGTGTCGCAGGGCGTGTCGAGTCCGTGTCGACACTCGGCCCGGGGTGTCGACCTTTTTCACTCGATCATGTGTCGAGACAAGGCACACGGCCTAGGACACGGGCGTGTCCAAGGCCGTGTGGGTCTGTCGACGAGCTTTAGTCGACGATGTTCAATCGACGAGTGTCAAGTGTCGAATGTCGAGACTGGGGCACACGGCCTATGACACGGACGTGTCACAGGGCGTGTCCCGCTTGGTCGACGATCTTCGCTCGACGTTTTTCCGCGGTGTCGACACAAAGGCTTTCGACTAGTGTCGAGACTTTGCACACGGCTTGGGATACGGGCATGTCCCAGGCCGTGTCCCTTCTAGGGATGTTTTCGGGGCCGTGTCGTTGAAGGCACACGGTCAGCCACACGGCCGTGTCAACGGGGACACGGGCATGTCGGGTCGAACACGGGCGTGTCGGATGCCCGTATGCTGTTCCAGGTGCGTCGATTTGAGATGGCGAATGGGGGACACGGCCCTGGACACGGGCGTGTGCCAGGCCGTGTTCGGCCCAGGTATTTTATTTTTCAGGCGGATCGTGGCAATTCTTTCCCTGATTTTAGGTACTGATGGTTCAGGACTATTCTTGGAGAGTTAAGTCCGAGAATAGGGTTGGAAACCCTCATTCTTCTTCAAGCTTTTCTCTTACTAATTTCTAGAGAGAAGGGAGAGCAAGGAAGAAGGAGAAGGAGGGTTTGGGCTGTAGGAGAGGTTTCGGTGCTCCAAATCGCGAGCCGAGTCCAGATCCATGGAGGCTTGATCTTTGCGAAGGTTTTCATCCGGCTATTTTGCCATGGCAAGGAAGAGGAGTCGGAAGGTAACGACACTTCTCCTCTCGGTCTTAGGATACATGTCTTTAGCATCATTTTTTCCTTTCTAGTTTTGGGCACCAAACCCTCAAATGAGAGGGGTTTTGGGTCGCCAAGGTTCAAGAGGAACCTCCGGGTCGATTGTGTCCGTCTCCGGCATGATTTGCATTAGAGATCCGCTCCGTTAGTGGATTAGGCGTGGTGGGTGAAGCCGTAGTCGCAACCGTTAGTCCGACTCGGTGATGTTGTATACGAACTTTAAGGATTCGTAGAGATTCCGTTGCGGCAAGATGCCGTTTGTGATGTGGTGATGTTTTCCCTTTTTTCTCGAGTGAGTACGTTTAGTCGGAACCAGACAAGGTTAGCTCCTCGTGGCAGTAGATGGTTTCCTTGGTGGATAAGGTTAGCTCCACATGAGTTGTAGATGTTTCCTTGGTGCGCGGGAACGCTGTAGTACAAATGAGGGACTAGGGTGGAATGGTCTTGGTTTGTGATGTGCCAAGGCGTGGCTATGTCTCCGTGGTCGGCTGGCTATCCCGTGACGTTCACTTCATGTGTG
The DNA here is from genome assembly GCA_039583875.1 of Platanthera guangdongensis. Lineage (NCBI taxonomy): Eukaryota > Viridiplantae > Streptophyta > Magnoliopsida > Asparagales > Orchidaceae > Platanthera > Platanthera guangdongensis. The sequence continues at coordinate 214,381,424 of CM077150.1, forward strand.
GAGAGTGTCCCAGCGAGACTAGTCCCCTTCTGTGAGACTGACGAGAATGCCAAGCATGGGGGCAAGCACGGGCAATGAGGCCATGAGCGGGTGGGGTCCGACAAGGCTTCTTAGAATCGGTAAGTTGTGTGTTTGTTGGAATCCTGACATGAGACGTCAGAGCTTGTAGGAAAGCCCAGGTCTAAGACCTTAAGGGGGTGGGGCCTTTGCAAGAGTTCCAGGTGGCGGCCTGTGTGCCGATGGGGGGAATGTTTTACCCCTTTGTTTGCGGCTTTATGCCAATGGGGAATCGATGAGTACCCATATGATGTGATGATGTGCTAGATGCATACGCGATAGGGTGCCTTGGGTGAAGCCCGGGTTGTTGCATACATGATTGCATAAGTAGGCCCTTTTTTTATATGCTCAACTAGTAGAGAACATGTATGATGTGTGTGACATCCAAGCCTGTTTCTATAGCTGCTTTTCTTGCTTATGATTATTGCATACGAAGTGCTAACTTGCAGGTTGGATGGGTACCCCGGGGTCCGTTAGGGGCGGCCGGGAGGAGATGTGTTGTTATACAGTTTGAGGTCAGCCTTTGCTGACCCACATTACTAATAAATTTTACAGGGCAAGGATCGCATGCAGGAGCTAGCTCGCCGGCCAGAAAGGCCTAAGCTTCATGAAGTGCTTCTCTCTTTTGTAGTTCTACTTATATGATGTTGTATGTTTGAGATTCATGTTGTCCGACTTGCATGCCGAGGTAGACTATGAGTGTTATGCACTTTCTTGACTGATGTATTTTTTGAGTATTGGACACTTGTTGTAAGGCCATAAGGCCATTTGTTTTACTCTTTTTGTAGTGGATAACTTCTTGTCTTGCTTGTGTTTCCGTTGTGTTGTGCAAAGTGTTTTGAGTGTGGGTAGCTATATCAACTTATAATACTAAAGCTGTGACGTCCGTATGTTGTGGGGCCCCGGCCGGACCCATATTATACGGTCATTACAGGGGAGGTGTTACAATTTACTCTCCCCCTAACAGAATTTCGTCTCGAAATTACAAAACAAAAGGGAACAAAAACTTAACTTGTACCTGAAATGAAGAGTTCTGGATACTCTTCTAGCAAGGCCTATTCTCGCTCCCAAGAGAACTCCTCTCGACCGCAGTTGTCCCATCGGACTTTCACGAGTTTAACCTCTTTATTCCGCAACTGTCGAGTCTCTGAATCCTCTATAGCAATTGGAAGGACTCGCGTCCTCAAGTCTTCCTCAATCGGCACCGATGCCGGCTCAATCACCACACTAGCCTCCACGAAGGCTTTCCTCAAAACGGAGACGTGGAAGACGTCATGCAATCCACTCAGCTCTGCGGACAACGCCAACCGATAGGCTGCTTCTCCCACCCGTTCAACAACTTCAAAAGGCCCCAAAAACCTTGGACTCAACTTCTTGAGTCGGCGAATCCGTGAGACGCCTTTGAACGGTTTGATCTTCAAATAGACCCAATCACCTACCGCAAACTCCAACTTCTGGTGACGAGCATTAAATTATTTTGCTTGCCGGTCTTGCGCCACCTTCATACGCTCTTGAATGGTCCATACCAACTCACAAGCGTCAACTACCACCTCCTTTCCCAAAATTTTGGTGTCTCCCGCCTCTGCCCAAGACATCGGTGTTCGACACCATCTCCCATACAAAGCTTCGTATGGCGCCATTTTTATACTTGTTTGGTAACTGTTATTGTACGCGAATTCCACCATGAAGAGGTGATCCTCCCACTTCTTGCCGAAGTCAAGAATGCACATTCTCAACATATCCTCTATAGTACGGTTTGTTCTTTCAGTTTGCCCATCAGCTTGAGGTTGGAATGCTGTACTGAACTTTAGCTTTGTGCCCAAACTCTTTTGAACCAGTCTCCAGTCCTTGGACGTAAACCGTCCATCACGATCGCTAACTATACTCTTTGGAATCCCATGCAGTCACACAATGTTGCGAACATACAACTCCACCAGCTTCTCCACGCTGTCCTCTTTCCGATTTGGGATGAAGTGGGCCACCTTGGTTAAGCGGTCTACAATCACGCAAATAGCATCATTACCCTGCTGCGATCTAGGCAACCCATGCACAAAATCCATGGAGATGTCATCGAATTTCCACTCAGGGATTGGAAGGGGATTCAGGAACCCGCCCGGCTTCTGACATTCGGCCTTCACCAAGGCGCAAGTTTGGCAACGATTCACATACAAAGCTACGTCCCGCTTCAGCCCCAGCCACCAAAAGGATTTCTTCATATCCAAGTACATCTTTGTACTACCCGGGTGAATGTAGTACTTTGTGAAGTGAGCCTCAAACATCAACTCCTCACGGAGTTTGCCGAACTGTGCTATACAAACCCTTCCATCCTTCCTCAGAATCCCATCAATCATCTCCCAGGCGCTGCTCTCGCCTGTTTGAGCCTCCAACACAAAAGGTTGAAATTCCACATCCAACTGAGTCGCTTCCCGAATGCGATCGGTCAAGTCATTCTGCACTTCAATCCAGTTCAACCGAGCCACGCTGGACTCGCCTCTCGCAACACATTCCAAAACAAGGGACTCACATTCCCGTACTAACCGCTCATCATGAGCTTCGATCCAATTCCCTTGCCCTGAGTACTTTCTACTCAAAGCATCCGCCACCACATTGGCTTTACCTGACGTATACTGAATCGCCACCTCATAGTCTCCGAGAAACTCAACCCACCTGCGTTGACGCATGTTCAAGTCGTTTTGATCCAAGAGATACTTCAGGCTTTTATGATCCGTGAAGATCTCCACCTTTGAACCATAAACATAATGCCACCATATTTTCAACGCAAAAATTACCACCGCCAACTCCAAGTCATGGACGGGGTAATTCCTCTCATGAGGCTTCAGCTGTCTAGACCCAAAAGCTATCACCTTGCCATGTTGCACCAAAACGCAACCCAAACCTCATCACGATGCGTCACTGAAGATCTGAAATCCCTCGGTCCCTTGCGGTAGACTTAGGATTGGAGCCATCATCAGTCTCTCCTTCAGTGGTTCAAATGCTTGACTGCACTCTTGAGTCCACACAAACTTATGATCTTTACGAGTGATTGAGGTGAGGGGTAGAGCTATCCGCGAAAAATTCTCCACGAACCTCCTGTAATACCCGGCTAGTCCAAGAAAACTTCGGACCTCCGCCACGGTCCTCAAAACCGGCCAATCTCTGATGGCTTCCACTTTTGTTGGATCCACTGCCACCCCATCCCCACTAATCACATGTCCCAAAAATGCCACCTTCTCTAACCAGAACTCGCACTTGGAGAACTTTGCATACAACTGATTCTCCCTCAACACTTGCAAGACCACTCTCAAGTGGGTCTCATGCTCCACTTCCGATTTGGAATACACCAAGATGTCATCAATAAAGACAACCACAAAAGAATCCAAGTATTCCCGAAATACTCGATTCATAAGATCCATGAACACATATGGTTCGTTCGTCAGCCCGAACGGCATCACCGTAAACTCAAAGTGTCCATACCTTGTACTAAAGACAGTCTTGGGTATGTCCTCATCCCGAATTCACCGCTGATAATAGCCTGACTTCAAGTCCAACTTTGAATACACCACTAATACCACCAATTGGTCGAGCAAGTCATCTATCCGAGGAATCGGATACTTATTCTTGACACTCAACTTATTCAGCTCTCGGTAGTCTATGCATAGCCGCATGCTACCGTCTTTCTTCTTTACAAACAACACCGGCGCACTCCACGGTGAAGAACGGGGTCTAATATACCCTTGCTCCAACAATTCCTGTAACTGTACTTTAAGTTCAGCCAACTCCTTTGGTGCCATCCTAAACGGTGGACGTGACACCGGCCTAGCCTCCGGCAGTAACTCGATCGAGAAATCGATCTCCCTCCGAGGAGGCGCTCCAGGAAGTTCATCCGGAAACACATCCTTGAACTCTGCCACTATGGGCACTTCCTCAAAAGACAGCTGGGAGAGACGAACCTCCAATAACCCTACAAGTGCTACACCACCCTGGTTAACCGCCTGCATTAACTGCATGGCCGAAATCAGGGAACAGGCCGTCCACAAAGGCCCTCAAATTTGACCTCCGCCTGCCCTTTGATCCTTAGGGTCACTACCTTAGATAGGCAGTCAATACTGGCGCGCTGCTCTGCAAGCCAGTCCATGCCCAAAATGACATCGAACTCAACCAATGGTAAAATCGCTGATACCAAAATGAAGTCAACTCCGTCCAGCTCCCAACAGATGCGCCCTTTGGCCCCGGTGGTCATGGATGACCCATTGGGCATGCGCACTTTCAACTCCGCGTCCGCCGAGAAAGACTCAACTTATATTCTCCGGATGAAGCTCTCCGCAAGAAAGGAGTGTGATGCTCCCGTATCAAACAATACCCTAGCGGGGTATCCGGAAACTAAAACGAAGCCTACAATAAAGACATCACACAAAAAGGGTCTAAAAGTATGAAGCACAAAATTTCAACTTAAATTTTCTTCATACCTGTCACCACATCAGTTTGGCGGATCGATTCTTGCTGTCCAAGGTTGTAAGCCCTTGGTTGCACCGGTTGGAACCGAGAAGCGCTCGACTCCGCCATCTTCCCTTTCTCTGCAGCACTGGGGCCGGAGCGCACAGTCTGCTCCTGCTTTGCCTCTTGCCCCGCTCCTCCTTGGGGACAAACACGAGCTATGTGCCCCACCTTACCGCAGTTGTAACACGTCGGCGGTCCCCTAGAGTGAGAACCCCAGGCGTCCAATTGCTCTTCTCACCGGATCTGGAAGTGTGAGGCTTCTTCCTCCACATACTCCCTTCAGACTTTCAATGGGATTGGGAAGGCTTCCCTTCCCCTTGCTTGGGAGTAAAACCCTTACGGTGTTGGGTTCGCTCCAGATCACTTTCCAAAATCCTGGCAGCCTCAACTAGTTCATTAAATCCCACTCTCTTCATGGAGATGAGGGGTTGCCTCAGATTCTCCCTCAGCCCCTGGTAGAAGAGGTTATCCCTCTCTACATCATCTATCATCGTCGTTCCCGTGTAACGACCCAAACGGGTGAACTCCTGCACATACTCATCCACCGTCTTGTCTCGCTGCATTAAATGCAGAAACTGTCTCTGAAGTGCCAACCGTGTAGAAACGGGAATGTACCTCTTAAGAAAAGCATCACCAAACTCCTCCACCGACGGGGTGCGTCCCGGGAACTGGCGGCCGCTATGGCTCACCCACCACAACTTGGCATCTCCTTCCAACATGAACGCAGCATACTCAGCTTTCTTCTCTTCTGCCGTCTCTCCCGCCCTCAAAAGCTCTTGAATTCGAACCCACCAGTCCTCCGCATCCCTTGTTGTACCAACTCCCTTGAATGACGGGGAATGGAAGCTCAGGAAATACTTCATGTGTCGGTCTCCATGTCCGACAACCACCCTTTCCGCCAAACGCTCCACTCGCCTAGCTTCTCCTCCTGGCACAGCCGTCTCCATATCCGGTGTAGCAGGGGTTGCTACCTGCGCTGCCGCTGCAGCTTGGGCTGCCACCATCGCTTCTGCAAGCATGCGACAGAAATCGGTCGGGTTTACACCTGTGCCCAAAAGACCTGGAGTAGTGGCACTGCTCGCCGAGAGTTCCTCTCTTGCTCTCGACGTACCCCCCTCGTTGCTTGCACTATTCAAGAAAACAAGAAACAAGGAATCAGTCTCTAACCTCAAGACTTAAACATAAGGACACTCATGGTCCCGCGTTACTCTTATGTGGGGATAACTTCTCTACGCATTGACCTTGAATCTAACCTCTCTTTGATACCAAATTGTAACACCTCCCCTGTAATGACCGTATAATATGGGTCCGGCCGGGGCCCCACAACATACAGACGCCACAGCTTTAGTATTATAAGTTGGTATAGCTACCCACACTCAAAACACTTTGCACAACACAACGGAAACACAAGCAAGACAAGAAGTTATCCACCACAAGAAGAGTAAAACAAATGGCCTTATGGCCTTACAACAAGTGTCCAATACTCAAATAATACATCAGTCAAGAAAGTGCATAGCACTCCTAGTCTACCTCGGCATACAAGCCGGACAACATGAATCTAAAACATACAACATCATATAAGTAGAACTACAAAAGAGAGAAGCACTTCATGAAGCTTAGGCCTTTCTGGCCGGCGAGCTAGCTCCTGCATGCGATCCTTGCCCTGTAAAATTTATTAGTAACGTGGGTCAGCAAAGGCTGACCTCAAACTGTGTAACAACACATCTCCTCCAGGCTGCCCCTAACGGACCTCGGGGTACCCCTCCAACCTGCAAGTTAGCACTTTGTATGCAATAATCATAATCAAGAAAAGCAGCTACAGAAACAGGCTTGGATGTCACACACATCATACATGTTCTCTACTGGTTGAGCATATAATAAAAAGGGCGTACTTATGCAATCATGTATGCAATAACCCGGGCTTCACCCAAGGCACCCTATCACGTATGCATCTAGCACATCATCACATCATATGAGTACTCATCGATTCCCCATTGGCATAAAGCCGCAAACAAAGGGGTAAAACATTCCCCCCATCGGCACACAGGCCGCCACATGGAACTCTTGCAAAGGCCCCACCCGCTCAAGGTCTTAGACCCGGGCTTGCCTACAAGCTCTGACGTCTCATGTCAGGATTCCAACAAACACACAACTGACCGATTCTAAGAAGCCTTGCCGGACCCCACCCGCTCATGGCCTCATTTCCCGGGCTTGCCCCCATGCTTGGCATTCTCGTCAGTCTCACAGAAGGGGACTAGTCTCGCAGGGACACTCTCCACACATGACGTGAACGTCACGGGATAGCCAGCCGATCACGTAGACATAGCCACGCCTTGGCACATCACAAACCAAGACCATTCCACCCTAGTCCCTCATTTGTACTGCAGCGTTCCCGCGCACCAAGGACACATCTACAACTCATGCGGAGCTAACCTTGTCCACCAAGGAAACCATCTACCGCCACGAGGAGCTAACCTTGTCCGGTTCCGACTACACGTACTCACTCGAGAAAAAGGGGAAAACATCACCACATCACAAACAACATTTTGCCGCAATGGAATCTCTACGAATCCTTAAAGTTCGTATGCAACATCATCGAGTCGGACTAACGGTCGCGACTACGGCTTCTCCCACCATGCCTAATCCACTAACGGAGCGGATCTATAATGCAAATCATGCCGGGGACGGACTCAATCGACCCGGAGGTTCCTCTTGAACCTTGGCGACCCAAAACCCCTCTCATTTGAGGGTTTGGTGCCCAAAACTAGAAAGGAAAAATGATGCTAAAGACATGCATCCTAAGACCGAGAGGATAAGTGTCGTTACCTTCCGACTCCTCTTCCTTGCCATGACAAAATAGCCGGATGAAAACCTTCGCAAAGATCTAGCCTCCACGGATCTGGACTCGGCTCACGATTTGGAGCACCGAAACCTCTCCTACAGCCCAAACCCTCCTTCTCCTTCTTCCTTGCTCTCCCTTCTCTCTAGAAATTAGTAAGAGAAAAGCTTGAAGAAGAATGAGGGTTTCCAACCCTATTCTCGGACTTAACTCCCCAAGAACAGTCCTGAACCAGCAGTTCCTAAAATCAGGGAAAAATAGCCACAATCCGCCTGAAAAATAAAATACCTGGGCCGAACACGGCATGGCACACGCCCGTGTCCAGGGCCGTGTCCCCCATTCGCCATCTCAAATCGACGTGCCTGGAACAGCACACGGGCATCTGACACGCCCGTGTTCGACCCGACACGCCCGTGTTCCCGCTAACACGGCCGTGTGGCCGGACGTGTGCCTCCAACGACACGGCCCCGAAAATATCCCGAGAAGGGACACGGCCTGGGAAACGCCCGTGTCCCATGTCATGTGCAAAGTCTCGACACTAGTCGACAGCCTTTGTGTCGACACTGCGGAAAAACGTCGAGCGAAGATCGTCGACCAAGCGGGACAAGCCGTGTAACACGCCCATGTGCCCCAGTCTCAACACTCGACACTCGACACTTGACACTCGTCGAGTGAACATCGTCGACTGAAGCTCGTCGATAGACCCACACAGCCTTGGACACACCCGTGTCCTAGGCCGTGTGCCTTGTCTCGACACATGGTCGAGTTAAAAATGTCGAAACTCCAGGCCGAGTGTCGACACGGGCTCGACATGCCCTGCGACACGCCCGTGTCGCAGGCCGTGTGCCCTGACTCGACACTTCGTCGAGCGCAAAGTGTCGACTACGTAGCCAAGTCGTCGACTCCATCCTGACACGGCCGGGGACACACCCGTGTCCCGGGCCGTGTGCCCCCTGCCAGAAACCAAAAATTGTCCAGAAACGCAAATCGACCTTTTCTCCAAAGCTGGGTTGTTACAATTACACCTCTTGTGAATTCTATTAATTCTATATCTGCTCAAATTTCTGCCCTTTTTGTTGCCCCCTCCTCAGTCCAGGGTCTGGTCTCAGTCCCCACTGAACCCAGGCAGGGGGAGATGCCTGATGATGAAGCAGCAGCACAGGCTTCAGATACAGTTTCCCCAGCAGATACAACTTCAGAAGTTTTTCCAGATTGTACAGATACAGAGTTAATTGATTTAATTAATTTTATTAATACTGATATGGATATTGCTGACATGGATACTGCTGAAACTGTTGGTGATTTCATTCTCAATCCCACAGTTAATCTACAAGCTTTACTGCATGTTTTTGATACTGTACATATGCAGTCTCTTCCAGCAGACTTTACTAAGCCACAGTTGGCTATTGTTCCCTATACATCTCCAATTAGTCCAGCAGTTGCTAAACAACTCTGTGACAGTTTTGTAATTCCTGTTGTTGCTCCAACATCTAAAGTTATTCCAGAAGATATCTCAGTACCAGTTTTTGTTATGAATGACTCTCCTATGCCAGATTTGGATGAGCTAATCCTGGCTGATATTGAAGAGGAAAATAAGGTAGCAGCTGAAAGCTCTATCCCAACTATTTCTGATTACTGTACAGTCTCCTCCTCAACTGTTGCTGAAACTCCAGTTCCTGAAATTTCTGTCCCTGCTACAGCAAAAGCTGTTATTGATGATAAAGCCTTAAAAGCATTGGATGCTTTATATGATAACCCTCAAGGTTCTGATACTGAAGATGATGAAGCTGATGATGATGATTCAAATGAAGAAGCCTCCAAGAAGAAAAAGAAAATGCTATCAAAGAAAAGGAAGGCTCCTCCTCCTCTAGCTCCTAAGCCTAATCCAACTATTGACACCCCTTATTGCATATTGCACAATGTTACTCCTTATAAGGGAATGACTGCATGGATGTGGTTATCAAAGAACCAGCAGAAGGAAAGGAAAATAAGTAGGAGATATTCTCCTCCTCCAGTCCACAGATATAGAAAGGATCCTCCTCTTCCTCCTCCAGCAGCTGTTGCTACTGGTTGTAGCTCTCAGAGATCTGCCCCCATGCATACCTATCAGAGACATTAAGGGAGATCCTCTGGAAGAAGCCAATAGAGGCAACCATCCTCAGGAAATCAACATCATCAACAACAACAGCAACATACATCTGAAGAACAGAAAGCTGACAGTCCTAAAAGGCCATATTCTCCTCCTATTCCATTTGAAGATCCTAAAACTGCCAACACTGCAAGAATGGCCTAATTCTAGGAACTTATTGGTCTGTCATTGATTAATAAAGCCAAAGCTGAAGGTAAAGACATTTCAGGTCTCTCAACCATGTCTGAGTACAGGAAGGAAGAACTTAAGAGATTTAACAAGGGAAATAAGCTCTTCAATGTTGATGATTATATGAAGCTCCATCCCGAATCAGTTGTCCCCAGAGCTATATCATTGAAGATCATTGGGGCAGCTGACATGATTATGACTCAGGCACAGGCCCTAGATCCAAATAGAGAAATTATCTTCAAAAAGCTAGGAGAAAAGAAAACAGAAGACAAGTCTTTGCAGAAAAAGAAGAAGTAATCTTTATTTTGTTTCAAATTTTCTTTCTGCATTTGTTTTCAAACTATGCTATTTGTTTAAACAAAGCCTATGTATATATATATATCTGTTGCATGTATTAGTAATTCTCTGCCAGATATATTTCTTTTCCTGCTTTGTTTTACTGTTTGTTTATGTTTTGAGTCTCTTAGTGACCTCACTCAAATAGGGGGAGATTGTTGGATCCCTAGTTGATTTGGGCTAGGTTCACTAGCTTAGGATTTGGCCCATCATGTATAGCCAGGGTCAAATTTGTGTCCTAGAGTCTAGGCCATGTCCTTAGAGTCAACTTCAGATGGACTAGCTATCAACAAGACCATCAGAGACTCCAGACTTAGAAGTTTTCAAGACCAAGTAAAATGAGTTCGACGTTCGTCGAACTCAGGTCGACGAATGGTGTGCTGAACTCGACGATCTTGAAGTGTTCCTCTGTGCTGAGCTCGACAATCTTGAAGTGTTCCTCTGTGCTGAGCTCGACGATCTTTGTTCTCTGTTAGACAAAGATTGAGTTTCTTCAACAAGCTAAAGTCAGGGAAACTTCAGAATTTTTCTAAGTCCAACTTCAGGCTTTTGTCGACGAACTAGAATCTGAGCTCGACGAACTTGGACCTCAAGTTCACAGCTTCTTCGGTCGACGAATTTTGATCTCAGTTCGACGAATACTATCTGACAGTGATGATTCTCAGCTCGACGAATGAAGATTGTCAGTTCGACGAAGATTGAAGCAGAATTGACAAGATTTTCCTTGAAGACTATTGATATTATCTAGTCGACAAACTCATCAGCTCAGCTCGACGAACTGTGAATCGGCTTGACGATTCCTGTTCTTCATTCGACGATTCCAGACTAGTTCTTCTCCAGTTTTCCCGTCCCTTTTCTTGGCAATGATTCCTGAGTAATTAATGCCAGATCTTCTCGGAATGTTACCGTTGGAACGAGCATTGATCGTGGATTATTACATGCCGTTTTTCCATGGGACAGCTAGGGAAATCATTGTTTACCGCTTCCTTCCCAGGCTGACTGCATTTACTGCTCAAACATTCAATTTTCGAATGCTCCTTAGTTAGTCAACAAGTCAAAAAAGAAAACATCAACCAGTACTACAACACAGATAGATAGATTGCATAGAAGAACAATCTTACAAAAATCAAAAGTTATTCTGCAATCAGCCCAGGCCAGAGAACATCTTCAATCCTACAGGACAACTTCAAAAGGATAACAAAACTATATCTGTCAAAGAAGTTCCTGAAGCAATCTCTGGTCAAGGCACTCAAGTTTTGAAGACCTGTCACCCTGAAGCAGTGCTCCAGAATTCCTGATTCATTCAAGATCTCAGGGGGAGCAATCTGCTGAAATCAATCCACAAGTTTTCTCAGTTGTTTTTGAGAAAGATAAGACCCCATCACCTCTTTTCCATCCTCTATACAGGGTTTTAATTCCCTTCAAAATTATTCCTGGTTGCAAGTCTCCTTCCAAAAGACTTGAGGTTTTGGTTTTTGAGCACCTAAACGAAAGCTCATTGGTGTCAGGCACTTGATCAAAAACCTGAGTGGATTCCTACCAGGGTGGTAGAAGAGTGGATGTACCCAGGTTGGGGAACCACTATAAAATTTCTTGTGTCGTCTTATCGCCCTTTTCTTTTATTTTGGTTGTGCTCTGTGATTAGTTAGGTTGATGTGCTTATTGTTTTATTTACTGACCTGTTCACTTAGGAATACAACAATAGTTGTAAAGATTTTTTTTAAAGAGAGCACAATACTCTATTCACCCCCCCTCTAGAGTATTTCAGATCTACCTTCACCTTCAGAAGGTGCAACTGCAGGAGTTGTTGGAGCAAGGGTATGTGCGTCCAAGTTCGTCGCCTTGGAGCGCACCAGTTCTTTTCGTTAAGAAGAAGGATGGGAGCTTGCGACTCTGTATTGACTATCTGGAGTTGAACAAGCTTACGGAGAAGAACAAATATTCGATTCCCAGGATTGATGATCTATTTGATCAATTGGTTAGGTCAACAGTAAATTCGAAGTTAGATCTGAAGTCCGGCTACTACCAATTGAGGATAAGGGAAAGCGACATTCCTAAGACAGCGTTCAGCATGCGGTTTGGGCATTACGAGTTCACGGCCATGCAGTTTGGGCTGACCAATGCGCCATCCGTGTTTATGGATTTGATGAACAGGACGTTCAGAGAATACCTGGATCATTTCGTGATAGTATTTATCGATGATATCTTGGTATACTCGCAGTGTGAGGAGGATCATTTCAAGCATCTACACATGGTGTTGGAGACCTTGATGAGGAATCAGTTGTATGCAAAGTTCTCTAAGTGTGAGTTCTGGTTATCCTCAGTAGCGTTCCTTGGTCATGCTGTTAGTGGATAAGGGATAGCGGTGGATTCGGCGAAGATAGCAGCGATACGGGAGTGGCCTGTATTGTCTTCAGTGGCGAAAGTTCGGAGCTTTCTGGGGCTTGCCGGCTACTATAGACGCTTCGTAGAGAATTTCTTGTGGATAGCATTACCACTCACGATGTTGACAAGGAAAGATCAAAAGTTCATGTTGTCGCTGGAGTGTGAGCAGGCTTTTGAAGAATTGAAGAGGCGGTTGACCACATCGCCTATTTTGCGTTCGCCGAGCGGAACCAAAGGTTTTGAGATTTATAGTGATGCTTCGGGCAGTGGTTTGGGTTGTGTTTTACTACAGCATGGGAGCATGATAGCCTATGGTTCACGACAGTTTAAGGTTCACAAGAGGAATTATCCGGTCCATGACTTAGAGTTAACGGTCGTGATATTTGCTCTAAAGCTGTGGAGGCACAATCTGTATGGGGTAAAGGTCGATATATATACCGACCATAAGAGCCTGAAGTACCTGCTAGATCAGAAGGATCTAAACATGAGACAGCGGAGGTGGATGAAGTTCTTGGGGGACTATACGTTCAAGATACATTATGTACCTGGGAAAGGAAACGCAGTGGCAGATGCGTTAAGCCACAGGGCTCCTGCGCAGGCCAGTTGGTTATCGGTACATGATGAGAGGTTGGTCCGTGATTTGGATGCATTAGAGAATTCCTGCATCGATAAGTAGTCTAGTGTCGGGGAGATATTGTGTTGGACAGAGGTGCAGTATGACCTGGCTGATAGAGTCCGACGTGCTTTGATTCAGGATAGCAGCATGAAGTAGATCTTGGATGAGTCTTTGGATGGGTCAAATTCCTAGTTTATGGTTGAGAATGGACTGCTAAGGAGGGACGGTCGTCTATGCGTCCCTAGTGCGGATAATCTTTGAGAGGAGTTCATGTACGAGGCTCATCATACCAAGTACTCAATCCACCCGGGTAGCACGAAGATGTATAGAGACATGAAGAAGTTATTCTGGTGCCCAGGATTAAAGAATGATGTAGAACTTTATGTAGCCAAGTGCCAAACTTGTGCCTTAGTGAAAGCGGAGTGCAGAAGCCCAGAGGCTTCCTAAATTCCTTGCCTATCCCGGAATGGAAATTCGACAACATTTATGTGGATTTTGTGCATGGTTTGCCAAAGTCGCAGAGGGGAAACGACTCCATCTGGGTGGTCATAGATAGGTTGACAAAGGTGTCACATTTCATCCCGAATGGGAAGGAAGATCCAGTGGAAAAGTTAGCCAAACGTTATGTGGATAATATCGTACGGTTGCATAGTGTGCCGCGCAGTATTGTTAGTGACCGAGATGGATGCTTCACGTCGAAGGACTGGAGGCTGGTGCATAGTTTGTTGGGAACTAAGCTGAGTTTCAGCACAGCTTTCCACCCACAGACGGATGGTCAGACCAGGAGGGTCAACAGGACGATGGAGAACATGCTTCGCATGTGCGTCCTAGATTTCGGAAAGCATTGGGAGGATCACCTGTACATGGTGGAGTTTGCGTATAACAATAGCTTTCAAGAGAGTATTGGAATGGCACCTTTCGAGGCCTTATATGGGAGGAAGTGTCGTATGTCGTTGTCTTGGTTGGAGACAGGTGAGTCGAAGTTGTATAAACGTCAAGAGGTGGAAGACGCCACTTAAATGGTACGTACAATTCAGGAAAGGTTAAAGATCGCTCAGGACAGGCAAGCAAAGTACTATAACGCCAAGCATAGGAACGTGTAGTTCGGTGTTGACGACTGGGTGTATTTAAAAATCAAGTCGTTCAAGGGTGTTTCGCGGGTTCGACGCTTGAAGAAGCTGAGTCTGAGATACCTTGGACCATTTGAAATCCTGGAGCGTGTTGGCGAGGCAATATATAGATTGAAGCTATCGGTGGAGTTGAGTGGGTTACACGATGTATTCCACGTATCGGTGTTGCGGAAGGCGGTGCAAGAGCCTTCACAGATAGTTACGGTTGATCAAGTGCCAGTGGATTACGAGTTGACGACAAAGGTCAAACCTATACGTATAGAAGACGTTGAGGTCAAACGACTCCGCAACAAGGAAATCTGAATGGTTAAGGTTCGTTGGGATAACTGTGGACGTGAGGAGCTTTCTTGGGAGCGAGAGCAAACTATGTTGGAGGAATACCCCAAGTTATTCCACTCAGGTAAAATTTAATTTTTGTATAAATTTACTTAATTTCGGGACAAAATTTCTTTATGGGGGGAGATTTGTAACGCCCCGAAAATCGTTATCGAGCTGGTCGCGTCCAAAAGTAATTTTGTTTCCTGTATATGGGTACACGGCCTAGGACACGGTCGTGTCCAAGGCCGTGTCTGGCATGGTGTTTTGAAAGATAATAGATGCCGACCTAAATCACCTAGAGGGGGGTGAATAGGTGAGTTGTGCGTCTTTTTGCGGAATAAAAAAATCTCAAACAAAGCACAGATCTATCTACCAAACAAACACACACAGACGAGGCAAGATATATAGTAGTTCTCCAACCTTGGGTACATCTACTTTCCCTCACCGATCTAGCAATATACTAGACTCGGCTACTCCACTATCTCGGATTGGAAAACAATCCTACCCTCGGAACAAGGTTCCTACAAACTCGATCCACAAACAGATCTACACTCGGAAATAAAAACTTCCTACAATCTCGGAGTTGAAAAACCCCTACACTCGGAGAAATCTTGTCCTACAATAATGAAAATTATCTGGTTCAAATCTACAACAGAAAATCAGAAAATCCTTCTTCTAGACATGCGGCTTTATCAGAATATTGAAGAAGAATTTCGGCTAAATCAGATCTGGAACTTCTCGACTTTACACGATCGAAAGAGAAGATGAAGCGTTGAGTGGAGATCTCAATCTGTAGAGTCTTCTTAATCTGAATCCTCTGAAAAGAAGAAACCCTAGCCAGTCGAAAAATAGAGATGGCGGCGACGGCGAGTTTCCGGATCTTGCAGAGAGAGAGAGGAGACAGAATTCTTTTGGAAAGATACGACTGCAAAACTTTCTTAGAATAATTTTCTTTTTAAAAACTTAGGGTTTGTCGGTTTGACAAGACCTTTTATAGGAGACAAGAAGATTAGACTTAAATGATTCATAAAGAGAAAGACATGTGGACCCATCACGTCAGAGTTTAAGAATAAGACTGTTATGTCTGGACTTAAGGAATTTCTGAAAATGGTCAAAGTAAATTACTCGAGTCAAGCAGGACTACTCGAGTATATGCAGCACTACTCGAGTAGGTAGAAATGACTACTCGAGAACATGAGAAAACTTACTTGGGAGATAAAGAAATCATTACTCGAGTACATGGAGTCAACTACTCGAGTAAATAAGAATGAGAGGGACTCAGTTACTCGAGTAACAAAAATGACTTACTCGAGTACTTAAGTACTTACACGAGAGGTGGAGTATATTACTCGAGTTCAAGAAGTAATACTCGAGTATATAAAAATGAACTACTCGAGTATATCAGAAACTACTCGAGACAAACACTTAGAAAAATTCGGGAACAGGAAAAACTGAACTACTCGAGTATGTACCATGGACTACTCGAGACAGAATGATCTACTCGAGTATATAACATGAATTACTCGAGTAATTCACTTAGTGAAATTTTTCTGGAATAGAATTCTGGATTACACGAGTAAAAGCATTTGACTACTCGAGTAGTAGATGAACTACTCGAATATATAATTTAGACTACTCGAGTAAGTAGGAACTACACGAGAGTCAAAATACAAGTAACTTGAGATAGAAGATAGAAATACTCGTGTATATATAATACTACTCGAGTATTTCACTTAGACAAATTTGAGAAGAGAAAATCTGAAAACTCGAGAGATAAGAGGAAATTACTTGAGTATACAAGATAAATTACTCGAGAGACGTAATTAGACTACTCGAGTACATCTTAACTACTCGAGTAAGTTAATTACTACTCGAGTATAAACTCAGTAACTTACTCGAGTAAATAAGAAGGTACTCAAGTACTTTACTTGGGAAAAAATTTTCTGACAGATTTTCTTCTTCTAAGGGAAATCTGCACCAAGTCTTTTCACATAGTCCTAGAGCTTGAATATGAAGTATATCCAAATAGAGAGGATACACATGAGTCAACACTTTGGAACACACAATGAGGGATTACATTGTATGGTCCTGTGTTTGGTGACCAATTATAGACTGACATTGGTCTACACTTCCCATTAGAATCCTGCAAACACATAACTCACAGTAAGCATCAAATACAACTTAATTCAACTTAGTTCAAGGGTGACTTCATCAAATCTGGGTTAGGGTGGATACAATAACCAACATGTTTTGGCCGATTTTATCCCTAGAAGGACATGACAAGAAACACGGCTGAATGACACGGGCATGTGTCTACCCGTGTCAGTACCCGTGTTCCATAGAGTCGTGACGGTTGGCGTGACGATTATTCGTGATACGCCTCCGGTCACGGGCGAGTCCAAGACCCGACACGGGCGTGTCAGGTTGGGACACGGGCGTGTCAGGTTGGGACACGGGCGTGTCTTGCCCGTGTGGTTTTTCGACGTTCGACGATTGTTTCTGGATCGAGGCACACGGCCTGGGACACGGCCGTGTGCGAGGCCGTGTTCGGACCAGGTTTGAGGATTTCTGTGCAGATCTGAACCATTCGTTTTCTTTAAGTAAGATCTGACGGCCCAGGCGTGTGCCTGCTCTGTTACGGCCGGGAATGGTGGTTTAACTCCTCATTTCTCCCTTAAGCTTTCTCTTTCTAAGGAGTTAGGGCAAGGAGGAAGAAGGAGGAGGATTCCGGCCGCTGGCGGAGCATCAAAGCACCGTTTAGAGAACCGAGGGCGGATCCGTGGAGGAAATCCCGTTGTGAAGACTCCTATCTGTGTGCTTTTCCTATGACACAAAATCATATTACAAGGGTAATGATTCTGTACCTAAGCATGTGAAGCTCTCTTCCTTTTTGCATAGGAAAACCCGCTCCGGCAAGTGTGCGGCGAGTGTGTGGTGTTCCTTGGGGTTGACGGGAATAGTCCCCCTTATGTTGCATATAGAGTCCGGAATCGAAGTACGGGCATAGACATTGTGTATGAAGCATACCCGGACATGTTGGTCTGGATCGGTGATGTTGCATTTGTTATGATTTGCCGTAGAAGACTCCGTGCTTTGGGTTTTCGGGTTTCTACGCGGTAGATTGCAGCAGGGATCCTTGGTGATTAACTCCAAGGCGCACCCGGAAAACTGAGTGGAATCGTTATTCTGCTAACTTGGCGGTCTGGGAACCGGCCTTGAACAAAACTGGGTTATGTGATAGTTTGGAAATGGCAGGATCCGAGAGAAGCTTCGCTCGTACGTACGTCTTAAGATGTACTACGCGTTGTGAGCAACCGGCAAGTCGAATCGGACCTGGGCAATGTGGTTCGGTACGAGAGACCCGAAAAGGGGACTGGCCGTTGGCATAGTCGGAAGCCTTAGACAATGGTCAGAAAGGCTAAAATGCTCACGTTGTTGCCATCCCGGGGGTGGTGGTGAAGTCGCTGAAGTGTCAGGATTCACCGATAATGTGCCCTGAGTGCACTGGGTGATTGGTCGTGCGAGCCTACACCAGTGGCTAGCATGTTTGTACTATATTATTTTAGCTGGGCTAATGAATTGCAGGGAAGGAGCATCGCCATCCCGAGTTAGGGGCGGGGTTGTTATAATTTGGTCTGCTTTTTGCTGACCGTTGCTTTGTTTGCCACCGTGCGGTGGAATGTTGCTTGCAGATGCTGCGGAGCCTAGTACCAAATAGCGGGCTGGAGCCCATATTGCTGTGCTGGCCCTAGAAGTCCAAAGCGAATAGTTGTACTTTACTTTTGTCATGTGTGGTCGGTCTGCGTGCCGATGTATATAAAACATTATTTAATTAAGTGAACCTCTGTAAGGCCATAAGGTCGTGTACCTTTCTGTGTATTTGTTTTCATTCCAGTTGTAGTGGTGTTGGACATTGATGTTATTTGGATACAAGGTTGGGTTCTTTCAACTGTTTAAAAGCTTCCGCTAGAATGCTCTGTGTTAGGACAAGTAGTCTTAATTGGATAGTTTGGTTATTCGTACGTAACCCTTCCGACTGTCTGTGGTATATGGTGTCGTGTTCCAGCTGGACCTTCTACTATATGTCATACGACGGATGGGGGTGTTACATGTCAAACCAACATAAAATATATAAAATAGAAGAAAAAATGCACACTAGTATATAAGTCCAAATCAATACGTCAAATAAAAGAAGCAACTAGGGATTCTATAAATATCAGATTATATCATGTAGAAAAGGCTACATTATGAATCTCTCCCAGACTCACATCAGTGACCGACAACAATGACGGTAACGATGACACCATCATGACAGGCCCTGTCGCCCTGGCCTGACTATCCTCCTGCATCACCTGCTACCACTTTATCTACGAGGATACCACCTAAAATGGAAGATGTAGCAACCGTTTGTCATAAAGACTAAGTGGCTATCACATTATCTCCCCAGGCGACTCCTCGGCACTAGGCGGAGAAAAGGACAAGGTACAATATATATATATATATATATATATATATATATATATATATATATATAGTAGTACAAACAGGTGTTATAGAGTTAATCAATATCAGTGAATATCAGAGTAAATACAACAAATGAGTAAACAATCTACTCTAGCAGTTCTACCATGAACAACAGTATAATATGAACTACAACAGGAAGTAAATCAATTTGTATGAATGCCCATAAGGACATATAAGTTAAGGATCGACTCAACATTAAAGTAACTCATTATATTAGAGTGCCTATACAAACTTATATGATAAGGATCTTGTATATGTAATGAAATGTGATGATATGAATGCAATGCGATGACTTCCCCATGCTCATGCACATGAAACTGCTATGTTGACATGACTTGTAGTTCCCACTTTTTGAGCAGGTAGCTCACCTCTCAGGCGTCAGCCATCATGGCCAGATGGTGACAGTAGAACGAGCTTTCCACTACTAGGCGGGCATCCACACTACTTGGCCTAGGACTCCGTAAGCCTCCACGCTAAGAACACAACAGCGGAGCTCATACGCGTACTACGGGTAAGAGGGGTATCGGGTAGATGTGCACCAAGAACAAAGCCCAAACTGGCCTATCATCGTGGCACAGAAGGTGCCTCTTTGAACATATCACCAAAGGTCCAATGCCAAGCGTCCACGAGCACAGAGGGTGCCCCGGGAAGAAAACACCGAGGTCCAAGGCCTAAACCGTGCAAGTCTATCTTCCAACTCCCATCGGTGTGACGACTGGCGAGCCCGTAGACCTGCCACACTATCCTTAACCCACGATTATGATACCATGTGTCAACTCACACCACATGCATTTCATATATATTGCACCTCAATGAGTCCCTTGTAAGATTTCACATCATATGCTCAACAACACGCTAGGACTCCACACGAGTCCCTTACCAACATGTCGTTCTAGTGCGACAACACCCTCGCACTTCCAAGCCTTCCACGTTTCCATACCCATTAAGGGTTTATTATTTACACGGGTGGCAAGCCACCTTACGCAACTCTCTAATCTCGCACTGCTACTCGAAGGAATGAACAACTCTATACAGTGGTGCACCTTACAATTTCCTCATTTAACACGTCTCATGGCCATGCATCAACCTCTTCTGATTTCTTAAAGGATAGGGCATTCACAATAATTGTATTAGTTCATCACGTATTCATCAAGCATTATATCATAAGTATAAATTACATATTCAATTATCGGGCATCACACCCTCTTTCAAAACCTGTTTCACTCACCGTACCGTAATCACACACATCCTTACCAGATATCACGAGTGCATCCTTTGTACAACCAAAACTTATCAAATCATTTGTTCACCAAATTTCCCCAATCCATTTTTTTATTAAAAACCTCCAAACCATTCATTTATGACATGCGCATTGGACCAAGTTCGCTAAAATCTCAACATTCATTCTTACAATCTTTCTATCAAACCAAGCGCAATACTTCACTAACCCCCAACATATCAAGGTCACAGGGCTTGACTGTACAACCACTTTGATTGGACATTCCTGAGTTTATGATACTTATATGTAGACGTGTAACCATCCGTTGGAAAGGTATTTCCAAGGACTACAACTTTGGTATTTGGTCCAACACCCAGATCAGGTGGTCATGTACCTGAAATCAACCTTGAAGTCTGCAACATACAGAAATAGATTTCTCCACGAATAAAGTATAAGATCATCAAGTTCGATTGGGCTTTCCCGTGTCTACACACCTCATATGAAGACGTGTAACCATCTGTTTGATAGTTATTTCCAAGGTCTATGACTTTCGTGTTTAGTAGAAAGCCTAGATCCCACTGTATCATGCCCAGAAACGGCCTTAAAGTTCGCTGCGCGTAGAAAACAGATTTCTACGCGCATCTTAAAGCTAAACAAACGACATCGGTTCGACTTCCTATTCCAACCGGTATTCGTAAATCACATCCAGAATTCCTCCTCCCTTATTCACCCTCAAAAGACCAACTCTCTTCACAAAACCAAGTCCTCATCTTCACATATAAGGATGGAGTGGTCGAAGACATCTTATCTCTAGGACTCAAGTCCTAGCATGGCCTCTTCCTTGGAAACTTCTCACAAATCAAGATTCTTTTGAATCAATATCTCTCCTAGGAATAAATAGAGATCTATCACCAAGGGAGAGGGTAGGAAGCTCACCTCATTTTTGGCGGTTCCGATATTTTCGGCCATGGATCTAGTTATCCTCCATGGCGGCATGGTTCTTCTATTCGTTGGTGGCTTTTTCCACGGGAACGGGCGGCGTTTTCCACGGGAACGGATGACTTTTTCTCCCAGAAGTTCCACTCTGGTGGCCTTATTCCTCTCTGACATTTTCGCACAGTAACGACTTTGGCAAGAATGACAAAGCGACGTCTAGGGTTTTCGGTTCATTCCTTTTTAAAATATGTATTAGGTTAAGTCACTTCCACCACGTGTCATCTCCCCATTGGACTGCTCATATTAAGTCTCATTTAAAGTGACCAGTACAAGGAAAGTCAAGACACATGCATCCCGAGCACGGTTCAACCCGCACGTACAGGACTGCGGATTATGCCTGGTCCGAAAAACACACATGTCAAATTCGACGAGTATCATGCTTCATACTTGACGAATCAACGGATATAGTTTGGTATGCTCGGTGAATTCTTCAATGTTCTCGTCGAATCTCCAAAGTGATATTCGATGAATTCGTCAAATATCTTTAGTGATATTCAACAAATTTTCCATGGCCGAAAATCCAACTTCTATCCCGTCAAATTCCTTCAACGATATTCGACGAATTCGTCGAATATCCTTAGTGATATTCGACGAATTCCACTTAACTATTTATCCAAATCCTGGTATTGAGTGCGTCGAGTATCATCCAATGATACTCTATGAATAGTCATCATACTCGACGAATTCGTCGGATATCCTCAGCGATATCCGAGAAATTTCCCTTTAACTTTTCCTCCAATGACAATCGATGAATTCGTCGGATATCCCTAATGATGTCTGACGAATTTCCCTTGGTCAATTTCTCTTAGGCCATTCCCTATTAATCTGTTGGGTATCACCCAACCCAACACTTCATCCAATGCACAAGGAACCTTTTGTCAGTGCACCCCGAGCCGGAGTCAAGTCTATTGACTTAGATTGCGCGCGAGGAGCATAGCGTTAAACGGGTCGTTACAAAAACCACCGGGATCCTCTACTCCTGCCTGTCCTCCTAGCGTGGTTGATCCCCAATCCTTCTTTCCCCAATGACCCAACCTCTCGGCTGGTCTCTCCTGCCACCGATCACTGAGTCATTAGCCAGTCTCTTCCGACCCTAGACTGTAAGATAGTCTGCCTCCAGCTTCTTGGCCATCTCCAAGATCCTAGCGAAACTCCCATCAGAAATGAGGAGGAGGGCCTACCTCATGTCACTGTGAAGGACCTTGTAGAACCTCTTCGCATAGCCTGATTCATCCAGCTGTTATTAGTCCGCAAAGCGGGATAGATTTGTGAACTCTCGGTAGTACTCCAACACCATCCTACTGCACTACCTGAACTGCAAGGACCTATCCTCCAACTCATCCCTCGCCGAGTATGGTACAAAATGCTCTAATCGGGCTGCTCTTAGTTCCTCCAAAGAAATGTCTGCGCAATCCACTCCATCTAAGTTGTTGTCTAACAGTGACTTCCACCAGTTTTCACATGCGACTCCCAGCAGGAAACTACCAAGGATATTGCGTCCTCCATCAGGCATCAAATCCCAGCCAACATATCATAAATAATGTTTAGCCACTCCTCTGTACGGACTGCTGACTCCGTCCTAAGGTAGGATGGAGGAGAAAGCCCCCAAAAGATGCTCAGCCAGTTAGCCATGGGATTTGGTTGTGGAGCCAGATCCTGCTGAGCCCTGAAGGCCTCAAGAATAATCAACCGTGTCTGTTCCATCACTGTCTACTAGAACGGAGTCAGAGCCGGCGGGTGTTGAACCATGTTTTGTGTCTGGGGTGTACCTTGCTGAGTGATAGGGTTAGACGCAGGCTATAATGGAAAATTTCAATTGTGAATTGATTTATAAATGGAAGTAATGAAAAATTGGACTTTTGCAGGTGATTCCCCTTTTGGGCACACCATTGCTTGTACTGCTAGTTTGTCCTCAAACTGGGCTCGCGCGGGGTGGCCTAGTGCTTTGTGGACTTCTTTTCATTGAATCGAGGTTACCTCTGATAACAGTTTGTATGACCACATTTTTTTATGCCACCGGGTCTTACGCCTAAAATCTTTATTTTGCGGTGACACCGACACTCAGGAGGTTCATCACTACAAAACACTGATCCTGTCGGCATTAAGGATCACCAAAGAAGTAGAAGTACAATAGTGAAGACATCAAGTCAATTCCACAAAGATCACCACATATATATATATATATATATATATATATATATATATATATATATATATATATATATATATATATATATATATATAAATGAGCATGAATCACAATAAAGTCCACAGATATAAAGGTGCTGAAACATATCTGTAAAGCAGAAATATAAACGGTCTCATTCCCAATACAACATGACCTCACCACAACACTCTCGTGGATGCTAAGTAAAACTAACACTCACGAAGCCAGAGGCTGGTGCTCTTGTGCTAGACTAGCCCACCTCCATGTGCACCGAACTCCGCTGGAGCTACATCTCCTGCTGCTGCTCATCGTCTCCCATATCGATCCCCTGAAATGTTTGGTCCACCGACCGTTAGTCAAAAAGACTAATCCCGATTTCCCCCGCCCCTCCCTCAGTGGCTCCTAGGAACCATGCAAGATGAATAATAGGAAAGCTATGATGGTGGAGTGTAAACAAGAACAGGTGACTGTGGTTCTAATCTAGCAGTTTTATTGTAATGTCTACAGTGTTATAAGAAGAAATGAGAGCTATCTATATCATAGTAACAGAGCAGTAAAAAGTATAAAGTAAAGTGCATCATAAAGAAAGGTAAACGATAGCCATAAGGAAGTAACCATAGCTTATAAGCATTGCCCACACAAGCATATAAACCATGAGGTCGTTTTACAAGGCCTAACATATAAAAAGTCTCATACCAATTTATACGTTCGGGGTAAGGGTTGAAGTATGATGATGATATGATATGCTACATTATATGGGTTTAATGATATGATCATACAAGTGCAACACAAACATAAGACTCTATGCAAATCGACTTATAGTTCCCCAGTTTTGGAAGCTAGCTTCACTCCCAGGAGCCTCCATAGTGGCCAACGGAGACAGTGGGTTCGGCAACCCACTCCTAGGCGAGTATCCACACTACCAGGCCTAACCCTTACATACACCTCTAAAGTACACACCAGAGTCACCACGTACTAATGCTGACAAACCCGCCAGCCTTTTACTTGGCTAAGTGTAAACCACACCCGTCAAGTGATCCTATCGATGTCGGTGTGAACGAACATCAAATACCGAAGACCCACCACCTTATGCACATGCAGCCATGAATTCATGAGTCATCGACTCCCCGGACTAACCTGTCCGTTATATCTACTTTCCGATCCTCCGGCCCGCCCGACTAGCTTGCCCATTTCCACAACCACCGAGCCTACTGCTCGGATAACCGAACCAAGCTAACTTCTCAAGTCATCGAGGTGGGTGAAGGTGAAGCCCTAGTTTTTACTAATTGCACTTTAACATTTTAGTCTTACAGTTTAAGGTTAACCTTAGACTGCCCAGTGCATTCCCTGTGAAGGGACTCGAGGGCACTAGGAACTACGATGGGTTGAAGGCCAAACCTCCTTTTCGCAATGTACTTATTATTATTGGTATCTACCAATGTCCCAATTTGTTATCATTAGTCTTGAACTAGCTCTAATCTTATTTAGAAATTCCCTCTCCAAGGAAGGACGGTCCACCATCGATCCCGAGCACAAATCTTCCCTTGCACAACCGGGGTCACACCACCTACATTCTTTTGGTGCCCATATATTTTCCAACCAGACAAGGTACACCAAGTACCTTTTCCCATACATGTTCCAAATGCTTCCCCATTTTTACAATTTCTACTATGTGTTGACCAACTAACCTACATGATGTGCATGAACGGTGACCCCTTCAAATATTCATCCAAATGACCTAAGATTATTACTGGTGATTTATCATGATATTTTAAAAAAAAATCCAGAAGATTATAATTTTCTTACTTCATTTGGTATTTATTTTAATTTCTACAATATCAAGCCTCATGAGCCTTTAAACACTAAATAAACTTTTCTGACTAAGTATGGTCTTAAAAAAAATTATGATAAACTATTAACATCAAAAATAATTGTAAATACCAAAAATCTTGAGTTTCCAAGGTGGATTTGACCTTGAATAATTTATGGAACAAACAAGCACAATATTACGATAAATATGAAAAAATTAGAACCAGCCAACCAAAAATTATTAGAAAATTACTAGATAATAAATATGACTAGAAAATGCTACTGACCTTGAATTATTATTTTCCAACTCAAATTGATAACATAAATAAATAATATTAAAATATTGAACAAATGAGCACTTATGAAGGAGCCTATATGAAAATTCTTCCAATTTTTTTATAAACATTTACAGAGCATGATTATGTCCTAAAATCTTCCCTGATCAAGTTTCACAATTTTCCAGTATGCAAATAACCCTAAAATAATTATCTTGTGATTGAATCAAACCCATGGGTTGTGAATGAAGTACTAAAATTATCAATCCAAAATTCACAATAAAATTTCTAGGGAACAACATCATCGAAATAAGTTTAAAGCATATGTTTCATGTGTATCCAAATTCATTTGAGCATGTAATTAAATATTAGAGCAAAGTGCCCTAAACTATCCTTATCTATTTCAAAGAGGGTATATGTTCCTAAAAATCATACAGCCACTCTTCAAGAGCTTATTTTAACGTAGGAACTCACCACCCAAGTTTCAAGACCTTCCAAGGACATATAGTCTGATGTCCTTTAATAGGCCCCAAATCTCAACCCTAGGGCCTACACAAGAGTCTTAGGGCACCTCCACCCCAAACCACTAAAATTCCCTTGAGGGGGGTGTTTTAGATGACTTTGAGGCTGTGGACAAAGTTTCATCCCTTTTGGATGAGGATTGGCCACTCAACTCATCAAATACACACTTGCACTAATTTACCCTTAAGGGACCAAGTTTTTGGTTATAGTAATACCTACTCAAACCAATCCAAAAGGGCTGAGATCTTTACTAGAGTCATGACATGACAATAATGGTTAACCACCAAAATATTGTGTGGTTTTGAGGTCATTAGACCGCTTAATTAAATCATATAAAATTTATAAAATGTTTTGTAAAACTATTGAAAAATAAATTCCGAAAATTTCAATTTTTGGATATGTCTGAGATATAGATGAGGCTAACCTATGATCCAAATTTCAAAGCATTCGGATGACTAGTTTAGTGTGGGCATAAATATTTGTGTCCGATTAACCATAGGTATAGCTTGCACCATTTGGTGTGATTTGGTCAAACTAGTAACCCAATATAGTTGAAACCAAATTTAAAATAAACTAGACTCAAAATGCTACAACTTTCATATTAACGATTTTCCAAAAAAAAGGCCTCTAAATATTTTTAATAATTAATTCAATACACTGCAAATAGTGTGACAGAAAATGAAATAAATGAATAGTTTAATCTATTATATTAAGATCGGCCAGCACACATCTTAAAGCAGGGACGGACGACATCCTAGCTTCTTCTTCCTTGTGCCAATAGCTAGGATTTCTCAATCCTTGCCGATATTCAACCGTGTTTACCCGACCACCTACGCCTCTCCCCGGCCAGCCAGTGCAACCACCACCTTCATTGAGGTGGTGGTCCGCAATGGGCGGTGGTTGGCTAGCCGGAGGTGGCCGGAACATGGATTTTAGATTGGAATTAAAAGCTAAAAAAATAGAGGTTTCGGTGAGTCCGATCCAAGCCAATTGGCCTCAAATCAAGTCACCAAGGAGATTGGATCTATCCACTAGAAGAGAAGAAGATGATATGACCTTATGGGAGGGCTGGAGTCGAGCCGATCACCATGTCTCCATTGTCGGTGGTGGCGCTGCTCGGTGCTCTACAACTATACAGCCAGAGAGCTCAGCTCCTTCAAGGGAATGGTGGAAACGGTTGCTCTAAGTCTGGGGAAGCTTTTAAAAGAATCAGAAGTGGAAAGGGAGAGGTCATTCTTCAATGGCCATTGATGGCCATTTTTGAGAATTTTGGCCAATTGAATTATCTTCACCTGGCCATTGTTATGGCCGGGACAGACCTTTGATCTCCTCCTAATCAACTAGTAAGATGAATCCATTAAATGGGGAGGCCCTTGGCCAACCTTGGCCATGAATGGCCTTCACTCCCCACTTTCTCTCTCCTCCATTAAAGGGAAACTAGAGGTTTATCTCTCCTATTCACCATTTCCAGCAAATGAATGGAAAATTGGGTAATTATAAACCTCATGAGGCTAGTGGGCCAACTCAATTGGGCCTAACCCAAGTGTATTGGTCTAGAGCTAACCTTTTCTCCACTTTTTGGGCTTGACTAACCAGAGCCATTTAAGCCCATCCCTAGGTCATTTTGCGCGATATGACTGACCCAATGGGGTGTAGATGATCCCATTGACATCACCCTTGTCCACTTATGGCTTGGTGTAGCCTAATTAGGTCAACTTTGGGCAATTTGATAATTGACATTTGGTTAACTTGACCTCTTTGTTTGACCCCAATGGGTGGTTAGTGACCCAATGGACATCTTAAAGTGTTAGGGATGTTATGGTGGGGTCACCGACTCAAGTTGAAGCAATAAGGTCAAACCGTAGGGTGGATAATTGGAATTACTATTTACAGACCAAGGTGGTTTTTGAAAGTAAGGGTTAGATCTGAAATACTCTAGAGGGGGGTGGGGGGTGAATAGAGTATCTTGAAAACTTAAAATGTTTTGCTATAAATAAAAACAGACCTAAGATAAATTAATATAGCACTATCACATGCACAACAAAACCAAATATCACAAACACAACAACCTAGCTAGCATAGCCACAACAAGAACAAAAGAAAAGGTGCAACGAGACAACATAAGAATTTTATAGTGGTTCCCAAACCAGGGTACATCCATTCTTCTACCACCCTGGTAGGAATCCACTCAGGTTTTTGATCTGGTGACTGCCACCAATAAGCTTTTGATCAGGTGCTCAAAAACTAATCCAAGTCTTTTGATCAGGAGAATTGCAACCAAGAATAGCTTTTGATGGGAGTTAAAGAACCCCTTATACAGTGGGGGTAAGATAGTGATTATGTCTTCTCTTTCTCAAAATACAACTGAGAAGACTTTAGTGGATATATGATGTTAGCAAAAGCTCCCCCTGAGATATTGACTTAGGAAGATTTGAGCCTTCCTGCAAGCTGAGTAGGCATTCAATATTTTAGCCTTGACTAGCAGATATCCAGGAACTTCTTTGACAGATAGAATATTTGTTGTCCTCTGAAGAATCTTGGGATGAAGAAGGAAGAAGACTCTTTATTTTTGATTGATCTTCTTCTTCTTCAGCTTGTTGTTCTTTCTCTGGCCTAGGGCTTCTGATTTCTCTACTGTGTTATTTCCCTGTGTATTCTATTCTCTGTGTTCAGACGAGAAGGAAGAAGAAAAGCCTTATGCACTATATTGTCTTGTTGTGTTTTTTCAACTGAAGGAAGAAGAAGATAAATCCTTTTTATGTCTCTGTGTAAACTTCCTTCTAAATTTTGAATTTCTTCCTTCATTCAATGATGACGGCCTGGAGAATATTTGCATTGATTGATTTCCCCAACTGTCCCATTGAAAAACGGCAAGCAATAATCATGATGAAGTCCGTAATCAATGTTGCGTCTAACAGTAATATTCAGAGAATGTTGAGCATTGATTACTCAGGAATTATCGCAATAAACTAAGGGACAAAGGGAGGGAAAGTCCATGTCCGGATCTGGATAGAAATCATTGAGCAGAGAACAGAATTCATCGACCTGGGTCCATAGTTTGTCGAGCTGATAAGTCAAGTTCGTTGACCAGATAATAGTTGTGGGTCGACCAGAGATCCAAGATCGTCGACCTGAGGACAGATAACTGATTTCTCTAGAACCTTGCCAATTTTGTGCATCAAGATCGTCGCACTGAGAATTTAAGTTCGTCGACTAGTGTTCAGAGTAATGGTCCTTGGACTTTAGAATATTGAAGTGAAGTATCCAGAAATCGTCTTCTTGAAAACTAGGTTTGTCGACCTGAGAACTAGTTTCGTCGAGCTGAGAACTGCTAATTGTTACTCGATAAAAGCTTATCAGGATTGTGGTCTAAGTTCGTAAAACTGAGAACATGAATTCGTAGATTTAAATATGATTTTGTACTTAGAATATTTAAGTGTTTCTGGTCTTAAAATGTTGAAGTAGATGATCCAGAAATTATCGACCTAAGATCTAAATTCGTCCAGCTGATATTCTAACTTCGACGACTGGAGTTCAGTGAGAAGAATTCTGGACTTGGAATGTTGAAGTATAGTGTCCATAGATCGTCGACCTGAGAACCAAGTTCATCGAGCTCAGCTCAGAGAATTTTCTCTAAGTTCTTCAAGCTGAGCACGAATATCATCGGCCTTAGTTCGGCAAACGTCAAACTCATTTTCTGAGCCTTTGAAATTTCTCTAAGTCGTGAGTCTTTTGAAGTATGTTGATATCTGGTCCATGCAGTGTTGACTCTAAGGACATGGCCTATACTCTAGGACTCATACATGACCCTAGCTATACATGTTGGGTCAAACATCCTAGTTTAGTGAACCTAGCCCAAATCTAACTAGGGATCCAACAATCTCCCCCTATTTGTGTTAGCTCACTAATTACAGACTTACATTAATAACAAAACAAGAAAAATATATCTGGCAGGAATTTTAACATATGCATCAGATATAGAGAGCTTTGTATCAAGACATAAATGAGCAGTTTTAAAATAATAGAAAGACTAAGAAATAGTTCATAATGTATATTTCTTCTTCTTGGGCTCATTTGGTTTCTCCTATTTAGCTTTTTCACCTGGCTGAGTAAACTTGATCTCCCTATTTGGATTAGCTGCTTGTGTCTTTGTCATTGTCATGTCAACAACACCAATGATATTAAGGGAGATAGCCCATGGCACTACAGCTTCAGGATACAGTTTCATAAAGTCGTCAACATAAAAAAATTTGTAACCCTTAGCAAGACTGTTAAGTTCTTCCTTCCTGTATTTGAAGATGGTTGAATTTTGAGAAGGATCATTTCCTTCAGCTTTTGCCTTATTGATCATAGATAAGCAAACCAGTTCCTGGAACCTGGCCATCCTAGCAGTTGTAGCTATTTCTGGATCTTCGAAGGGTATAGGAGGAGAGGCATGTCTCTTTGGGCTTTCAGCTTCTTCATGTTTAGAGATTTATTGTTGTTGATGTTGTTATAGTTGTTGTCTGCCTAATGAGTAATGCCTCTGCTGGGTGCTTCTTGAAGAGGAGGACATACACTGATGCTTCTGATAGGTTTGATACTAGGTAGTTCTCTGAGTTGAGGAACTTGAAGCACCAGCAGTAGGTGGAGGAGGAGGAGGAGAATCCTTTCTGAATTTTTGAGGAGAAGGTGAGTATCTCCTGCTTTTCTTCCTTTCTTTTTGTGGTTCTTGGACAGCCACATCCATGCTGGCATGCCAATATATGGTGTGATCTTCTGCAGTATATAATATGGAGTGTCATTTACTGGATTTGGTTTTGGGGTAGGAGGTGGAGGAGCCTTCCTTTTCTTGGAGACTTTTGTTTTCTTAGGCTCATCATCAGAGTCCTCTTCATCATCATCCTCATCATCAGAGTCTGGAGGTGCATCATACAAAGCATCAATAGCTTTTAGTACTAATTTATCAATGGGCTTCTCAGCCTGAGTAGGAGTTGGAGAAAGAACTAGAGGAGGAGCTAGAGCTGGAGCAGGAAAGCTGTGTATATCAGTGCTTTCAGTTACTGATTGATTTTATTCTTCTATGTCATCCATGATCAGTTCATCTAGATCAGGCATTGGAGAATCATCCATGATAAAAGTTGGAGCATAGATGTCTTTGGGAGGGAATGCAACAATGATGGGATCAGTTCTGGGTGGAGATGGCAGGACAGGAGCCTCTGGAATGGCAAAACTAGCCTTGAGTTGCTTGGCAACTTTGGGTCTTATTGGTGAGGTGTAGGGGACTCTAGCCATGGATGGCTTAATGTTGTACTCTGGAAGATTATTAAAATAAACTGTATCAAAATTGCTCAACACCTTTAAGAGATCAACTGTAGGATTTATAATAAAATCACCAGCAGTGTTTATTTCCTCTGGAACCTGCTCATCCAGATCCATATCAGACTCAATAAAATGAATTAAATCAAATAAATCTTTATCAACATCTACATCGGTTGTTGCTTCTACTTATGCTTCTGTTGTTACTACTAATGTTACTGATGTTGCTGCTGCTTCTACTGCTACTTCTTCATAAAGCATCTCCCCCTGCCTGATTTTAGTGGTAACTGGAGCCAGGCGCATGACTGAAGATAGAGGAGCAGATAGAGCAGAGATGACATCAGCAAGTGAGGATATGAATGAAGCAAGAGGTGTAATAACCTCTGCTATAATGCTTTTGAGGAGGGGAGTGAGAAGTGCATTGAGAGATGGAATACTGGAGGGGTCCAATGGCAGAGATGCAGAGGGTGCAGTAGAGGGTGTGTTAATGGAAACATAGGGAGGGAGGGAAGATGATGGTGGAGGAGGAGGTAAAGCATCTATCATTTGAGCATCTGGAGAGGAATAAGTTTGAATAGGCGAAGTGGGCAGAGTGAAGGATGGGATGTTGGCCAGATGATGGGGTAAGGGAGAGGAAGGTGGGGTACCATGGGGAGAGGGAGTGGGAGTGTTGGAGGGAATGTGTGTACCATGTTGGGATGGAGGTGAGGTATGAAGGTGAATATGAGTTGGGGAGGTATGTATTGGGGAGGATGGAGCGATGGTTGTGTGGACTGTGGAGGGGAGTTGGTGTGCCATCTGAGGTTGAGTTTGCATGGCAGGAGGTGATGGAGGTGGATGAGGGATATCTTCAGCTGGGTGGGAAGTGGCTAGATCAGCCCTAGTGCTCTCAGAAGGCCTGGTGGAAGAGGAAGAAGCCTTGGAGGGCTTGGTGATGGTCCTATCCCACCTGCCAAAGAGGGAAAAAGTGAGCCTCGTGGAGGCATTGATGAATATGGTCGGGGAGACCAGGAATTCAGCAGCCTTTTCCTTCAGGAAGATTCCTAGAATTCTTCCAAAACAAACCTATTTCTTTGTGTTCTTTTTCTTGATTAAGTCAAACATAATCAGAGCCCAGTTCACTGGTTTCTTGTTCACCAAAACACACATTACCAGGAATTGGTGCCTGATGATGTAATCATGAGCAGTGTGCTTGCCCAACAAAACCTTGCCCACAATATCTGATAGGAATTTATATTCAGCAAAAAGGTGTTTCTTCAGTAGTTTGTTAGGGGTTTCTCCAGAATAATCCATCATACTCAGCATCTCATCAAACTCTTCATTTGCAATCTCTAATTCTTCTGTACCATTATTTAATCCAAAAATTTTAGTCAGAACGGCGGGCGTGAGAGAAACTGCATTACCCGATATTGTCTCTGTCATGGTGTTCTCATCGGTGGCGGAAGAAGTGTAGACCCACTCTTTGATCTCAGCGCTGGCGAGTTTGATTCTGGTGGTCATCAGAGTCTTCAAGTGCTGATCTTCAAGCAGTTGCAATTTATTCAGGAATATTGGATTTGAATGTTGGAAGGAATCAAAGTCCACGTCGAATCCTGTATCAAATTTCAACGCTGCAAGACTTCTCGCTGGAATCACCATTAGTTCACATGCAGGAGAAAAATGAACATCAAGTGCAAGGGAACTGAAAGCGCGGGACGGAGGTCGAAGAAAACCTAGATATAAGATTTTCCGAAATATGAATCGACAAACTCCGTTCCACGAAAAATAAATAATTCTTTGATCTGAGATAGAAGAAATAAAGTGTGGTTAAATAATTCGTCGAGCTCAGTCTGAAGATTTGAAGATATTTCGTCAAGCTCTGTTCGACGAAAGTTTTCTGAAGTAGATTCGGCGATCTCCGTTTCACGAAAATAGCTTCACTCATAGAGAGTTCGTCGACCTCCATTCGACGAATATCTCAAGAACTTTGCCCAGTTTGTCGAGCTCTGGTCGACGAACTTGGAAAAATTCGTCGAGTGCAGACAGAAGTTCAATCAAGGCTTCTCCATTTATCATACCTAGCTGGTTTATAAAGAATAGATGGTTTCTTTCATCTAAAGGTTTGGTGAAGATAACTGCTCTTTGTAAATCAGTGTAGATATAGACAAGTTTGATTTTGTTTTTGTCTACACACTCTCTAATGAAATGATGCCTAATGTCTATATGCTTAGTCCTACTATGATGGACTGGATTTTGTGCTATGGATATAGCACTTGTGTTATCACATAATAGAGTTGAATTATTTAAGTTGAAACCATAGTCCAGGAGTTGATTCTCAATCCACAACATCTGTGAACAACAACTGCCAGCTGCAATGTATTCTACTTCAGATGTTGATGTAGACACAGATGATGGTTTCTTGCAGAGCCAAGACACTAATCTCATACCAAGGAACTGACAAGTTCCTGAGGTACTTTTCCTGTCTACCCTGCACCCAACAAAGTCAGCATCTGAATATCCAGTTAAATCAAATTCTGACTCAGTAGGATACCAAAGGCCTAGATTAGGACAACTCTTTATTTATCTCAAAATTCTTTTTAGGAAAACTAGGTGAGATTCTTTATGGTTCACTTGGAACCTAGCACAAAGACATGTGTCAAACATTATATCAGGTCTACTGGCTGTAAGATATAATATGGACCCAATAATGCCCCTATATAACTTCTGGTCAACAGGTTTCCCATGTGGACCAGAATCTATTACAACATTAGTATCCATATGTGTTTTCTTAGCTGAGGCATCAGCCATCCCAAACTTTTTAAGAAGCTCTTTAGCATATTTAGCCTAGGAGATGAAGATGCTATTAGGTAGCTGCTTGACTTGGAGACCAAGGAAGTAGGAGAGCTCACCCATGCTACTCATTTCAAACATAGAATGCATGAGGTCAGAAAATCTCTTGCATAGTTTGGAATAAGTAGACCCAAATATAATGTCATCTACATAGATTTGTACTAACAAAATTTTATCCTTATGGTGCCTAGTGAATAATGTTTTATCTACTATGCCTCTAGTGAATTCATGCTCTATCAGAAAGCTAGCTAAGGTCTCATACCAAGCTCTTGGAGCTTGCTTTAGAAAATAGGGGGTTTTATACAATCTAAATACATAAGAAGGTTGGGTTGGAGAGACAAAACCTGGAGGTTGTTCAACATAAACCTCTTCTTTTAGTACACCATTTAGAGAGGCACTTTCACATCCATCTGGTAGACTTTAAACTTCTTGTAGGCAGCATAGGAAATGAAGATTCTGATTGCTTCTAACCTTGCAACTGGAGCAAAGGTTTGATCAAGTATATGCCTTCTTCTTGCCTATAACCTTGAGCAACAATCCTAGCCTTATTCCTCACAATTGCACCATAGACATCAAGCTTATTTATATATACACATTTGGTTCCATTACTGGGTAGTCATTGGGTCTTGGAACCAAATCTCAAACTCTATATCTCTCAAATTGGTTGAGTTCCTCTTGCATTACAATAATCAAGTGGGGATCTTGCTCAACATCTTTTATGGATTGAGGTTCAACTTGAGAGAGGAAATAGGCATGCATCACATCTTGGTTTAGTTGATGCCTTGTCTGTACACCTACTGTTATGTCTCCAATCACTTGGGATATTGGGTGATCCCTTAGTGTGACAAGATCAGTGGGTGGAGTTGGTTCAGCAATAGCATTTGGATTTAATTCCTCTTATGGAATTATGTTTGTTGTTGAATGAGGTTCAGCCTCTTCCAAAGATTCATCTTCGCTGTCTTCAACAACTTATTGAGGAGAGGGTGTTATGGCTTCTTGTGGATGGTTCAATTCACCCATTTTCTCACGCAAGTCAGGTACCTGCAAAGTGTTACTGGTAGAAATCTCTTTCTTCTTGTAAGACATGTTAGTTTCATCAAAAGTTACATGAATTGATTCCTCAATTTTTAAGGTAGATTTGTTAAACACCCTATAAGCATTGCTTACTTGGGAATATCCTAAAAAAATCCCGCTTCAGCCTCAGCTTCAAACTTTCTAATATATTTCTTATTGTTATTATGTATATGAAAGTGAGAGTTAGGTCTACAATACTCTAGAGGGGGGGTGAATAGAGTATATTTAAAATTTGTTAGGTCCCTATAATAGGTGTGTTACAGGTTTTGCTATAAACTGAAAAGGTGCAGTAATTAGGAAACTGGAAAACGAAAAATAGTAAACCTAATCACAGGCACACAACAAGAACAAAAAGAAAAAGATAGGCAACTAGACGACACGAGAAATTTATAGTGGTTCCCCAAATCTGAGTAGTCCACTCTTCTACCACCCAGGTAGGAATCCACTCAGGTTTTTGATTAAGTGCCTGACACCAATGGGTTTTGATCAGGTCCCCAAAAACCAACTCAAGTCTTTTGGTTAGGAGACTTGAAACCAGGAATCACTTTTGAAGGGAGATGACAACCCTTTATACAGGAGGGGGTGAGAGAGTGATTTTGTCTTCTCTTTCTCAATAAACTGAGGAGACTTAAGTGGATTGATGTTTAGCAAAAGCTCCCCCTGACGTATTAAATGGTTCAGGAAGATTTGGAAGCTTTGATGTATGGTGATAGGTCTTCAATCAGAGTTCTTGATAGGTAGTGATGCAGAAGCTTCTTGACAGATTTGTTATTTTGTTGTCCTTTGAAGTCCTGGAGGTATGATCACTGCATGTCACTGTAAGCTTCAGTATGATTTTTTGTGTGAAGCTTTTCTACTACTGTATGAATTCTTGCAGTCAGTCTATGTGCGTCTCTGTTTTTCTGACTGAGTATATTCTTCCAGCTGTCGATAATCGATCTTGTATTCTTCAATATCTTTTCAAAAATTTGAATCATCGGTAATTAATGCTGACACCTTGAGAATAATCGGCATTGAATCATTTTCTCAACTGTCCCGTTGAAAATTGGCAAGTAATATTCCTGAAGAAGACTGTAATAAATGATCTTTCTAACAGATACATTCAGAGAATGTAGAGCATTAATTACTCAGGAATTTCCGCATTAGAATGGGGATAGAAGGCCGGAAATGGCTAAGACTGGAGTCGTCAAACGAATAATAGAATTCGTCAAGCTGAGTTACTAGTTCGTCGAACTGAGATTTTGTATTCGTCGACCAGACAGCTTCTGTTCGTCGAGCTGAGTTTCAAGATCGTCGAGCTGAAAACTTGACTACTGTCTGTTGCCAATTCTCTGTCTGAAGTTCGTCGAGCTGATAATTGCATTCATAGACTGGAGTTCAGCAACAATTCTGGACTTAGTCAAGCATTTTGTGTTGACTGATATTCTGTGAGTCGACATGAATAGTCTTGGTGTCGACACAAATCTTCTGGTTCTAGAATTCGTCGAGTAGAGTACTGAGTTCCTCAACCTGAGAAGTTGACTTCGTCGACCTGAGATCTTCTAATAGAAGGTTGTTGTGAACTCGACGTCCAAGTTCGTCGAGCTCAGAATCTTGTTCGTCGACCAAAGTTTGAAGTTGGACTTAAAAAAATCTGGAGTTATCCTGACTTTACTTTGTTGAAGTATCCCAATTTTCATCGACCAGCGAATGAAGATCGTCGAGCTCATCTCAGAGAAATATCTCAAGATCGTCGAGCTGAGAACGTCTTTCATCGACCTGAGTTCGATGAACATCGAACTCATTTTACTTGGTCTTGAAATCTTCTAAGTCTTGAGTCACTGATAGTCTTGTTGATAGATGGTCCATCTAATGTTGACTCTAAGGACTTGGCCTAGACTCTAGGACACAACTATGACCTTGGCTATACATGTTGGGTCACATCATCCTAAGTTAGTGAACCTAGCCCAAATCAATAAGGGATCCAACAATCTCCCCCTATTTGGGTGAGGTCAGTAATAGACTCAAAACAAAAATATAAAGATAAACAAAGCAAGAAAAAGGTATATCTGACAGAGATTTATTAACACATGCAGCAGATATATATATGTACATTAGCTTTGTTTAATCAGATAACGGAGTTTTAAAGTAAATGCAGAAAAGTTAAAACCATGTAAAGGTTACTTCTTATTCTTCTTATCTATGGACTTGTCTTCTTTAGTCTTTTCACCTAGCTTTGTAAAGATAATTTCTCTATTTGAATCCAAAGCCTGTGCCTGTGTCATTGTCATGTCAGCTGCCCCAATAATCTTCAGAGATGTAGTTCTGGGGACAACTACTTCAGGATGTAGCTTCATGTAATCATCAACATTGAACAATTTATTTGCTTTATCAAATCTTTTGAGTTCTTACTTTCTGTATTTCGATATAGTTGATTATCCTGATATATCTTTGCCTTCAGCTTTTGCTTTATTAATCAAAGAAAGACCAATAATTTCCTAGAATCTAGCCATTCTAGCAGAGTTTGCTGTTTCAGGATCCTCAAAAGGAATAGGAGGTGAATATGGTCTTTCTGGACTATTAGCTTTCTGTTCTGCAGAGAGAGCTTGCTGCTGCTGTTGCTATTGTTGATGTTGCTGTTGTTGATGTTGTTGCTGTTAACTTCCTGAAGAGTGATGTCTTTGCTGAATGCTTCCAGAAGATCTCCCTTGATGTCTCTGATAAGTTTGAATATGGGAAGATCTCTGAGAACTGGAGCCAGAAGCACCAACTGCAGGAGGAGGAGGAGGAGGTGGTGGATCTTTTCTATATCTCTGAACTGGAGGAGGAGAGTATCTTATACTTCTCTTCCTCCCCTTTTGTTCATTCTTGGACAGGCACATCCAAGCTAGCATCCCTTTGTATGGTGTTATCTTTTGCAGAATATAATAGGGAGTGTCATGTGCTGGATTAGTCATAGGAGCAGGAGGAGGAGGAGCTTTTCTTTTCTTGGATACTTGTTTTCTCTTCTTCTTTGTATCCTCCTCATCTGAATCTTCATCCCCGTCTTCATCCTCATCATCACTTGCAGAACCCTGAGGGTTATCATATATAGCATCCAATGCTTTTAAAGCTTTAGCATAAGTAGCAGTATTATCTGTAGTAGGAGCAGAAGTTTCAAAGGCTTGAGTTTCAACAGGAGTTGGACAAGCGTCAGAAGTAATTGGGACAGAGCTTTAAGCTGCTACCTTATTTTCTTCTGCAATGTCAGCCAAGATCAATGCATCTAGATCTGGCATGGGAGAGTCATCCATCACAAAGGTTGGTGCTAAAATAGCTTCTGGAGGGGATGGAATGACTGCGAAGGTTGATGTAGATACTGGAATTACAAAGTTATCACATAGTTGCATAGCAACTGCTGGACTGACAGGAGAGGTATAAGGAATAATAACCAAATGTGGCTTAGTAAATTCTTTTGGAAGATAATGCATATGTATAGTGTCAAACAGTTTCAACAAATCTTCTAAGTGAACTGTGGGATTTAGGATAAAATCACCAATAGTTTTGAATCCTTCAGAATCTGACTCATCAAAATCCATGTCAGTATCAATAAAATCAATTAAGTCTTTACTTATACAATCTGTATATTCTGCTGTGAAGACTGGAGTATCTGCTGGTGCTAGAGCTGAAGACTCTGAAGCTGTAGCTGCTGCTTCATCATCAGGCATCTCCCACTGCCTGGTTTTAATGGGAACTGAGAGCAGGCCCCTGACTGAGGGGGGGGGGGCAGCAGTGAGAGCAAATATTTGGGCAGATAAGATGTAATGGTGGTAGCAAGAGGTGTAATGGACTCAGCTATAAGTGATTTAAGAAGGGGAGTGATGATGGTGATGATAGATGAGATGGTAGAGGGGTCCAATGAGAAAGTGGTAGATGGTATTGCAGTTGGTGTGGAAGAGGTGGAAACTATTGATGGAATAGAGGGTGGAACATCAGGTATGTGAAGGTTAGATGTTGAGGGGGATGGAATGGTGGCATCTTGCATCATGGTGTCTGAGGGTAGGATGTAAGATGGTTTGGAAGATAGATGTGGGGGAAGTGGAGACTGTGGTGGTATAGAAATGTATGTGTCATGAGGGGATTCAAGAGGTGTGGGTGGTTGATTTTCCTAAATGGAGGAAGAGGGAATATCAGTGATGGTGATTGGTAAAGATGGAGTGACTAGGGATTTTGTTGTTGTTGGAAGGGGGCTGGAAGAGAAGATGTGGAAGGAATGTTCTCTTCAGCATGGTGGGGAGTGGCTTTGACAGCCCATGTGCCTTCAGAAGCTTTGGTGGAAGAGATGGAAGCCTTAGATGGCATAGTGATGGTCCTCTCCCATCTGCCAAAGAAGGCACATGTCAGCCTTTTACTGGCATTTATGAATATGGTCTGGGAGACCAGGGATTCAACAACCTTTTCCTATAGAAAGATTCCTAGAATTCTTCCAAAATAGATTTCCTTCTTAGTGTTCTTCTTCTTTATCAAACCAAACATAAGTTGTTCCCAGTTTGTTGGCTTCTTGTTGATGATTGCACACATAACCAGAAAATGGTGTCTGGTGACATAATCATGTGCAGTGTGTTTTCCAAGTAGCACTTTGCCAACCAAGTCTGCTAAAAATTTATAGGGAGCCGACAAGTGTTTCTTCAACAGTTTGTTGGGATTGTCTCCAGCATAATCCATGAGGCTCAACATCATATCAGACTCCTCTGTTTCAATTTCGAGATTCTCTTCTCCATTTCTCAATACAAAAATCTCTGTTAAGATTACAGGGGTTAAAGAGACTGAGTTACCCGCGATAGTGCCTGTCAAGGTGTTCTCTTTTGTGGACGACAGTGTGTATGTAACATCCCATTTCCAACTAGACCCCTAAGAATGGTTTTGGCCATGACTAGGTCATGACAAACCCTAGGAAGCCAGAAATGGGCCAGGAGATAGGGGATAAAAAGGTGGGAGATCATCATGGTCTGCAAATAGTAGAACTCTAAACAATGGTTTAGGATGACCATGGGCTACACCTTAACCCCAAGGCCCTACCACAACACCCCTAACACTTTGGGAGGCCCATTAGAGCCAAAAGGACCCATTAGGGTCAACCCAAGAGGCTCAGTTGACCAAGGTCAACCCTAGCCCTAAATGGGTCAAACTAGCCTACTTAGGGTCAATTGACCTACTCCTAGCCTAGAGGACCCCACCTATGCCCTCCTAACCCTAAAGTGAGGTCAATGGGTCACTAAGGACACATTGGGGTCAACTCTAGAGGCCAGGTTGACCCAAGTCAACTCAAGCCCTAACCTGGTCAAGTACCCTTACTAAGGGTATGTGACCTCCAAGGTGCAGGGTGACCCTACATAACCCTACCTAGACCCTAAGGGAAGCCAATGGGTCACCCAGGACCCAATGGGGTCAACCCAGATGGTCAAATTGACCAGGTTAACCCTCATTTAGGTCAAGTCAAACTTAGCCCAAAAAGGGCTAATCCAAGCCCAAGCCACTTCTCCCTTAGGCTAAACCCATTCCCATGACCATCATAATCAAGTGGGCTGCATTTAGCTTGTGAGGTTGACTAGTCAACCAGAGGTGACTGGGAGAGAGAGAAAGGAGCTCCCCTCCATGATAATGGAGGAGAGAGAAAATGAGGAAGAGGAAGGGGAAGTGAGAGGCCGGCCAAGGAAGGCTAACAGCCACCAATTATGGCAGCAATCAACTCCTCTAGGAGAGAGGAGTTGATTCCATCCGTTTACCGGCCACCAAGGGGAGGGTTCAGCCCCCCTCCACACAACCCGAGCCACACCTTTAATGGTGTTAATGGCCATTGAAGAACCAGCCTCCCCTCTCCCCCATTTGCCATTTAAACACCTTCAGGGAGCCAGGGGGATCATTTTAGAGCATTTACCTGGAGGAGACGAGCCATTCCACTGTGCAGTTGCAGAAGCCGAGCGCCGCCACCGTCGTCAATGGCATCCCGCCGCTCCTCACGCATCCAGGCCGCCAGGAAGGTCCTCCTCCTCTCCTTAACTCGCGGGTAGATCTTAGGACTCTTAAGGTTTAAGTTTCGGGCTCAATTGAGCCCGATCGAATCCAGGATTTCTCAATGTTTCGGCAAGAAATCTTCTTGCTATAACCGCCAGAAAACGCCTCTCCGGCGGCAGAGCCGCCGCCTGGCGATAGCCACCACCTCAATGGAGGTGTTGGTGGCGGTGGCCGGCCGGGGAAGGGGCTGGATCGCCGGCGGCAGGGCTTGGAAGTGGCTCCAGGCGGGATGAATCCTGGCCGTCGGCTCAAGGAAGAAGATGAAGGGATTCCGTCCCTTTTGCTTCAAGATTCGTGCGGGCCTGAGATTAAACTATAGGAAATATTTTATATTAATGAAATTTTGTCACAGTTTTTGATATTATTGGTTTTAAACGTTAAAAATACTTAGGCTCATCTGGTGGAAAATACTTCAACATGAAAGTTGTAGTCCTTTGAGTCTACTATATTTTAAAATTAGTTTGAACCCATTTGGGTGTAAGGTCTGACCAGGGCACCCATTTTGGTGGGACATACCCTTAGGGCTAGGCAGTCATTAAATTGAGTGCCCACTCTTCACCCCCAACCCAAATTAGCTGAAATTTTGGCAGAGAGTCTATCCTAGATATACCTAGGGCCTGCCCAAAAATGGGAATTTTTGGAGAAAATATTTCTATAGTTGTTGTAAATATTTAATAATTATTAAATAAATTAAATGGGTGCCCTAAACACCTCCAAACCCTCCCAAATTTTGGTGAGTGGTCCCTGGGTTCAAATTAGGTATCTGTATAAAATTTCATTTAACTTGGATGTGTTTTGAATAGGTTTTGACCCAACCCTAACTATACCTTTATAAGGGCATTTTGGTCAAAAGGTGCACTTTTGGTTTTGAGTGACCAAATCACCTCAACATAGGATGAAATTTGGGCCACTGGCTTGTTATAGCACTTATAACCTCCCCATGGATTATGGGGTAGGGAGGAATAGATTTGCCCTAAGTTCCTAGGTCAAACCCTAAGGAGGGACCTTTTGGCCTTGTGAAGGGTATGAGTCCTAAACACCTTGGATGAACTCCAAATTTTTCAAGGAGGTTCCTAGGATATATAGAACCCTCTGTTAATAATATTAGCTAATTTTGAAAAGGATAGGGGCCCCAAAACCCTAACCCTAGCCTAAGACCTAAAACTTGTAGTGTAAGTTTAGGTTAGCTAAACAT
Source organism: Platanthera guangdongensis (assembly GCA_039583875.1). Lineage (NCBI taxonomy): Eukaryota > Viridiplantae > Streptophyta > Magnoliopsida > Asparagales > Orchidaceae > Platanthera > Platanthera guangdongensis. Next base: position 214,423,860 of record CM077150.1, read on the forward strand.
CTTGAAACTTAACCAAATTTGGGTAGTGAGGGGATTAGGGTATTTTGAGCCTCTGATAATTTACTTGAGGAATTTTGGACAATGTTTATAGCACTTCATCTGTAATCAATAGTAATGCCCTAATTAATATTTTGGCTATTGTGGTCTCACTGCCCATAGAGAGGGTATGAAACATGGGCAGAGTTAGTTTTAGGTTATAATAATCTTGTATGAATTTTGTTAGAATTTTTGGATATCTATTTAGGGCATCTACTTCACAAGTGCTTTATTTTGATTACATATTAAATAATTCTTGTCAGAGGACATTACTTACTGAAAAATCATGAAACTTGATGCATAGTGTTTTTAGCTCAATGTTATCATATGGGAATTTTTGTGGAAATATTTGATGAATGATTAGCATACTTTGTTCATTAACCCTTAAATTAGAAAGTTCATAAGAAAATCAAATATAGCCTTATTTCCAAATGATAAATTATGAAACTTTTTCTAGGGTACTTGTAGTCCATTACAATCATCCTTGAATTTTCTCTGAATTTTTGGAGGTATATTTTCTCTAGAATCTTTTAAAATGACTTATTATGGGGCATTTTTGAAATTAAATTTAAAGGCCTAAATCTTGTTGAAAACCTGGAAGACTTAGGATTTAGAGTTGATTAGGAATTTTGTAATTATCATAAATTTAGTGGATTATTATCTTGTCTGAAAGTGGTACTTCATGTTCAAACCTGGGCCTTTTGGGACACTAGAATAAATAAATTAATTATCAGACAAATTAGGAAAATTATGAATTTCTGTATTTATGCTTCAAATGTCTTTTTAGCCCTCTAATAATTATCATAAGGGTACTGGATGAGTATTTCATGTACTTCCCTTTTTACGGGTCATGTAGCTTAAGTGGTCTGCATATAGCAAAACTGCAGGATTTCATTTGGATGTGAATTAGGGCACGTATGATGGGTCTTGATGGGTTGCTGTAAGGACAAGTGGAATGGGCTGCATCTATGAAAGATGAGTGAGTAGGGTGTGGTTTTGTCTAGGTTTATAGGCGTTCGGGTCCGACGAAAGATCGTCCTACCCAAGGAGAGTTGGAGTCAAATTACCCTAGGATTAGCATATCGAAATATGAAAAATAATGGGTAAGGGAATCAACCAATAATAAAATAAGTACCTTGCGAAAGGGAACGCTGGGCGTAATCCCAACACAGTTCCTAGTGCCCCTTGAGAGCCCTTCACAGGGAATACCGGGGACAGTCCTGGGTTAACGTAAACTGTTTAACAAGCTGAAAAGAGTAACTTAGTAATTAGGGTTGCACATTCCACAATACTGATGGCACCAGATGTTGGTTAGGAGCTTCGGCTCGGATGGTTAAAAGGCAGACTTTGGGTCCGGGGAGCTTCGGCTCGATTGTTTGAGTCGGACGTGTTGGTCCGGGGAGCTTCGGCTCGATTCTTGATTACGCTAATTTACATGTGCATAACAGGAAAGGAAATTAAGGTGGTGAGTCTTCAGTATTGGAGGGTCGATGCACCGACGCCAATACGTTGACTCGGCAAGTGTGGTTAACACTTCGACATCAGAAGTCCGGTGCGCCAGCCGACAAGAGTACGCAGGAGTCCGCTTCGTGCACCAAGCATTGAGGCGTACGATAGGTCTGACCGGTAGTGCTTTACTGGTTTAGAGGTGGGCGAGGCCCAACCCACCGCTTCCGTCTGCCACTACGGAGGTATCCTGGGAGGTTACGGCTCCAAAAAGGGGGAACAAAAGGTCTGTGTGCACAGAGTCGGGTGTGTGAGTTGCACTTGCATGTCCATCATACCCACTTGCATGTCATAGCATAATCGTTACCCTTAACCTTGACACCTAAAGTATAAGTGGAATGAGACGCTTATACTTTAGGACCTGCAAAACGACCCCTTGGTCTATAAGCTTGTGTGGGCAAGTTTATAAATTAAGGTTAATTTTTGATATATATATCCACTGTTGTTGATAACCGACACCCCAACGTATAAATTGGTATGTGACTTTTTATACGATGGGAGCCTTGCAGAAGACCCCTTGTCTTATGTGTTTTCACATAAGTAAAGGTTACTTTTCATATTTCAGCTTATTGTCTTATTATGCTATAGAATTTGCTAGAATAGGACCGCTGCCATTTGCTTTTGATATTCTCCACCTTCAAGTCCTCCCCTTTCTTCCTCTCCGCTCGGTGCCTAGGAGCCATGGGGGAAGGGGCGGGGGATGATAGGACTTAGTCTTTTACACTAACGGTTTTCGAACCGCATCATTTAGGGGATCGCGGAGACCAGCATGGAGGAGCAGCCCCAGAGACCGGTGCGCTTGGAGGTGGGGCAGTCTAGCTCCGGAGTTCACACAGCCGGGACCGTGAGTCTCGACCTTGAGTAGTCTTTCTGCTTCCGCATGAGTGATCTTTGTAGTGAGGATTTGATGTACCGGGCATAAGCCCGTTTTTGCTACTTTGATGTTTTATTTTTGTGGACACTCCCATCGTGGAGTTATATTTATTATGACATGTGATTCTCTGTGGACTAATAGTTTACATTTACTTCTTGTGCTACTTTTCTGTGATCGAACTGGCCGATAGAATCGGCGCTTTGTGGTGATGACTCTTCAGGGCGTGAAGGAGACACCGCAAAATGGCGGTTCTGGGCCTAAGACCCCGGTGTCCAAAAAGAAAAAAAATAGGGGGGTCTTACAAATGGTATCAGAGCGAAACCTCGATCAAAAAGTAGCGGTCCACAACCCTGGGTCACCCCCCGCGCGAGTTTAGTTTGGGGACAAACTAAGCAGCGGAAGCAGTGGTGTGCCCATATGGGGGGAATCACATGTAAATTGTCCACTTTCATTAGGCATTGAGTCGATTACCTATTAATGTAGCTCGTTTTGCAGCCCCCAGCTCAGCCCACCCCACAAGGTGGAGCTCAGCAGACTCCAGACATTGCACCACCTCCCATGGTCCCCACACCTTTCCTCTAGTCAGACATGGGGCAGACCCTTACAGCTATCCTTGAGGCCTTCCGGGCTCAGCAGGCTCCAGCCCAGCAGCCAAACCCAGGGGCCAACTGGATGAGCACCTTCCGAGGACTCTCTCCCCCATCATACTTGGGGACAGAGTCGGCAGTGCGGACAGAGGATTGGTTGGATGTTATGTACGAGATGTTGACTGGGATACGATGCCCTTGAGAGGAGAGGGTGGCCCTGGTGGTATCTTGCTTGGAGTCATATGCTAAGAGATGGTGGAAGACGCTGTTGGACACGACTTTTGCTGATAGGGAGATTGCAGAAATCACTTGGGAGGAATTCAGGGCCACGCTGCTGGAGCACTTTGTTCCACAGTCGGCCAGGGACGAGTTGGAGGAGCGGTTCTTGCAGCTGAGGCAGGGCACCAGGACGGTGGTGGAGTACCACCGAGAGTTCGATCATCTGGCCCGATATGCGGGCTCTTACCAGCTGGACGAAGCAGGTTACGTCAAGAGATTCTACAAGGGCCTAAAAGAGGAGTTGAGGGAGGCCTTGCTATTTTTGTCTGACGGGCCTATATCCCGGATTTTGGAGATGGAGAAGAGGATTGAGGCCGATTGGCACGCCACTCGGGGCCGGAAGCGGCAAGCGGAGGATCAGGGCCGGAGGGCCCGAAATGATCAGCGACGAGGCACCATACCAGATGGGAGGAGGACAGAGGAGCAGCCTCGTCAGGAGGTGAGGCAGGAGCCGAGAGAGCAGGTGGTTTTGGCCCCTCAACCTCTCCGGATTCAGGAGATGCCGAGACCCGGGGGTATGGCGTATCCCCCGCCGGAGTGCTTCCATTGTCACCAGGTGGGACATCTCCGGAGAAACTGCCCTATGAGTGGGGCACCACCTCCAGCACCACAATGTGGGCCACCTGCCCAGCATTTCGGAGGCCGAGGACGCGGCCGAGGACGTGGTTACCAGGGAGGCGACCGCAGACGGAATGTGGAGCAGATTTACGCTTTGGACTTAGCACAGCCCCGGAACCCGGACAGGATTATTGCAGGTATGAGAATAATTTTAGTTTGAATTATTCCCTGCTCATATTAAGTAATGATAGAACTACTACACAACCTAGGTTAGAAAACCTTACACCAAAGTTCTTTCTTAAAACTGATTTAGGAATGGTGATGGTGTGCGGCAAGCCTTCCCATACCCTCTTTGACACGGGGGCGTCGCACAATTTCGTGTCGGAGGATTTCGTCAAGGATCTGGACCAGATTCGACATTATACGGGATTACCCAGGAGGGTGCGTCTCCCCAATGGGATGGAGATCCAGTCCACAGAGAAGTGCCTCCTGGAGGTTACCATAGACGGGGTGACACTCGAGGCTCCGGCGACGATCCTGAGAATGCCGGACTTCGACCTTGTCTTGGGCATGACATGGCTTGTCTGGAACCATGCCCAGATTGACTGCCCGGCAGGGAGGGTCGTGCTGAGACACGGCGACACTTATGCGACATTCGAAGGTACTACTCCGGTTTCCCGCCGCCTGCTTTCATCTATTCAGGCCGTTAAGGCTCACATGCAAGGGGACGAGGTATATCAAGTATTATTCGAGATGACTGAGGAGAAGGTCCTGATTGCTAACATTCCGGTGGTTCGTGACTACGCCGATATCTTCCCAGATAAGCTGCCAGGACTGCCTCCGCATAGGGAGAAGAACTTTCATATTCAGTTGGTACCAGGGGCTAAGCCGGTATCCAAGGCCCCTTATCGGATGGCCCCGAAGGAGTTGGCGGAGTTTCGGACACAGTTGCAGGAGCTGGTGGAAGCAGGATTTGTCAGGCCGAGCTCCTCATCATGGGGAGCTCCTATCCTATTCGTGAAGAAGAAGGACGGTACTCTACGCCTATGCATTGACTATCGAGCACTAAACAGGCTGACCGTCTGAAATACCTATCCGCTCCCCAGGATAGACGAGTTGTTCGATCAGCTGGAGGGAGCCCATTATTTCTCGAAACTGGACTTGAGGTCAGGCTACTACCAGCTGCGGATCCAGGAGGAGGATATTCCGAAGACGGCCTTTAGTAGCAGATACGGACTGTATGAGTTCACCGTGATGCCCTTCGGGCTCACGAATGCTCCGTCGGCGTTTATGAGCCTCATGAACCGGGTCTTCGAGGCTTATTTGGATGTGTTCGTCATAGTATTCATAGACAACATCCTTATCTATTCTAAGACGGAGAAGGAGCACACGACATCTGGCATTGACCTTGGAAAGACTGCGGGAGCATCGCCTTTATGCGAAGTTCAGCAAGTGTCAGTTCTGGCTGAAGGAGGTGGCTTTCTTAGGCCACATTATCAGCGGAGCCGGGCTGGCAGTGGACCCGGCAAAGATTCAGGCTATTTAGGATTGGCCGCAGCTGAAAACAGCCACCGACGTACGGAGTTTCCTAGGACTTGCCGGTTACTATCGGAAGTTCGTGGAGGGATTCTCTCGAATCGCCCTCCCGCTCACATCCTTGACGAAGAAGGAGGTACCGTTCGTGTGGACCCCGCAGTGCCAGACAGCTTTCCAGGAGCTGAAGGATCGGCTGACCTCGGCTCCCATTCTTACTCTCCCCTCGGGGAGGGAGGGATTTCAGGTCTACACCGACGCATCATATCAGGGGATAGGAGCAGTACTGATGCAGAACGGACACGTCATAGCTTATGCTTCCCGCCAGCTGAAGACCCATGAGAAGAACTACCCAGTGCACGACCTGGAGATGGGAGCAGTTGTATTCGCACTAAAGATATGGCGGCACTACCTTTATGGAGTCCACTGTGATATATACTCCGATCATAAGAACCTTAAGTACGTAGACACGCAAAAGGAACTGAACATCAGGCAGAGGCGGTGGGTGGAGTTTCTATCCGACTATCAGTACGAGATGCACTATCACCCGGGGAAGGCGAACGTGGTAGCAGATGCACTGAGTCGGAGAGCCGCCACAGCAGGAGAAGAGCCTCAGTTGATGTCTATGGAGCTGCTGCAGAGACTAGAGGACATGCACATTACTCTGGTGTCGTCTGATGATCCTGAGCTCTATGAGGAGTACTTGGCCGCGATGGGCGTTACCGATGACATCAGAGACCGAGTCAGAGAAGGGCAGAGGCAGGATGCCAAGCTAGAGCCCATCTTCCAAGCTCTGGAGGCAGGCACTGCAGGAGATTACACACTGAGGGATGACCTGGTGTGCTTCAGAGGACGGGTGTATATACCGGAGGGAGGCCAGATCCGGGAGGATATTATGACGGAGGCGCACTGCAGCCGGTATTCTGTACACCCGGGGATCACAAAGATGACGGCTGATTTGAAGAAGACGATGTTCTGGCCGGGCATGAAGAAGGATGTCTCTTACTTCGTGACCCATTGTGGGGCATGTCAGCTGGTGAAGGCGGAGTGCAGGAACCCCGCAGGATTATTGCAGCCACTCCCGGTGCCGGAGTGGAAGTTTGATGACATAGTCATGGACTTCATACATGGGCTTCCCCGGTCTCGGACAGGGAATGACTCGATCTGGGTAATCGTTGATCGGTTGACCAAGGTGGCTCGATTTATACCGATCAGGAAGGACGATTCAGTAGGAGTATTGGTGCGGAAGTTTGTGGAGCAGTTCATTCGTTATCATGGCGTGCCCAGGACGATAGTGTCGGATCGGGATGGCTGGTTCACCTCCAGGGAGTGGAGATCCGTGCAAGCTTACTTAGGCACGCGATTGACCTTCAGTACTGCATTTCATCCCCAGACAGACGGGCAGACAGAACGCACCAACCGGACGCTGGAGGACCTTTTGAGGCTATGCATCTTGGACCGCGGGGAACCGTGGGAGAAACTCTTACCCCTGGTCGAGTTCTCCTATAACAACAGCCACCAGTCCAGCATCAGGATGGCGCCTTACGAAGCCTTGTACGGGAGGAGATGCCGGACCCCGCCTTCTTGGGTTCAGAACGAAGATCCGAAGGTGTTGGGGTCAGAGTTTGTTGAAGACACCGAGGCACAGGTGAGGCTGATCAGAGACAGAATGCTAGAGGCGCAGAGCAGACAGGCTAAGTACTATGACGCCCGGCATCGGCAGGTAGAGTTCTAGGTGGGGGACCGGGTGTTTATGAAGATCCGGCCCATGCATGGAGTCTCGCGGGTGCGTGGTCGGAGGAAGAAGCTCAACCCTAGGTACATGGGCCCTTACAGGATCTTGGAGCGGATCGGACCCCTAGCCTACCGGCTGGAGTTACCACCAAAGCTGGAAGCGCTGCACGACGTCTTCCATATTTCTTCGTTGAGGAGGGCTCTGCTACGCCCGGAGCAGCAGATTTTGACCACCGAAGGGCCGATAGCTTCAGACCGGTCGGTTCGTTTGGAGCCAGTGAGGATCGACGACCGAGGTGTACGGGTCTTGCGACGCAAGAAGGTCCCACTAGTTAAGGTCATGTGGAGGAACCACGGCCAGGAGGAGCATACCTGGGAGCCGCAGGACCTGTTGCGACAAAGATACCCCGAGCTATTCAGTCAGGTATACCTCTCAGACCCCTCAAGATGTTAATTTATTTTTCCTGCTTTAAATTTACTAAGGGCTGCTCTAGGCAGATAGAGGCTTATCTTTTGTTTATTGGGGGCTTATCCTTGTTTATTGGGACCTTGGTCTGCCAATTGGGCGAAGTGGTCATAGATCTAGGTTTCCCTTTAAACCTAGATTAGCAAACAAGCCGCTATGCTGGGATGTTACAAGGTTCTTGTCTTCGGTAGTAAGTCCCGTAGGCTCAACCTTGATTTCGGGGACGAAATTTTTGTTTTGTTTATTGGGATTTGTAACATCCCATTTCCAACTAGACCCCTAAGAATGGTTTTGGACATGACTAGGTCATGACAAACCCTAGGAAGCCAGAAATGGGCCAGGAGATAGGGGATAAAAAGGTGGGAGATCATCATGGTCTGCAAATAGTAGAACTCTAAACAATGGTTTAGGATGACCATGGGCTACACCTTAACCCCAAGGCCCTACCACAACACCCCTAACACTTTGGGAGGCCCATTAGAGCCAAAAGGACCCATTAGGGTCAACCCAAGAGGCTCAGTTGACCAAGGTCAACCCTAGCCCTAAATGGGTCAAACTAGCCTACTTAGGGTCAATTGACCTACTCCTAGCCTAGAGGACCCCACCTATGCCCTCCTAACCGTAAAGTGAGGTCAATGGGTCACTAAGGACACATTGGGGTCAGCTCTAGAAGCCAGGTTGACCCAAGTCAACTCAAGCCCTAACCTGGTCAAGTACCCTTACTAAGGGTATGTGACCTCCAAGGTGCAGGGTGTGGTGTAGGGATGTTTGTGAGATGGACGTGCTTACGTGAACGGCGGACTACCCATCACAGAACATAGAAAAAATAAGAGAGTGCTCCGACCAAAAGCGAACGAAAAGGGGTCGGTTGGCTCTCAAAAATACGGGACTCGATACAACGTCCTTACGACCTACTCTCCAACAAGCACACAACTCGCGCCTAGCCGGACTCGATACCACGACCTTAGGACCTACCTCTCCAACAAGCACACATCTCACCGCACCTACACAAGCATCTATTCTTTTCACAATAAGCCATCAATCGCAGCAAAAAATATATTTAGGAGCGGCGGTAAACGATAAGGAGGGATCAAGAACAAGTTGAGATTAACTCCCTTGTTAGCACCAAAGCGTGCCCAATCTTGGAGAACAAGTCAAGGCTTGGCCTAGTTTGTTCTCTAGCGGATCTTCCAATCCGGAAAACAAGAGGGTCAACAACAACGTTCGATTCAGATTTGCAAGCGGAAAACACTTTAAAATCGCGGAAAAGACGGATGAATAGCCTCCACAAAATTCTCACAGCAAGAAACACAAAGATAGGGAAGAGATTACCCAACCAAGAAGAAGATCACACAATATTTGTGGGAGAATCACTCTCTCCACGGTTCCACCGGTTTCACACCGAAGGGGGCTGCTTCCTTCTTCCACGGAGTCGCACCGAGAGAAGCCACGCCGGAGTCGCACCGAACGGGGATGGAGGAGGCAAGGCTTGGCTTCACACCAAAGGGGAGGAGGTGGCTATGGCTTTCACCATGGTGGCCGAAATTCCTCAAGGGGGGTTACTTTAGGTTTCTTTTTCCAATGCATAACTCATCATAATATCCTCCTTTAAATAGGAGTTACAAAAGAGATCCAACCATCCATGATGGAGATGAAATCTCATCCATCCGGGCGGTTACATACACACCAAGGGTTTAATAGCACACCAACATGAAAATAAAAATATTACAAGCCAAATGTTTTAAGCAATTAAAATAAAACTAAGTAGAATTATTAAGCAAGCTTTGCGCGCCGCGGACGGAGGTTGTATCGCAGCTTTCCGTTAGCGTCCGTGGCGTTGTCATGACGCCGCAAATCTTTAACTTGTTGCGCCGCAGCAACCGGGTCATCATCAGGAAGTGTTGGAGGGGCCGCAACAACCGGGTCATCATCAGGAAGTGTTGGAGGGGCCGCGCCATCAATCCTCCCCCACTCAAAATCGCGCATCTCCGATGCGTGGGCTGATAGAAAGCGGCGGAGAAGCTCGGCATCCAAACGTTGAAGCTCTGTCGCGAGGACCCATGAGTCGTCCGACGGTGGGCGGTCACGCCAACGGATGAGGAAGCGGTAGGTAGCACCGGTAGGAGTAGTAAGTGGCTCAGCAGCGAGTATCATATCTGGATGGAGAAACGTCTTGGGAAACCTGGGAAACATGTCAGCAGTAGGAATAAAAGAAGGCAGCGTACCATCCGATGTTATACCTGCGGGGACCGGAGGAGAGAGATCATCCAAACTACCACTCCCCAACCCATTAGAAATTTCAGTGGAGGGAGAAGACGACAAAGAAACCAACTCTTGTGGAGGCGCAACAAACAGCGTCAAATCCGAGACATTAAAAATAGGGAGATACCCCATTCAGCAGGCAAATCCAATACGAAAGCGTTGTCACCTAGCTTCTTTATAATCCGAAAAGGACCGGCGCGTTTTGGAGCTAACTTTTTAACGGTGCCAGTTGGCATTCGTTCGGGAACTAACCGTACTAAAACCAGATCGCCGACCTTAAAGTGTGACACCTTCCTATGTAGATTAGCGTGCGCTTGAGAAGACTCATATTGAGCAGTCAAGGTAGCTCGTATACGTGCATGTAAGTCGTGAATATGTTGGGCGAAGGATTGTGCAAATTGACTTGTTTTGTATGTGGGAGGTAAGGGGACCAAGTCAAGTGGCACAGGGGCCTTATACCCGTGGACAATTTCATTCGGAGACATACCCGTGGACCGATTTTTAGAATTATTGTAAGCCAGTTGTGCATGTGGAAGCAGTAAATCCCAAGTGCCTTTATGGTCGCTCACGAGACATCGAAGAAGATTTCCTAGGCTCCGATTGACTACTTCCGTCTGGCCATCAGTTTGTGGGTGATAAGCCGCGGAGAATAATAATTTTGTGCCCATAAGAACCCACAAGGTTTTCCAAAAGTAGCTAGTGAACTTGACGTCCCTATCTGAGACAATAGTCTTCGGAACGCCACGGTGACTAACGACGTCTTTAAAATACAGTTTCGCAATGTGAGAGGCGTCGTTGGTCTTACTACAGGGGAGGAAGTACGCCATCTTGGAGAACCTATCCACAACAACGAGTATAGAATCATGACGTCGCAGGGTGGGGGGAAGGCCTAATACAAAGTCCATGCTCACGTCTTCCCACGGGACGGACGGAATAGGTAGCGGAGTGTATAAACCTACATTGGACTTAGTACCTTTAGAAACTTGGCACGTACGGCAACTGCTCACAACTTTCCCAACCATCGCCTTTAGTTTAGGCCAAAAGAATTTCTCCTCTACGAGCATTATCGTTTTGTCTCTGCCAAAGTGGCCACTCAAGCCACCACTATGTAACTCCCAAATGATGTGGAGTCGCAAAGAGGAGTGGGGGATACACAATTTTCCGTGTTTGAATAAGTATCCGTCTCTAAGTGAATAGGCCGTGATGGTCGTGGGAGAGCTATCCTGGGCAGATAAGTATGGCTCCTGAAAATCAGGGCATGTGGCGTATTCATCCTTTATGCGCTCGAACCCTACCACGTGGACTTGCATGGAGGAAAGTAAGAGGGTGAGGCGACTGAGTGCATCGGCAACTCGATTGTCGGTCCCCTTAAGGTGCTTGAGAGTAAATGTGTATTCTTGCAAGAAGGATACCCATTTAGCGTGGCGCGGGCTGATTTTGTGCTGACCATTGATGAATCGCAACGCTTCATGATCAGAGAGGATCACGAACTCCTTATGAAGGAGGTAGTGCCTCCAATGATGCAAACATCTAATGACCGCATAAAACTCCCTATCGTAATTGGAATAATTTAATTTAGCACCCGCTAACTTCTCACTAAAATAACTAACCGGGTGACCCTCTTGACTCAAGACACCTCCAATCCCGACGCCAGATGCATCACAAGTAAGCTCGAAGACCTTGGTGAAGTCAGGGAGACGTAACACCGGTGCTTCGGTCATAAGCTCCTTAATACGATGGAATGCAAACGTGGCGGATTTGGACCATGTGAATTCTCCTTTCTTCATGCAGTCCGTAATGGGTGCCATAATGCTACTAAAATCACGTATGAAACGACGATAAAAGGTAGCTAACCCGTGGAAACTACGCACCTCACGAAGGCTAGTGGGCTCGGGCCAGTCTCTAATCACCTGAACCTTTCCTGGGTCAACACGAATTCCTTCAGAGCCAACTATATAACCTAAGAATTCAACCTCCGAAACATAAAACGTGCATTTCTTTAGATTTAGATATAAGGTTTCAGTCCTTAAGGTGGAGAGGACTACTTTGATGTGAGAGAGGTGTTCGGCGGGGGAGGTACTAAACACTAGGATGTCATCAAAATACACTACAACAAACTTCCCCATATATGGCCTAAAGATGTGCGTCATCATCCGGGAGAAGGTGCTGGGGGCATTGGATAGCCCAAAGGGCATCACAAGCCATTCATACAACCCGTCCTTAGACTTGAACGCCGTCTTCCACTCATCCCCCTCTCGGATCCTGATTTGGTGGTAACCACTCCGTAAGTCCAGTTTAGAGAAGATAGTGGCACCCGATAGGACATCCAAGAGATCATCTAGTCGCGGAATTGGAAACCTATATTTTATAGTAATTTTGTTGAGAGCTCGGCTATCAACACACATGCGCCAGGTGCCATCCTTCTTAGGGGCAAGAAGAGCGGGGACAGCACATGGGCTCATACTCGTCCTAATAAATCCCTTATTTAACAACTCCTCTATCTGGGTTTGTAACTCTATGTGGGCAGTTGGATTAAGCCTATAGTGTGGTTGGTTGGGTAAGGACGATCCGGGGATAAGGTCTATTGCGTGTTGTATATCTCTAAGCGGTGGTAACGACGAAGGCAACTCCTCCGGGTATACATCCCTAAACTCATCCAACAATACTCGTAGCTCTCGGGGTAAATCTTCCAACACGCCACCATCAGTTTTTTCACTCAGAAGTACAAGAGCGTACATTATTCCCCCAATAAAGGGATCCTTCACAAATTCCTTCCTACCAACTAAACTCAAGGCTTTCCTCTCAACTGGGATGGTGGTATCCTTAGCCAACACTACCGGCTCTTTTGGCACAGTCGGTCTCAAGGTGACGATCTTGCCATTGAATTTAAACTCATAAGTGTTGGCACGACCATAGTGCGTCACATCACGGTCATATAGCCACGGGCGGCCTAATAACACATGACAAACGTCCATTGGTAGGACGTCGCACCAAACCTCATCCGTGTAGGATTTGAAAGACAGGGGGACTAGGCACCGTTGGGTAACCTTAATAGTAACCTTACTAATCCAAGCGACCTGGTAGGGGGTCGGGTGCGGCTCGACAGTCAAGGACATGCGCTTAACGGCATTCTCAGAAACGGCGTTTACGCAACTACCACCATCAATAACTAATTTGCAAAGTTTTTCTCCACTCTTAAAGATCAGGGAAAAGATGCTCGTCCTCTTCCAGTCGTCTACAGGACGAGGAGTGGTCAAAATGCAACGCATCACCATAAGGCGGTGATCGTCCTCCAAGTCACTAGGGACTCCGTCAGGGTCGCTCTCCTCTTCGGCCTCATGGACATAGTCGTCAGGGTCGGTAGTGGACTCTAGTAAGGTTATGGCCTTCGTCTTGGTGGGGCATTCATAGGCATAGTGGCCTTGAACACCGCATGAGTAACAAGTGGTGTTAGCCTTGCTAACCTTTCCAACAGGGATACGCTCACTAGCGGGGTTCTTGGTATTTCTCGCGGTAATCACAACGGATTTCGACTCAGAGGATCTAAATCTTCCTTTATCAGGAAAAGTGGAAGAAGAGGCCCCAGCGGTGGACTTATTCTTCGCATTAGAATAACGGGAGTGAGCTTTAGATGCTAGGTTCTTTTCAATGTCCAAGGCGGCATTGAAAGTCGTATTCAAGTCCGTGTGACCATAACGCAAGAGTTTCCGCTGAATGTCGGGGTGAAGTCCCTTTCGAAATCTAGATAAAGTTACTTCGGGGATCTCTCGAAGGTCACAACGTACCATACGGTCCTTAAGTTCTCCCATATATTCAGCAACAGACATTGAGCCTTGCCGAAGGGTGGCAAGCTCATCGAACATTTGCGTCCGATGGTACGCGGGAACGTACTGATCGGTTAGCAGGTTCTTCATAACAGCCCATCCAATGAGTGGGACCCCGTGCCCAGCTCCTAACCTACGTTCTTCATTCAGCCAATAGGTTTTGGCACGTCCCATTAATTTCATCCTGGCAACTTGAACCTTTTGGGGGTCCGTGAGGTTGTGCCATTCGAAATAGCACTCCATGTCTATAGCCCAATGGAGGAAGATCTGGGGATCTCCCATGCCATCATAGGTGGGGGCATCTATCTTGATAGCCCTCGTGATATCAAAGCCTCGCTCGGGGCGGGGTTCTCGAGGGGGCATACGGGGAGAGTTTCCCTCAGAATCCGAATCAAAGTTCGGTTGGTGCCGGTTGGGCTGCCCAGCATTAACGGGAGGTGGGGGTGGCCTTGCTTGATTTTGTAGGATCTGGGCTAAGGCGTTCCTAAGCTCTGTCATTTCGGCACGAAGACCTGCTATAGCCTCGGTGTTGGGATCACCATGCTCATTCGCAGCCATCCTAGACGTAGACGGGGTTGCGTACTCCGTTCCTAGCCTAGTGCGCATTCAGGTTTGGGAGGCCCCGGGCAAGATGAATTTTTCTAGGACTGAAGTTGTATTGAAATAAGATATTTTTATATACTCCCGATGAGAATAACACGTAGATCGTTAAAAAATTTTTTTTTTGAAATTTGCTGAAAAATAAAGATTTCAGCCCGCTATTTGCAGACCACAGAAAATAATTTTTTTTGAGTTCAACGATCGGATCTCTAACAAGGAACGCAGAGAGATGTTTGCAACGTGAAAGTTGAAACGACCGCCTCTGATACCAAATTGGTGTAGGGATGTTTGTGAGATGGACGTGCTTACGTGAACGGCGGACTACCCATCACAGAACATAGAAAAAATAAGAGAGTGCTCCGACCAAAGCGAACGAAAAGGGGTCGGTTGGCTCTCAAAAATACGGGACTCGATACAACGTCCTTACGACCTACTCTCCAACAAGCACACAACTCGCGCCTAGCCGGACTCGATACCACGACCTTAGGACCTACCTCTCCAACAAGCACACATCTCACCGCACCTACACAAGCATCTATTCTTTTCACAATAAGCCGTCAATCGCAGCAAAAAAAATATTTAGGAGCGGCGGTAAACGATAAGGAGGGATCAAGAACAAGTTGAGATTAACTCCCTTGTTAGCACCAAAGCGTGCCAATCTTGGAGACAAGTCAAGGCTTGGCCTAGTTTGTTCTCTAGCGGATCTTCCAATCCGGAAAACAAGAGGGTCAACAACAACGTTCGATTCAGATTTGCAAGCGGAAAACACTTAAAATCGCGGAAAAGACGGATGAATAGCCTCCACAAAATTCTCACAGCAAGAAAACACAAAGATAGGGAAGAGATTACCCAACCAAGAAGAAGATCACACAATATTTGTGGGAGAATCACTCTCTCCACGGTTCCACCGGTTTCACACCGAAGGGGGCTGCTTCCTTCTTCCACGGAGTCGCACCGAGAGAAGCCACGCCGGAGTCGCACCGAACGGGGATGGAGGAGGCAAGGCTTGGCTTCACACCAAAGGGGAGGAGGTGGCTATGGCTTTCACCATGGTGGCCGAAATTCCTCAAGGGGGTTACTTTAGGTTCTTTTTCCAATGCATAACTCATCATAATATCCTCCTTTAAATAGGAGTTACAAAAGAGATCCAACCATCCATGATGGAGATGAAATCTCATCCATCCGGGCGGTTACATACACACCAAAGGGTTTAATAGCACACCAACATGAAAATAAAAATATTACAAGCCAAATGTTTTAAGCAATTAAAATAAAACTAAGTAGAATTATTAAGCAAGCTTTGCGCGCCGCGGACGGAGGTTGTATCGCAGCTTTCCGTTAGCGTCCGTGGCGTTGTCATGACGCCGCAAATCTTTAACTTGTTGCGCCGCAGCAACCGGGTCATCATCAGGAAGTGTTGGAGGGGCCGCAAACAACCGGGTCATCATCAGGAAGTGTTGGAGGGGCCGCGCCATCAGGGTGACCCTACATAACCCTACCTAGACCCTAAGGGAAGCCAATGGGTCACCCATGACCCAATGGGGTCAACCCAGATGGTCAAATTGACCAGGTCAACCCTCATTTAGGTCAAGTCAAACTTAGCCCAAAAAGGGCTAACCCAAGCCAAGCCACTTCTCCTTAGGCTAAACCCATTCCCATGACCATCATAATCAATGGGCTGCATTAGCTTGTGAGGTTGACTAGTCAACCAGAGGTGACTGGGAGAGAGAGAAAGGAGCTCCCCTCCATGATAATGGAGGAGGAGAAAATGAGGAAGAGGAAGGGGAAGTGAGAGGCCGGCCAAGGAAGGCTAACAGCCACCAATTATGGTGTTGAAGTTGGAGACCGGGCGGTCTGTCTTGGCGGGTTAGAGACCGCGCGGTCTGGCGGTTTGACTCGGCGACTTGTAAACCGGGCGGTCTAGCAATCTTCACAGGCGACCTCTCTGCATCTCTTACTGTAAGCCGTGCGGTTAGTCCTTCTGTCTAACCGCGCGGCCTGTGCGGTTTACTTTGTACAGTCCGCTTAGCTTGTAAATTTTAGTCCCACATCTCTTATTTGTATTCTCTCTTCTCTCCTCCATTCTATATAAGGGAGGGCATACCTTTGTAATAGTTATCTCTTTTCGCTTATTCAAAAGTTTATTCAAAAGTTTATTCGGCTTGTTCTCTTCTTTTCGCTTCCTTTCTCTACTTTCTAACATGGTATCAGAGCACACGGTCTTTTCCTCCTGATTCTGTGCGCTCTCTGTTGTTCGCGCTTGTCTTCCGCGTTCTGCGGCTTGTTCGCGGCTTGCCTTCTCCTCTGTCCGCGCGGCTTATTTCTATCCGCGCGGCTTGTTTCTGTCCGCTGCCTGTTTGCGCGGCTTGCTCTTCTTGTTTCTCTTCTCCTCCTGCTCTTTGTCGCAGCGACCTGTTTCCGTGTCGCCGCGCTCCTTGCTCTTTCCTGCCGCTACGACTTCCTAGTCGCTGCGGTCTGTCTCTGTCCGCGTGTGTTGTCTCTGCACTCGCGGTTTGCTGCTGTGATCTGCCTGACCGTGCGGGTTGTTCCTTTCTTACCCGCATCTGGTCGCGGTCACCTGCTCTTCTCCTCTCTTCTGTTCGCTCGGCCTTTTCAGTCCGCGCGACCTCTTCCCCGCTGTGCCCTTGACCGCATTCTCGCAACTGCTTGTGATCTGCTGACCGTGCGGGTTGTCCCTTTCTTACCCGCATCTTGGTCGCGGTCACCTGCTCTTCTCCTCTCTTCTGTTCGCTCGGCCCTTTGCAGTCCGCGCGACTTCTTCCCCGCTGTGCCTTGATCTGAATCCTAGCCGCTCGTGTTCACGCGGCTTCTTCCCTTTTGTTCCCGCCGCGGTTTCACGCGGAGTCTTCCTTATTTAAGCGGCCTCTCCGCCTCTTCGCTCTTAGCCGCTTCTCTTGTTAGTCGCCGCGACCTCCTGGTTTAGTCGCGCGGCTTGTGCTCTGCACCTTGGTCGTGGCCTTCGTGCCGCTGGTGTGCTGTCACCGAGACCGCTGCAGTTTCTTCTTCCTCCCTTCATGGCTTTCGCCTCGGTTGTCACGTCTTCTGGTCGTGCACACGTTGTTACTCAGGGCAAATGGCTGATCGACACTGGTGCTACGAATCATATGACCGGCCATCTCCCGTGTTTCTCTCTCCTAGAAAAAACATGCTCGCTTGCCCCCAGTTATTCTCGCTGACGGCTCTTCATCATCAGTTCATGGCACATGGATAGTTCATGTCACCCCGTCTCTTCACTTGGCGGATACTCTATATGTGCCCCAGTTCCCGTGCAACTTATTATCTGTTACATCTCTTTGCAAGCAATTACAGTGTTCCGTCACATTTACTTCTACTTCTTGCTCTTTTCAGGATCCGGACTCCCAACGGACGATTGCTACTGGGACTGAGAGTGGCGGCTTATACTTCCTAGACAACATTTCTGCTTTTTCCACCTTCTCCTCCACCTCCACAGATCTTCTCCAATGCATCTCCGCCTTGGTCATGCTCCTCCCCGTCTTCTTCGTCAACTTCTGCCCCACCTTCCTCCTCAAAGTCCTCCGCTCAACTGTGAGGCCTGTCAGCTTGGCAAGCATCATCGCTCCTCCTTCCCTCCAAAGCACGTTCGTAGCTCTACCCGTCCGTTTGATCTTATCCACTCCGACATCTGGGGTCCTTCTCCTACTCTTACCATTGGTCGGGGTAGTTCCTATTTTGTCACGTTCATTGATGATTTCTCTCGCTGTACGTGGGTGTATCTGTTAAAAGATCGCTCCGAATTATTCTCTGTATGGACATCCTTCTATCTCATGATCAAAACTCAGTTTGATGTTTCTATCAAAGTTTTTCGGTCTGATAATGCCGCAGAATATCTCAGTCGTGACTTCTCTACATTCTGCATGCAAAATGGGATTCTTCATCAAACTAGTTGTGTCTATTCTTCACAACAAAATGGTGTAGCCGAACGCAAAAACCGACACCTGCTCGATGTCGCTCGCACCTTGATGACCCAGATGCATGTTCCTTGCTCCTATTGGGGCTATGCTGTTCTCCTTGCCTGCTACCTCATCAATCGCATTCCCTCCACGGTTCTCCATGGCCAAACCCCGTTCTCCATTTTGTATCCGGGCAAAGAGCCGTTTCATCTCCCTCTCCAAATCTTTGGATGCACTGCCTTTGTGCATGCCCCTTCTGCCACCCGTGATAAGCTCTCCCCTCGCTCCACCAAATGTGTCTTTCTGGGGTATTCCACCACTCAGAAAGGCTACTGTTGCTTTGATCCCGTCCTTCGTAAGCAGTTCGTCTCTGCTGACGTCACCTTCTTCGAGAATACCTCCTACTTCTCGGATGCCTCTTCTCCTCTTCTCCCAGCTTTTGATTCTCCTGCCGTTCCCTTCGATCCCTCGTCTCTCCTACACTTTCCACCACTACACCGTCTCCACCCTCCTCTTCCTCCACCTCTCTCTCTCCCTTCCCCACCACCCTCTCCCTCCTCTCCGCTGCCGTCGCTCTCTTCTCCGGGCCAGCTTTCTCTACCATGGATGCTCCGGATGCCGCGGGCCCGGCTGACCTGGATCTTCCTATAGCTCTTCGCAAAGGGGTGCGGACGTGCACCTTACACCCCCTTGCTGCTGTTGTTTCCTATGATCGTCTTACTCCTTCTCGCAGGGCCTTTGCACTGGCTATCTCTGCCACTGCCACACCCCGCTCCTATCAGGAGGCCCTTGCTATTCCTCACTGGAAGATGGCCATGGATGAGGAAATGGCGACCTCACTGAGCGGGGTACCTGGACTCTTATTCCTCCTCCCTTTGGCACTGATGTTGTTGGTTGTCGCTGGGTCTTTGTGGTCAAATTAGCCCAGACGGCACTGTGGATCGGTATAAGGCTCGCCTTGTGGCTAAGGGCTTTACTCAGACCTATGGGGTTGATTACTTTGACACCTTCTCCCCTGTGGCTCGTCTCAGCACAATCCGGGTTCTTCTCTCTGTGGCCGTCAATCGGGATTGGCCAATTTCTCAGCTGGACGTCAAGAATGCCTCCTTTATGGTGATCTTCACGAGGCCGTTTACATGGAGCAACCTCCTGGGTATGTTGCTCAGGGGGAGACACGAGTATGCCGGCTGCAGAAGGCAATTTATGGCCTCAAGCAGAGTCCTCGAGCTTGGTTTGACAAGTTCAGCGGTATTGTGGCGGCTGTTGGTTTTGTGCGAAGCTCTGCTGATCACTCTCTCTTTATTCGCAAAACTCCTTCTGGGCTGTGGTTGTTCTTGCTGTATACGTCGATGATATTCTTCTCACTGGCGATGACCAGGAAGGGGTAGCCCTGACAAAGCTACATCTTCTCCAACATCTGATCACTAAAGATATGGGCTCTCCAAAGTACTTTCTGGGGATCGAACTCTCTCGGAAGCCCGACTCCTTAGTTCTCTCTCAGCGTAAGTATGCCCTTGATCTTTTTAAAAGAGTCAGGATTGACTGGAGCTAAACCTGCCCGATGTCCCATGGCTATTGGGGAGGACAAAACCTGGACAGATGATTCGCCTCTTCTTTCAGATAGTTCGCGGTACAGGCGTCTGGTTGGTAAGCTATATATCTCACAGTGACCAGACCCGACATTTCTTATGCTGTGGGCAAGGTGAGTCAATTCATGCAAGCGCCCAGGGATTGTCATCTTCAGTCCGCCTTGCGGATCTTGGAATATGTCAAAGCAGCGCCTGGGAAAGGATTACTGTTTCATAAGAATGGTCATCTGAGGATTGAAGCCTACTCAGATGCAAGTTATGCTGATGACAAAGGGGATCGCAAGTCTACCTCAGGTTTTTGCACCTTTGTTGGGGGAAATCTGGTGAGCTGGAAGAGTAAAAAGCAGTCTGTTGTCTGTTGTCCAGGTCCAGTGCAGAAGCTGAGTATCGCAGTATGGCGTCAACCACTTGTGAGTTGAAATGGTTTGCGGGCTCTCATGCTAGATTTAGGAGAGGTGTACAACCATCCTCTACCTATGTTCTGTGATAACAAGGCCGCCATATACATCTCCAAAAATCCGGTATTCCATGAAAGAACAAAGCACATTGAGGTTGACTGCCATTTCATTCGTGAAGAGATTTTAAAAGAACAGATTTGCACTCCGTTTGTCACATCTGATAAAGAGCTAGCTGACATCTTCACCAAGCCAGTCTCCGCCTCGTTTCTGCATGTTTGCGACAAGCTGGGCATGATTGATATATATGCTCCAGCTTGAGGGGGAGTGTTGAAGTTGGAGACCGGGCGGTCTGTCTTGGCGGGTTAGAGACCGCGCGGTCTGGCGGTTTGACTCGACGACTTGTAAACCGGGCGGTCTAGCAATCTTCATAGGCGACCTCTCTGCATCTCTTACTGTAAGCCGTGCGGTTAGTCCTTCTGTCTAACCGCGCGGCCTGTGCGGTTTACTTTGTACAGTCCGCTTAGCTTGTAAATTTTAGTCCCACATCTCTTATTTGTATTCTCTCTTCTCTCCTCCATTCTATATAAGGGAGGGCATACCTTTGTAATAGTTATCTCTTTTCGCTTATTCAAAAGTTTATTCAAAAGTTTATTCGGCTTGTTCTCTTCTTTTCGCTTCCTTTCTCTACTTTCTAACATATGGCAGCAATCAACTCCTCTAGGAGAGAGGAGTTGATTCCAGCCATTTCCCGGCCACCAAGGGGAGGGTTCAGCCCCCCTCCACACAACCCGAGCCACACCTTTAATGGTGTTAATGGCCATTGAAGAACCAGCCTCCCCTCTCCCCCATTTGCCATTTAAACACCTTCAGGGAGCCAGGGGGATCATTTTAGAGCGTTTACCTGGAGGATACGAGCCATTCCACTATGCAGTTGCAGAAGCCGAGCGCCGCCGCCGTTGTCAATGGCATCCCGCCGCTCCTCACTCATCCAGGCCGCCAGGAAGGTCCTCCTCCTCTCCTTAACTCGCGGGTAGATCTTAGGACTCTTAAGGTTTAAGTTTCGGGCTCAATTGAGCCCGATCGAATCCAGGATTTCTCAATGTTTCGGCAAGAAATCTTCTTTCTATAACCGCCGGAAAACGCCTCTCCGGCGGCAGAGCCGCCGCCTGGCGATAGCCACCACCTCAATGGAGGTGTTGGTGGCGGTGGCCGGCCGGGGAAGGGGCTTGGATCGCCGGCGGCAGGGCTTGGAAGTGGCTCCAGGCGGGATGATTCCTGGCCGTCGGCTCAAGGAAGAAGATGAAGGGATTCCGTCCCTTTTGCTTCAAGATTCGTGCGGGCCTGAGATTAAACTATAGGAAATATTTTATATTAATGAAATTTTGTCACAGTTTTTGATATTATTGTTTTTAAACTTTAAAAATACTTAGGCTCATCTGGTGGAAAATACTTCAACATGAAAGTTGTAGTCCTTTGAGTCTACTTTATTTGTAAAATTAGTTTGAACCCATTTGGGTGTAAGGTCTGACCAGGGCACCCATTTTGGTGGGACATACCCTTAGGGCTAGGCAGTCATTAAATTGAGTGCCCACTCTTCACCCCCAGCCCAAATTAGCTGAAATTTTGGCAGATAGTCTATCCTAGATATACCTAGGTCCTGCCCAAAAATGGGAATTTTTGGAGAAAATATTTCTATAGTTTTTGTAAAAATTTAATAATTATTAAATAAATTAAATGGGTGCCCTAAACACCTCCAAACCCTCCCAAATTGTGGTGAGTGGTCCATTTGTTCACATTAGGTATCTGTATAAAATTTCATTTAACTTGGATGTGTTTTGAATAGGTTTTGACCCAACCCTAACTATACCTTAATAAGGGCATTTTGGTCAAAAGGTGCACTTTTGGTTTTGAGTGACCAAATCACCTCAACAGAGGCTGAAATTTAGGACACTGGCTTGTTATAGCACTTATCACCTCCCCATGGATTATGGGGTAGGGAGGAATAGATTTGCCCTAAGTTCCTAGGTCAAACCCTAAGGAGGGACCTTTTGGCCTTGTGTAGGGTATGAGTCCTAAACACCTTGGATGAACTCCAAATTTTGCAAGGAGGTTCCTAGGATACATAGAACCTTCTGTTAATAATATTAGCTAATTTTGAAAAGGATAGGGGCCCCAAAACCCTAACCCTAGCGTAGGACCTAAAACTTGTAGTGTAAGTTTAGGTTAGCTAAACATCTTGAAACTTAACCAAATTTGGGTAGTGAGGAGATTAGGGTATTTTGAGCCTCTGATAATTTACTTGAGGAATTTTGGACAATGTTTATAGCACTTCATTTGTAATCAATAGTAATGCCCTAATTAATATTTTGGCTATTGTGGTCTCACTGCCCATAGAAAGGGTATGAAACATGGGCAGAATTAGTTTTAGGTTATAATAATCTTGTATGAATTTTGTTAGAATTTTTGGATATCTATTTAGGGCATCTACTTCACAAGTACTTTATTTTGATTACATATTAAATAATTCTTGTCAGAGGACATTACTTACTGAAAAATCATGAAACTTGCTGCATAGTGTTTTTAGCTCAATGTTATCATATGAGAATTTTTGTGGAAATATTTGATGAATGATTAGCATACTTTGTTCATTAACCCTTAAATTAGAAAGTTCATAAGAAAATCAAATATAGCCTTATTTAAAAATGATAAATTATGAAACTTTTTCTAGGATACTTGTAGTCCGTCACAATCATCCCTGAATTTTCTCTGAATTTTTGGATGTATATTTTCTCTAGAATCTTTTAAAATGACTTATTGTGGGGCATCTTTGAAATTAAATTTAAAGGCATAAACCTTGCTGAAAAACTGGAAGACTTAGGATTTAGAGTTGATTTGGCATTTTGTAATTATTATAAATTTAGTGGATTATTATCTTGTTTGAATGTGGTACTTCATGTTCAAACCTGGGCCTTTTGGGACACTAGAATAAATAAATTAATTATCAGACAGATTAGGAAAATTATGGATTTCTGGATTTATGCTTCAAATGTCTTTTTAGCCCTCTAATAATTATCATAAGGGTACTGGATGAGTATTTCATGTACTTCCCTTTTTACGGGTCATGTAGCTTAAGTGGTCTGCATATAGCAAAACTGCAGGATTTCATTTGGATGTGAATTAGGGCACGTATGATGGGTCTTGATGGGTTGCTGTAAGGACAAGTGGAATGGGCTGCATCTATGGAAGATGAGTGAGTAGGTGTGGTTTTGTCTAGGTTTATAGGCGTTCGGGTCCGACGAAAGATCGTCCTACCCAAGGAGAGTTGGAGTCAAATTACCCTAGGATTAGCATATCGAAATATGAGAAATAATGGGTAAGGGAATCAACCAATAATAAAATAAGTACCTTACGAAAGGGAACGCTGGGCGTAATCCCAACACAGTTCCTAGTGCCCTTGAGAGCCCTTCACAGGGAATACGGGGGCAGTCCTGGGTTAACGTAAACTGTTTAACAAGCTGAAAAGTGTAACTTAGTAATTAGGGTTGCACATTCCACAACACTGATGGCACAAGATGTTGGTTAGGAGCTTCGGCTCGGATGGTTAAAAGGCAGACTTTGGGTCCGGGAGCTTCGGCTCGATTGTTGAGTCGGACGTGTTGGTCGGGGAGCTTCGGCTCGATTCTTGATTACGCTAATTTGCATGTGCATAACAAGAAAGGAAATTAAGGTGGTGGGTCTTCGGTATTGGAGGGTCGATGTACCGACGCCAATACATTGACTCGGCAAGTGTGGTTAACACTTCGCCATCAGAAGTCCGGTGCGCCAGCCGGCAAGAGTACGCAGGAGTCCGCTTCGTGCACCAAGCATTGAGGCGTACGATAGGTCTGACCGGTAGTGATTTACTGGTTTAGAGGTGGGCGAGGCCCAACCCACCGCTTCTGTCTGCCACTACGGAGGTATCCTGGGAGGTTACAGCTCCAAAAAGGGGGAACTAAAGGTCTGTGTGCACAGAGTCGGGTGTGTGAGTTGCACTTGCATGTCCATCATACCCACTTGCATGTCATAGCATAATCGTTACCCTTAACCTTGACACATAAAGTATAAGTGGAATGGGATGCTTATACTTTAGGACCTGCAAAACGACCCCTTGGTCTATAAGCTTGTGTGGGCAAGTTTATAAATTAAGGTTAATTTTTGATATATATATCCACTGTTGTTGATAACCGACACCCCAATGTATAAATTGGTATGGGACTTTTTATACGATGGGAGCCTTGCAGAAGACCCCTTGGCTTATGTGTTTTCACATAAGTAAAGGTTACTTTTCATATTTCAACTTATTGTCTTATTATGTATAGAATTTGCTAGAATAGGACCGCTGCCATTTGCTTTTGATATTCTCCACCTTCAAGTCCTCCCCTTTCTTCCTCTCCGCTCGGTGCCTAGGAGCCGTGGGGGAAGGGGCGGGGGATGATAGGACTTAGTCTTTTAGACTAACGGTTTTTTCAAACCGCATCATTTAGGGGATCGCGGAGACCAGCATGGAGGAGCAGCCCCAGAGACCGGTGCGCTTGGAGGTGGGGAAGTCTAGCTCCGGAGTTCACACAGCCGGGACTGTGAGTCTCAACCTTGAGTAGTCTTTCTGCTTCCGCATGAGTGATCTTTCTAGTGAGGATTTGATGTACCGGGCATAAGCCCGTTTTTGCTACTTTTATGTTTTATTTTTTTGGACACTCCCATCGTGGAGTTATATTTATTATGACATGTGATTCTCTGTGGACTAATAGTTTACATTTACTTCTTGTGCTACTTTTCTGTGATCGAACTGGCCGGCAGAATCGGCGCTTTGTGGTGATGACTCTTCAGGGCATGAAGGAGACACCGCAAAACGGCGGTTCTGGGCCTAAGACCCCGGTGTCCAAAAAGAAAAAAAAAGGGGGGGTCTTACAGTGTATACCCATTCTCTGATTTCCATGCTGTGCAGTTTGATCCTTCTCGTCATCAGGGTTTTTAGTTCCTGTTCTACAATAAGTTCCAGGATATACAGAAAGATTGGATCGGAATGCTGAAATGAATCGAAATCCACGTCAAATCCCGTATCAAACTTCATTCCATGTGAGATTGCTTGCCAGAGTCGCCATTGAAATCACCTACAAGAAAGACACAGAAACGGCGATCAAGTGCAAGGGAATGGAAAGCGCGGGATGGAGGTCGAAGAAAACCTAGATATAAGGTTTTCCAGAATATGAATCGACAAACTCCGCTCCACGAAAATAAAATCAATTCTTCGAACTGAGGTCGACGAAATAGTTTAGAGTTAAATAATTCGTCGAGCTCATCAAAAGAATTGAAGACAATTCATCGAACTTAGGTCGACGAATATCTTATGAAGCAAAGTTTGTCGATCACTGGTTGACGAAACTTGTTTCACTCATAGAGAGTTCGTCTGATCTCCGTTCGACAAGTATCTCCCAAACTTTCCCTGGTTCGTCGAACTCCGGTCGACGAACTCTCGAAAATTCGTTCGAATGCAGACAGAACTTAAACTAAGTCTTCTCCATTGATCATTCCCAGCTGATTTAGAAAGAAAGCACGATTTTTCTCATCCAGAGGTTTGGTGAATATATCTGATTTTTGTAAATAAGTGTAGATATAGACAAGCTTAATCTTATTTTTGTCTACACACTCCCTAATGAAATGATGTGTTATGTCAATATATTTTGTCCTACTATGGTGAAATGGATTTTGTGTTATGGCTATAGCACTAGTATTATCACAGAATATGGTTGAATTATTTAAGTTAAACACATAATCTAGAAGTTAATTTTGTATCCAAAGCATCTGTGAACAACAACTTACTGCTGCAATATATTCTGCTTCAGCAGTTGATGTTGACACTGATGTTTGCTTCTTACAAAACCATAATACTAGTCTCATACCCAGGAACTGACAAGTTCAGGAAAGTACTTTTTCTATCTACCCTGCATCCAGCAAAATCAGTATCAGAGTATCCACTTAACTCAAATTCTGATTTAGCAGGATAACCATAAGCCTAGATTAGGATAACTCTTTATATATCTTAAAATCCTTTTTATGAAAATTAGATGGGATTCTTTAGGGTTCACTTGGAACCTAGCACAAAGGCATGTAGCAAATATAATATCTGGCCTACTTGCTGTGAGGTATAATAGGGACCCAACAATGCCCCCTATAAAGTTTTTGATCTACAGGTTTTCCTGGTATATTAGAGTCCACAACAGCATTGGTGGCCATAGGAGTTTTCTTAGCTGAGGCATCATCCATCCCAAACTTCTTTAGAAGTTCTTTAGCCTATTTTGCTAGAGAGATGAAGATGTCATCAGGGAGCTATTTCACTTGGAGACCAAGGAAATATGAAAGCTCTCCCATGCTACTCATTTCAAATTTAGAATGCATGGGGTCAAAAAACCTCTTGCACAATTTTGAATCTGTAGAGCCAAATATAATGTCATCTACATAGATTTGCAGTAATAGATTTGGTCCTTATGATGTCTAGTGAAAAGGGTTTTATCTACAGTTCCTCTTGTAAATTTATGCTCTAATAAGAAACTTGCTAAGGTCTCATACCAAGCTCTTGGAGCTTACTTTAGACCATAAAGAGCCTTATTTAATTTAAAAACATAAGAAGGATAAGTTGGAGAAATAAAACCTGGAGGTTGTTCTACATAAACCTCTTCTTGTAACACTCCATTTAAGAAAGCACTTTTCACATCCATTTGAAAAACTTTGAACCCTTTGAATGTTGCATAGGCAAGGAAGATCCTTATAGCTTCCTGACCTTGCAACAGGTGCAAAGGTCTGATCATAGTCAATTCCTTCCTCTTGCCTATATCCTTGAGCAACAAGCCTAGCCTTGTTCCTCACAATGACTCCTTGGGCATCAAGCTTCTTCCTGAAAACCCATTTGGTTCTAATAACTGGATAGTTTTGGGGTCTTAGAACCAAATCCCAAACTCTACATCTCTCAAATTGGTTTAGTTCCTCTTGCATTGTAAGGATCCAGTAGGGATCTTGATCAGCATCATGAATGGTTAGAGGTTCAAGTTGAGAGAGAAAACAGGCATGCATCAAGTCTTGGTTGAGTTGATTCCTTACCTATACACCTGCTGATATGTCTCCAATTACTTGAGATCTGGGGTGATCCCTAAGTGTGACAAAATTAGTGGGTGGAGTTGGTTGTGCAATAGCATTTTGAATAAATTCCTCTTGTGGAATTATATTTGCTGTTGGTTGAGGCTCATGTTCTTCAGCTTCATCTTCTTCACTATCTTCAATGAATTGTGGAGAGGGATGAGTGGGAACCTCTTGGGTGAGGTTTAGTTCATCCAATGTCTCACACAAGTGGGGTACCTGCAAGTTGCTACTGGTAGAAACTTCTTTCTCCTTACAATACATGTTAGTTTCATCAAAAGAAACATGAATTGACTCTTCTACTTTTAATGTTGATTTATTAAATACCCTATTGGCTTTGCTTACTTGGGAGTATCGTAGAAAAACTCCCACTTTAGCCTTAGCTTCAAACTTTCTAATATATTTCTTGTTGTTATTATGTATATAACATGTACAACCAAAAACTTTAAAATAGTTTATTTTAGGTTTATTCGCTTTGAGTAATTCATAGGGTGTCTTGTTCTTCAGTTTGTGAATTAATCTCCTAATCAGGACATAGTTTGCAGTACTTACAGCCTCTGCCCAAAAGGTTAGTGGCATGTATGCATCAGCAAGCAATGTACCTGCAACTTCAATGAGTGTCCTATTTTTCCTTTCAGCAACCTCATTTTGTTGGGTAGTTCTAGGAGCTGAGAAGCAATGTACCTGATACCTTATTTCTCACAGAACTCATGCATAAGAAGAGACTCAAACTATGTACCATGATCACTTCTGATCAATACAATATGAGTAGAGAACTCAATCTGTATGGTCCAGAAAAAATCTGCAAGAACCTTGAATGTATCTGTCTTTGTTCTCAGAAAGAATACCCAACTAAACCTGGAGAAGTCATCCACTATAACTAAAGTATAGGATTTCCCTCCTAGGCTTTGTACAGCAATGGGTCCAAAAAGATCCAAGTGTAGCAAGTACAAGATCCTAGGTGAATTACTCTTATTAATTGATTTGAAACTAGTTTTAGTTTTCTTGCGTAGTTGACAAGCCCTGCAGAGACCTTCCTTCTTATAGGGAGCAGAAGGTAGACCTCTAACAAGGTTGTGCTTAGATAGCCTAGCGTTGTTTTTCAGGTTTACATGTCCTAGTATTTTGTGTCATAAGTCATTCTGATTACTAGTTAAATTCAGTAAACATATATCAGTTGTGGCAGAAAGAAAATTTACTAAGTAAATGTTTCCTTGTCTACTTTCAGTTAAAACAGTTTGGTTATTTTTATCAATAATAGAGCAATTAGATGGGTTAAAGTATACGTGATAACCATCATCACATAATTGACTTATGGAGATGAGATTATGCTTCAGTCCACTTACATATGTCACCTTTCTGAATGTGACAGCTCCTATTCTTACTTCTCAAAATCCTTCTGACTCACCACATTTGGCGTTACCAAAGATAACCTTTGGCCCCAGTTTGGACTTGTAGTTGAATAAGATGGCCTTGCTGCCAGTCATATGCTTGGAGCATCCACTGTCCAGGTACCAAGTTTGATCTACCCCTGTACAATTTTTCACCTGCAATACAAACAGTTAATGATTTTTGACCCAGGTTACCTTGGGCCCTTTGTATGGCTGATAAGAGAAACTAGAAATAACAGAAAATTCTGGCTGGAATTTATATCCTAAGGAGTGATATCTCCTAGGTGGAATGGATCCAGTCAGCCAATGGATTAAATTATTTACTAGAAGTATTTAAGTTTCTATTGAAGTTATAGTTTTGACTAAGTCTTCCTGTGTTTGACGAATTTATGTAAGTTCGTTGATTAGAGTTCGACGAATTGGGTTGAGATCGTTGATCTCTGCCCAGAGAATGAACATGTTCATACTCTGTACCCCACGTTTGTCGAGCTCTGCTCGACGAACCATACAAAATTCGTCGATCGCAGTTAGACGAATAATGATAACTATAGTTGGCGTTCAGAGTTCGTCGATCTGGGTTCGACGAATTGGCCCCTTTTCGTCGATCTGAGGTAGACGAAAATTGTTGAACTTTGTTTTTATTGGGTGTTTTCTATTTTTCAATTTTATCCTTAGTTTTAATTTGTTCAAGAATTTTATTTACCTTATATACTTGATCAGTATTCTTCTTTCCTTTCTCAGAAATAAAATTTATGGGTTGTGACAAGTGGTTTTTCTGAATAATAGGTGGTTCACTAGATGATGCACCTAATCCTAACTTACTTCCATTAAATCTAGCATTAGATATGTTGGTGATTGCTGCTAGTTGTTTGCTTCTTCCATTTAGTGATTCTTCTAGCTGTTTTGCTTTACTTAATTCATCTTTCAGAAGAGTGATTTGTTCACTAAACATGTCTATTTCATTTTTTAATTTATTGTTTTCAAAAACTAAGATATCATAGTTAACTTGTTTATCTCTGAGAAGTTTGATTTCCTTCTCAGAGTTGATTAAATCTAAACACATGATTTTAAAATATGATTTAAAAGATTTTGAACTATAATCAAACCATGATAATACCTGATTAGCTTCTGGTTCAGAAGCTTCCTCATTTTCTGAATCTCCTTCTTCTGAGTTGCTTCTTGAGGCATCAATTGCCATGAGGCAAACCTCCTTTACTCTTTCCTCTTCCTCATCTTCACTGGAGCTTGAGAATGTTGACTCTTCTTCAGTCTCACTCCAGGTCTCAGCCACAAACCCCTTTTCCTTCCTCTTGTGTTTGCTGGAAGAGGGTTTGCTGGTGTACTGTCTCCTGGAATCCTTTTCCATTTCTCTTCTCTTCTCTTTCTTCAGGTTCTCTGGACACTCAGAGAGAAAGTGACGAGGCTTCCTGCATCCATAGCACACCACTTCCTTTGTTGGTGTCTTATCAAACTTTGGCCTGTCATCTTTTCTTGATGACTTTCTTCTGAAGTCCTTGCTGCCCATCTTGAAAAATTTCTTAGCTAAGAGACTAATAATTTCTTCATTTGATGTTGAAGATTCTGATTCTTCTGAGGCATTGAAGGCTATGCTCTATTCTCTTCTAGCTGCTGGAGGTGTTCTTTGTTCAGCAGCACCCCTTGTCTTTATTAACTGCACATAAGACTTTAGTTTACCAAATAGAGATTTAGTTGAAATCTCATTTAGGCATCTGTCCTCCTTGATGGGCCAAATTCTTGTGTCCCATGAGCTTGGGAAGCACATCAGAATTTTGTCATTCACTTTATTGAGAGTGATGACCTTGTCCAGAGTTTTTAGCTCTTTAATAATTGAGCTTAATCTATTATACATCTCTGAAACTGTCTCAGCTTCCTATTTCTTGAAATTCTCATATTAGGATATGAGATTTTATCTCCTATCCTTCCTTTCATCAGCTGATCCATCAACCATTTGGTTTAGAGAATCTCAAATGGCTTTTGTTGATGTGCACTCAGCAACCTTCTAGAAAATGTCATCAGACATTGTTTGTGCCAATATGTCCATGGCTTTTGGATCAGCCATCTTGGCTTTCCTGTAAGCATCATTATAATCTGGAGGAGGTACTGTAGTCATATTTGCAGAGTTACTTGGAGGAGCTGCAGGTAGTGGAGGTACTCCTGTTAAGATGGAAGCAAAGATATCTTCATCAATAGAATTCATATATAGCTTGATTCTTGACTTCTAGATTCCAAACTTTTGCAAGTTGCAAACTGGAGGTCTGATACTTGGATAATCTTTATTCTGTTTCATGGCTGTGTTTCTACTTTAAAAGTTAAATGTGAATGAAGGTGATGTGTAGATCTAAGAAGGGATCTTTTGGTTCAAGATTTAACTTGTGCAACCAAATGAACCTGCTCTGATACCAATTGAAAGTGAGGGTTAGGTCTACCATACTCTAGAGGGGGGGGGGGGTGAATAAAGTATATTTAAAATTTGTTAGGTCCCTAAAATAGGTGCTGTTATAGTTTTTGCTGTAAACTGAAAAGGTGCAGTAATTAGGAAACTAGAAAACGGAAAATAGTAAACCTAATCACAGCCATCCAGCAAGAACAAAAAGAAAAAGATAGGCAACCAGACGACACAAGAAATTTATAGTGGTTCCCCAAATCTGGGTAGTCCATGTTGGAACACCCTATTACTAATTTGGGTCAGGATCACTATGTCTCTAGGAACCTTTGCTTGACCTCCTGTATAGCTTAAAAGGTCAATTAGAATTGAGTCTAAGGGTTAGAAGTCTAGGTTTGGAAGCTGCCCTGAAGACCAAGTTTTTCTGTCTGGAGACTAAGTCGGATCGTCGAGCTCAGCACGACGATTCGTCGAACTCCGATCGACGATCATCTAGCTCAACTTCGACAGATCGTCGAACTCCATTCGACGATCGCTGAGCTCAACTTCATAATATCGTCGAACTCCATTCGACGATCGGTGAGCTCAGGTCGACGATTTTGACTCTGCATTAGATCTTTATCTCTGAGCTCAGTTCGACGATCTTTGAGCTCAGATCGACGATTATCTTGCTGCTGTGTGTTTTCAGATCGCTGAGCTCAGCTCGACGATAGCAGAGCTCAGTTCGACGATTTCAGATAACTTCCAGAATTCAAATTCAAATCAGTTAGGAGTTATTCTGCAATTAATTCAGAGATTTGCTAGCCGTTTTCATTCAATTCTGGACCAAGTTTCAAGTGATTTTTCAAGGAATGCTTCTGTGGACTTTCCTCCAGAAGAGATTATGCAATTAAGAATGCAATCAATACAGACCAACGGCTATCCTTGACAGAGAATAATATTCTATTCTGTACCAGAGAATAAAAGACAGGATTTTTGAATCTCTCACAACAGAGCACACACAATACAGATTACAGAGACAACCTCAAAAATCTTCTGTCAAAAAGAATTCTGAAGAACACTCATCCAAGGAGATCAAGTTTTCAAATCTTCAGATCTCTTTTAGTTTTCAAAGTGTTCAAGGCCAACATATTCCAGACTCCAGACACACAACATTTCAGTCCCCTTTGCTGAAATCATCCATTGCTGGAGTTCAACCTTTGAAGGCCTATCACCCTCAGCAAAGCTTTTCTTCCTGAAGATTTCAAGGATTCAGGGGGAGCTTTGACAACAATCCACATAGTCTTCTCAGTTGTTTGAGAAATAGAAGACTGCCATCACTCTCTCACCCCCACTCTGTAAAGGGTTTTTCAAACTCCCTTCAAAAGTTTGAACCTGGTTTTTGAGCACCTTGTCAAAAGCTCATTGGTGGCAAGACACCTGATCAAAAAATCTGCTTTGGTTTTTGAGCACCTTATCAAAAGCTCATTGGTGCCCAGGACACCTGATCAACTCATCCTGCAGTGGATTCCTACCTAGGGTGGTAGAAGAGTGGATGTACCCAAGTTTGGGGAACCACTATATTTTCTTGTGTCTTCTGATTCTGCTTGCTTTCATTTTTGTTTCTGGCCTTGATTTTTCTGTGCTTAGTTTTTGCATAGCTTAGTACTGTGATTAGATTTATTTTTGCTTCCCTGCTCACACATATTACAACAATTGTTGTAAAAGTTTGTAGAAGTTTTTAAAGCACCATATACTCTATTCACCCCCCCTCTAGAGTATATCAGATCTAGTTGCACTTTCAATTGGTATCAGAGCCAGGTTGGTTAAACATACCATATCTGATTGGTTGTACAGGCTAACACCTAAACCCCAAGATCCCAAACTAGATCTGTGTTTCTTTGGTATTTTATTATTAGATTTTGCTTGCACAAATCATGGCCCAAAACAAAGATTATGCTAGCACCAGACCTCCAGTGTGCAATCTTTCCAAGTTTGCACTTTGGAAGGCAAGGATTAGACTTTACATGAATTCCATTGACGAAGATATTTTTAATTCTGTTTTGACAGTGTGTCCAAGACCCCCAGAGAGTACAAGTACAAATGCAGTTCCACCTCCATCAGGAACAGATGCTGACATCAAAAAATGGAAGGTAGCTGATGCCAAGGCTATGAACATCCTAGCCCAGACAATGTCAGATGACATATTTCAAAAGGTAGCTGAATGCAATTCAGCCAAGGAAATTTGGGACAAGCTCTCAGAAATAGTCTCAGGCTCAGCTGATGAGAGAAAGGACAGAAGATCCCATCTCATCTCTCAATATGAGAACTTCAAGAAGGGAGAGACTGAGTCAGTGGGAGATATGTACAACAGACTAAGTCTAATTGTCAGTGAGCTAAGGACATTGGACAAAGAGATCTCTCTGACAGAACTTAATGACAAGATCCTAATGTGCTTCCCCAGCACTTGGGATTCAAGAATCTGGCCAATTAAGGATGCCAGAAGTCTAAATGAGATCACCACTGAAGCTTTGTTGGGTAAGCTCAAATCTTATGAGCTACTCATCAAGAATAGAGAGGAAGAACAGAAGGCTGCTTCACCAGCCACAAGGAAAGAGAAGACCATAGCATTCAAGGCAACTGAGGATCTGCCTGAAGATAAAGCCACAGGCAATGATGAACTACTCAGCTTGCTGGCCAAAAGATTCTACAAGATGGCCAGAAAGGACTTCAGAAGAAGATCATACAAGGAGCAGGATAAGCCAAGGTATGACAAGTCCATTGGTAATAATAAAGACATCATTTGCTTTGGTTGCAGGAAACCAGGGCACATAGTTCCTGACTGCCTAGAGAACAAGAACAAGGACAGAAGGGACAGGAAAGAAAGAAGGAAGGAGAAAGACTCCAAAAGAAATGGCAATAGCAAACCTTCTTCAAGCAAAAATAAGCATACAAGGAAGGGGTTTGTTGCTGAATCCTGGAGTGAGACAGAAGAGGAGTCAGAAGCCTCTTCTAGCTCAAGTGATGATGAGGATGATGCAGAAGAAAAGGAGTTCTGCATGATGGCAATTAATGCCTCACAACACAATTCAGAGGAAGAGGAGTCAGAGTCAGACTCAGAGACCCAACCTGAAGAAGATCAGGTAATTAGCTCTTTTGATTTTAGTTCAGAAGATTTTAAATCTGAATTTAAAGCACTGTGTTTAGACCTGCTAAAGTCTGAGAAAGAGATTATCTCTCTCAGAAATCAATTATCTGAACATAATGTTTTAAAGTCAGAAAACCTCAAACTCTCTCAGGAGTTGGAGAACTATAGGGAACAGATAGCTACACTGAAAAGTGAGCTCTCTGAGGCCAAGAAGCTTGAAGAATCCCTTAATGGGAGAAGCATCAAGCTGATGGACATCACAAGCACAGTGAACTCTAGATTTAACAGTACACTGGGCTTGGGTGCCTCATCCAGCCAGCCTATTGTTCTAACAACTCCCATCAAGTTTATTTCTGACAAGGGAAAGGGAGTTGTAGAGGTTGCCAGGAAAAATTCTGATCTGCCTCAGAAAACTAAGTCCCAGCAGAAATCGTCGAACGTAGGTCGACGATCGCCGAATGAAGATCGACGATCGCCGAACGCAGCTCGACGATCTCAGGCAAAATCGTCGAACGCAGATCGACGATCTCAGCCAAAGTCGTCGAACACAGGTCGACGATCTCATATACCTGACCTCAGCCATAGTCGACCGTCGAACGGAGCTCGACGATCTGACCCAAGATCGTCGAACGCAGCTCCAGGATCGTCGAACAGAGGTCAGAGCTCTGGAAACCTTTTCAAAGGCAAATCAAAATTGAATCCTAAGGGTCCTTCATCCCAAACCTTTAACCCTTATACTGAATGGATTTTACCTCCAAGGAGATATCATCCTGAAGGATATAAGAGTCAACCTGGGATGTCTTTCATTTCTGAATTTAGAGGTTATCAACCTAGGCCCAAGGTAAACTGGGTCAAAAACAAATGAATTGTCTTATGTGCAGGTGAAGACCTATCCAACATCTAACCAGCAATGGTATTTGGATAGTGGGTGCTTTAAGCACATGACAGGGAATAAGGACAACCTCACATCCTTCAGAGCCAAGCTTGGACCCAAAGTTATCTTTGGTGACTCCAACTTTGGACAGACTAAAGGATATGGTGCAGTCCAGATTGGTTCAGTAACCTTCAAGAAGGTAGCTTATGTGGAAGGACTGAAGCACAACCTAATTAGCATCAGTCAGCTGTGTGATGAAGGCTACCAGGTGACCTTCAGCAAAACCTTATGCAAAATCAAGTCAGAGGACAACACAATAGTGTTGACAGGTAAAAGGAAAGGTAACATCTACCTAGTAGATTTTCTTTCAACTGATGTAGATATCTGCTTGTTTAATTCAGTCTGTAGACCAAATGTTTTATGGCATAAGAGATTAGGACACCTAAACCTTAGAACTATTGCTAGGCTATCCAAGGACAACCTTGTTAGAGGACTACCTTCTGGCCCCTACAAGAAGGAAGGACTCTGCAAGGCTTGTCAATTAGGCAAGCAAACTAAAAATAGTTTTAAGTCACTTAATAAGAGTGATTCACCTAGGATATTGTATCTGTTACACATGGATCTTTTTGGACCCATCACAGTACAAAGCCTAGGAGGGAAATCCTACACTTTAGTAATTGTAGATGACTTCTCTAGATTCACTTGGGTGTTCTTTCTAAGGAAGAAGTCTGATAACTTTAAGTGTCTGACAGAGTTTCTCAAATGTATACAGATTGAGTTCAATACTCACATTGCCCTGATCAGAAGTGATCATGGGACAGAGTTTGATTCTCTTCTTATGCAAGAGTTCTGTCAGAGTGAAGGGATCAGGCATACTTTCTCAGCTCCTAGAACTCCTCAACAAAATGGGGTAGCTGAAAGGAAAAATAGAACCCTTATTGAATCTGCTACTACATTGTTGTCAGATGCTCATCTACCTCTATCCTTTTGGGCAGAGGCAGTGAACACCTCCAACTATGTGTTGAACAGAAGTCTGATACATAAACTAAAGGGAAAGACTCCCTATGAATCACTCAAAGGGAAGAAACCTAAAGTTGACTATTTTAGAGTATTTGGTTGTATTTGCTTCATTCATAATAATGACAAGAAATATCTAGCAAAATTTCAAGCCAAAGCTGATGAAGGAGTGTTTCTGGGATACTCCATGATCAGCAAGGCCTATAGGGTCTATAATAAATCATCTTTGAAAATTGAGGAATCTGTTCACATCTCATTTGATGAAACTAACATGTCTTTCAAGGAGAAGATTTCTTCTACCATAGAACCTTTGCAGGAACATTCTCTAGTTGAAGATATGAACAAGTTACAGGTTGCTCAAGAAGAAGAAAGCAGTGAAGATGAAGGAAATGATCAACATTTTGAAGC
This sequence comes from Platanthera guangdongensis, assembly GCA_039583875.1. Taxonomy (NCBI): domain Eukaryota; kingdom Viridiplantae; phylum Streptophyta; class Magnoliopsida; order Asparagales; family Orchidaceae; genus Platanthera; species Platanthera guangdongensis. The sequence goes on from CM077150.1 coordinate 214,460,429, forward strand.
ACAACCTGAAGAGCCAGTTATTGTAGCACAAGAGGAAACAACAACACAGGTTGGTGAACAATCAACACCCCCTGTTGATTTAGTAACATCAAGAGACCATCCAATTTCCCAAATAATTGGATAAATCTCAGCTGGTGTGCAAACCAGAAATCAGGTCAACCAAAACCTGTTGCACACCTACTTCCTATCTCAAATTGAACCTCAGTCCATTCAAGATGCAGAGCAAGATCCACACTGGATCATTGCAATACAAGAGGAGTTGCATCAATTTGAGAGGAACAAAGTATGGGAACTAGTGCCAAAGCCTAAGGATCATTCCATTGTTGGAACAAAATGGGTATTCAGAAACAAACTGGATGATCAAGGAGTAATTATAAGGAACAAGGCAAGGCTAGTTGCTCAAGGATACTCTCAAGAAGAAGGAATCGACTACGACCAGACTTTTGCACCTGTTGCAAGATTAGAAGCCATCAGGATTTTTCTAGCTTATGCAGCTCACAAAGGCTTCAAAGTATATCAGATGGATGTCAAAAGTGCTTTCTTAAATGGAGACATCAAAGAGGAAGTTTATGTCAGACAACCTCCAGGTTTTATCTCTCCAACTTATCCTGATTATGTTTTTAGATTAAATAAAGCATTATATGGTCTCAAGCAAGCTCCTAGAGCATGGTATGAGACCTTAGCATGCTTTCTCTTGGAAAATGGTTTTATAAGGGGTAGAGTAGACCAAACTCTTTTTATTAGAACCCATAAGTCCCATACCCTACTAGTACAAATTTATGTAGACGATATCATTTTTGGTTCTACTGACTCCAAATTGTGCAGAAGGTTTTCTAACCTAATGCATTCTAAATTTGAGATGAGTAGCATGGGTGAGCTATCCTTCTTCCTAGGATTGCAAGTCAAACAACATGCTGAAGGCATCTTTATTTCTCAAACCAAATATGCAAATGAACTGGTTAAGAAATTTGGTATGTCTGAGGCATCTTGTATGAAAACACCCATGCCTACCAATGCTGTATTAGATGCTGATGAACATGGGAAACCTGTTGATCAGACAACATATAGAGCAATGATTGGCTCTTTACTGTATCTTACAGCTAGTAGACCAGATATAATGTTTGCTACATGTATATGTGCTAGGTTCCAAGTAAGCCCTAGAGAGTCACACCTAACTTTAGTAAAGAGGATTCTCAGGTATGTTAAAAGTTGTCCAAATCTAGGTCTCTGGTATCCAAAAGATTCAGCATTTGATTTAACTGGATTCTCAGATGCTGATTATGCTGGATGCAGAATTGACAGGAAAAGCACCAGTGGAACTTGTCAGTTCCTTGGTGACAGACTTGTCTCTTGGTTTTGTAAGAAACAAACATCTGTGTCAACTTCAACTGCTGAAGCTGAATATATGGCTGCAGGCAGTTGTTGTTCACAAATATTGTGGATTCAAAACCAACTCCTAGACTATGGTTACAACTTAGAGAAGTCTAAAATCTTTTGTGATAACACAAGTGCTATTTCCATAGCTCAAAATCCAGTCCTCCATAGTAGGACAAAACACATAGAGATTAGGCATCATTTCTTAAGGGATAATGTTGAAAAGAATAAAATTGAATTACAATATATCCCAACTGATTTGCAAAGGGGAGATATTTTCCCCAAGCCCTTGGATGAAAGGACACACACCTTCTTCCTAAATCAGTTAGGAATGTTAGATGGAGGAAGCCTTAAATAATATCCAAGATTTTGAAAGCTAAAAATTGACCAATACTAGGCAAACTCTCTGATTTTTCTTAGTGTCTAGAATTTTTCTGATCTCTGAACAGCGCTCGACGATTTGCCCCAAGATCGTCGAACGGAGATCGACGATTTCCAAAATCGTCGAACTGAGTTCAGCGCCTCTCAGATAGTATGAACTATCTCTTCCGGTCAACGATCGTCGAACGGCGCTCGACGATTATGTTATCTGAACGATCGTCGAACGGAGTTCGACGCTCTCCAATATCGTCGAACGGAGATCGACGATGTTGAAAACTCTTCAGATTCCTTTAGAAGCCTCGATCGTCGAACTGAGTTCAACGATCTTTCCAATTCTGCGTCGAACCCTAATATAAAACTCTTTTTTCGCCGTCGTTCTCTTTTGCGCTTTCGATTTCTCTGCAGGATTTTCTTTCCCTCCAAACAGTTCTACGCTTGGTCGTTTTGTTTGTTGAGTTTTTGCAGGTACAATGGCTGTGTCAGTTGCTGTCCTAGCTGCAATGAAGTTTGATGCAGGCTTTGACATTGATATAGAATCATTCAACACCACTGACCAGATTTTCCAAGACATACTTGGTTTATTCAAGGATCAGAATCTGTCTGCCCTCATGACCACTAGGATCAAGCTGGCTTCAGATGAGATCAAGGAGTGGGTTTACACTGCTCATAATCAAGACAACAACACAATAGTTGGGTTTATTGCTGGAAATCAGGTACCCCTGACCCCCACAGTTTTAACAGAAGTCTTTGGACTGAGAAATGGAGAAGATATTGCTGAGTTATCAGGAGAAGAATATTCTGACCTGCTTGCCAGGATGGGTCATCCAGAGGGAAACCCTAGCAAGCTATTCAAGAGGAATCTGTCTGTTGAATACAGGTTCCTGGCAGATGTGGTAGGGAAAGTGCTGCTGGCAAAGCACTCAGCCCATGATACTATATCCAGACATCAGCTCTGTCTCATGGGAGCTCTGGTGGACAAGAAAAATCTGAACTGGGGAGAGGTTTTCTTTGACCTCATCAAGAAGAAAATAAACAAGAGTTTTGTAAATTTTGGAAGAATTCTTGGAGTTTTCCTGCAGACCAGGTGCCCTGCCTTGCTGGTCTCCTCTGGAGTTCACATAAATGCCTCCAAGAGACTAACCTGTGCCCTCTTTGGAAAGTGGGACAGGCAAATAAGCAAGCCTAGCAGGCCCTCCTCCAGTGCTCCCTCAGGCACAAGGACTCCAAGAGTCACTCTCCCACAGGTCTCTGCTCCTGCAGATGACCTGGCTGCTGCTGTTGCTGCCTCTCCTCCTCCTCCAATTCCATCCCTTCCCTTACCATCCACCACTCCAGCTCCATCCACCATTACCATATCTAGCCCATCTCCAACATCAACTCCCTCTCCAGTCCCTGTTCTCCCCACACCAAAGGACCAATTTCACCCTCTGTTCTCCTACCCTCCACCTGATGTCACCTCTTCACCATCCATTCCATCCTTCACTCTTCTGGATGATTCCTTCATGGATGATTCCCCCTCATCTCCTCCTGAATTACCCTCCTCCTCCACTTCATTCCAAGACCTCCTACACCACATCATTGATCAACCAACATTCACTCCATCCATATCCATCCCCTTGTCCTCCATATCCACCATCCCAACACCTCAGCCATCCATACCACCACTCTCCAGCCCTCCACTTCCAGAATCTTCAGCTAATCCTATTCCATCTACCTCTGCTCCAGCTGTTGAGCAAGTAGACCTCTCAGCCCTAGCTGACAGGCTGTATGAGCTGATTGCCCCCAGGCTCTCTCTACTATTGGAGACCTCCTTGGCTCCTCTACACCTGTCAATGGCAGCTCTCTCTGCCAGGCTTTCCTCCCTCCTTCCTCAGGCAGCACCTCCAGCAGTGTACCTTGATCCAGATGTATCTGCATCTAGGCAGGGGGAGATGCCATATGAAGAGACTCTTCATGCTGTTGTTGCTGCTGTTTCTGTGACTGCTGCTCCTCCTCTTGCTGCTGCTGCTGTGCCTCCTACTGCAGTTCTTGCAATAGACCTAAGGTCTTTGCTTTCTGCTTTTGACTCTGCCTACTTCAGCTATCTGCCAGAGGTTAATGCTGTCCAGCCCCCAGAAGACCTATCCAAGGCACTGGTGCCTTTCTCTTGCTGTGACCCTAGCATTATCTCTTCTTTTGTACATTCAGTAATTGCTGCTACTGAAGATGTTGCTGCTGCTGCTGCTGTTGAAGAAAGGACTGACTTTGCTTCTGAAAATATTGATGCTGCTGCTGTAGATATTCTTGCTGCTGCTGAAGTTCCAACTGCTTCTGATGAGCCAATATCCAAGGATCTTCTGATGACAGAGGCCACTGAAATTGAGCCTGCTGCAATTTTTGATGATGCTTCTGCTACTATCAGTGAAGTTGTTGCTGCTATCAACTCTCCAGTTTCTGTTGTTGAGAGTGAATCTGATGTTTCTGCTGTAAGTGAGACTGTTACTGCTGCTGTCTCTGCTGCTGTCCCTGCTGCTGCTATCTCAACTTCTGCCTCATCTGCTGCTGTTCAACTAAAGAAAGATTTAATGAAGAGAATAGATGCTCTATATGATGACCAGAGTTCTGAGACTGATGAATTTAAAACAGACTCTTATGATTCATCTGCTACCATTGCCAGGAAAAGGAAGGCAAGGAGCAAGGCTATGAAAAGGGTTCCTCCTGCTAAAATCAACGATAAAAATGATATTCCTTACTACATTCTGCATGACTGCCCAATCACTGAACATTGGATGCAATATTCTAAAAACCAGCTGAAAGCCATGAAGAAAAAGAGAAGATATGAGAAGGGCTCTTCCCAATTCCAGCACCCTCATCCTCCTCCACCACCTCCTCCTGATGCAGGTGCAGGTGGAAGCTCTGCAAGTCAACCCCCAGCTAGAAGCCAGGCTCCCTATCAACCTCATGCCAGATCCTATCAAAGGGAAAGCCAATCCAGGGGTTCATATTCTAGGAGAGGAGGATATAGGGGTAATCAGAGAGATTTTCAAGTTTATTCCAAAGGGTATTCCAGGCAGCACCCATATTCTAGGGGAGGACATGTTTCATCTGATACATCATCAGGTCCTTTCCCCTATAAGCTAAAAGAGACTGTGTCTGCCAGGCCTCCTCAAGACAATCCTTCCAACAGGTATGAGCCACCTGTACCTTTTGAGGACCCTGAAAATAACCCAGCTGCTTGGACTGCCAGGTTAAAGGAATTGGCTGCACTAGATCAGATTAAGAATGCCAGAGAACAAGGACTAGATTCTTCCAACATTTCTACAATGTCTGAGCAAAGACAAAAAGAACTAGAGAAATATGGCTCCAGTAAATTCTTTGATGCTGAGAGATATATGGAATTGCATCCTGCTGCTGTGGTTCCCAGGCCTACAAAGCAAACTTATTTGGGTGCAGCAGATGACACCAGGTCCAACAAAGAAGCCCTAAACCCTAACAGAGAAATTAAAATGGTTAAAGGCAAAGAGAAGAAGTGACATTGTAAGGTGACAGTTTCTGTGAATTCTGATTATTATCTGGATGATATATATATATCTCTGTGTTTCTGCTTGTCTAGCTGTTGTTTTTCTGCTTAATACTTGTATGTTGTTATTTAAATTTTTCCAAAGTCTGTAAATAGTAATCCTAACCCAAATAGGGGGAGATTGTTGGAACACCCTATTACTAATTTGGGTCAGGATCACTATGTCTCTAGGAACCTTTGCTTGACCTCCTGTATAGCTTAAAAGGTCAATTAGAATTGAGTCTAAGGGTTAGAAGTCTAGGTTTGGAAGCTGCCCTGAAGACCAAGTTTTTCTGTCTGGAGACTAAGTCTGATCGTCGAGCTCAGCACGACGATTCGTCGAACTCCGATCGACGATCGTCTAGCTCAACTTCGACAGATCGTCGAACTCCATTTGACGATCGCTGAGCTCAACTTCATAATATCGTCGAACTCCATTCGACGATCGGTGAGCTCAGGTCGACGATTTTGACTATGCATTAGATCTTTATCTCTGAGCTCAGTTCGACGATCTTTGAGCTCAGATCGACGATTATCTTGCTGCAGTGTGTTTTCAGATCGCTGAGCTCAGCTCGACGATAGCAGAGCTCAGTTCGACGATTTCAGATAACTTCCAGAATTCAAATTCAAATCAGTTAGGAGTTATTCTGCAATTAATTCAGAGATTTGCTAGCCGTTTTCATTCAATTCTGGAGCAAGTTTCAAGGGATTTTTCAAGGAATGCTTCTGTGGACTTTCCTCCAGAAGAGATTATGCAATTAAGAATGCAATCAATACAGACCAACGACTATCCTTGACAGAGAATAATATTCTATTCTGTACCAGAGAATAAAAGACAGGATTTTTGAATCTCTCACAACAGAGCACACACAATACAGATTACAGAGACAACCTCAAAAATCTTCTATCAAAAAGAATTCTGAAGAACACTCATCCAAGGAGATCAAGTTTTCAAATCTTCAGATCTCTTTTAGTTTTCAAAGTGTTCAAGGCCAACATATTCCAGACTCCAGACACTCAACATTTCAGTCCCCTTTGCTGAAATCATCCATTGCTGGAGTTCATCCTTTGAAGGCCTATCACCCTCAGCAATGCTTTTCTTCCTGAAGATTTCAAGGATTCAGGGGGAGCTTTGACAACAATCCACATAGTCTTCTCAGTTGTTTGAGAAAGAGAAGACTTCCATCACTCTCTCACCCCAACTCTGTAAAGGGTTTTTCAAACTCCCTTCAAAAGTTTGAACCTGGTTTTTTAGCACCTTGTCAAAAGCTCATTGGTGGCAAGACACCTGATCAAAAAATCTGCTTTGGTTTTTGAGCACCTTATCAAAAGCTCATTGGTGCCCAGGACACCTGATCAACTCATCCTGCAGTGGATTCCTACCTAGGGTGGTAGAAGAGTGGATGTACCCAAGTTTGTTGAACCACTATATTTTCTTGTGTCTTCTGGTTCTGCTTGCTTTCATTTTTGTTTCTGGCCTTGATTTTTCTGTGCTTAGTTTTTGCATAGCTTAGTACTGTGATTAGATTTATTTCTGCTTCCCTGCTCACACATATTACAACAATTGTTGTAAAAGTTTGTAGAAGTTTTTAAAGCACCATATACTCTATTCACCCCCCCTCTAGAGTATATCAGATCTAGTTGCACTTTCAGTCCACTCTTCTACCACCCTGGTAGGAATCCACTCAAGTTTTTGATCAGGTGCCTGACACCAATGGGTTTTGATCAGGTCCCCAAAAACCAACTCAAGTCTTTTGGTTAGGAGACTTGCAACCAGGAATCACCTTTGAAGGGAGATGACAACCCTTTATATAGGAGGGGGTGAGAGAGTGATTTTGTCTTCTCTTTCTCAATAAACTGAGGAGACTTAAGTGGATTGATGTTTAGCAAAAGTTCCCCCTGACGTATTAAATGGTTCAGGAAGATTTGGAAGCTTTGTTGTAGGGTGATAGGTCTTCAATCAGAGTTCTTGATAGGCAGTGATGCAGAAGCTTCTTGACTGATTTGTTATTTTGTTGTCCTTGGAAGTCCTGGAGGTATGATCACTGCATGTCACTGTAAGCTTCAGTATGATTTTTTGTGTGAAGCTTTTCTACTACTGTATGAATTCTTGCAATCAGTCTATGTGCGTCTCTGTTTTTCTGACTGAGTATATTCTTCCAGCTGTCAATAATCGATCTTGTATTCTTCAATATCTTTTCAAAAATTTGAATCATCGGTAATTAATGCTGACGCCTTGAGAATAATCGGCATTGAATCATTTCTTCAACTGTCCCATGGAAAATCGGCAAGTAATATTCCTGAAGAAGACCATAATCAATGCTCCTTCTAATGGATACATTCAGAGAATGTAGAGCATTAATTACTCAGGAATTTACACATTAGAATGGGGACAGAAGGCCGAAATGGCTAAGTCTGGAGTCGTCGAACGGATAACAGAATTCATCGAGCTGAGTTACTAGTTCGTCGAACTGAGATTTTGTATTCGTCGACCAGACAGCTTCTATTCATCGAGCTGAGTTTCAAGATCGTCGAGCTGAAAACTTGACTATTGTCTCTTGCCAATTCTCTGTCTGGAGTTCGTCGAGCTGACAATTGCATTCGTCGACAAAAGTTCAACAACAATTCTGTACTTAGTTAAGCATTTTGTGTTGATTGATATTCTGTGAGTCGACATGAATAGTCTTGGTGTCGACACAAATCTTCTTGTTCCAGAATTCGTCGAGTAGAGTACTGAGTTTGTCAACCTGAGAAGTTGACTTCGTCGACCTGAGATCTTCTAACAGAAGGTTATTGTGAACTCGAGGTCCGAGTTCGTCGAGCTCAGAATCTTATTCGTCGACCAAAGTCTGAAGTTAGACTTAGAATGATCTGGAGTTATCCTTACTTTAGTTTGTTGAAGTATCCCAGTTTTCGTCGACCAGAGAATGAAGATCGTCGAGCTCAGCTCAGAGAAATATCTCAAGATCGTCGAGCTGAGAATGTCTTTCGTCGACCTGAGTTCGAAGAACGTCGAACTCATTTTACTTGGTCTTGAAATCTTCTAAGTCTTGAGTCTCTGATAGTCTTGTTGATAGCTGGTCCATCTGACGTTGATACTAAGGACTTGGCCTAGACTCTATGACACAACTATGACTGTGGTTATACATGTTGGGTCACATTATCCTAAGTTAGTGAACCTAGCCCAAATCAACTAAGGATCCAACAGTATATAGCATACACATCCAAATACTTTAAAATAAGTGATTTTAGGTTTCTTCCCTTTAAGTAATTCATAGGGAGTCCTATTCTTAAGTTTATGTATCAAACTTCTGTTCATTACATAATTTGTTGTGCTTACAGCCTCTACCCAAAAGGATAGTGGCATGTAAGCATCTGCAAGTAATGTGTCTGCAGCTTCAATCAAGGTTTTATTCTTCCTTTCAGCAACCCCATTTTGTTGGGGAGTTCTAGGAGCTGAGAAGAAGTGCTTAATACCTTCTTTCTCACAAAACTCATGCATAAGACGAGACCCAAACTCTGTACCATGATCACTTCTGTTCAATGCAACATGAGTAGAACACTCAATCTGTATGGTCATGAGAAAATCTTTATGAACTTTAAATGTATCTGACTTAGATCTCAAAAAGAACACCCAAGTGAATCTTGAGAAGTCATCTATAATGACTAGAGTATACAATTTCCCTCCTAGGCTTTGTACAACAATAGGCCCAAATATGTTCATGTATAGCAAGTACAAAATCCTAGGTGAATCACTTTTATTAACTGATTTAAAACAAGATTTAGTTTACTTGCCTAGTTGACAAACCCTGCAAAGGCCTTCCTTCTTGTAGGGACTAGAAAGTTAGCCTCTTACAAAGCTGTCTTTAGATAGCCTGATAATATTTTTCATGTTTACATGTCCTAGTCTTTTATGTCGTAATTCATTTTGATTGCAAATAATATTAAGCAGACAAATATCTGAATTGGCAAAAAGAAAATCAACTAAGTATATATTTCCTTGTCGATTTCCAATTAAAACTTTTTGTTTTTCTTTATTAGAAATAATACAGGATGTAGAGTTAAAGTGTACCTGATAACCTTCATCACATAATTGGCTGATAGAGATGAGGTTATGCTTGAGTCCTTTTACATAAGTCACCTTCTTGAATATGACTGCTCCAATCCTTGCTTCTCCATAGCCTTCAGACTGGCCACACTTTAAATCACCAAAGATAACCTTTGTCCCCAGCTTGGAATTGTAGTTGTTTAAGTTGTCCTTACTGCCAGTCATGTGCTTGTAGCAACCACTTTACAGATACCATAGTTGATTAATAACTAGATAGCTCTTCACCTGTAGAGAAAATAATTAATTGTTCTTGACCCAGGTTACCTTGGGTCCTTTATTTTGCTGATAGGAAAAACTTGAAATCACAGAAAATTCAGGTTGTGATTTATATCCTAATGGGTGATATCTTCAAGGATGAATTATCCAATCAGCCACTAGATTAAAAGGTTATCTAGATTTATTAGAGTTGTTGTTAAAGTTATGACTTTTATTAAGTCTTTCTGGGTTCGATGAAATGTTGTGAGTTCGTAGATCAGAGTTCGACGAAACGGGATGAGATCGTCGATCTCTGCTCAAAGAATGAACATAGTCATTTTTGTGCCCCAAGTTCGTCGACCTCTGCTCGACGAACAATTAACAGTTCGTCGATCGTAGTAAGACGAATGATTATTATATAGATTTGCATTCAGAGTTCATCGACTTGTGTTCGACGAACTTGCCACATTTCATCGATCTGAGTTCGACGAAATCTGCTAAACTTTGTTTTTGTCTAAGGTTTTCTGATTTTGATTTTTCTTGTTTTTATGTATGATTTCAGTTTGATTGTTGTTCATTACTTCTTTATTCTTAGCTGACACAGATTTAATGGGGGTTGATAATATGTTCTTCTTGAGAATGGGGGGGGGGGGTAAACTTGATGATAAACCCAAGCCCAATTTGCCATTTAGTCTGGCATTGACTGTACTTGTGATCTCCATCAGCTTAAGGCTTCTCCCATTGAGAGATTCCTCAAGTTATTTGGCCTCACATAGCTCTGTTTTTAAAGCAATGATTTGTTCATTAGATAGTGTAGGTTCTTCTTTTAACTTGGTGTTTTCAGCAATCAGAGTTTCTTGATTAGCTATTTTTTCCCTAAGTTCTTTGATTTCCTTTTCATAATTTATCAAATCAATACACATGGTTTTAAATTCAAATTTGAAAGCATCAGAATTATAGTCAAAAGATAAAAGTACCTGATCAGCTTCTGTTTTTGAAGCTTCTTCATTTTCAGATTCTTCCTCTTCATCTGATTGACTTCTTGAGGCATCAATGGCCATGAGGCAGACTTCTTTGGCCCTTTCCTCTTCTTCTTCTTCACTGGAACTTAAAGATGTGGATTCATCCTCAGTTTCACTCCAGCTTTCTACTACAAAGCCCTTCTCCTTCTTCTTATATTTGCTGGAAGAAGGCATGCTGCTTTGCTGTCTTCTAGAATCCTTTTCTCTTCTCCTTTCTTTCTTTTGATTTTTTGTGCACTCTGAGATGAAGTGCCCATGTTTCCTGCAGCCAAAGCAAACTACCTCTTTAGTAGGGGTTTTGTCATACCTTGGCTTGTCATCCTTCCTGGATGACTTTCTTCTGAAATCTTTCCTTGTCATTTTATAGAATCTTTTGGCAAGCAGACTTATTAACTCTTCATTCACTATTGAAGTTTCTATCTCTTCAGCAGCCTTAAATGCCAGGTTGTGTTCCTTCCTTGCTGGTGGAGGTGTCCTTTGCTCTGCTGCTTCTCTGGATTTAATGAGCTGCTCAAAGGACTTGATCTTTCCCAAAAGAGATTCAGTGGAAATCTCATTTAAGCTTCTGGCCTCCTTAATTGTCCAGATCCTTGAATCCCATGAGCTTGGGAAGCACATAAGGATTTTGTCATTCACCTCAGTGACAGTGATGTCCTTATCCAAAGTCTTCATCTCATTGATGATTGAGCTCAGCCTGTTATACATATCTACAATAGATTCTGCTTCCTCCTTGTTGAAGTTCTTATATTGGGATATGAGATTGGATCTTCTATCTTTCCTCTCATCAGCTGATCCAGCTACCATTTGGTTGAGAGAGTACCAAATGGCCTTAGCTGATGTGCATTCTGCCACTTTTTGGAAAATGTCATCAGACATTATTTGGGCTAGAATGTTCATGGCCTTGGCATCAGCAACCTTGGCTTTCTTTTGTGCTTCAATCCACTCTGGTGGTGGAACTGTATTGGTGCTTGAAGCTACTATAGATGTAGAGGCAGTTGCTTGAGGAGGACCTGCCAAAATAGAGTTGTAGATGTCCTCATCAATAGAATTCATATATAATTTTATTCTTGAATTCCAGATGACAAACTTATTTAGGTTGCACACTGGAGGTCTGGTGCTTGCATAGTCTTTGATCTGTGTTATGCTGTGAATATAAACTTAATAGAAGTAAAAGTCAGATCTAAAACATGATCTTTTGGTTTAAGGGTTAACTTATACAACCAAAGGAAAACTTGCTCTGATACCAATTGAATGTAATGGTTAGATCTGAAATACTCTAGGGGGGGTGAATAGAGTATCTTGAAAACTTAAAACTTTTTACTGTAAAAAAAACAAAACTAAGATAAATTAATCTAGCACTATCACATGTACAACAAAACCAAATATCGCAAACACAGAAACCTAGCTAGTACGGTCACAACAATAATAAAAGAAAAGGTGCAACCAAACGACATTAGAATTTTATAGTGGTTCTCCAACCTGGGTACATCCACTCTTCTACCACCCTAGTAGGAATCCACTCAGGTTTTTGATCAGGTGTGTACCACCAATGAGCTTTTGATCATATGATCAAAAACCAACTCAAGTCTTCTGATTCAGGAGACTTGTAACCAAGAATAACTTTTGAAGGGAGTTAAATAACCCTTTATACAGTGGGGGTGAGAGAGTGATTATGTCTTCTCTTTCTCAAAATACAACTGAGAAGACTTTAGTGGATATATGATGTTAGCAAAAGCTCCCTCTAAGATATTGAACTCAGGAAGATTTGAGCCTTGCTGCAGGGTGAGTAGGACTTCAATATTTCAGCCTTGACCAGCAGGTATCCAGGAACTTCTTTGACAGATAGAATATTTGTTTTCCTCTGAAGAATCTTAGGATGAAGCAGGAAGAAAACTCTTGATTCTTGATTGATGTTCTTCTTCTTCTTCAGCTTGTTGTTCTTTCTCTGGTCTAGGGCTTCTGATTTCTCTATCGTGTTATTTCCCTGTGTACTTTGTTCTCTGTGTTCAAGACGAGAAGGTAGAAGAAAAGACTTATGCATTGTATTGTCTTGTTGTGTTTTTTCTACTGAAGGAAGAAGAAGAAAATCCTTTTTATGTTTCTGTGTAAACTTCCTTCTGAATTTTAAATTTCTTCCTTCATTTCATGTTGACGACATGGAGAATATTTACATTGATTGATTTCCCCAACTGTCCTATTGAAAAACAGCAAGCAATAATCCTGATGAAGTCCATAATCAATACTGCGTCTAACGGTAATATCTAGAGAATGTTGAGCATTGATTAATCAGGAATTATCGCAATAAACTAAGGGACAGAGAGAGGGAAAGTCCATGTCTGGATCTACATAGAAATCATTGAGCAGAGAATAGAATTCCTTGACCTGGGTCCAGAGTTCGTCAAGCTGAGAAGTCAAGTTCGTCGACCAGATAATAGTTGTTCGTCGACCTGAGATCCAAGATCATCGACCTGAGGACAGATAAATGCTTTCTTTCGAACCTTGCCCATTATGTGCATCAAGATCATCGAGCTGGGAATTTAAGTTCGTCGACTAGTGTTCGAAGTAATGGTTCTTGGACTTTAGAATATTGAAGTGAGGTATCTAGAAATCGTCGTCCTGAGAACTAGTTTTGTCGACCTGAGAACTAGTTTCGTCGAGCTGAGAACTACTAACTGCTACTTGATAAAAGCTTGTTCAGGATTGTGGTCTAAGTTCGTCGAATCGAGAACATGAATTCATCGACTGAAATATAATTCCGGACTTATAATATTAAAGTGCTTCTGGTCTGAAAATGTTGAAGTAGATGATCCAGAAATCATCGACCTAAGATCCAAATTCGTCGAGCTGATATTCTAACTTCGTCGACTGGAGTTCAGTGAGAAGAATTTTGTACTTGGAATGTTGAAGTATTGTGTTCATAGATCGTCGACCTGAGAACTAAGTTCGTCGAGCTCAGCCCAGAGAATTTTCTCTGAGTTCGTCGAGCTGAGCACGACTATCATCGACCTGAGTTCGACGAACGTCGAACTCATTTTCTGAGTCTTTGAAATTTCTCTAAGCCTTGAGTCTTTTGCAGTCTGTTGATGGCTTGTCCATGTAGTGTTGACTCTAAGGACATGGCCTATACTCTAGGACTCATACATGACCCTAGCTTTACATGTTGGGTCACACATTCTAGTTTAGTGAACCTAGCCCAAATCCAACATGTGATCCAATAGTTTTCACCTTCTTGCCTAAGTTCACTTGGTCTCTTGAGATTCCTAGGGTTTTTGCATGACCTATTCATGACAAAATCAATCTTAGGTGTCTAGTTGTTTTAGGGATGTTAAAGAAGGTCTCTGTCTTACATGCAGATGTCCAGAATCCAAAGAGTTGTGTTGAAATGACTGAAGATGAAATCATCTTGGCTATCTTGGACAAGAGGGCAGAAAAATTCATTGTAAGTGGCATGGATGACTCCACCTTCTAGAACTTGGTGCACTGCAAGACTGCCAAATAAATGCGGGACAGTTTGATTATGTATATGGCAGGCAAAGAGGAGGATGATTAGGAAGAAGATGCCATTAGTTCATCAGATGGTGTCTATCTAGATGCAAGAATAGAGATCAGGGCCACTCTGTAACATTCAGATAGTGATTCAGAGGAGGATGATGATGAAGTAGATGACTACAGTTGTTATGGGCTAATAACCATGACAGAAGAAGAATCCTGCCAAGATCAGCCCAGTCCAGAAAAGTTTCATTCTATGTCTAGTTCTTCTTATTGTTCAGATTATGAGACCAGTCCAGATTCTGATGCATCCACATCCAGTGATGATGGTGACTATGAGTCTGAGGTGGATGTCAATCAATTGATTGACAAGTATGATGGAATTTTGGATGCTTTGAGAAGAAGCAAGAAGTTGGCCAAGATGTAGGCTACGAAGAATATCTCTCTACAACTAGCTGCTGCCCAGTAGTCTGAGACAACATCTCTGTTGGATCAGAAAGTGAGGGAAGTCAGACAACTAAAGGTCATCTCAATAATCCAAATTTAGACGATAAGCCAGAAGAACAAGATCATCTGCGATCTTAAAGAGAAGATCCTAAAGGAGAGAAAGATTGCAGTTGAATTTAATAAGCCCAAAATTGTGCTGCCACTTACTAACTCCTTTACCTCTCAAAAGATGAGAGAGGCTTAGGGTCTAAGTGGATTTCTGGAGTTGGCCATTCCAAAGGGAAAGGCAAGGCTCTTGTAGTGCCTCATGCTACCTTTTACATGGTAATCCTCCCTTCCAATAGGTATGACCAAGACTGCATGTTTGGTCACTAGAAAAATGGGAATTTTCCTTGTAAGCGTACAAGTGTAGCTTACAATGGAAGAAGGAAGGGCATGGGTTTGAGTGCACAGAAGGCTCTCCATGAAGAAGTCCAAATGGCCCACCATGGATAATTTCTATTTGGTGCTTCAGCCCCTACACTCAAGGAGAAGGTTGTAGCCTATTCTCAGGATCTTCCAGCAATAACCCAGACCAAGGGTAAGTCGGTCAGTATGGCGGACTTGGCTAGCTCTATGGCCATTAGTATCATGTCAACTGCAAAGAATACTACTATTAATAAAACTCAGAGTAAGCCAAGTATTTCTGCTAACAGACTCACCTTTAGTTAGATTCTTGATTAGAGAAACAAGAAGAAGGCTATAGTACTCCCCTCTAAACAGGAAGCTAGTTATGGCTTGCACTCTTCAAGGACTGTTCAGAAGAGGAGATATAACATCCATGAGTGTTGGTGTTATGGAAAAGTGGGCCACTTTGCCATAAATTGTTGGCACAACCCTAGTGTGCCAAGGGAAATGGTAAGTCTTCATGATAGAGCAAGTGTTAGTCTTCTTGTCAAAAATATTTGCAGGAAGGCATGTATATTTTTATGCTAATCAAAACCTAGGTCCCAATAATTATTGGGGTCCTAAGGTAAGGTAAACTTTGTTTTGCAGGATAGTCCAAGTTCACATACTCCCATTTGGTATTTGGACAAAGATTGCTCCAAGAATTAGACTGGAACAAGGTGCTAGCTTGAGGATAATACTCTAGTGAGAAATGGACTTAAAATCTTCTGTTGAGAAGTTGAAGATGGATAACTTGACCATCCAGTTCCTCCTACTACCCAAAATGAAGAGGATGGTGTGATGCTATGTGCATTCCTGAAATTGGATAAAGCACATATATGTTGGGTAAAATCTTTCAAGTGGTATCTGACTGGATAATAAGAACATCAGAATCCAGGCATTGAAGCCCTAAGATGTCTAACTAATGGGCCATAGTATTACTGCCACTTCAGCAGAATAGTGAGGCGAAGAACAAGTAGGTTGCACTCATCATTGAGGAAAGCACTAGAAGTGGCTACTCTGAGAGCAGCAAGGAAGAAGCACATAATGCTCAGCTGAAAAGTTTCTTAAGTGGTATCCTCTGCTGTTAGACTCTTTTGATGAAACAAGAAGAGAAATGTATGCTCAGGGTTCGGTAGTATCTGAACCTGTAGTATTAGTTGTCCATGTCAGTGGCTATAAATCAGAAAAAAAATCTAGCTGTGGTAGCAAAAATAGTAACCGAGAGTATGGTTGTACAATATCAGTGCAAACACTAAGAGAAAGCTAGTACAGTCTGGTAAGCTGGAAAGCTTAAGTCTTGCCTAGTGAGTTGGTGTCAGAGAATCTACTGCACCAGATAGATCATCTATACTGCTGAAGTTCAGCAATGTCTCTACGGACAATGCTAAAATTGAGGGGGAGATTCGAACAAATCTCCCTGCATAAGATAATGAAAGTGTCATTGAAATGACTATAGTTGCTTCAAGGAATAGTGATCCATCTGGATTAAGAGAATGATTAGGTCAAGATCTCCCAGTCCCATTTGAAGTCATAAAGTGGGAGAAGGCAATGGGAGATCGCCATGATCAAGAGGGTGTATGCTATGCAAGCAGAGATGGTATATAAAAGAGAATAAATAGTCCAAGTGTATACAACTAACTCAAATAGTCAGGTAGCTAGAGCTAAAGGCAAATCTATTGCTAAAGAAGTGGAAGAGGTCCGACTCAGCTAGTAGTGAAAGAACTCAATAAATTTGGGAAGATGCTCTCCAATGGAGACAAGTATGATCTTAAACCCATAAAAAATTTCTCTAACATAATATGTTATTATTGTAGCAAGGCTGGGCATGTCAGAGCTGACTTCCCAGTTAGATGAAAGGAGAACAGGTGAGAAGAAGCACCTCCTCCACAGGGTGCACGGAAGATATGAAAAGCAAGGATGGAACTTGTCTATTCCAAGAGAGTAGGCTAATTTCATTGGAGAAGTAAGAAACAAACCAATCTTGCTATCTCAACTCCGGAATCAGAATATATCTCTGCAAGGAACTACTATGCACAGTTGTTGTGAATCCAGCATCAGCTTCAGGTCTACTATATTGATATAAGTAACATTCTCATAAATCGTAAGTCAACTAGTTAAATCCTCATTGCTAGGAATCATGTCTCTTATTTCATGATTATGCATAAGGATTAGGTATCATTTTATTAGGGTGCATGTGGAGAAGGTAGACATATGTCTTGAGTTTGTCTCCATAAACAAGCAAGTGGCAGCCATCTTTGCTAAGCCACTAGATGAAGTCAAGTTTAACATCTACAAGGTTGTGTTGGGTATGTTGAACTTGGTATAGCTTCAGTTGCTCCCTGTAATACTTTTGTTGTATGATTTACTTTTCTTGTATGTGACAAGTATCCAATATGGTATCAAGACTATCAAGTCTGATATTTGATATCAAGACTCTCAAGTGATATCAAGATTAAGATGGACTCAAGTGTCCAGAAAAGGGAATGAAAGTTGATGCTTCAGTTGAGGGGGAGCAAGTCAAAATGCTCCTATTGATGGGGAGCAAATATAGAAGTTGCAGGAACAAGTTTAACTTCTTGTTAAGAGGCAACAACATCTGTAGTGAATCAAGGATCATAACAGCTGATTAGCATGTCCTCAGGACTATGCAGAGTATGAGGGTGAGATTGGTGGAAGGATATTCACAAAGATATTAAAAATCGAACTAGCAATCCAACGAGGCAAGTATTCCTATCGAATTATAGCTAGGGGACACAAGTGTCGTATTAAAATCCGGGAACTGTTGAGTAATCTTACTCACACGAAAACTATTATCTTATTGAGAGATTGTTTTAGGGTTTAAGAGAAAGCTAAATACGATTAAGAAAAGAAATATTGCGCTAAAGAGAGAATTGCTTGCGGTTAAATAAGAGAGCTACTAAAATCAATTACAACGAGGGGCTGAACAATGATAAACAAAAACACTCGATCGAGATTTACCTCGGCTAAAGTTGATAAAAAACATGCAATAATAAACTCTAACTTAATAAGGCAAAGGACCTTAACCGTGGAGGTTCCAAAAGCATCAACACGCTTCTCTCGAAGTCGTGCCCACCTGAGTTTAGGAAGGTCCGACCGAACTCTCGTCCAAATCGGAGGCCTAAAGCTCGCTTTACGCTGTGAACCCCACTATTAGATTTCACTCCAATCCTGGAGATTTAACATCTGCCTCCCTCGAGGGGTGCGTTCAACTCTCTTTACTCCTGATCGTTCAGCACAAACAATGAGCCTCTCGGCTAACTAAGAGTAGAAAAAAAGATGGAAAATATACATTGATAATATATCTCCAAACATGATTTTTCAACAGTAAATCAAAGGTCTAAGTCTTACAAAGAAAGAGCAATCTAGAGCATCATAACATAATCAACTCGAACCTCGGATCATCAAAATCGAGTACAAGGAGGATTAGTTACTCATGGTGAAGTGGATGGAGAGAGATGAGTAGAGGTGCATGGAAACAAAAATAGAAACAAGAAAAATTAAACATCTTATATTAAATTCAAACAGAGAGCTACACTTTAAATACAAAATATTACAATTGTAGGAAATGAAAGCTAAGCAAGCACTAAAATTGAAACTGAAATTAACATAAACTATTACAGAAAACTAAAATAAAAGCAAACAAAGAAATTAAAATAAAAACAGGAAGGAGGGAGAACACTAAGGGAGAAATGAAAATGGCAGCACTTACCCTATCCCAAAAATTGTATATTTTTTCTCATGGGTCGGGGCTCTATTTATAGAGTTCTTTTTCAGGATGGTAACCCCCCTGTCACGCCCGAGGAGGGCGTGTCATTGGGGCGTGATAGGTATGGGCTGACCCGGGTACGAATATCTGGCGGGAAATGATGATTTCTTCAGTACGAGTGACGTGCAATTATGGCGGCAGCAGGATTTTGGAAGAGTGGGACTTGTCCTCTGACAGCACCCGAGCTCGACGAATTGGAGGAGGGGGCTCGACGAAATCAGAGTAGAAGGAGGGAGAGCTCGACGAAATTGGAGGAGTTCGTCGAACACGAAAGTGAGTTCGACAAACATCAAACGAGTAAAGAAGGCGGGAGATCGACGATCGGAGAACGAAGAAAGAAGGGGGGAGATCGACGATTGGCCAATGAAGAAAGAATGGGGAAGATCGACGAATTGGTTGAAGGCTGAGTTAGTCAATTTGAGCTTGATGAAATCTGGACAGAAGGAGAGTTCGATGAATTTGAAGACGTTCATCGAACGTAAAAAGAAGGCTAGGTTGACGAATTAAGCTGAGCTCGACAAACTGGCTGAGCTTGACGAAATGCTCTCGACGAAATGAGCTCGACGAAAGGCTGTGTTAGACGAATTCTTCACAGAAGTCCAGTTCGACGAATTCTTGACAGAAGGAGAGTTCGACGAATTTGAATACATTCGTTGAACGCAGAAAGAAGGGGGATATTGACTAATTAAGCCGAGATCGACGAACTGCTGTGCTCGATGAAATGATCTCGATGAAATGAGCTCGACGAATGCCTAAGTTTGACGAATTATTCTGAGATCGATGAAAAGGTTTCTGGTAGCAATCTTCCTCGGGATCAAGATACACGCCCGGTGACAGGCCCAGGGAGGGCGTGTCAGGGGGCGTGTCGGGTCATTTTGGCCGAAAATTGAGAAAATCTACAAAAAGAAGAGAAAACATTAGTGGTATTAAAATATATGCAAAACGAGGTGAAAATAAAACTTTAAAAACATGATTTCTATATTAAAAACTAATAATTACTCTAGTAGTTTAAACTACAGAATGTATTATCAAACTCCCCCAAGCTTAAGCTTTGGTTCTCCTCAAATAAAAATATAAAAACTAGTTAACATAAAAGTGACTAATCAGGAAAATTCTAATTATGCTAACATAAATACCATGCGAAATTCTAAGTAGGGAGAAGGTGAAACATAAACCTAAAATAATTTCTTAAACATGGTTTAACAATTTATAAACTTTATTGACAAAAATAGATCATCAAAAATTTTAACGAAATTCTTTAAATAAATTTAAGCAAAGCAACAAAATGAAAAAACGCATTGAGTTGTTACTACATCCAAGGGACACATTATAACATTATCAATCAAATAACAAAAATCTGAATTTAAATCCAAAAATATACTATTTTACTTTTCTTCTTTACTTAGGTAATAAATAAAAATCAAAAACATGAATCAAAAGGACTTATTAGGACTGAAACGTTTAGTATATGCATATAATTAGGAATGGAATTCAAGGATAAACTTGAAGGCGTAAAATCACACCAAACCAAAATAAAGAGTTTCAAAAATTTTCATCATAAATAAAATATTTTTTTTCTTTTTCATTTTCTTTTTTTTCTTTTCAAAATAGAGGCCATAAATATTGTCTTTTCACTTCAAAATTGGCCAAACAAAAGTAAACACTTATTTTGAGCATACATTTTTCAAAAAGTTTCTCCAATCATATCACAAAAACAACCCTAACATAATCATGAAAATCTTTAATGAAACTCAAAAGGTTAGTGTGATTACATAGGTTGGAACATTTTAGCTTTGGTAAAAATGATACGATAAGTGGAGCTAACAATTGAAATAGGAAAAAGGCTCAAAAGCGGCTTAAATTAGGGAAAAAATTTTTAGGTTGGCAAGAAGTCTCAAACAAAAACAATAATGGCCTAAATCATTTTCATGCTTCTAAACTTATCTAAATCATTAGTTTTGAAAAATTTCAAAAAGCAAGTCCTAGATAATAAAAGAAGACTAATGAAATTATCTTGAAAATAGAAATAACAGGCGTCTTGGATCGTTCACATCTACTATGCTAATTAAAAATTGACATTACGAAAATTATCCAAAAATGAAAAGGAAAATAATGGATGAATTATTTTTAATAAAGAAAAGAGAATAAAGAACGAAAAACCCAAATAGAAATGCGAGTTTTAGAAAAATGTTTCACATTAACATGTTACCGCGAATTAGAAACACAACAAGGACAACATTTTACTTGTGAAACATAATTAGAAAAGTTGAATAGAATATTATAGTTAGCTTAGTCATTATAAGGAATATTGAGAAAAACAAAATAAAATGAAGGGGTACTATTGTAATACCAAAATCATTTTAAACTAAACAAATAACATATATATATTTTTTATTATTAAATATTTACTTTTTTGGATTTTAAGATATTCTCTTTTTTTTGTATTTTTAAGATATATATCAATTTTATTATTTTGATTTTTTTTAAAAGGAAATAAAAATAAAGACAAGAGAAGGAGGAAATCCTCCCGCAAGCTTAAAATGGCAATTGTCCTCAATGGAGAAATGAGAAGAAGGAGAGAGAAAAATTAAAACATAAATAAAAGTATAGAATTGAAAAACACGTACTTCCCCGGATTTATGCACCGCGAATGTTGATTGATGCCGCTCCCCCATGCTTGCATTTTGGATCACAGAAGCTTCAGCTTGTCGGAGCCGTCCGGGGCAAAAAGTGTAAAATAAAGAAAATAGAAAAATAACTTGGGTTGCCTCCCAAGAGCGCCCTTTGTTTAAAACATCATTTGAGATCGACGCAACAAAATAATATTGTCAAAACATAATTTGTCCAAAATAATATTAAAAGTTTTTCACAAAAATAAAAAAAGTCTTAAGCTAGTTAAAGTTTGGATCATGTAGAATAAAATTAATACAGTTTGGACTGACATCACCACAGAAATAAAGTTTAAGACGCTGCCCATTCACTTTGAACTCACCCTAATCAGGATGTGAAATTAAAAAAGTGTCATACGGAAAAACATCTTTAACAGTAAACAGCCTAGACCATCGTGATTTTAACTTTAAAGGAAATAAACGTAAACGTTAATTAAATAAAAGAACTTGGTCTCCATACTTGATGGTTTTTGGGTGCCTTAAGTGTTTTTCGTGAAAACATTTCGTCCGCTCTTTATAAAATATATTATTTTCGTAAGCGTAAGAGCGCCACTCGTCGAGTTCGTTAAGTTGAAATTTTCTAAGGTTGCCGAAAAAGTGGGGATCGAAATTTAAAAATCTTAAGGACCAAAAAGCGCGGTGTTCTAATTCTACGGGTAAATGGACACGATATTCCATAGACCAACTGATATTGTGTACAACCGATGGCGGTTTTGTATGTTGTACGGTAGGCCCATAGAGCACCGTCTAATCTGGTTGACCAGTCTTTTCTAGAGGTGGAAATAGTATTTTCTAAAATTCTTTTAAGCTATCTGTTCACTACATCGACTTGTCCGTTAGTCTGGTGGTGGTAGACAGTTGAAAGCTTATGCGTAACGCCGTATTTAATAAGAATTTTTGAAAACTGTGCGTTACAAAAATGTGAACGCCTATCGCTAACCATGGCTCGTGGACTACCGAATCGAGAAAATAAAATTTTCAAAAACCTAATTATGACTTGGGCGTCGTTAGTAGGAAGAGCTTGGGCTTCAGCCCATCGCGAAACATAATCTACATCAACTAAAATGTATTTTTCCCGAAGCTAGAAGGAAGAGGCCCAACAAAATCAATTCCCCAGAGGTCGAAAACTTCACACTCAAGGAAATAATTTTGCGGCATTTCATTTTAATTGGAATTATTTCCTGACCGTTGACAACTATCACACCTACTCACAAAGGCTTGCGCGTCTTTAAATAGGCTAGGCCAGTAAAAACCCGCGCAAAGCACTTTGTGATCGGTGCGAGGAGCTTGATAGTGACCACCAGTCGGTCCATCATGCAAATGTTTCAAATTATCTAAACATTCTTCAAAAGAGACACATCTCCTTATCACTTGATCCGCACAGACTAGGAAAAGATGCGGGTCCTCCCAAAAATAGTTCGTCAACTTAAAAAAGAATTTCTTCTTTTGCTGAGAGGAGAACTATTTCGGGAGGAAACGAGCCACTAAATATTTGGCGATGTGTGCAAGCCAAGGAGAGGGGGATGTGTTAATTAAAAGCAGCTTCTCATCGTGGAAGAAATCATTAAAAGATTTTTCATCTAATTTTTTTATATAAGGATTATCTAATCGTGAGAGATGGTTGGCGACCAAATTCTCGGATCCTCGCTTATCACTGATTTCTAAGTCAAACTCCTGGAGGAGTAAGACCCAGCGAATCAGGCGCGGCTTGGCATCCGTCTTAGCAAGAAGAGACTTGAGGGTCGAGTGGTCCTTAAAAACGATAATTTTGGAAAGCTTAATATAATGATGGAATTTATCAAAAGTGAAAACAATAGCTAGGAGCTCCTTCGAGGTTGTGGTATAATTATCTTGTGATGATGTAAGTGTTTTACTTGCATAATAGATGGTGATGTAGGCCCTATCTTTAAAGATCCTACACGGACGGCATGACAACGACTCTCGCAGCTCTCAACGCTCTCTAACCCGCACACTATGAAAATGCAGCTGACACAATGATTTTATTTATTTTCTCGCGCTAACATACAGATAGCCGATCCGCAAAAGGAACGGAGAATGGCTATAGGCCAAAATCCGTTTTCGGCTAAAGGGAATAATATTGATTCCGACGAGCTTGGAGTTATACAAAAATATATCCACCAAGAAAAATTCACGGATTCGGAAAATGGTAGGATCTATCCCAACTAAAACAAAGAAGCAAGGATCGCCACTCCTCTTGAAAGATCTTCGGAAAACCCAATGAAAACGACAAACTATTAAAAGTAATACCGCGAAAATTAACGATTTCAAATTCCATGCAAAAATCGTCCACCACAAGAACTAACTAAGAAAAGAAATCTCTTGAGTAGATAGTTTCGTTACCCCGCTCGGAAAAGTAGATTCGAGATGTTTGGATCCACAAGAGACAATCTCTTTCCTTGGATGCGGCGGGAGATGCACCAAGGATGAAGAACTCGTTCGTCTTTCCCGTTTCTCGCCGTAGAAGTTCGCCGTTGGACTTTTATTCCTTGCACTTGACTCCTCAAATCAAAGGAGGCTGAAAAATTAATAGGTGGAGAAAGGCACGTTGGTGGAGGTATTGAAGGATGGAAAGAGAGGAGGAGAGGGAGGAGATGGGCGGCCGAGAGCTTGGGTGAAGGGGGCGGCCGAGTGGATGAAGGAGAGAGACCCCTAAGGGGGGGAGGGGGGAGGGGGGTGGCAATAGAGAGAGAGGAGAGGAGAGAATTAGGTTTAGGTATTTTGGGTTCTCAATTCATTCATAAAAACTAAATGAAAAATATAATAGTCATGGCCTTTTATAAGGCTTACATCAAAAAAAGCTATGAGCATCCCAATAACAGTGGCTAAACGCAGACCAACATGAAAAATGTCAAAAATTAAACATTAGCTCATAAACTAGCAAGCTAAAATTAATATCAATAATAACTCTTTTTGCGTTGGTGAAGATTGTAGCAATGGCCGCTGCGGCGCCGCAAATCCTTGGCCGGTGGATCAACATCTTCATCTTCCGCCAATATCCTGCGATCACCATGAACACCCAGTGAGCCAGCGTCGTCATCTTTACCACCAATTAGTCCGTCATGATGGCCGTCACCATCAATCCTCCCCCGCTCAAAAGGACTCATCACCGAGGAGTGGGCGGGAAAGTAATGGTGCAAGAGATATGCATCCAGAAGATCCACCTGTGCAGCAGAGAGCCAAGTGTCGTCCGAAGCAGGACGACCACACCACCTTATCAAAAACCTGTGAATGTCACCGTCGGGAGTGGGAAACATTGCGTCCTGTAAAATCCTGTCAGGCAAGAAATCGGTCTGGGGGAACCATGGAAATGTGTTAGGCGAAGAAGAAAAACAAGTTGTGTCATCAGTAGGAAACATACCTCCCGGAGAATCCAAAGGAGAGAGCGATCCAAAAACAAGCTCACCCCCACCCCATTAGACGATATAGTGGAAATATTAAACGGAGAGACAGAAAGTTCAGGAGGTGGAGCGACATAAAGCGTTAAATCCAAAATGTTAAAAACAGGAGAGACTCCCAAATTAGCGGGTAACTTTAATAAATATGCATTTTCTCCTAGCTTCTTCAAAACTCGAAAAGGACCGGCTCTCTTATTCGCTAATTTCTTTATGGTCCCCGAAGGTAGCCGTTCAGGGATAAGTCGAACCATTACCAAATCACCAATATTCAAGGAGACTGCTCGCCTATGTATGTTAGCATTCGATTGATAAATATCATATTGGTGAGCTAACGTCTTGCCAATGTGCTCATGGAGAGCGTGAACATGCGAGGCGAAGTCCTGTGCAAATTGACTGGATTTAAAAGTTGGAGGTAACAGAACCAAGTCAAAAGGCACGGGCGCCTTATATCCATGCACTATCTCATTCGGAGATAAACCGGTGGACCTATTCTTAGAATTATTGTACGCTAATTGAGCATGCGGAAGAATAAGGTCCCACGTACCCTTATAATCACCCACTAAACAACGAAGAAAACCTCCCAAGCTACGGTTAACTACTTCCGTTTGCCCATCCGTTTGGGGATGATAGGCCGATGAAAACATAAGTTTAGTACCCAAGAGCTTCCAAAGGGTTTTCCAGAAATAACTATTAAATTTAACATCCCTATCACTCTCTATCGTTTTGGGGATGCCCCGATGTGCCACGACCTCTTTGAAATACAATTTGGCGACATGTGAAGCATCGTTAGTGTTATGACATGTGATAAAATAGGCCATTTTGGAGAAACGGTCCACGACGACCAGAATGGAATCATGTCGCCTAAAAGTCAGAGGTAGTCCCAATATAAAGTCCATGCTAACATCCATCGATGGTACAGACGGGATCGGAAGGGGCGTGTAAATACCCACGTTGGTCTTGTTACCCTTTGCCAATTGACATACGCGGCAACTGCCTACGATTTTATTGACCATTGGTTTGAGGCCCGGCCAAAAGAATTTGTCCTCTACAAGTGCTATCGTTTTGTCTCGACCGAAATGTCCGCCTAGCCCTCCACTATGTAACTGCCAAATAATAAAATGACGTAACGATGAGCGTGGAATACATAACTGCATATGTTTAAATAAATACCTGTCACGGAGGTAGAATGCCGAGATAGTGGACGGGGAATTGTCCTGAGCGGTGAAGTATATATCCTTAAAGTCCGGGCATTGAGCATATTCATCTTTAATTCTTTCAAATCCTATGACCGTTACCTCCATGGTAGATAGTAATTAGGTGACCCAACTAAGAGCGTCCTCCACACGATTTAACGTACCCTTAAGGTGCTTGATAATGAATGTGTACTCCTGCAGGTAGGAGACCCATTTGGCCTGCCGAGGACTGATTTTACTTTGGGAGTTTACGAATTTTAGCGCCTCATGGTCAGATAATATCACGAATTCTTTCGAAATTAGATAGTGTCGCCAATGTTGGAGACAACATATTACGGCATAGAACTCGCGATCATAATTGAAATAATTTAACTTTGGAACGACTAATTTTTCGCTAAAATACCCGAGCGGATGTCCCTCCTGGCTTAAAACTCCTCTGATTCCTATCCCTGATGCGTCACAGGATAATTCGAACACCATATTAAAATCCGGCAACCGGAGTAGCGGGGCTTCGAACATCCGTTCCTTAATCATTTGAAAGGCACTAGTGGCCGCTTTTGTCCAACTAAAATCACCCTTCTTCATGCATTCAGTGATTGGCGCCATGATACTACTAAAATTTCGAATGAACCTGCGATAAAACGTGGCCAACCCATGGAAACTTCTAACTTCCCGCATATTTTTAGGTTCCGGCCATTCTCTAATAATTTGGACCTTTTTTGGGTCAACATGAATACCTTCGGAACTTACTATGTATCCTAGGAATTCCATGGAGGTCACACCAAACGTGCACTTTTTAAGATTAATAAATAATTTTTTCTTGGCGCAGTGTTGTAAGGATGGTCCTTAGGTGAGTTTCATGATCCATCTGCGAGAGGCTAAATACTAATATATCATCGAAATAGACCACTAAAAATTTTCGGATGTATGGTTTAAATACTTGGGTCATCAATCGTGAGAATGTACTTGGCCCGTTGGTAAGCCACTCTCCAAGCACTAACCACTCATAGAGTCCATCCTTATACTTAAATGTCGTTTTCCATTCGTCCCCTTCCCGTATGCTTATTTGATGATAACCGCTTTTAAGATCCAATTTTGAAAATATGGCGGCTCCTGAGAGCATATCTAATAAATCGTCCAAACGGGAATGAGAAACCTATATTTGACAGTGATTTTTTTTTATGGCTCGATAGTCTACACATAATCTCCAAGATTTATCTTTCTTCGGGACCAAAAGGGCAGGGAAGGCACATGGGCACTTACTATGGCGGATAAATCCCTTTGCTAGTAAGTCGGAAATCAAGATTTGTTTCTCGTCATGCGCGAAGGGATTGAGCCGGTAATTGGGAAGGTTAGGCAAATAGGAGCCTGGGACGAAATCAATTTCGTGCTGTATATCCCTCATGGATGGCTCTCAGATGGTAAGTCCACCGGATAGACGTCCTTATATTCTTCCAATAACATTCGCAGGGATAACGACAAATTCTCTAAAGAGGGTGAATCTTCCTTAGCTTGGAGGCATACTAGTGTATAGATGACGCCATTCAAGAAGGTCTCGCGCTCTAACTCTTTCTTGCTTATTAGGCTAATAGTTTTCTATTCCACCGGCACAATTGTGTCTTTGGAGGCACTCGACGATTCCTTAGGCAGTGTAGGTTTAAGAACAATGGTCTTACCATTGAACTTGAACTCGTAGGTGTTGGCTCGTCCGAAATGGGTCACGTCGTAATCATAAAGCCACGGGCGCCCTAGTAGTACATGACAAACATCCATGGGGATGACGCCGCACCACACCTTATCGATATAGCTCTTCACCATAAGGGGAACTAAACACCGCTTAGATACCGCGATTGACATTTTGTTTACCCATGCTATTTTATACTGATGGGGGTGCGGTTCGGGGACTAAGTGCATACGAGTGACGGCATTTTCCGAAATGACATTCATGTAACTTCCGCTGTCTATTATTAATTTGCACCACTTTTCATCGCTTTCAAAATTTAATGAGAAGATCTTCGCCCTATTATATTCATCCAACGCACGCGGTGTGGCCAGAATACACCTCATAACCATCATAAAAGAATCATCTTCGATATCACTCGGCTTGGCATCCGATTCACCGCCAGCTTCATAGACGAGCTCGGCAGGCTCAGCCGTGGAATCTAAAAGTGCCAGTGGTTTACTCCTAGTGGGGCACTCACTAGAGTAGTGCCCTTGGATTCTGCACGAATAACATGTGGCATTAGTCTTATTAATTCTTCCTACTAGAACTCTCTCGCCATTGGGGTTTTTATTGTTCCTAGCGGTAATTACTGTGGAGCTTGAGTCAGTCAATCGGAACTTTCCTTTGTCCCGCATGGAGGACGAGGGTGGCGGTCCTAAAATAGATTTTCTTTTCTGGAAAGCTCGTCCCTTGGACTTGTATGCATTATGCTTTTCAATATCCAAAGCTGCGTTAAAGGTCGTGTTAAGGTCTGTGTGACCATATCGCAAAAGCTTGCATTGGATGTCTGGATTGAGTCCCTTACGAAAACGGGAGAGTGTAACTTCGGGCATTTCTCTAACGTCGAACGTACCATCATGTCCTTAAGGATACCCATGTAATCCACTACCGAGCGGCTCCCCTGGCGAAGGGTGGCTAACTCGTCAAACATTTGAGTTCGGTGATACACGGGGACATATTGGTCAGTCAAAAGTGCTTTCATGGCATTCCACCCAATTGGGGGTAATCCGTTCACGGTACCTAATCGTCGCTCTTCATTCAACCAGAACGTTTTGGCTCTACCCATAAGCTTCATCCGCGCAACTCGCACCTTCTCTCCGTTTTCAGGTTGCGCCATTCAAAATAGCACTCTATCTCCATGATCTAGTCTAAAAAAATTTGTGGTTCACCCATACCATCGTATGATGGTGGGTCAATCTTAACGGCTCTAGCTAGATCGAACTCATAAGGGGCTCGAGGCGTATGCCCATCGTCCTGATCCTGAAATTGGTTGTGTCTATCATCGCGTTGGTGGGCGGCCTCGGGTTGGGGACCCGGCCGGTTTATCCCAACGGCGGGATTTCGAGGCGCCGCTTGATTTAGAGCCAACACTTGTATTAGTTTGGTGAGTGCATCGAACCTAGCGTTAAACTCTTCCCGTAGCTCCGCGATGGTGGCCGGAGTGTGGTTATCATCATGGTGGTCAGCCAAACGTGAAGTGGATGGGTGATATTCTGTGCCACACCTAGTGTGCATGAACAACAGAAATTTTGGGGCTTTGTCCAGATTAATTTTATAATGTTGAAAATTTTAAACATTTTAACCGTTGTGCGAGCAAAAAAACTTTTTTAGACTTTTATTCTTAGAAAATAGGGAGAATTTCCAGAATTTTTTATTTAATTTTCTGCAAAAACTTTTTTCCTTTTTGTTTTACTAATAGCAGACCAATTTCAGAAATTTCAGATTTTGCTTGTGGTTTTTACAGGCTGTGCACACCCAAGTGAGAGTCGCAAATCCTACTACAGAGAGAGCAACGGATGGTGTTGATTGAGGAACCAACACAACCTGGCTCTGATACCAAATTTGATGTAGGCCCAATCCTAAAAGATCCTACACGGACGGCGTGACCACGACTCTCGCAACTCTCAACGCTCTCTAACCCGCACACTATGAAAACGCAGCCGACACAATGATTTTATTTATTTTCTCGCGCTAACATACGGATAGCCGATCCACAAAAGGAACGGAGAATGGCTATGTAACACCCCCTATCCGTCGCATAGCATATAGCAGTAGGTCCGGCCGGGGCCCGACGCCATATACTACAGACAGACCGGGTGGTTACCCAATGGAAACCATCCAACCAATCCAACGTCCTACACAGAGCATTCTAACGGAAGCAGTTTATAGAAGTTGCAATAAAGAACCCAGCACAAAAGCATGAATGTCCACTAATAACAAATAGGAATGTCGTGCATACACGAGTACAAGCCTTAAGGCCTTACAAAATGGTTTACTTCAATATTACATGTTTTACAAACCATGGCACGCAGGCCGGTCATACATGAGTAAAAGCAGTAAACACTCCAATTAGGCCTTCGAGGGCTGGCTTTGTAATTTGGGCTTTAGCCCGCTATTGACCGCTTGGTCCAGCAACACCTGCAAGCAACAAAACCACCGCACGGTGACAAACAAAGGCAACGGTCAGCAATGCTGACCAAATTATAACGATCCCGCCCCCAACTCGGGGCGGCGATGCTACTTCCCTGCATTTCATTAGCATAAGCGAGCAAAATATCAACTCATTGCATCACAGGCATTGGCACGCATGGCCACATGCCCCGTGCTCTCAGGGCACATTCTCGGTGATCGCAGTCTAAGCCGCTAACTCACCACCATCTCCAGGACGACAATATCTCGTGAGCAAATTGGTCTTTTAGGCAGATGTTACGACACTTTAATGTCATCAACAGCCTATGTCACGACACTTTAATATCATCGACAGCAAGACCCGACCTCTATGCCCTAGGCATAAAGCAGGAACGGTTCCCACTCAACCCGTTGCTCACTTGCCACGACACTTAGATATCATCGGCACGAGTTAAGTTTCCCCGAAGCCCGTGAATCGAACGTACAATATTACATAACCCAGTTATGTACAAGTTGTCTCCTAGGCCCACAGGTTGGCAAGATCACGCATCCGCCCAGTTTTCCGGGTGCACCTTTGGGTTAATCCCCAAGGCTCCCTGTTGCAATCTACCACGTAGAAAACCCGAAAAACAACCAATCGCGCGGAGTCTTCTCCGGCATTTATGCAATGCAACATCACCGATCCAGACCAACATGTCCGGGTAGGCTTCACACATCATGCCTATGTCCGTTCTCGCTTACGGACTCTAAACAACAGGGACTTTACATATGTACCCGAAGGAACGCCTCCAACTCACCGCAAACTCGCGAGTGCGGGCTTCCTATGCAAAGAAAGAGAGCTACAACATGCTCAAGAAGAGAATCGTTACCCTTGCGTTCTTCTTTGGCGCCATGGAAAAGTAAGCAGATGAAAAGCACCGCACTGTCTTCGCCTCCGTGGATCCGAAGTCGGCTCGAGATTTGGAGCTTCGAAGCTCCTCCAATGGCCGGATCTAGCTTCTTCTTCCTTCTTTGGCTCTCCTCTCTCTCTAAGCTTTAGAAAGATAACCACTCAAGTAAAAGTGAGGGTTTCAAGGGTCCAATCCCGGGTATATCCCATCAGGAACAACCCCCAGCCGTTGGATCCCAACTTAAAGAAATGAACGGCTTTGATTCGGGCCTGAAATGTCCAATCTGGACCGAACACGGCCTGGCACACGCCCGTGTCCAGGGCCGTGTGCCTCATTCGCCATCAAAATCGACGCGCCTGGAATAACACACATGCATCGAACACGCCCGTGTTCGACCTGACACGCCAGTGTTCCACCTGACACGGCCTTGTATGGCCGGCCGTGTACCCTCATCGATTTATCCCGAAAACAACCCGAGAACTACACGGGTTCTAGGACACGCCCGTGTCCTTGCCCGTGTCTACCTCAACACGCCTGGGCTCCAGGCCGTGTACACGGTCTCGACACTCGACACTTCGTCGAGCGAAGTTCGTCGACCTCATTTCACGGCCTTGGACACGCCCGTGTCCTAGGCCGTGTGCCTTGTCTCGACACTTCGTCGAGCAAAATTCTTCGCCTCCACAGGACGAGTGTCGACACGGGATGACACACCCTGCGACACGCCCGTGTCGCAGGCCGTGTGCCATATCTCGACACTTCGTCGAGCGCAGAGTGTCGACTTTGCGGGCTGAGTGTCGACACGGGCTCGACACGACTGTGTCTCAGGACGTGTGCCCTGTCTCGACACAATGTCGAGAGCAAAATTCGTCGACCACTCGACCAACTCGTCGACATAGGCCTGACACGCCCTGGGACACGCTCGTGTCCCAGGCCGTGTGCCTCCTGCCAGAACCCAAAACTGGCCCAAAACATCACCCGCCGCTCTTTTGAGTTTCGGGGTGTTACAACTCTCCACCTCTTAAAAGAATTTCGTCCACGAAATTATATAAAGGAAAGACATGTACAAAACCAAAATTTGTACCTGAGCGGAACAACTCCGGATACTCGTCAAGCATAGTCTGCTCCCGTTCCCATGAGAGCTCATCATGACCGCAATTATCCCATCGGACCTTGACCATCCTGATCTCTTTATTGCGTAGCCGCTTGACCTCCGAGTCCTCAATCCGCATGGGCTTGACCTTTGTCATCAGCCCACTATCCACCGGCACTTGATCAACCACGATCACTTGCGAAGGCTCTTACATCGCCTTCCGAAGCACCGAAATATGGAATACATCATGTAAACCACTAAGCTCCACTGAAAGCTTCAACCGATAGGCCGCTTCACCAACTCGCTCCAGAACCTCAAACGGCCCAAGGTACCTCGGGCTTAGCTTTTTCAACCGCCGCACCCGCGAGACACCCTTGAACGGCTTGATCTTTAAGTACACATAGTCGCCCACAGCGAACTCCACGTTTCTGTGCTTGGCATTATAGTACTTGGCTTGCCGGTCCTGAGCGATTACCAACCTCTCCCGATTGGTTCTCACCAAAGAAGTAGCATCCTCCACTTCTAATCGCTTATACAACTTTGACTCACCGGTTTCTAGCCAAGACAACGACGTGCGTCATTTTCTGCCATATAGGGCCTCGAAGGGCGCCATTTGAATACTCGCTTGGTAGCTATTGTTGTATGCGAACTCCACCAAATAAAGGTGGTCTTCCCATTTCTTCCCAAAATCCAAGACACACATGCGAAGCATGTCTTCCATAGTTCTATTGACCCTCTCGGTCTGCCCATCTGTTTGCGGATGGAAGGCTGTGCTGAATTTCAGCTTTGCTCCCAACATTTGTTGTACAAGCCTCCAATCATTGGACGTGAACCGCCCATCTCAGTCACTCACGATGCTACAGGGCACACCATGAAGCCGTACAATGTTATCCACATACAGTTTTACCAATTTCTCCACCAGATCATCCTTCCTATGCGGAATTAAATGCGACATCTTCGTTAACCGATCTACGACCACCCAAATGGCGTCGTTTCCTTTTTGCAACCTTGGCAAACCGTGCACAAAGTCCATAGAGATGTCGTCGAATTTCCACTCCCGAATAGGCAAGGACTTAAGAAATCCTCCCGGCTTTTGGCATTCCGCCTTAACCAAGGCGCAAGTTTGGCACTTCGCTACGTAGAGCACCACATTTTTCTTCAAACCCGGCCACCAAAACAGTTTCTTTACATCGCGGTACATCTTCGTGCTCCCCGGGTGAATCGAGTACTTAGTATGGTGTCCCTCGTACAACAATTCCACCCGCAGATTACCCACACTTGGGACACACATACGACCGTCTTTCCAAAGCAATCCATCCTCCACAACAAATTGGGAATTTGACCCATCCAGAGCCTCTACCATGAACTGCTTCATATGGACATCCATATCAAAAGCCTGCCGAATCCGATAAGCCAGGTCATATTGGACTTCAGTCCAATTCAGAACTGCTTCAGCACTTGATTGCCTATCCACACAAACAATCTCCAATGCCTCCAACACCCGAATCAACCCCTCATCATGCACCGATAGCCAATTGGCTTGAGCTGGGGCTCGATGACTCAAAGCGTCCGCATCTGCATTCCCTTTACCAGTCACGTAGTGGATCTTGAATGTATTGTCTCCCAAGAACTCCATCCATATACGCTGCCGCATATTCAGATCTTTCTGATCAATCAGATACTTCAGGATCTTATGATCGGTGTAGATATCAATCTTCACACCGTACAAATAGTGTCTCCACAGCTTTAAGGCAAAAATCACGGCCGCTAACTCCAAGTCATGGACCAGATAGTTCCTTTCATGTACTTTTAGCTGTCTTGAGCCATAAGCTATTACACTTCCGTGTTGCAGTAGTACGTAGCCCAAATCGCTGCCCGAAGCATCACTGTAAATCTCATAGCCTTCGGTCCCACATGGCGAACTCAGCACAGGCGCCGTGGTCAACCGACATTTCAACTCCGCAAAAGCTCGCGCGCACTCCAGCGTCCAAACGAACTTCTGCTCCTTCCTCGTTAAAGTAGTGAGAGGTAACGCTATCCGCGAGAAGTTCTCTACGAAGCGCCTATAATAGCCGGCAAGCCCCAGAAAGCTTCGGACTTCCACTACCGTAGCAAGCTTAGGCCACTCTCGTATCGCAACAATCTTCGCCGGATCCACAGCAATACCCTCTCCACTCACTATATGACCGAGGAACGCCACTGAGGATAGCCAAAACTCGCACTTCGAGAACTTGGCATACAATTGATTCCTCCTTAGCGTCTCCAAAACCAAATGAAGATGCTTGAAGTGATCTTCCTCAATTTGAGAGTACACCAAAATATCATCGATGAAGACGATCACAAAGTGGTCCAAGTACTCCCTGAAATTCCTGTTCATCAAATCCATGAACACTGACGGCGCATTAGTCAGCACAAACGGCATGACCGTAAACTCATAATGCCCGTATCTCGTACTAAATGCTGTCTTCGGGATATCACTCTCCCTTATTCGCAGCTGATAGTACCCAGCCTTGAGATCTAACTTCGAGTACACCGTCGACCCGACCAACTGATCAAAAAGATCATCGATCCGGGAGATCGGGTACTTGTTCTTCTCTGTCAACTTATTGAGCTCCCAATAATCAATACATAGCCTCAAGCTTTCGTCCTTCTTCTTAACAAAGAGAACCGGCGCGCTCCAAGGCGAAGAACTCGGGCGCACATACCCTTGCTCCAACAACTCTTGCAGTTGAACCTTCAGCTCTGCCATTTCCTTAGGCGCTAGCCGATAAGGAATCGTGACACAGGCTTTGCACCTGGCACTAGCTCAATCGTAAAATCTATCTCCCGTTGAGGCGGGGCTCCAGGAAGATCTGCGGGGAACACATCAGGGTATTCCGATACCACTGAAATACAATCCAACACCGGCTTCGGCTTCACAACCTCCAATAGTGTAAAGAACAGTTCTGCACCGGCACAAACCGCCTTCACCACCTGAAGAGCAGACATCAACGTCTTGCTCGACCCCTTTAAGCCCGTAAATGTCATCTCACGACTTGCTCCCAGCTTGACTTCCTTGATAATGCAATCTATATAGACCTGCTGCTCCGAGAGCCAGTCCATGCCAAATATAACGTCGAACTCCACCAACGGAAGTAACGACGCTTGAAGATCGAACTCCTGATTCCCAATACGAATCTTAACATCGTAGATCCTATCTGCTCGCATCGAACACCAATTGGGCAACAACACATCCAACTTATCCTTCGCCATCAAAGAAGGGACTCCGATGCATGATATAAATCCTTCGGACAAGAAGGAGTGTGAAGCTCCCGTATCGAAGAGTGCTCTTGCCGGATTTTCACAAATCAAAACAAATCATAAACAAGCAGTGGTAAGGTAACATGTGCATAACAAGTATTGAAAGAAATTAACTTACTATAAATTAAACCGTACCTGTCACCACCTCCGCCTGTTTAATGGCCTCCTATTGGCCAAGATTATACACCCTTGGTTGGGCCGGAGAATAATGGGATGCGGTTGACTCCACCGCCTTGCCCTTCTCTTCGTAAGTCGCTCCCGGCTTCCTTTCGGACTTGGGACGTCCGCTCCGGCACTCACGGGCATAATGCCCCAACTTCCCACAGTTGTAACATGCGCCCGGGGTCCAACCCATAGTTGCCCCAGAAGCACCAGCAGAGAGGGCTAGACCCGAAGTCCTAGCTTTCTTGTTCCACTTTTGGAACACAGATTTTGAGGTGTTCGGCCCTCTGAACTCCGACCTCTTCTCGCCCAAGCTTTTCTTTGCCTGCACATTCTTCATGTCCTTCTCCAAGGACCGGGCCGTGTTGACCAAGGTCACGAAACCCTGCGTCATCGACGCCGAGAGTAGTAATCTCAACTCATCTCTCAACCCTTTGTAGAATCAATTCGTCTTGCGCTCCTCATCCGCAATGGTGGAGCTAGCATATCGACTCAAACGGGTAAACTCGTGGAGATATTCATCCACGGTACTACCTCCTTGTACCAACTTCAGGAACTCATTCTCCAACGCTATCCTCTGCGCCGAAGGGAGGTATCTAGCCAAGAACAATCTTGAGAACTCCTCCATCGAGACATCAACAAGTTGCCTACCACTCAATAGGTGCAGCTCCAAACCTTCCCACCACATTCTCGCTTCACCGTCCAGAAGGAACGTAGCGATGATGATCATTTGCCACTCCTCCGTCTCCATTGCTGTCATGACTCTCTTCACCCTGGAGAGCCAGTCTTCAGCTTGAGATGGGGTTCCCAACCCCGAGAACAACGGAGGACTAAAGCTCATGACATGCTTGATTTGTCTCTCGGTTTCCCTCCTTAGCACCACCGGCTCCACTACCACCTGTTCCACTCTCCTCGGATCAACCTCTGGAAGAGGTTCCTGCTCCATCGCAGGAGCGGGCTGCTGCGTTTGCCTTGCAGGCTGCGCATTTATCACGGCCAACACTGCTTCGGCTACCAATCGTATGTTCTCAGCCGATAGAGGTGTTGTAGGAGCAACATCTGGTGCACTGCTAGCCTCAGACACTCGACGTTCCGACGGCCCAACACCACTTCTGGTCACCTATAGTGGTACAAAACACCGTTAAGCGACCAAATAAAATTGCAAAAAGCAATTATAGGAACACGCAGGTTCCTCAAACACGTGTATTTTCATTCCTAAGTGGACATTCATGTGTTCTTTTACCATTATAATGATGACGCACACAATGTGCTCACCACCCCTTAAAAAGAATTCGCCCACGAATTCATCTTAAGCCCGACCAAAACCAGTAGTCTGATATCAAATTGTAACACCCCCTATCCGTCGCATAGCATATAACAGTAGGTCCGGCCGGGGCCCGACGCCATATACTATAGACAGACCGGGTGGTTACCAAATGGAAACCATCCAACCAATCCAACGTCCTACACAGAGCATTCTAGCGGAAGAAGTTTATAGAAGTTGCAATAAAGAACCCAGCACAAAAGCATGAATGTCAACTAATACCAAATAGGAATGTCGTACATACACGAGTACAAGACTTAAGGCCTTACAAAATGGTTTACTTTAATATTACATGTTTTACAAACCACGGCACGCATGCCGGTCATATATGAGTAAAAGCAGTAAACACTCCAATTAGGCCTTCGAGGGCCGGCTTTGCAATTTGGGCTTTAGACCGCTATTGACCGCTTGGTCCAGCAACACCTGCAAGCAACAAAACCACCTCACGGTGGAAAACAAAGGCAACGGTCAGCAATGCTGACCAAATTATAACGATCCCGCCACAACTCGGGGCGGCGATGCTCCTTCCCTGCATTTCATTAGCATAAGCGAGCAAAATATCAACTCATTGCATCACAGGCGTTGGCACGCATGGCCACACGCCCCGTGCTCTCAGGGCACATTCTCGGTGATCGCAGTCTAAGCCGCTAACTCACCACCATCTCCAGGACGGTAATATCTCGTGAGCAAATTGGTCTTTTAGGCAGATGTTACGACACTTTAATGTCATCAACAGCCTATGTCACGACACTTTAATGTCATCGACAGCAAGACCCGACCTCTATGCCCTCGGCATAAAGCAGGAATGGTTCCCACTCAACGCGTTGCTCACTTACCACGACACTTAAATATCATCGGCACAAGTTAAGTTTCCCCGAAGCCCGTGAATAGAACATACAATATTACATAACCCAGTTATGTACAAGTTGGCTCCTAGGCCGACAAGTTGGCAAGATCACGCATCCGCCCAGTTTTCCGGGTGCACCTTTGGGTTAATCCCCAAGGCTCCCTGTTGCAATCTACCACGTAGAAAACCCGAAAAACAACCAATCGCGCGGAGTATTCTCCGTCATTTATGCAATGCAACATCACCGATCCAGACCAACAAGTCCGGGTAGGCTTCACACATCATGCCTATGTCCGTTCTCGCTTACGGACTCTAAACAACGGGGACTTTACATATCTACCCGAAGGAACGCCTCCAACCCACCGCAAACTCGCGAGAGCGGGCTTCCTATGCAAAGAAGGAGAGCTACACATGATCAAGAAGAGAATCGTTACCCTTGCGTTCTTCTTTGGTGCCATGGAAATGTAAGCGGATGAAAAGCACCACACTCTCTTCGCCTCCGTGGATCCGGAGTCGGCTCAAGATTTGGAGCTTCGAAGCTCCTCCAATGGCCGGATCTAGCTTCTTCTTCCTTGCTTGGCTGTCCTATCTCTATAAGCTTTAGAAAGATAACAACTCAAGTAAAAGTGAGGGTTTCAAGTGTCCAATCCTGGGTATATCCCATAAGGAACAACCCCCAGCCGTTGGATCCCAACTTAAAGAAACGAACGACATTGATTCGGGCCTGAAATGTCCAATCTGGACCGAACACGGCCTGGCACACGTCCGTGTCCAGGGCCGTGTGCCTCATTAGCCGTCAAAATCGACGCGACTGGAAGAACACACGGGCATCGAACATGCCCGTGTTCGACCTGACAAGCCGGTGTTCCACCTGACACGGCCGTGTGGCCGGCCGTGTACCCCCATCGATTTATCCCAAAAACAACCCGAGAACTACACGGGTTCTAGGACACGCCCGTGTCCTTGCCCGTGTCTACCTCAACACGCCTGGGCTCCAGGCCGTGTACACGGTCTCGACACTCGACACTTCGTCGAGCGAAGTTCATTGACCTCATGACACGGCCTTGGACAGGCCCATGTCCTAGGTCGTGTGCCTTGTCTCGACACTTCGTCGAGCCAAATTCGTCGCCTCCACGGGACGAGTGTCGACACGGGTTGACACGCCCTGCGACACGCCCGTGTCGCAGGCCGTGTA
This sequence comes from Platanthera guangdongensis, assembly GCA_039583875.1. Taxonomy (NCBI): domain Eukaryota; kingdom Viridiplantae; phylum Streptophyta; class Magnoliopsida; order Asparagales; family Orchidaceae; genus Platanthera; species Platanthera guangdongensis. The sequence continues at coordinate 214,499,417 of CM077150.1, forward strand.
CCATGTCTCGACACTTCGTCGAGCGTAGAGTGTCGACTTCGCGGGCTGAGTGTCGACACGGGCTCGACACACCCTGAGACACGCCCGTGTCTCAGGCCGTGTGCCCTGTCTCGACATAATGTCGAGAGCAAAATTCGTCGACCAACTCGTCGACACAGGCCTGACACGCCCTGGAACACGCCCGTGTCCCAGGCCGTGTGCCTCCTGCCAGAACCCAAAACTAGCCCAAAACGTCACCCGCCGCTCTTTTGAGTTTCGGGGCGTTACAGGCTATAGGCCAAAATCCTTTTCCGGCTAAAGGGAATAATATTGATTCCGACGAGCTTGGAGTTGTACCAAACTAGATCCACCAAGAAAAATTCACGAATTCCAAAAATGGTAGGATCTATCCCAACTAAAACAAAGAAGCGAGGATCGCCACTCCTCTCGAAAGATCTTCGGAAAACCAAACGAAAACGACAAACTATTAAAAGTAATACCGCGAAAATTAACGATTTCAAATTCCACGCAAAAATCGTCCACCACAAGAACTAACTAAGAAAAGAAATCTCTTGAGTAGATAGTTTCGTTACCCCGCTCGGAAAAGTAGATCCGAGATGTTTGGATCCACAAGAGACAATCGCTTTCCTTGGACGCGGCGGGAGATGAACCAAGGATGAAGAACTCGTTCGTCTTTCCCGCTTCTCGCCGTAGAAGTTCATCGTTGGACTTTTCTTCCTTGCACTTGACTCCTCAAATCAAAGGAGACTGAAAAATTAATAGGTGGAGGAAGGCACGTTGGTGGTTGTATTGAAGGAGGGAAAGAGAGGAGTAGAGGAAGGAGATGGGCGGCGGAGAGCTTGGGTGAACGGGGGCGGCCGAGTGGATGAAGGAGAGAGACCCCTAGGGGGGGGGGGGGGGCGGCAATAGGGAGAGGAGAGGAGAGAATTAGGTTTAGGGATTTTGGGTTCTCAATTCATTCATAAAAACTAAATGAAAAATGCAATAGTCATGGCCTTTTATAAGGCTTACATCAAAAAAACTATGAGCAGCACAATAACTGTGGCTAAACGCACAACAACATGAAAATTGTCAAAAATCAAACATTATCTCATAAACTAGCAAACTAAAATTAATATTAATAATAAGTCTTTTTGCGTTGGCGAAGATTGTAGCCATGGCCGCTGCGGCGCCGCAAATCCTTGGCCGGTGGATCAACATCTTCATCTTCCGCCAATATCCCGCGATCACCATGAACACCCAATGCGCCAACGTCGTCATCTTTACCACCAATTAGGCCATCATGATGGCCGTCGCCATCAGATGGGGTGGAAGTTTTTAGATATTCGTTGTCCTAGTATGGCTCCCAGCACGAAACTACTCGCATCGCACATAATTTCAAAGGGAAGGTCCCACACCGGAGCTATCAAAATAGGGGCATTAATTAATTTTTCTTTTATTAATTTAAAGGCAGATAGACAAAGGTCATCAAAAATAAACGAGGCGTCTTTTTCCAGAAGATGAGTAAGGGGTTTGATGATTTTGGAGAAGTCTTTTATGATGCGACGGTAGAAACCAGCGTGTCCTAGGAAACTTCTTATAGCTTTGACGTTCGTAGGTGGCGGCAGCTTCTCAATAACTTCTATCTTAGCTATGTCTACTTTAATTCCTCTTGCAAAAATCTTATGACCAAAAACTAACCCTTCTCTCACCATAAAATGACATTTTTCCCAATTTAGGGCAAGGTTAGTTTCTTCGCATCTTTCTAAGACTTTTTCTAGGTTTTCTAAACAACTATCAAATGCATCGCCGAACACAGAGAAATCATCCATAAACACCTCCATAATGCTTTATACGTACTTGTTGAAGATAGCGAGCATATGTCGCTGGAATGTAGCTGGTGCATTGCATAATCGAAACGGCATTCATCGGTAAGCGAAGGTGCCGAAGGGACAAGTAAACATAGTTTTCTCCTGCTCCTCGGGAGAGATGGGGATTTGACAGTACCCCGAGAGACCATCGAGAAAACAGTAAAAGCTATGGCCGGATAATCGCTCTAAAATTTGATCGATGAACGACAAGGGGAAGTGGTCCTTGCGGGTGGCATCATTTTACTTACGATTGTCAATACTCATCTGCCACCCCGTCACCGTCCGTGTCGGGATTAAGTCATTATCCTCATTACTAACTACAGTTATCCCTCCCTTTTTCGGCACTACGTGAACAGGACTAACCTACTTACTACCAGATATAAGATAGATAATTCCCGCGTCTAACAGTTTGAAAGTGATGTGTTAGATCAGAAATACTCTAGAGGGGGGGTGACCAGAGTATCCTAAAATCCATTAGAAAACTTTACAGCTTTTGCTGTAAATAAAAACTGCAGAATAACAGATAAATAATCACAAGTACACAACAAACCTAGCTAGCACAAACACAGCAAGAATAAAAGAAAGGGCAACCAGACAACACAAGAAATTACAGTGGTTCCCTAACCTGGGTACATCCACTCTTCTAACTCCCTGGAAGGAATCCACTAAGATTTTTGATCAGGTGCCTGACACTAATGAGCTTTTGATCAAATGCTCAAAATCCAAACCTCATGTCTTTTGGTCAGGTGACTTGCAAGCAAGAATAACTTTTGAAGGGAGTTATAACCCTTTATATAGTGGGGGTGAGATTGTCTTCTCTTTCTCAATATACAGCTGAGAAGACTTGTGGATATGATGTTAGAAAATAGCTCCCCCTGTGATGTGGAATGGTTCTGGAAAAACTGGAGCTTTGCTTCGGGGTGATAGGTCTTCAATCTTTATGCCTTGACCAGAAAGATCTTCAGGAACTTCTTGACAGATGGAAAAGTTGTTGTTCTTTGAAGTGTCCTGGAGAGTTGAAGAATGAAGAATCTTGATTTTGATTGATTGTTCTTCTTCAGATAGCAGATGTTCTTCTGATCTAGGGCTTCTTCTCTGTATCAGAGATCTATGAGAGAAAGAGCAGAGAATTCCTTTATTCAAACTGATTGTATTTATTGTTTGTGTGTCTATGTTCTCTGTCTATCTTCTGTGTCTTGTCTACAGGAAAAGGGAGAAAATCTCTTTTATATTTCCTATCAAAAATTGTCTTTCGAAATTTGAAATCCTCTGCAATCAATGTTGACGGCCTTGAGAATAAACTGCATTGATTTATTTCCCCAACTGTCCCACGGAAAAATGGCAAGCAATGATCCTGGAGAAGACCATAATCAATGCTCCTTTTAACGGCTATATTCAGAGAATGTTTGAGAATTAATTACACAGGAATTATTTCAGTAAAAAGGGGACAAAGGAAGGAAATAACTAAGTCTGGATTCGTCGAACATATAACAGAAATCGTCGAGCTGAGTTCATAGTTTGTTGAGCCGAGTTGCTGTGTTCGTCGACTGGATAACTTCTGTTCGTCGAGCTGCGTTCCAAGATCTTCGAGCTAAAACAGAACTGCATTCTCTATAAACTGTCTTTTCTGTGTATGGAGTTCGTCGAGCTGATAACTAGTTTCGTCGACTGAAGTTCAGCAAAGTATTTCTAGACTTAGAATATTTCAGATGCTTCTGAAATGAAGTGTTGAAGTGAAGTATCCAGAAATCGTCGACCTGAGAATTTGTTTTCGTCGAGCTGAGAACCACTAACTGCTACTACATAACTCTTGCCAAAGTGGTCAAAGTTCGTCGAGTTGAGAATCTTGAATTCGTCGACTGGAGATGATTCTGGACTTAGGAAAATGAGAGGCATCTTGATTAATAAGTTGAAGTAGAGAATCCAGAAATCATCGACCAGAGAACTAAGTTCGTCGACCTGAGTCTAGAGAACAAAGTCTAGACTTAGAATGCTGAAGGTAGAGTCCAAAGATTGTCATCCTGAGAGTCAAGTTCGTCGAGCTCAGCTCAGAGAATTTTCTCTGAGATCGTCGAGCTGAGCACAACTATCGTCAACCTGAGTTCGACGAACATCAAACTCATTTTACTGAGTCTTTGAAATCTCTAAGTCTTTGAAGTCTCTGGCAGTCTGATGATGGCTTGTCCATGTTATGTTGAAACTAAGGACTTGGCCTATACTCTAGGACATAACTATGACCTTGGCTATACATGATGGGTCACAAGATCCTAACTTAGTGAACCTAGCCCAAATCAAACTAGGGATGCAACAATCTCACCCTATTTGGGTGAGGTCACTAATTACAGACTCAGACTAAACTGAAAATAAACAAAGTAGGAAAAACATATATCTAGCAGAGAAAAACAAACACATGCAGCAGATATATATATATACATATAAGCTTTTTTCAGAAATAAGAAAGCAGTTATAAACATAACAGAAAATTAAATAGCTTAGAACTCATTTCTTTTGCTTCTTCTCTTTTGGCTTCTATTCTTTGCTCTTGTCTCCAGGCTTGGAAAAAACAATCTCTCTATTTGGATCATAAGCTTACACTTTGGTCATGGTCATATCAGCAGCCCCTAAAATCTTCAATGATGTGGCACTAGGTACTACTACTTCTGGGTGCAATTTCATATAATCATCAACATTGAAAAACTTGTTATCTTTCTCAAACCTCTTAAGCTCTTCTTCCCTGTATTTTGACATTGTTGTATATTCTGAGGGATCCTTTCCTTCAGTTCTGGCTTTATTGATCATTGAAAGGCCAACAAGTTCTTGGAACCTGGCCATCCTAGCTGAAGTACCTGTTTCTGGATCTTCAAAGGGTACAGGAGGAGAAGGAGGTCTGTTGAAGCTTTCAGCTTGTTGATGTTCAGGAATTTTTTGCTATTTTTGTTGTTGATGTTGTTGCTGTTATTGAGGTTGGTGCTTCTTGACTGATGGATACTATCTTTGATGTCTGCTTTCTGAAGATGAGGAGCTACCCTGATGTCTTTAATAAGTTTGAAATTAGGTAGTCCTTTGAGAAGTTGAACCTGAAGCACCAGCAGTTGGAGGAGGAGGAGGGTCCCTTCTGTATTTTTGATTTGGAGGAGGGGAATATCTTCTGCTTCTTTTCCTTTCTTTCTATTTTTTTTAGATAACCACATCCAAGTTGGCATCCCTTTATATGGAGTTATCTTCTAAAGGATATAGTAGGGAGTGTAATTGGTTGGATTTGGTTTAGGAGCAGGAGGAGGAGGTGCTTTCTTCTTCTTAGAAACTTTCTTCTTCTTTGGATCCTCATCAGAATCCTCATCCTCATTATCATCATCATCATCATCGAATCCTTGAGGATTATCATATATATCATTTAAATCCTTCAGGGCCTCAGCAGAAATGATAGGCTTCAAAGGTTTAGATGGATCTAGAGGAGAAACTTCAATAGGAACTGGAGAACTAACTCTGACAGTGCTTTCAGCAACTGCCTTATTCTCTTCTTCAATGTCAGTCAAGATCAAGGCATCAAGATCTGGCATTGGAGAGTAATCCATAACAAAACTGGTGGTAGAAATAATTTCTGGAGGGGATGGGATGACTACAGGTTCTGGAATAACAAAACTATCTCTTAGTTACTTGACAACTTTAGGACTGATAGGGGAAGAATATGGAACAATAGCCAAAGATGCCTTAGTATAATCTGCTGGAGGGAAGCTCAAAAATGAAGTATCAAAAATTTTCAACAAATATTCTAAATCTACTGTGGGATTAATGATGAAATCACCAACAGTAATTATCTCTTCTAGAGCCGACTCTTCTATATCCATGTCAGTCTCAATAAAATGAATGAAATCAATAAAATCTGTATCTTCTGCTGTTGCTACCTCTGCATCTGTTGGAGCTGGAGCTACTGAAACTAAAACTATTTCTACTGCTGGTGCTGTTGCAGCTTCCTCATCAAGCATCTCCCCCTTCCTGGTTTCAGTAATAACTAGAGTCAGGCCCCTAAATGAAGATGGAGCAGCAGAAAGGGCAGAGATATGGGCAGAGAGAGAGAGAGAGAGGAAATTGAAGTATCAAGAGGTATAATGTGTAACATCCCATGTTACTTCTGGACCCCTCAACTTAGATTGGGTTAGGTATGGGGTGAGACCTAAGGAGATCAACTAGGATTGACCCTAGGTAGGGGGAGGTAGCCATGTGGAGCCCACTATAGGACCAAGTCAAACTAGGTCAAACTAGCCTAATTGAGGACCCTAGCCCACCATGACCCCACCACAGTGCCCTAACCCTAAAGACAATCTAAGTAAACCCTAGGGTATGTCACTGAGTCAACAATTTGACCCCAGTTGACCAAGGTCAACCTTGGGCTTAATTTGGTCAAACCCACACCCATAGACCTAATTAACCTAAGTGGGGCACCCCCCTTGACCCAAACTAAGTTGGGTGGTACCACTAGACCCATTTCCACCAAGTGGGGTCAGTCCACCCACCATGGTTGACCAGTCAACCCTAAAAGTCAATTTGGTCAACAATTTGACCTAAAGAGAGAAAATGAAGGCCAAGCCATTTCCCCTTGGACCAAGCCCACTAAAATTGGCCCAAAGTCAGCCCAAGTGAACAAGACCAGTCCTACCCCTCTAAATCAGGAGAGTGAGTACATGCAAGGGGGTAAAATTGGGATTTTTAGGAAAAGAGGAGAGAGAAATGGGGATGAAGGGGAATGTTGGCCACATGGCCACCCCTTCAGCTGCAACTCTCTGCCCATCACATGCTAGCCGGCTCCCCTCTTCATTTCCAGCAGAAAACCAAGGCAGTGAGCCACATGGCACCATGGGTGAAACCTCCAAAGCTCAAACCGAGCTCACCTTGGAGTTAACTCCACTTATAGCCCACCTCAGTCCAAACAGACCTCACCATTAGCTTCAGAAGGCCGAAAGGAGTGAAATTCGACTGCTTAATCATGGAGAACGGTGGAGATTTGAGCTTTCGTGGTGGAGCTCGCCGGCGCACCACCACCACGGCAAACCGCCACCTGACCCGCAGCCAAGCTTCGATTCAGGTGCGTTTCACTTCACCTCTACCGGTACTAGCATCTTAGATCAAATAGGAGAGATATCGGGCTCAACTGAGCCCGATGCCATGTGAGAAAAATGGGAGTTTTCAAGCTTTTGAAACCACTCGGGATCGCCGTCGCCGCCGTCTCCCGCCGCCCCATCGCCGGGAAAAGATAGCCACCACCACCGTGAAGGTGATGGCACCGTTGGCCGGAGGTGGCGCCTTCTCAGCTGGCCGGAAACCGCCAACAAAGTTGCTCCAGGTCGGCTCGATCTCAGCCGTTGGCTGGAGGTAGACGATGACCCGATTCCGTTGGATTTACTTTAAGATTCGTGCAACAGTTAAATGATTTAATTTAATTATTTGATGAATAGTGAAATTCTGTCACACTTTTTCAGTCACTTTGCATGTTAAATATAGGCCTCTTAGAGGCATTTCCAGACCTTAGACCCTTAATGAAAAATGTAGCCAAGGGTCTTACCTTTAATATGCCACCCTAAACATATATTTTGGTATAGTGTACAGTCCTGTAGGACATTTCTCCTAGGACTGGTCCTAGAGTAGGGCAGAAATTAAATTGGATGCCCATGTCAAACTATTAGTCACCATGGCCCCAAATTTTGGGCACATGCATGATTATGGCATACTTAGCTCCTGCCAAAACGTAGGAATTTTTAGAGAAGAGTTTCCTATAGTATTTGCTAAAATATCAAAATTCAAATATATGAAATATAGGGAGCTCTACTCCTCCCCATGGCCCCAAATTTTGGTGGTAGGTCAGTGGTGTCATCCTTGGTGCATGATACAATTTTCAGCACCTTGGGTTCACTGCATGTTGGAGAATCCACTTGCATGTGCTAGCCTATGTTAAGCCTTGGTGTGCAAATAGCAAAAATGCAAATTAGTGTATTTAGCCCAATGGTGACATGCAATGGTCATGAAATTATTTACAGTGGTTCATTAGGGTAAATTTCATCCCTCAAATTAATGATGGAATTTTTGGAATCAAAATTCCATTTATTGGAATTTATTTTAAATATAGCTATTTTTGAAATAAAAATGGAAAATAGGATTTATTCAAGTACAAATCCAAACAACTTTGCCAAGGCATAGATAACATCACATTTGACTTAGGAAAAATATGATTTCTCTGTTTTGAAGAACCTTTGGAGTAGATACCCTAAATTCCCCATTTTACCCTTATCTTGTTAATTCTTGAAATGATGGATTTATACCTCTGAAAAATTTGGAATTTATTCTACTGCTATAAAATGTTATTATTAGTTTTGCATAAATTTCTCAGAATTAATGGATGCATTGTTTGTAGTTAAATTAATACAATGGCATTTTGGTAAATATATTATAATGGAATTTTATAGGCCATTTTACAATAAATGTTGATGATACTCTGCCAATAGTCATAAATTAGTGTCCTAAACGTTCTGTAATATTTCTGGAATTTTTGAGTATATAATGTCTTTATATCATTTGGAAAATGGAATTTGTGTGGAATTGATATTAAATAGAAAATGATAATAACTAATTTAAGGAAAATTATGAAATTCTGTAGGCAGCAATATTTTGTCAATATACATCTCAGGAAAAATCCCCTAGGTCAGTGGATACTTAATCAAACTACTTCATGTGTAAAGTGACCTAGCATTTAAATTAAAAGAATTAATTAAAGGACTATTTGGCCAAGAAAAATTATGAGAATTCTTAGGGTAGTTCCCTTAGTCCATAACACCTTAGGATAAATATTTAGAGGCAAGATGCCTTAAGGTTTGGAAGATCACATTTTTAGGGTTATCATAGGTCATGGTCTACATATAACACAAATAGGTCTTGCCTTAGGGGTTACCAGGGAATTGATTAACGGCAGAAATAAGAGAGAGTTCAACATGAGTAACCCTGGTGGGTAGAGTTGTATTAGTGAGGGATCAAAAGTGCAAGTCTTAGCTAGCAACTGGAGTGGGGATCGGCGGAAGACCGTTGGTTTTCCCTGTAATACCTTAAGTCACTAGGGTTGTACTAAAGCAATAAGGAGAGCTGGGGAGATACATGGGTTGCCATCAACTAAAATAAATATCCTTGCGAAAGGGAACGCTGGGCGTAATCCCAACACAGTTCCTAGTGCCCCTTGAGAGCCCTTCACAGAGAATACCGGGGGCAGTCCTGGGATTAACATTAAATCTCTAAGTATAATAAACTATAGACAAGAGTAGTATAATAGATTAGGACATTGTTGTACCTTCTCACCCGTGTGGGGGTTGGAGAGATATATGATATATGCTCACCCGTTAGGGGTTTGGTGGAGTTGGTATAAAGGCACTAATGTGCGTTCTCACCCGGGTTTGGGTTTGAGGGATTCAGGACGGGTTTTGGTCCTGCGAGCGGGAGGCTCGGTATGAACTACTTGCATGTGCATAAATATCGTGGCGGGACATGCGGTACTGGCCGTTCGTCACACCACTGGCAGTACGATGCACCAGGCGGTTGTGGGAGTTAGAGGGGCCAGTGGGTTGTTTTACATTGCGGTCTGGAGGACGATCCCCAATAACACACATCCGACCCAACAAGACTGTCGGGTTTGTCAGCAAAGTACGTACGCGAGACTCTAGAGTGCACCTTGGACGTGTACAGAGGCGTATGAGAGGGGTCTAAGGCTTGGTAGTGTGCATACCGGTCTAGAAGCGGAGACGCCCGCTCCGCTGCTGCCGTAGCCACAGCGGTGGTACCCGAGAGTGATGCTAGCTCTCAAAAAGTGGGAACTAAAGGTCTGTGATCACAGAGTCGTGTGTGTGAGTTGCACTTGCCTGCGCATAAAATTGCATCATATCATTCATTCATAATAGGTCATACGCTTCATAGATCCTTATCATATAAATTAGTATGGGCTCTTTTATATGATAAGTTAAATTTCCTGGAAATCCTAACTTATATATTTGTATGGGCACTTATATAAGTTAGGGTACGTTTGTGATGATAGCATAGTGATAGCTTAGCTTATTTACTTGTTCATACTGCTGTTTCTTTACTTTCCTTTACTGCACTGCTCTTACTTACTACTTGTACCATACTTAGAATTGCTAGAGTAGGATTACATTACTTATTACCACTCTAGATAGATATTGTCACCTGCTTCCACTTTGCTACCCCTTGTTGTCCTCCGCTTCGTCCTCCCGCTCGGTGCCTAGGAGCTGCGGGGCGAGGTGCGGAGGAAACGACTTAGTCTTTTTGACTAATGGTCGGTGACCAACTATTTTTAGGAGCCCGTGGAGATGGAGCACCAGCACGTCGAGGAGGCAGGACATGAGGAGCAGATACCGCTTCAGCAGGCTACTACCACTACTGTGCGTCCTCAGGTGGGACGAGATCTGATGTTCTAGCATAGCTTCCGCATTTATTATTTTGTGTGAGAGAGATTTGATGTACTGGGCATAAGCCCTTTTTACTCTTTCATTTGTACTTTGTAGTGGACTATTATGATGTACTATTCATTTCTTTTACATGATTGTACTGTGGCTTGTGGACTGATAGTTTTACATATACAGTTTACTTCTTTCTTCTCATATTGGCCTACAGGTTTATGATTGTACTAGCCGGCAGAATCGGCGTGTTGCGGTGTCGACTAACCTGTGAGTTAGTGCCACCGTAAGACGACGGTTCTGGGCATAAGATCCGGTTGCCCTCCTTGGTAAGGGGGAGTGGGGTCTTACAAATTGGTATCACTTGAACAACGATCATATGAGAAAGAAGTCCACAACATGGGACCACCCCCGCCCCAGCATTAGTTTGCGGACAAACTATGCAGCGGAAGCAGTGGTGTGCCCATGTGTAAAGTCACATAAATGGTCCACAAAGTACAATTTGTTAGGCCAATTTTGCTCTAACCTTATATTTATGCAACCTCCACAGGTCGCAGCGCCGCAAAATGTGGCTCCTCCCCCTCCAGCTGCCACTCCATTCCTACATACGTAGATGGGGCAGACCCTGACGGCAATTTTGGATGCCTTTAGAGCCCAGCAAGTCCCGACTCCACAGCCAAATCCGGGGTCGAGCTGGCTGAGTGCATTCAAGAGCCTGTCCCCACCGACGTACCGTGGGACAGAGGATGCGGTGAAGATGGAAGAATGGCTGGAGGCCATACACGAGATCTTAGCGGGCATCAGCTGCCCAGTCGGCCAGGCAGTACCTCTAGCCACCTCTGTGCTGGAGGCTCATGCAAAGAGATGGTGGAAATCAGTCTGGGAGTCTACCTATGCGGACTTTGAGCTGTCAGAGATATCTTGGGAGGAGTTTGGTGATGTGTTTCTGGAGCACTTCGTCTCTGCTACGGACAGAGATGCTTTGGAGGAGAGGTTTTTGAACCTCAAGCAGGGGACTAGATCAGTGATAGAGTACCAGAGAGAGTTCTCCCACTTGGCCAGATTCGCGGGGATTCAGGACACCGACGATAGGAGGTATGCGAAGAGGTTCTACCGGGGCCTCCGGGATGATTTGAGGCAGGCTTTGCTATTCATTTCTCATGGCACATCCAGGCAGATCATCGAGATGGCGAAGAAGCTGGAGGCTGACCAGCTGATGGTGCGAGCCGGAGGGAAGAGACCATTTGATGGATCGACATCAGGTGAGAGCAGTAGGGGCTCTCAGAGAGGTAGGACCATCGGATACAGGAAGGGTGGGGGACGTCGTCGTCCCAACTTCAGGCAGGAGCAGGGGCCTCCTCCAGCATTGGCTCCCCCACCTCTACAGATGCATGATCCGAGGAGACAGGATGACCGAGGCCATCGACAAGTGGTTTGTTACGGATGCCGCCAGCCCGGGCACATCAGGTCGGAGTGCCCGCACCGATTCCATCCCCCTCCTCCTCCTCCACCTCCAGTGGCCCCAGTACAGCAGGGCCGAGGACGAGGCCGAGGGCGAGGCCGAGGTCGGGGATATCACGGCAGGAGGCGCGAGCAAGAGCAGATATACGCCTTGGACCTCACAGAGCCGAGGAATCCAGAGGAGGTTATCACAGGTACTTGAAGTTAATTATGAATTTTTATTGGATTTCCAATGATATATATTTAGTACCCGGAACTATAGGATAACAATTAACTTTCACATAAACAAACCTCAGGCATAGTTATGATCAGCGGCAAGCCCGCTCATACTCTTTTCGACACGGGTGCTTCACACTCGTTCGTATCCGAGGCCTTCATCGACGGACTCGAAGGCGTGGAGAGGTTCCCTGGACTAGAGATGAGGGTACGTCTACCCGATGGGTCGGAGCTGCGGACCACTGCACATTGCGATATGGAGGCCGAGATTGGCGGCAAGGCATTTGATGCGCCAGCAACTATTCTGAAGCTGCAGGACTTTGACTTGATCTTGGGCATGGCCTGGTTGCATCGAAACCATGCCCAGATAGACTGTCCGTCTAGGAGGATCACGCTAAGGCATGGCAACTCTCATGTTATCGTTGAAGGTATCCAGCCTATCTGCCACCTACTATTATCTTCTATACAGGCTGTGAAGGCCCATGAGCAGGGTGAGGAAGTTTATCTTGTCTGCTTCGAGATGGTGGGAACAGAGGCGACTATCTCAGATATTCCGGTGGTCCGGGATTTCTCCGACGTATTCCCGGAGAAATTGCCCGGGCTACCACCTGCTAGAGACTTGGATTTCAGGATTCAGCTAGTACCGGGAGCGAGGCCGGTGTCCCGGGCACCCTATAGGACGGCTCCTAGGGAGTTAGCAGAGTTCAGGACTCAACTACAGGAGCTAGTCGAGTCAGGATTTGTGCGGCCTAGTTCATCGCCATGGGGAGCGCCAGTTCTCTTTGTGAAGAAGAAGGACGGATCACTGCGATTATGTATAGATTACCGGGAGCTGAACCGGTTGACGGTCCGCAACACCTATCCTCTTCCTCGGATAGATGAGTTATTTGACCAGCTACAGGGAGCCTTCTGGTTCTCCAAGTTAGATCTGCGATCCGGCTACTATCAGCTCCGTATCAGGGAAGAGGACATACCGAAGACGGCATTCAGTTCACGATATGGATTATACGAGTTCACGGTGATGCCTTTTGGGCTCACGAATGCTCCTGCCGCATTCATGAGTCTAATGAACCGTGTATTCGAGCCTTTCTAAGACCGCTTCGTGATTGTGTTCATCGACGACATCCTTATATATTCTCGGACTCAGGAGGAGCATACGGAGCACTTGGCACAGGTCTTGCAGAGGCTGAGGGAGACACAGATGTACGCAAAATTTTCGAAGTGCCAGTTCTGGTTGCAGGAGGTGGCTTTCCTGGGGCACACGATCAGTGGGGCTGGGTTAGCAGTGGACCCGGCCAAGATAGAGACAGTGAGCGATTGGCCACGGCCGAAGACCGCTTCTGACATCCACAGTTTCTTGGGACTAGCAGGGTATTACTGCAAGTTCGTGGAGGGGTTCTCGAGGATAGCTCTCCCCCTCACGTCCTTGACGAAGAAGGACACAGATTTTGTTTGGTCAGAGCGGTGTGAGACTGCTTTTCAGGAGCTGAAGGACCGACTCATCTCATCCCCCATTCTTGCGCTTCCATCCGGGAGCGAAGGATTCCAGATCTACACGGACGCCTCTTACCAGGGGATGGGTGCAGTCCTGATGCAACATGGACACGTTATTGCTTATGCTTCGAGACAGTTGAAGAAGCATGAGCATAATTATCCAGTACATGATCTAGAGCTCGGGGCTGTGGTTTTCGCCCTAAAGATATGGAGGCATTACTTATATGGGATTCATTGTGACATCTTTTCAGATCACAAGAATCTCAAGTATATCGATACGCAGAAGGACCTAAACCTGAGACAGAGGAGGTGGCTGGAGTTCCTCTGTGATTATGATTACAAGATCCACTATCACCCGGGGAAAGCGAACACGGTTGCAGATGCTTTGAGCAGGAGGGCCGACACTTCTGGACCGGAGCCCCGATTGATGTCTATAGAGCTGCTACAGATGATGGAGGACATGCACATTACCATGGTGTCCGAGACCGAGCCAGTTGTATATAGAGAGTATTTGAGCTCGGTGATCAGTGGCGATGATATACAGGAGCGCATCCGAGCACATCAGAGGCTGGATGCTGCGTTACAGCCGATTTTCAGTGCCCTAGAGAGGGGCAAGGTCGAGGACTACACGCTACAGGATGATCTTCTTCGGTTCCGTGGGCGCATCTACATACCAGCAGGAGGCAGTATCCGGGAGGACATACTCAGAGAGGCACATTGCTCGAGATATTCAGTGCACCCCGGCATCACCAAGATGTGGGCAGATTTGCGGAGGTCTATGTATTGGCCCGGGATGAAGAGGGAGATCACGGATTTTGTGACCCATTGCGAGACCTGCCAGCGTGTGAAGGCGGAATGCAAGAGCCCGGGAGGTTTACTACAGCCACTGCCAGTTCCAGAGTGGAAGTTCGAGGACATTGCTATGGACTTTGTACACGGGTTGCCTCGCTCCCACTCTGGGCATGATTCCATATGGGTTATAGTGGATAGATTGACCAAGGTAGCGCGGTTTATTCCAGTTCGAAAGGATGCCCCAGTTGCAGTTCTGGTGAGACTATTTGTGGAGCAGTACGTCAGATATCATGGTATCCCCAGGACTATTGTTTCGGACCGTGATGGTCGGTTCACTTCGAGCGAGTGGAGGGCCGTGCATGCTTACTTGGGATCTCGGCTTACTTTTAGTACCGCCTTCCACCCGCAGACCGACGGACAGACCGAGCGGACCATCCGGACCATGGAGGACCTGCTCAGATTATGCATATTGGATACGGGGAGGCCTTGGGAGAGGCTGCTACCATTGATTGAGTTCTCGTATAATAACAGCCACCAGGCTAGCATCAGGATGGCTCCATACGAGGCGCTTTATGGGAGGAGATGCCGGACACCGCTATCATGGGTTCAGGATGTGGATACCAGAGCTCTGGGATCTGATTATATAGAGGACACTGAGGCTCAGATTCGATTGATCAGGGATCGGTTACTGGAGGCCCAGAGCAGGCAGGCAAAGTATTATGATGCTCGGCACCGGAAGGTGGAGTTCCAGGTTGGAGACAGGGTATTCTTGAAGATACGTCCAGTACACGGTGTTTCTCGGGTGCGGAGGCATAAGAAGCTCAGTCCACGATACATGGGGCCCTACCTGATCCTGGAGCGGATCGGCCCCTTAGCTTACCGACTTGCAGCTGCCACCGGAGTTGGGTGCATTACATGACGTCTTTCATGTCTCTTCCTTACGAAGAGCTCTCCTTCGGCCGGAGCAGCACATTACTACTACAGCCGGACCGGTAGAGCCTGACAGATCAGTGAGATTGGAGCCGATCCGGATTGACGATACCGCCATCCGAGTGTTGCGGAAGAAGAAGGTCCCTCTTGTGAAGGTGTTGTGGTCCAACCATGGACGGGAAGAGCACACTTGGGAGCCGAGGGATCTGATGCTGGAGCAACACCCGGAGCTATTCGCATCAGGTACATTTAAGTTATGCCTTTAAAATTCTTGATGATTCTTGCAAATAGAACCCCGTAGACCCGAACTTAAATTTCGGGGACGAAATTATTTTCTTGTATATTGGAATTTGTAACATCCCATGTTACTTCTGGACCCCTCAACTTACATTGGGTTAGGCATAGGGTGAGACCTAAGGAGATCAACTAGGATTGACCCTAGGTAGTGGGAGGTAGCCATGTGGAGCCCACTATAGGACCAAGTCAAACTAGGTCAAACTAGCCTAATTGAGGACCCTAGCCCACCATGACCCCACCATAGTGCCCTAACCCTAAAGACAATCTAAGTAAACCCTAGGGTATGTCACTGAGTCAACATTTTGACCCCAGTTGACCAATGTCAACCTTGGGCTTAATTTGGTCAAACCCACACCCATAGGCCTAATTAAACTAAGTGGGGCACCCCCTTGACCCAAACTAAGTTGGGTGGTACCACTAGACCCATTTCCACCAAGTGGGGTCAGTCCACCCACCATGGTTGACCAGTCAACCCTAAAAGTCAATTTGGTCAACAATTTGACCTAAAGAGAGAAAATGAAGGCCAAGTCATTTCCCCTTGGACCAAGCCCACTAAAATTGGCCCAAAGTCAGCCCAAGTGAACAAGACCAGTCCTACCCCTCTAAATCAGGAGAGAGAGTACATGCAAGGGGGCAAAATTGGGATTTTTAGGAAAAGAAGAGAGAGAAATGGGGATGAAGGGGAATGTTGGCCACATGGCCACCCCTTCAGCTTGCAACTCTCTGCCCATCACATGCTAGCCGGCTCCCCTCTTCATTTCCAGCAGAAAACCAAGGCAGTGAGCCACATGGCACCATGGGTGAAACCTACAAAGCTCAAACCGAGCTCACCTTGGAGTTAACTCCACTTATAGCCCACCTCAGTCCAAACAGACCTCACCATTAGCTTCAGAAGGCCGAAAGGAGTGGAATTCGACTGCTTAATCATGGAGAACGGTGGAGATTTGAGCTTTCGGGGTGGAGCTCGCCGGCGCACCACCACCACGGCAAACCGCCGCCTGACCCGCAGCCAAGCTTCGATTCAGGTGCGTTTCACTTCACCTCTACCCGTACTAGCATCTTAGATCAAATAGGAGAGATATCGGGCTCAACTGAGCCCGATGCCATGTGAGAAAAACGAGAAATTTCCAAGCTTTTGAAACCGCTCGGGATCGCCGTCGCCGCCGTCTCCCGCCGCCCGATCGCCGGGAAAAGATAGCCACCACCACCGTGAAGGTGATGGCACCGTTGGCCGGAGGTGGCGCCGTCTCAGCTGGCCGGAAACCGCCAGCAAAGTTGCTCCAGGTCGGCTCGATCTCAGCCGTTGGCTAGAGGTAGACCATGACCCGATTCCGTTGGATTTACTTTAAGATTCGTGCAACAGTTAAATGATTTAATTTAATTATTTGATGAATAATGAACTTCTGTCACACTTTTTCAGTCACTTTGCATGTTAAATATAGGCCTCTTAGAGGCATTTCCAGACCTTAGACCCTTAATGAAAAATGTAGCCAAGGGTCTTAACTTTAATATGCCACCCTAAACATATATTTTGGTGTAGTGTACAGTCCTGTAGGACATTTCTCCTAGGACTGGTCCTAGAGTAGGGCAGAAATTAAATTGGATGCCCATGTCAAACTATTAGTAACCATGGCCCCAAATTTTGGGCACATGCATGATTATGGAATACTTAGCTCCTGCCAATAGTTAGGAATTTTTAGAGAAGAGTTTCCTATAGTATTTGCTTAAATATCAAAATTCAAATATATGAAATATAGGGAGCTCTACTCCTCCCCATGGCCCCAAATTTTGGTGGTAGGTCAGTGGGGTAATCCTTGGTGCATGATAAAATTTTCAGCACCTTGGGTTCACTGCATGTTGGAGAATCCACTTGCATGTGCTAGCCTATGTTAAGCCTTGGTGTGCAAATAGCAAAAATGCAAAGTGTGTATTTAGCCCAATGGTGACATGCAAAGGTAATGAAATTATTTACAGTGGTTCATTAGGGTAAATTTCATCCCTCAAATTAATGATGGAATTTTTGGAATCAAAATTCCATTTATTGGAATTTCTTTTAAATATAGCTATTTTGGAAATAAAATTGGAAAATAGGATTTATTCAAGTACAAATCCAAACAACTTTGCCACGGACATAGATAACATCACATTTGACTTAGGAAAAATATGATTTCTCTGTTTTGAAGAACTTTTGGAGTAGATACCCTAAATTCCCCATTTTACCCTTATCTTGTTAATTCTTGAAATGATGGATTTATACCTCTGAAAAATTTGGAATTTATTCTACTGCTATAAAATGTTATTATTAGTTTTGCATAAATTTCTCAGAATTAATGGATGCATTGTTTGTAGTTAAATTAATACAATGGCATTTTGGTAAATATATTATAATGGAATTTTATAGGCCATTTTACAATAAATGTTGATGATACTCTGCCAATAGTAATAAATTAGTGTCCTAAAAGTTCTGTAATGTTTCTGGAATTTATGAGTACATAATGCCTATACATCATTTGGAAAATGGAATTTGTGTGGAATTGATATTAAATAGAAAATGATAATAAATAATTTAAGGAAAATTATGAAATTCTGTAGGCAGACAATATTTTGTCAATATACATCTCAGGAAAAATCCCCTAGGTCAGTGGATACTTAATCAAACTACTTCATGTGTAAAGTGACCTAGCATTTAAATTAAAAGAATTAATTAAAGGACTATTTGGCCAAGAAAAATTATGAGAATTCTTAGGGTAGTTCCCTTAGTCCATAACACCTTAGGATAAATATTTAGAGGCAAGATGCCTTAAGGTTTGGAAGATCACATTTTTAGGGTAATCATAGGTCATGGTCTACATATAACACAAATAGGTCTTGCCTTAGGGGTTACCAGGGAATTGATTAACGGCAGAAATAAGAGAGAGTTCAACATGAGTAACCCTGGTGGGTAGAGTTGTCTTAGTGAGGGATCAAAAGTGCAAGTCTTAGCTAGCAACTGGAGTGGGGATCGGCGGAAGACCGTCGGTTTTCCCGGTAATACCTTAAGTCACTAGGGTTGTACTAAAGCAATAAGGAGAGCTAGGGAGATACATGGGTAGCCATCAACTAAAATAAATATCCTTGCGAAAGGGAACGCTGGGCGTAATCCCAACACAGTTCCTAGTGCCCCTTGAGAGCCCTTCACAGGGAATACCGGGGGCAGTCCTGGGATTAGCCTTAAATCTCTAAGTATAATAAACTGTAGACAAGAGTAGTATAATAGGTTAGGACATTGTTGTACCTTCTCGCCCGTGTGGGGGTTGGAGAGATTCATGATATATGCTCACCCGTTAGGGGTTTGAGGGAGTTGGTATAAAGGCACTAATGTGCGTTCTCACCCGGGTTTGGGTTTGAGGGATTCAGGACGGGTTTTGGTCCTGCGAGCGGGAGGCTCGGTATGAACTACTTGCATGTGCATAAATATCGTGGCGGGACATGCGGTACTGGACGTTCGTCACACCGATGGCAGTACGGTGCACCAGGCGGTTGTGGGAGTTAGAGGGGCCAGTGGGTTGTTTTACACTGCAGTATGGAGGACGATCCCCGATAACACACATCCGACCCAACAAGACTGACGGGTTTGTCAGCAAAGTACGTACACGAGACTCTAGAGTGCACCTTGGACGTGTACAGAGGCGTATGAGAGGGGTCTAAGGCTTGGTAGTGTGATTACCGGTCTAGAAGCGGAGACGCCCGCTCCGCTGCTGCCGTAGCCACAGCGGTGGTACCCGAGAGTGATGCTAGCTCTCAAAAAGTGGGAACTAAAGGTCTGTGATCACAGAGTCGTGTGTGTGAGTTGCACTTACCTGCGCATAAAACTGCATCATATCATTCATTCATAATAGGTCATACGCTTCATAGATCCTTATCATATAAATTAGTATGGGCTCTTTTATATGATAAGTTAAATTTCCTGGAAATCCTAACTTATATATTTGTATGGGCACTTATATAAGTTAGGGTACGTTTGTGATGATAACATAGTGATAGCTTAGCTTATTTACTTGTTCATACTGTTGTTTCTTTACTTTCCTTTACTGCACTGCTCTTACTTACTACTTGTACCATACTTAGAATTGCTAGAGTAGGATTACATTACTTATTACCACTCTAGATAGATATTGTCACCTGCTTCCACTTTGCTACCCCTTGTTGTCCTCCGCTTCGTCCTCCCGCTCGGTGCCTAGGAGCTGCGGGGCGAGGTGCGGAGGAAACGACTTAGTCTTTTTGACTAATGGTCGGTGACCAACTATTTTTAGGAGCCCGTGGAGATGGAGCACCAGCACGTCGAGGAGGCAGGACATGAGGAGCAGATACCGCTTCAGCAGGCTACTACCACTACTGTACGTCCTCAGGTGGGACGAGATCTGATGTTCTAGCATAGCTTCCGCATTTATTATTTTGTGAGAGAGAGATTTGATGTACTGGGCATAAGCCCTTTTTACTCTTTCATTTGTACTTTGTAGTGGACTATTATGATATACTATTCATTTCTTTTACATGATTGTACTGTGGCTTGTGGACTGATAGTTTTACATATACAGTTTACTTCTTTCTTCTCATATTGGCCTACAGGTTTATGATCGTACTAGCCGGCAGAATCGGCGTGTTGCGGTGTCGACTAACCCGTCAGTTAGTGCCACCGTAAGACGGCGGTTCTGGGCATAAGATCCAGTTGCCCTCCTTGATAAGGGGGAGGGGGTCTTACATAATGGCCTCTGCTATGAGAGCTTTGAGGAGGGTTGTGATGAGAGCAATGCCAGAAGAGATGGTGGAGAGGTCCAGTGTTGGAGTGGCAGAAGGTGTTACAGAAGGTATTGAGGTGGAAGCAGTTGGAGGGATGGTAGTTGTTGGTGAGGATGTTGGGATGGAATCTTGCATTTGGGTGTCTGGTGGAGAGGGAGAGTTGATGGAAGAGGAAAGTAAATCAAAAGTTGGTATGGTGGAAAGGTGTGGGGGAAGAGGTGATAATGGTGGTGATGGAGCTGGTGAAGCATGAGGATATTGTGGAGGGGTAGGAAGATGAGTGGTTGTTGGAGAGGTATGAATGGGGGATGATGGAGGTGTGGAATTGGAATGATGGTGTGGGCTGTTGAAGGGATTTGGATGGCTGGAAGAGATGGTGGTGAGGGAATGCTCTCTTCAGTAGGGTGGGGAGTGGCTCTAACAACCCTTGTGCTCTCAGAAGCTGTGGTGGAAGAGGTTGAATCCTTAGAGGGCTTGGAGATTGTCCTCTCCCACCTACCAAACAAGGCACATGTTAGCCTTTTGCTGAATTTATGAATATGGTCGGGGAGACCAGTGATTCAGCAGCCTTTTCCTTTATGAAGATCCCCAGGATCCTTCCAAAACAAAGTTCCTTTTTGTTATTCTTTTTCTTTATCAGATCAATGATGATCTGAGCCCAGTCCACTTGCTTCTTGTTAACTACAACACACATAACCAGAAATTGATGTCTGCTTATATAATCATGTGCAGTATGCTTGCCGAGTAAGATTTTCCCAATAATATTTGACAAAACTTGAATTCTGTAGATAAATGTTTCTTCAATAACTTATTAGGGTTATCTCCAGTATAACCCATCAAACTCTATATTTGATCATATTCTTCACTATCAATCTCTAATGCTTCTTCACCATTATGCAATCCAAAAATTTCAGTTAGTACGGCGGGAGATAGAGAAACTGTATTACCCGCAATTGATCCAGTCATGGTATTCTCCTCAGTGGTTGAAGATGTGTAGACCCATTCTCTAATCTCAGTTCTAGATAGTTTGATCCTTGTTGTCATCAGATTCTTCAGATGCTGCATTTCAAAAAGTTCCAGAATATTCAGAAAAATCGGGTCTGAATGCTGGAAAGAATCAAAGTCGACATCGAAGCCGGTGTCGAACTTCATCGCATCAAGGGTTCCTGTTGGGATCACTATGAGATTACCTGCAAGAGAAAATGATGATCAAGTGCAAAGGAATAGAAAGCGCGGGATGGAGATCGAATAAAACCTAAATATAGGGTTTTCCAGAATAAGAATCGACAAGCTTCGTTCCATGAAAATTAAAACATTCTTCGATCTGGGTTCGACGAAATAATTTAGTGTTAAATAATTCGTCGAGCTCATTCTGAAGATTTAAAGACATTTCATCGAGCTTCGTTCGACGAAAGTTTTCTGAAGTGGGTTCGCCGATCTCCGTTTGACGAAAACAACTTCACTCACAGAGAGTCCGTCGACCTCCGTTCGACGAATATCTCCCGAACTTTCCCTAGTTCGTCGAGCTCCGTTCGACGAACTCTGGAAAATTCATCGAGTGCAGATAGAAACTAAACTAAGTCTTCTTCATTGATCATTCCAAGCTGATTTATAAAGAACAGATGGTTTCTTTCATCCAGAGGTTTGGTGAAAATGTCAGCTCTTTGAAAATCAGTGTAGATATAGACAAGTTTAATTTTGTTTTTGTCTACACACTCTCTTATGAAATGATGTCTAATATCAATATACTTGATCCTACTGTGATGAAATGGATTATGTGCTATGGCTATAGTACTTGTGTTATCACAAAGTAGAGTTGAATTATTTATGTTGAGACCATAGTATAGTAATTGATTTTGAATCCATAGCATCTGGGAACAACAGCTGTCAGCTGCAATATATTCTGCCTCAGCAATTAAGGTAGACACAGATGATTGTTTCTTACAAAACCAGTACACTAATCTCATACCCGGGAACTGACAGGTTCTTGAAGTACTTTTCCTGTGCACCCTGCATCCAGTAAAATCAGCATTTGAGTATCCAGTTATCTCAAATTCTGATTCAGTGGGATACAATAGGCCTAGACTTGGACAACTCTTTATATATATCAAAATTCTTTTTAGAAAAATTAGATGAGATTCTTTAGGGTTCACTTGGAACCGAGCACAAAGGCATGTGACAAACATGATATCAGGTCTGCTAGCTGTAAGATATAGTAGGGACCCAACAATGCCCCTATATAACTTCTGGTCAACAGGTTTCCCATGTGGATCAGAGTCTATTACAGCATTTGTAGTTATAGGTGTTTTCTTTGCTGAGGCATCATCCATCCCAAACTTTTTGATAAGCTCTTTTGCATATTTAGCTTGGGAGATGAAGATGCCATCAGGGAGCTGCTTCACTTGAAGATCAAGGAAGTAGGAGAGCTCACTCATGCTACTCATTTCAAATTTAGAATGCATGAGGTCAGAGAACCTCTTGAATAATTTGGAATCAGTAGACCCAAATATGATGTCGTCCACATATATTTGTACTAAAAATGATTGGTCCTTATGATGTTTAGTGAAAAGTGTCTTATCTACTATGCCTCTAATGAACTTATGCTCTATCAAAAAGCTAGCTAAGGTCTCATACCAAGCTCTTGGAGCTTGCTTTAGACCATAAAGAGCTTTATGCAATTTAAAAACATAAGAGGGGTGAGTTGGAGAGACAAAACCTTGCGGTTGTTTAACATAAACCTCTTCTTTTAATACTCCATTCAGAAATTCACACTTCACATCCATTTGAAAGACCTTGAATCTCTTGTAGGCTGCATAGGCAAGGAATATTCTGATTGCCTCTAACCTTACCACAGACATAAAGGTTTGGTCATAATCTATTCCTTCCTCTTGCCTATATCCTTGAGCAACAAGCCTAGCCTTGTTTCTCACAATCACTCCTTGGGCATCCAGCTTGTTTCTGTAAACCCATTTGGTTCCAATTACTGGATAGTTTTGGGGTCTTGAAACCAAATCCCAAACTCTACATCTCTCAAATTGATTTAATTCCTCCTGCATTACAATGATCCAGTAGAGATCATGCTCTGCATCATGGATGGATAGAGGTTCAACCTAAGAGAGAAAATAGGCATGCATAAAATCTTGGTTGAGTTGATGCCTTGTCTGTACACCTGCTGATATGTCTTCAATCACTTGAGGTCTGGTGTGATCCCTTAGTGTGACAAGATCAGTGGGTGGAGTTGGTTCTGCAACAGCAGTAGGAACTAATTCCTCTTGTGGAATTATGTTTGCTGTTGGGGGAAGATCAATTCCTTCAGTGCCTTCATCTTCACTTTCTTCAATGACTTGTGGAGAAGGATGTGTTGGAACCTCTTGGGTGAGGTTTAGTCCATCCAAATTCTCACACAAGTGAGGTACCTGCAAAGTGCTTTTGGTAGAAATCTCTTTCTCCTTATAAGACATGTAGCTTCATCAAATGTAACATGAATAGATTCTTCAATTTTTAGAGATGATTTATTAAAAACCCTATAGGCTTTGCTTACTTGGGAATATCCTAGAAAGATTCCCTCTTCAGCCTTTGCCTCAAATTTTCTAATGTATCATTTATTGTTGTTGTGAATATAACATATACATCGAAATACCTTAAAATAGTTGATTTTAGGTTGCTTCCCTTTAAGTAATCCATAGGGAGTCCAGTTCTTTAGTTTATGTATCAGGCTTCTGTTCAGGACATAATTTGAAGTGTTTACAGCCTCTTCCCAAAAGGTTAGTGGCATGTAAGCATCTGCAAGTAATGTACCTGCAGCTTCAATTAGTGTCCTATTTTTCCTTTCTGCTACCCCATTTTGTTGGTGAGTTCTAGGAGCTGAGAAGCAAAGCCTGATACCTTCCTTCTCACAGAACACATGCATAAGAACAGACTCAAACTCTGTGCCATGATCACTTCTGATCAATGCAACATGAGTAGAGTACTCAATCTGTATAGTCCTGAGAAAATCTGTAAGAACCTTAAAGGTATCTGACTTAGATATCAGAAAGGACACCCAAGTGAACCTTGAGAAGTCATCCACTATAACTAAGGTGTAGGATTTCCCTCCTAGGCTTTGTACAGTAATGGGTCCAAAGAGATCCATGTGTAGCAAATACAAAATCCTTGGTGAATCACTTTTATTAACAGATTTAAAACTAGATTTAGTTTGCTTGCCTAGTTGACAAGCCATGCAAAGGCCTTCCTTCTTGTAGGGACCAGGAGGTAAACCTCTAACAAGGTGGTATTTTGATAGCCTAGTGATGATTTCGTTTGCTAACAAGTAATAACTCGATGCGGATTCATCCTACACTCTAGTATAAACTATGTAGATGGGCATAAGCTAGATTGAATTAACTTTCAGGCAAGTGCACCTATCAATCATAGTATAGGAGAAATCTGCATCTCGTGTCGTATTCCACAGGGACATTTCAAATACTCGTACTCACCCTCACTCTATTATCGTACCAACAATTAAAATTAATTTTAGATCTAAATTAGCCTAACTATGACTATTTGGATAATTAAACATTGGGGAATTCAAGATGATAAAAAGCCAAAAGTTTATGAGCAATTCCATGAAATACTCGTTCATTAACTCAATTTTACATAATCATGAAATAATAAGACTAACAAATTTGTTGTAATGTAAAGGGTAAACATTTATCGAATTATCTCTCGAGCAATCCAAGATCTAAACCTAAGTTAGTAAACTTTCTCTTGAACAATTTACAGTACTCAAGTCTGCATTAGTGGAAACACCCTATCTACTACATACATTCACGAAATCTTATCTCTAAAATACCATGAATCGATTTATTCGTATTCCAAGTATCCAAACAACATATCTCTCGATCATGAAATTTGAATTACAAAAAGATTTAACACCAAAATATGAACATGTAACTATCATTACAAACTTCCAATTCCTCAATCTAGAGATTTGCAATTCATGTAAACCAAATAAGAAATTCATAATTAAGAGAAATCTCTTTGGTTGCAAGCCTACATACGAACAAATTACCACAAATTTGATGAAAACAAGGCGATACATGATTAACAAATTGTTCCAAATTAAAGTTCATGTAAAATAAAAGATAACTAAAGTTGAATCACCAAGAGATAGGGAAGATTAAAAGGGATTAATGAAAGATTAAATGCATACAAAAATACCCTTCAAATCCTCCTTCTCTTGGATGCTCCACTTCGTGCTCCAGAAGTTCTCCCCAACGAAAACTGATCCAAAAGTCCCCTCTCATTTTTCTACAAGAATTTTATAGTCTCCTAGCAAAAAAAGTCAAACACGGGTACCAACACGGCCGTGTGGCAGGCCGTGTTGACGGTTCTAGATCAGTTCCCCAGGAACATGCGTGTCTGGTAGTGGGTCGTGTTAGATGACACAGGTACTGACATGGCTGTGTTGTTCTTCATATTCTCCAGATACAGGTTGGTGGGCAGTCGTGTTCAAATTTGACATGGGTAAGAACACGGGCGTGTGCCTACCCGTGTGAGTATCTGTCTCCTGCATCCAAGTTCTTCAGTTCTAGGGCACACAGGACACGGGTATTGACATGGCCGTGTGTTTACCCGTGTGCGCCAAATTTTTGTTCTGTCATCAGCCATGTTGACTCCGTGAACTCCTCTGTTTGCTCCAAGACTTTTAGTTCCATTGGTTGGCATTACCTGCATTATAAAAATGAAAGAATAAATATATAGCTTAATACAAGGAGTAACAAAAAATCCTAACTGTGCTCTCCTATTCATGATAAGACAATTTCTCAACTAATCTTGCGAAATTACTACACAAGGAGGCAGAAAATAGTGGACATAATTACAATTATGATAGTAAAAGGCCTATCATAATCACACTCATCAAATACCCCCAGACTTAGATGTTTGCTTGTCCCTAAGCAAACTAATTCAAACACTTGGGTTACCAATAAATAATTTTACCTCAGCACACTGGTTGATATGAATTTAAATGGGACTTTGATGATGTAATCGTATAGGAAATAGTTTAGCAGACGTTTCTAAGTATAAATTTATCTTAAAATTCCTCCAATATATCTTTTAACTATCTTTCACTCTTTCCTAGAAATAAAGGTATAGTCATCTATGATAAATGTGAGGAGAAAATAACAATCTCAATAAAATACGTATTAGTATTTCAAAACTTATAAGTACTCATATTGATAGTCGTGAGCTTACCCTTTTCACACCCTCTCCACGACACTAGTTAGACTTAGTGAGGTCGGATCCTTAGGACTTGTATTATGGTGTAGCCTTTTTTGGCTAGGGATAGAAGATTATAGGTGAGCTAATCAAAGATAGATTTAATGGATTTTGTTTTCTTTTCTTTCACACCTAAATCTCGATTGAGCCTTTTGTTGGAATATACCTTAACATACGAAAACACCCCCAGACTTTGCAATTAGTATACTTCCCACATTTTTGAAGGATACTCTAAATATTTATTCTTCTTAACCAAGAGGCCATAGTAGGAATCATTCCGAGTGGGTGCAAGTATACATGCACTCGGGCCACATATCACTATGTCTTTTTTTCTCTTGTTCTTTTTTTGGGTTCATGGTAGTGATCATTTCGAGTGGATGCAAGTATACACGCACTCAGGCCACATATCACTACGAACAAACTCATTCCATGAAGAGCTCAATGATAGGTGTGCTAATAGGTAAGTATTTGGCCTTGGTGACTTTTAGCAGTAGAGTTTCAAAAGGATAGGGGTTAGGTCCAAATTGGGTGTGTAAGGGTATAATATTTAAGGTTTTGGGTTTGCAAAGCTCAAGCTATCCAAAAGGAGGCCTAAGTCATTTCCACCCTCACTAGTTAACTTATGCAACATTTTGAGGATCGCTAGAGGGTAAGTGTTAGACATCAATAGAGAGTATCTTTCATTTTAATTCCCTAATACCAAATTATAGAAATGTTACACTCATCGACTCACATTACTATAGATAATTATATTTTCTAAAATATAGTGATTGATAGTTAATAATATGGAGGACTAATCTTAACAATAAATTATATAGAGAAAATTAAGCTAATGTATTTCTATACTTGATTACGAATCAACAAAGTTGAAACCTCTATGAGTCTACATTAGTTCATATTAATCAGTGTGCGAAGTTAAATTAAATAGTGATAATCCCAACTGAATGAATAATGAGAGCTTAAAAGAGTAACAAAAGTCAATAAATTTTTTTTTCTTAGGGGGTATAACTAACTTGAGTGTTATGATAGCAAAATTATTGTCAATTGTAACCATGTCCATCACAACAATTATAAAATGGAAGAAAGAACATCCACCCCCAGACTGAGAATTTGCAATGTCTTCATTGCAATGTAAATTGCTGAAAAAGTAATTTCACTAAGAATAATAAAAAAAGCTGCTATCATCAAAATAGAAGAGTACATGAAGGAATTAGGAGCTGACATGAAATCATATGTAATGTCTAAAATACACTAATAGAAATAAAGAAATACTACAATCGACAGATACATGTCAAAAGTAAGGCGGCTGGTCGGTCTGGTCCTCGGGGAAGTGTGGCTGGCCAGGAGCTGCCGGCTCTCTAGGGGCGATCCCCAAGTGGTCCTTGATCTGAATGAGGAGGTCCTCCGTCCGTGTCTGCACCACCTCGATACGTTGTAAGCGCGGCGAGAGGACGGTGTCGAAGAAATGTCGGAACTCCTACGAATACTGCAAACGAGGTGGAGGGGGAACAGTAGGAGACTTTCCATAATCATAAGTGGAATGGGGCGGAGGTACCAGAGGAACATCAAGGTCAGGATCCACCTCATCGTCACTATCATCCTGCGCATGTGGTCCACACCTCGCAATAGAATATGTGACGCCTCCCCGACCCTGACGGGCGGTGACGAGGCGGAGGGATCGAAAGCAGGCCATCGTGATGGGCACGGTCTTTGCGACCACTGTCATCGCGGGGAGGGCTGATAAGATGCCCATGTTCTTCACCAGGCCAGTGATGTAGGGTGCTACACAAATAGACCCTATGCAGGGGGTGTCGGCGTGGTGGAGGATGAATTGGGCGAGCAGGAAGCCTAGGTGGAGAGGATAACGAGACGACATGCTATAGAGATACAGCAAGTCCTGCCGACTGACAATGTCGGAGCTTTCGCCCCGCTCGCTCAAAGTATGGCTTAGGAGGTGGTGAATGTAATGGAGGGCAGGGGAATACAACTGGGATGCCTTTGACCTCTTGGCCTCATATGGACTAAGGTCAAAAGCGAGCCGATCCAAGATACCGCCGGCAAGATCGTGAGAGGGGAGGTTGAAATGAAGGTCGGAGTAAGCGACACTAAAGAGGAAAGATGCCTCATACACCCCTAGGTATTGGGTGACTGGAGCAGGGTAAGTGTGTAAAAGGTTCCCCCTACTCGAAAGGAGATGACCCCCTCATGCTCGTGATCAGAATCAATCAAATTAGGCCTAATATTTAAGTAGAATGAGGACAGGAACTCGAGTGTGAGTTCCTTAAAGACTAACTCTTCTATCGCAAAGAATTGCTCCCAACCCAATACAGAAATTAATTCCCGGACATCCCCCGCTAAGTTTATTTCTTCTAATGCACTCCAATCAATGGTGCGGATGTCTTGAAATTTCTTTGATGTTGTAACCGGCGGAATGCGTAGGATGGGTGAACACTAATGGCACAGCAGCATCGCGCCGCTCCGTAGATAGAGCCTGGAGCTCCGGTCGACGACGGCGACCGCCTTGGCCTCTTACGGAAGATATTATCTGTGGAGAAAAGTAAAAGATTTTTGTTATGTTTAGTTTGAAAATGAAAATGGGAGAGTAAGAACGTGGAGAAAATAGTGGAGAGGGAGGAGAAGTAGAGTAAAATCTTAAATAAAAAAATGGTTACCACGGAGGGAAGATTGAGTAGAGGAGGTGAATCCGCTAATTTTGGAGGCAAAGAACACTCAAACCGAGCTCTGGTCTTGGAAGGAATGGTAGGATTTGATGTAATCAGGAGATGGATAGGAAGGAGAGGACACGACCCCTATATATAGTTGGCAGACACAGGTGCGCACACGGCCATGTGTGTACCCGTGTTGAGGAATCTCAGCCTCGTGAAACACGGGCTGTGGGGGGTCGTGCGGTCAAACTAACAGGAAACAGCGCGGCAGGCGGACACGGTCCACCATATGGCCATATGTGGACCCGTGTCTGATCTGGCACAGCGCATTAAAAACACACGGGTTGGTGGGCGACACGGGCGTGTACCATCCGACATGGGCGTGTATCATCCGACACAGTGGTCTCGACGATCGTCGAGCGAAGAGACACCATATGACACGGCCAGACACACGAGTTGGTGTGAACCCGTGTGGTGCTCGGGATGAAATCGTCCTATTCCAGATTTAAGTGACACGGCCGGGCCTGAGGCTGTGTTGAGCACACGGCCACCCACATGGGCGTGTGGTGACCCGTTTGCGCATCTAAAATTCGAATTCTTCCTTAGGTGAAATTAATTATAGAAATTTTTTGTTTTTATAACGTATATTTTTTTCTTATAACTATACTTATACTAAAAATTTTAGAACTTATGAAAATTAATATATTTTTCATAATCCTAATCTAGACGGAGGCAGGTCTCTTAACGAGCGAAGTCTTTAGGGAGCTCACCATAATAAGGCTTCAGTTGGTGTCCATTAACATTAAAATCTCCCTTCTCTGGGTGGGTAAGTTCGACAGTGCCGTAGGGGAAGACTTCTTTAACCTTGAATGGTCCGGACCACTTAGACCTTAACTTCCCTGGGAATAAACGAAGACGGGAATTAGAAAGCAGGACTTGTTCACCTTTCTGAAATGTCTTGGGTTTGCGAAGGTGACGGTCATGAAATAGCTTGGTCTTCTCCTTATAAATCCGAGAGTTCTCATAGGCCATGGTTCTCCACTCATCTAACTCATTAAGTTGAAGTTTATGTTTCCCCCTATAGAATTAGTATCAAAATTCAAAGAGCGTATCGCCCAATACGACTTGTGTTCTAATTATATAGGCAGGTGACAGGATTTGTCATAGACTAATCTAAAGGTGGTGGTCCCTATAGGTGTTTTGAAGGCGGTCCTATATGCCCACAAACAATCGTTAAGTTTTCTAGACCACTGCTTCATATTCCCTTCTATAGATTTTTCTAGGATCCTCTTAAGCTCTCTATTGGAAACTTCAACTTGACCAATAGATTGCGGATGATAAGGAGTGGCTATCCTATGTGTAACTCCATACTTTTCCAATACTTTATCTAGCTACAAATTACAAAAATGTGAACCCCTATCGCTAATAAGTGCACGTGGTGTGCCAAATCGTGCAAATAAGGATTTTAAAAATCGGACTACTACCCTACTATCGTTAGTAGGCAAAACTTGTGTTTCAACCCAATTCGATACATAATCCACATCTACTAAAATATATTTATTCCCAAATGAAACTGGAAATGGTCCCATAAAATCAATCCCCCACACATCGAATACTTATCATTCAAGAATATATTTTTGTGGCATTTCATATAATTTAGAAATATTACCTGCTTTCTGACAAGAATCACATGAAAGTACATACCTTTGGGCATCCCTGAATAGAAGGGGCCAATAAAAACCAGAATCAAGAACCTTTTTGCCGAGCGATTTGCTCATAGTGACCACCGGCAGGGCCTGAATGACACTGCTCCAAAATTTTCCAACCTTCCTACGCTGATACACACCTTCGTATAATGGAATCTGCACATATCCAAAAAAGAAAGGGGTCCTCCCAAAAGTAATATTTCAAATCAGAGAAAAATTTCTTTTTCTGCTGGTATGAAAATTCTTTTGGAAGAACCTTAGCTACAAGATATTTTGCATAATCCTCAAACCATGGATAATAAAGATGCATATTTGTAGATATGGCAAATAGTTATTCCTCAGGAAATGTATCAGAAATTTCAGATTCATCTAACATTGATCGTAGTGGATTTTCTTAACGTAAAAGATGGTCTGCCGCTAAGTTTTCTGCTCCTCGTTTATCCCTAATTTCAAAATCATATTCTTGTAAAAAGAGAACCCAACGGATTAAACGAGGCTTGACTTCTGCCTTGGCTAATAAATATCTTAGGGCAGAGTGATCGGTATATACTACCACTTTAGATAATGTTAAATAAAATCTAAATTTATCGAAGACGAATACCACTGCTAGGAATTCTTTTTTTGTAGTTATATAATTCTCCTGTGCATTATTAAGTGTTTTGCTAGCATAGTATATAGGATGAAAGTGTTTGTTTCGGCATTGTCCTAAAACAGCCCCTACCGCAAAACTACTAAGCGTCACACATGATCTCAAATGGTTGATTAAAATCGGGCGCGATCATAATAGGAGAATTAATTAATCTGTCTTTTAAAAACTCAGAGGCATGTAGACACTCTTGTTCAAAAAATGAAAGGTGTGTCTTTTTCTAACAGCCTGGTAAGTGATTTAGCTATTTTAGAGAAGTCCTTATTAAACCGGCGGAAAAATCCCGCATGTCCTAGGAAACTTCTCACTGCCTTGACGGAGGTTGGCGGTGGTAACTTTTTGATGGTCTCAATTTTCGCTCTATCTACTTGGATTCTTTGGGTTGAGATTTTATGACCAAGCACTAACCCTTCCTTGACCATGAAATGACACTTCTCGCAACTAAGCGCTAGGTTAGTCTCCTCACACCTCCTATGAACTATCTCTAAATTATCCAAACATAGATTAATCGAGTCGCCAAAAATAGAAAAATCATCCATAAATACTTCCATGATATCCTCAACATATTCATTAAAGATGGTTAGCATGCACCTTTGAAAAGTGGCGGGTGCATTACATAACCCGAAAGGCATACGTCTATAGGAAAATGTAACGAATGGGCAAGTAAATGTTGTTTTCTCCTGATCTTCTAGTGCTATAGTAATTTGGAAGTATCCAGAAAGTCCATCTAGAAAACAATAATAGGAATGTCCTGATAAACATTCTAATATTTGGTCAATGAAAGGCAGAGGGAAATGGTCTTTCCTAGTGGAATCATTTAATTTCCTATACTCAATACATACACACCAACCTGTTACCATTTGCGTAGAAATTAACTCATTCTTATTGTTAGCTACCACTGTTAGACCACCCTTCTTAGGAACGACTTGGACAGTACTAACCCATGAACTATCCGAAATATGGTATATAATACCAGCATCTAACAACTTAACAATATCCGACGTGACTACCTCTTTCATATTTGGGTTTAGTCTACGCTGCGGTTGAATAAAAGATTTATAGTTTTCTTCCAAAAGGATTTTGTGAGTGCAAAAACTAGGATTAATACCCTTTATATCAGATATTTGTCATGCTATCGCACCTTTACATTTCTTCAGTACAATTATTAATTTATCTTTTTCAGTATTAGACAGATTAGAGGAAATAATAACTGGAAAAGAAGAATTAGTTCCTAAGAATGCATACTCAAGATGATCCGGTAATTTTTTTAAGTTCTACTATTGGTTGATTCTTAGTATTATTCTTAAGAGCTCCATGATCTCCTTGAGTAATCAAACTATATTCAGTCGTTCTATTTATCGCCGCACTATTATCTAGAAAAAATAAATGTTCAACAATATCTTTATTTTTTTCTTCTTCTAGATAGCAGTTTGTAATAAAAATTTCTAAAGGTTCTTTACAGTAAAAATTAGAATTTATAGAAGACATAACATTATCAATACAATGAGAAAATTAGCAATAATCATCATTATCTAAAGATTGTTTCATAGTATTGCCAATTTGAAAAGTGATTTCATCTTCTCCTACTCGCAAAACTAATTTACCATCAAAAACATCAATAAGCGCTCTAGAAGTGGCTAAAATGGACGACCTAATATGAGTGGTACTTCAATATTTTCATTCATATCTGGAATAACAAAATAAGCAGGAAATATAAACTTATCTACCTTAACCAATACATCCTCCACTATTCCTCTAGGATACTTAACCAATCGATCTGCTAGTTGAATACTCATTCTAGTTGGGATAAGTTCTCCTAGACCTAGTTTCAAATATAGTTTATAAGGCATTAAATTTATACTTGCTCCTAAATCCTCTAAAGCTTTATTTACTTGCAAATCCCCGATTAAACATGAAATTGAAAATGAACCGGGATCCTTAATTTTTTGTGGTAATTTATTTTGCAAAATAGCAGAACATTCTCCACTAAGTGTTACTAAAGATAATTCCTCTTTTTTGCTTTTATTAGAAATTAAATCCTTAAGAAATTTCGCATACTTAGGCATTTGAATAATTTCAGAAAAAAGGTAAATTGACATGTAATTGTTTAAACATAGATAGAAATTGACCATACTGCGCATCCATGCGCTCCTTGTTAAGCTTCGCTAGGTATGGTACTGCTGGTTGATACTCCATCGGTTGCACGTTCATCTCGCTTGGTCCTTCGCCATTATACTCCACTTGGGGTGCTTCCCGCGTAATCCTTGGGTGTAACTCCATTCCGCTCCTCAATTGAACGGCTTTTGCATGCTCCCTAGGATTTGTCTCAGTATTTCCTGGAAGCATTCCTTGTTGTCTTTCAGAATCCATCCTTGCAAGCTATCCAATCTGATTCTCCAAATTCTGAATCGAGCCCTCTTGATTCTGGAAGGCTACATCGGTAGTTTGCATGAACTTGGTGAGCACATCTTCCAATGTAGGCTTCCTTGGTTCGGTTGTTTTTGTTGTCCAAACATGGGTTGCTTCCCTTGATTGTCTTGTCCTCCCCAAGAGAAATTGGGGTGGTTCCTCCATCTAGGATTGTATGTAGAACTATATGGGTTGCTCGCTTCATTTAAAGGATGTCTAATATTGTTACCCATATAGTCAACATGCTCTTGTACTGCACGTTCACAACTAGGCATTCCACTATATGAAGGGTCCCATTATTGAGGTGCCATGCAGGGTGATGCTAAGGCAAGGTTGTCCATCTTTTGGTGAAGCTTCTCCACTTGAATGGCTAAGGCGGTGACAACATCCACTTAATAAATTCCTACGGGCTTGCTAGGATTTTGTCTTACGGTAGTCCATTGATAGTTGTTCATCGCCATGTCTTCTATCAACTGCTGAGCCGCTTCAGGTGTCTTGTTGTTCAGGGTGCCTCCGCTAACTGCATCAATCATCTGTTTAGTGGCCGGATTTAGACCATTGTAGAAGGTCTGAATCTAAAGCCATGAAGGTAAAGCATGGTGGGGACATCTCCTCAAAATGTCCTTGAATCGTTCCCATGTGGCGTACAACGATTCAGATTCCAATTGCATGAACATAGTGATGTCATTCCTTAGCTTTGCAGTCTTTTCCGGTGGGAAATACTTCATCAAAAACTTCTCAACCATCATATACCAAGTAGTAATCGACCCTCTAGGTAATGAGTTTAACCACTGCTTCGCCTTATGCCTTAACGAGAATGGAAACAATCGCAATCGAATGGCATCATTGGAAACACCATTGATCTTGAATGTATCATATATATCCAGGAATCTAGCCAAGTGGGTGTTAGGATCTTCATCTTGCAGGCCATCATACTGGACATACTATTGAACCATCTGTATGACAGTAGGCTTCAATTCAAAGTTACTGGTGACTATTGGCGGTCTAACGATACTTGACCCAGTTCCTTGGAGGTTAGGTCTAGGAAAGTCAGACATAGTTTGCTCATTATGGTTGGCCATGGTATCCAAATTTTCCGGATGATTCTCTCCTTGGTTAACTGTTTCTTCTTCTACTAGTTCGTTTGAAATATCTGTGGTATTAACTCCCACGTCCCTTTGGTTGGTGTAAAGGATAATTCGCTCTGGGTCAGGATGAAATGGTGCTACCCCAGAATTTCTGCCCCTACTCATAGACTAACAGACTACAAAACAGAGATTAAGTGATATAATTATTCCATAACTAATTTATAATTATATATTAATAAACAAAAATTTGTAGATTAATAAAGTTTAGGCTTTCAAAATAATGAAATCGAGTCCCCGGCAACGGCGCCAACAACTTGATGATTTCGTTTGCTAATAAGTAATAACTTGATGCAGCTTCATTCTACACTCTAGTATAAACTATGTAGATGGACATAAGCTAAATTGAATTAACTTTCAGGAAAGTGCACCTATCAAATATAGTATAGGAGAAATCTACATCTCGTGTCGTATTCCACAAGGCCATATCAAATACTCGTACTCACCCTCACTTTATTATCATACCAACAATTAAAATTAATTTTAGATTTAAATTAACCTAACTATGACTATTTGGATAATT
Organism: Platanthera guangdongensis; assembly: GCA_039583875.1. NCBI lineage: Eukaryota > Viridiplantae > Streptophyta > Magnoliopsida > Asparagales > Orchidaceae > Platanthera > Platanthera guangdongensis. The sequence goes on from CM077150.1 coordinate 214,535,036, forward strand.
AAATATTGTGGAATTCAAGATGATAAAAAGCCGAATGTTTATGAGCAATTACATGAAATACTCATTCATTAACTCAATTTTACGTAATCATGAAATAATAAGACTATCAAATTTGTTGTAATGTAACGGGTAAACATCTATCGAATTCTCTCTCGAGCAATCCAAGATCTAAGCCTAAGTTAGTAAACTTTCTCCCGAACAATTTACAATACTCAAGTCTGCATTAGTGGAAACACCCTATCTACTACATACATTCATGAAATCATATCTCTAAAATACCATGTATCCATTTATTCGTATTCCAAGTATCCAAACAACATATCTCTCAATCATGAAATTTGAATTACAAAAAGATTTAACACCAAAATATGAACATGTAACTATCATTACAAACTTCCAATTTCTCAATCTAGAGATTTGCTATTCATGTAAACCAAATAAGCAATTCATAATTATGATAAATCTCTTTGGTTGCATGCCTACATACGAACAAATTACCACAAATTCTATGAAAACAAGGCGATACATGATTAACAAATTGTTCCAAATTAAAGTTCATGTAAAATAAAAGATAACTAAAGTTGAATCACCAAGAGATAGGGAAGATTAAAAGGGATTAATGAAAGATTAAATGCATACAAAAATACCCTTCAAATCCTCCTTCTCTTGGATGCTCCACTTGGTGCTCTAGAAGTTCTCCACAACGAAAACTGATCCAAAAGTCCCCTCTCATTTTTCTACAGGGATTTTATAGTCTCCTAGCAAACAAAGTCAAACACGGGTACCAACACGGCCGTGTGGCAGGCCGTGTTGACGGTTCTAGAGCAGTTCCCCACGAACAGGCGTGTTTGGTAGTGGGCCGTGTCAGATGGCACGGGTACTGACATGACCGTGTTGTTCTTCATGTTCTCTAGACACAGGTTGGTGGGCAGTCATATTCAAATTTGACATGGGTAGGCACACGGGCGTGTGCTTACCTGTGTGAGTCTTACGGGCACATAGGACACGGGAATTGACATGGCCGTGTGTCTACCCGTGTGAGGTAAATTTTTGTCCTGTCATCAGCCATGTTGACTCCGTGAACTCCTCTGTTTGCTGCAATACATTTAGTTCCATTGGTTGGCATTACCTGCATTAGAAAAATGAAAGAATAAATATATAGCTTAATACAAGGAGTAACCAAAAATCCTAACTGTGCTCTCATATTCATGATAAGACAATTTCTCAACTAATCTTGCGAAATTACTACACAAGAAGGCAGAAAATAGTGGACATGATTACAATTATGATAGTAAAAGGCCTATCATAATCGCACTCATCACCTATCAATGTTTTTCAAGTCTACATGACCTAGCCTTTTATGCCACAAATCATTCTGATTACTAGTTATATTAAGTAAGCAGATATCAGAATTGGCAGAAAGAAAATCAAATAAGTATATGTTACCTTGTCAATTCCCAATTAAAACAATTTGTTTTTCTTTATTAACAATAGTGTAAGAAGATGAGTTAAAGTGTACCTGATAACCTTCATCACATAACTGACTTATGGAGCTGAGGTTATGCTTGAGTCCTCTGATATATGTCACTTTCTTGAAAGTGGCCGCTCGAATCTTCACTTCTCCAAAACCTTCAGACTGGCCACATTTTGAATCACCAAAGATAACCTTTGGTCCTAGCTTCGACTTATAGTTGGTTATGATATCCTTGCTGTCAGTCATATGTTTGGAGCATCCACTATCCAGCTACCATGTTTGATTATTTACTGGACAACTCTTCACCTGCAATGAAGAACAATTAATTGTTCTTAACCCAGGTTACCTTGGGTCCTTTGTATTATTGATATGAAAAACTAGATATAACAGAGAATTCTAGTTGAGATTTATATCCTAGAGGGTGATATATTCTAGGTGGTATTACCCAATCAGCTACAGAGTTAAATGGTTTTCTAGAATTATTAGAGTTGTTGTTATAATTAACATTCCTATTAAGTCTTTCTGGGTTCGATGAAGTTCTGTGATTTTGTCGACCAGAGTTCGACGAATTGGGTTGAGATCATCGATCTTTGCCCAGCGAATGAACATATTCATTTTCTATGCCCCACGTTCATCGACCTCTGCTCGACGAACCATACAGAGTTTGTCGATCGCAGTTTGACGAATAATTATAGCTATAGTTTGCGTTCTGAGTTTGTCAATTGGAGTTCGACGAACAGGCAACATTTCGTCGATCTGAGTTCGATGAATTCTGCTGAACTTTATTTTTACTTGTGGTTTTCTAATTTTTATTACTTTGACCATTTGATTTTGGAATTTGTTCTATTGTTTGATTATAGTTTATTATTTCTTTTCCTTTAGCTGAAACAAATTTGATGGGGGTTGATAAAATGTTTTTCTTGAGAATGGGGGCAAACCTGATGATGCACCCAAGCCCATCTTGCCATTCAATCTGGCATTAACTATGCTTGTAATGTCCATCAGCCTGAGGCTTCTCCCATTGAGAGATTCCTCAAGTTGTTTAGCCTCACATAGCTCAGTCTTTAACAATATAATTTGTTCATTAGCTAAGGTTAATTCATCCTTTAACCTATTGTTTTCTGAATTAACATTTTATAGGTTTCCTAATTTTTCCCTAAGAGTTTTAATTTCTTTTTCTGAGTTAATTAAGTATATGCAAATTGTTTTAAATTCAGATTTAAATGAATCAGAACTGTAATCAAAGGAAGATAATACCTTGTCAGCTTCAGAATCAAATATTGCTTCATTGTCTGAATCTTCTTCTTCTGAATGGCTCTTGGAGGCATCAATGGCCATTAGGCAGACCTCTTTGGCCCTTGCGTCTTCTTCATCTTCACTGGAGATGGAAGATGATGATTTATCCTCAGTTTCACTCCAAGATTCCGCCACAAAACCTTTCTCCTTCTTCTTGTGTTTGTTGGAGAAATACCTACTGTTGTGCTGTCTTCTGGTATCTTTCTCTCTTCTCTTTTCCTTCTTCTGATTCTCTGGACACTCAGAGATGAAGTGTCCCGATTTCCTGCAACCAAAACACACCATTTCTTTAGTTGGTGTTTTGTCATACCTTGGTTTGTCATCCTGCCTTGATGACTTTCTACTGAAGTCTTTCCTTGCCATTTTGTAGAATCATTTGGTAAAAAGACTCATCAGCTCTTCATTTGTGGTTAAAGTCTCTGTCTCCTCAGTAATTTTGAAGGTAATGCTTTGTTCTTTTCTTCCTGGAGGAGGTGTTCTTTGCTCAGCTGCCTCTCTGGATTTGATCAGTTGTTCATAGGACTTAAGCTTGCATAAGAGAGATTAAGTGGAAATCTCATTTAAGCTTTGGGCCTCCTTGATGGGACAGATCTTTGAATCCCATGAGCTTGGGAAGCACATAAGGATCTTATCATTCACCTCAGTGAGGGTGATGTCCTTGTCCAAGATTTTTAGCTTATTGATGATTGGGCTTAACCTATTGTACATATCAGCCACTGACTCAGCTTCTTATCTCTTGAAATTATCATATAGGGATATGAGATTGGATCTCCTGTCCTTTCTTTCATCTGCTGATCCAGCCACCATTTGATTTAGGGAGTCCCAAATGGCTTTGGCTGAGGTGCATTCAACCACTTTTTGAAAGATATCATCTGACATTGTTTGTGTCAGTATATTCATTGCCTTGGCATCAACAATCTTTGCCTTCTTCCGGGCTTCAGTCCACTCAGGTGGTGGAACTGTAATTGTGCTTGAAGATGTTGTAGAAGTAGATGATTGAGGGGGGCCTGTCAAAATGGAGTTGTAGATATCTTCATCAATAGTGTTCATGTACAACTTAATTCTTACCTTCCAGATGTCAAACTTATTCAGATTGCATACTTGAGGTCTGGTGCTTGCATAGTCCTTATTCTGTACCATGTTGTGTGACTATAAATCTAATGGAAATGAAAAGACATATCTAACTCAGGATCTTTGGTTCAAGGGTTAGCTTGTACATCCAAGGGAATCCCGCTCTGATACCAATTGAAAGTGATGTGTTAGATCAGAAATACTCTTGCGGGGGGGGGGGGGGGGGGGGTGGTTAATAAAGTATCCTAAAATCCTTTAGAAACCTTTACAGCTTTTGCTGTAAATAAAAATTGTAGAATAACATATAAATAATCACAAGTACACAGCAAACCTAGCTAGCACAAACACAGCAAGAACAAAAGAAAGGGAAACCAGACAACACAAGAAATTATAGTGGTTCCCCAACCTGGGTACATCCACTCTTCTACCACCCTGGTAGGAATCCACTCAGATTTTTGATCAGGTGTCTGACACCAATGAGCTTTTGATCATGTGCTCAAAAACCAAACCTCAAGTCTTTTGGTCAGGTGACTTGCAACCAAGAATAACTTTTTAAGAGAGTTATAACCCTTTATATAGTGGGGGTGAGAGATGATTTTGTCTTCTCTTTCTCAATATACAGCTGAGAAGACTTGTGGATATGATGTTAGCAAATAGCTCCCCCTAGGATGTGGAATGGTTCAGGAAAAACTGGAGCTTTACTTCAGGGTGATATGTCTTCAATCTTTAAGCCTTGAACAAAAAGATCTTCAGGAACTTCTTGATAGATGGAATAGTTATTGTCTATTGAAGTGTCTTGGAGAGTTGAAGAATGAAGACTCTTGATTTTGATTGATTGTTCTTCTTCTTCAGATAGCAGATGTTCTTCTGTTCTAAGGATTCTTCTCTGTATCAGAGATCTGTGAAAGAAAGAGCAGAGAATTCCTTTATTCAGACTGATTGTATTTGTTGTCTGTGTGTCTATGTTCTCTGTCTATCTTCTGTGTCTTGTCTACATGAAAAGGGAGAAAATCGCTTTTATATTTCCTGTCAAAAATTGTCTTTTGAAATTTGAAATCCCCTGCAATCAATGCTGATGACCTTGAGAATAATCTGCATTGATTTATTTCCCCATCCGTCCCATGGAAAAATGGCAAGCAATAATACTGGACAAGACCATAATCAATGCTCCTTTTAACGGCTATATTCAGAGAATGTTTGATCATTAATTACACAGGAATTATTGCAGTAAGAAGGGGACAGAAGGAAGGAAATAACTAAGTCTCGATTCGTCGAACAGATAATAGAAATCATTGAGCTGAGTTCACAGTTCATCGAGCCGAGTTGCTGTGTTCGCCGACCGGATAACTTTTGTTCGTCGAGCTGAGTTCTAAGATCGTCGAGCTAAAACAGAACTGCATTATCTAGAAACTTTGCCTTTTCTGTGTATGTAGTTCATCGAGCTGATAACTGGTTTTGTCGACTGAAGTTCACCAAAGTATTTTTGGACTTAGAATATTTCAGATGCTTCTCGAATGAAGTGTTGAAGTGAAGTATCCAGAAATGGTCGACCTGAGAATTTGTTTTCGTCGAGCTGAGAACCACTAACTGCTGCTACATAACCCTTGCCAATGTGGTCAAAGTTCGTCGAACTGAGAATCTTGAATTCATCGACTGGAGATGATTATGGACTTAGGAAAATGAGAGGCATTTGGATTAATAAGTTGAAGTAGAGAATCCAGAAATCGTCGACCAGAGAACTAAGTTCGTTGACCTGAGTCTAGAGAACAAAGTATGGACTTGGAATGCTGAAGGTAGAGTCCAAATATCGTCGTCCTGAGAATCAAGTTCGTCGAGCTCAGCTCAGAGAATTTTCTCTGAGATCGTCGAGCTGAGCACGACTATTGTCGACCTGAGTTCGACGAACGTCAGACTCATTTTATTGAGTCTTTGAAATCTCTAAGTCTTTGAAGTCTCTGGTAGTCTGATGATGGTTTGTCCATGTGATGTTGAAACTAAGGACTTGGCCTAGACTCTAGGACACAACTATGACCCTGGCTATACATGATGGGTCACAGGATCCTACTTAGTGAACCTAGCCCAAATCAAACTAGGGATCCAGTACAGTTTCATCACCTTGCCCTTTACGTCTTCTTTCATATTTGGATTTATACGGCGCTGAGGTTGGATTTAATTATGTGAATTATCTTCCATTAGGATTTTGTGGGTGCAGAAAGATGGTCATATGTCGTTCATATCAGATATCGGCCAGGGAATAGCTTGGCGATGATTACGTACCACTAGTAGGAGCTTATCATTTTGCACTTCAGTAAGGTAGGCCGAAACTATTATTGGTAGCTTGGAGTCCTTTTCTAAGAAGGCATACTTAAGACATTCAGGCAGTTCTTTTAATATTAGGGTAGGGGGTTCTTCACACGATGTTTTGGAAATTCTTTCTTTTTCAAAAACAATGTCTTCGTAGACCTTTACTTTATACGGAAAATTGTAAAGGGTGGAGTCCGCGGCCATGACCGTCTCTTGTAGAAATTCATTTGGAACAGTTGAAGAAAAATAAAAATCAGAAATTTCACGTTTACTTTCAGAAAGGTAGTAGGAAGATACTTCACCTAATGCATCTAAGAAAAAATAGGAGTCGACATTCTCTAGTGTATTCTTCATTGAGGGTGTTATAGAGAAGGTCACTTCAACGTCACCTACTCGTAGGAAGAGCATACCATTGCTTACATCAATGATAGATCGGGAGGTGGCAAGGAAGGGTCTGCTAACGATCAAGGTAACCTTGACGTCTTCTTCGATGTCCAATATGACGAAATCCACCGGGAAGATGAATTTGTCAACTTTAACTAAAACATCCTCCCCGATTCCTAACAGGTATTTATCGGATCTATCGGTGAGCTGGATAATCATACGCATAAGGTTGAGGCTACCAATTCCTAACTTCTTGAATAGTGAGAGGGACATTTGGTTGATAATCTCACCTAAGTGGGCCAATGCGTGCTTGACAAAAAGATCACCAAAGACACACGATATAGAAAAAGTACCCGGATCACTGATCTTCTTTGATAAACCGTTTGTCAAGACCGCAGAGCAATCGAAATTTAGTGTGACATGCAATAAGTTTTCTATCTTCTTTTTATTAGTCAGGAGGTCCTTAAGATACTTAGCGTACTTCAGCATTTGAGAATTGCTTTGTGGAAGGGTAGATTGATGTGGATTTATTTAAATATTTCTAGGAAGAGGGAGTATTGATCGTCCTTACATTGCTTGTTAAGTTCGGAAGGGTATGGTGGTGTTGGATTATTTTTAAAGATGGATGGTGGAATGAGACCTTTTTCTTCAACAGGGAGAGGGGTGATAACTTCTTCTTCAGTGGAGGGTGAAATGATAAGATTTTTCTCGGCGGAGGTTTGATTTTTTAGAATGGGGGCGGAGCTTTAATTTTTTAAAATGGAGGCGAAGCTTGCCTCGGGCTCTTTGCTAACCATACCAGAAACTTTCTTCCCACTCCGAAGAGTTATGGCTTTCGCTTGATCTCTCGGGTTGGGTTCGGTGTTGGCAGTAAGAGACCCAATGGGTCGCTCAGAAATAATTTTTGCGAGTTTTCCTACTTGATTCTCTAAACTTTTAACGGTCCCTGTTAGGGTTCTTATAGTAGCGTCATTGACATTCATATATTTTGAAAACATCTATTCCAAACTTGGAGATTTTGGAAAATTTTGAGGTGGTGGTGGTGGTGCAGAAAAATCATTTTGTGGTGGCGGCCGCATTGCATTCGAGGGATTACCCCACGAAAAGTTCTGGCGGTTCCGTAAAGCGGGATTATAACTATTCGGAAATGCAAAGCCCGGCGCGGGAAAACTAGCAGCAGAAAAATTATAAAAAGCATTTCTCGTCATATTATTAACACAATACAATTGTTCAGGGGAGGAGTTGCAGATTCCCATACCTAAGGGGCGGAGGCAGCAGTCATCTCTGTTATCTTTTTAGTTAACATTTCCACTTGCAGAGCTAGCTAGGAGATGTTATCTACTTCAAATATACTTGCAGGTTTGTTTGGGAGGGACCTAGGCACATTCCACTGATATGTGTTCATGGCCATGTCATCGAAAAGCTCAAGAGCTTCATCTGGGGTTTTATGGTTTAAGGTACCACCAGAAGCTGCGTCTATCATTTGCTTTGAGCTTTGATTTAGCCTGTTATAAAACTCCTGCACATGTAACCATACAAACAACGCATGATGGGGGCATCATCTTAAGAGTTCTTTAAGTCTTTTCCTGGTTTCATATAAAGTTTCAGAATCTATTTGTCCAAAGGAAAAAATATCGTTCTTAAGTTTTGCGGTTTTAGCTGGCGGAAAATACTTCACCAGAAATTTTTCAGTTAGTTGATCCCAGGTGGTGATGCTGTTTTTTGGTAGAGTGCTCAGCCATTGCTTAGCCTTGGTTCTAAGGGAGAAAAGGAACAGACTTAGCCTAATAACATCATTTGTAACACCATTGATTTTAAAGGTATCACAAATCTCAAGAAAGCTAGCTATATGCGCGTACGTATCTTCATCTTGAAGTCTGTCATATTGCACATATCGCTGCACCATTTGAATTATGCTAGGCTTAAGTTCAAAATTATTATTAGCTATAACATGGAGAACTATGCTTAATTCTGTAACCTCTAGATTTGGTCGTGCATAATTGGAAATAGGCCTATGTACGGCTTTATCTACATGGGGTTCTTCCATTCTTAGGGTAGAAAATGTTTCGGAATCCTCAACCGGTATTTGGAGAGTAGGGCCTTAAAATTGCGATCTTCTCTGAAGAGTACACTCAATTTCGTGGTCCAAGTCCAAAATAATCCACGGATTCCCGCGGGTCATGCACTAGAAGAAGAGAAGCTGAAGAAAGAGAAATAAATAAACTAGAACAAGAGTTACTAAATTTTTTTTGAAATAGATTTTTTTTATGTTTTAACTCCCGAACTTCCCAAGGGCTACCCGTTGAAGGGTTCGCAAGGTACTAGACACGATAGTGGAATTTAAAGCCACATTGCCCTTTTGGAGAGAGTTAGGTGGTCTATAAAAATTGTGATGTGGGGTTTCTATTGAGAGCGATAATATTTTTTTTGAATTTTTAATTTTTGAGAAGGAGGGTGAGAAAGAGAAGTGATAAAAGTAATAGGTTCGTGCTTTCAAATTAACAACAAAAGTTGCTCCTCGGCAACGACGCCAAAAACTTTGTGGAAGAATATTCGCAAAGCGAATAAAAACCGAACTAGCAATCCAACGAGGCAAGTATACCTCTCAAATTGTAGCTAGGGGACACAAGTGTCGTATTAAAATCTGGGAACTCTTGAGTATTCTTACTCAAACGAAAACTATTATCTTATCGAGAGATTGTTTTAGGGTTTAAGTGAAAGCTAAATGTGATTAAGAAAAGAAATTTTACGCTAAAAAGAGAACTACTGTGGTTAAATAGAGAGCTACTAAAAGCGATTACAACGAGTGGTTGAACAGTGATACAGAAAAGCACTCGATCGAGAATCACCTCTGCTAAAGTTGATCAAAATTGGGCTGAGAGGGGGTGTATGGAGAGATAATCCCAAGGGGGGGGGGGGGTCGGGTTGAGCTTTGTTTGCTCCACCCATGGTGCCAAGTGGCGACCATGCTCCAAATTCTTCTGGAATTGCCTGAGGAGGCCGGCCAGCAGGTGTTGGGCAGAGAATTTCAGCTAAAGGGGTGGCCTTGTGGTCACCCTTCCTCTTCATCCCCATTTCTCTCTCCTCTTCCTCTTAAAATCCCATTTCTACCCCTTTGCATGCACTCTCTCTCCTGATTTTGGGGGTTAGAAGTTGTCTTTGACCACTTGGGTTGGGCTTGGGCTGATTTGGATGGACTTAGCCCAATGGGAATGGGCTGGGGCTCCATTTTCTCTTTTAGGCTAAATGGGTTGACTTGTTTGACTCGAGTTGACTTGGTCAACCAAAGTGAGTGGGCTGACCCCACTTGGTGGTAATGGGTCTAGTGGAACCACCCACCTTGGGTTGGGCCAAGGTGATGCCCCACTTGGGCTAATTGGGCCTTATATGTATAGGTTTGACCAAATTAAGGACATGGTTGACTTTGGTCAACCAGGGTCAAAGAGTTGACTTAATGGCATGCTCTAGGGTCCACTTAGATTGTTTTAGGGTTAGGGCAATGTGGTGGGGTCATGGTGTGGTTTGGGTTCCTATTTAGGCTAGTTTGACCTAGTTTGACTTTGGCCCCTTAGTGAGCCCCACATGGCTACAATCCACTACCTAGGGTCAAGCCTAGCTAAATCCCCTATCACTCACCCCATGCCTAACCCAATCTAAGTTTAGGGGTCTAGAAGTAACATGGGATGTTACATTAAGTCTGGTGGTGTGAAGAGTGCGATTTTTATAGGGTTTTTCGGACTCATCTGGGCTTGTTTTCACACTCGTGCACCGCATTTCAACCGGTATTCAGTTATATTTGCATCGGCCGGTCTATGACCATTTTGTGCACTGTTTTGGCCCAAGGTTGTTCAATTGTGCATTCTGTTGTTGGGGGTAAGCACATGGTGCTCCCTAGGGGCTCTTTCTAGTTGCTTTTGTTGCATTTTTGCATTGCTAGAGTGTCCTCTTTTGACTTATTTATTTGAATGCAGGTGGTGCGTTTTCCCCAAGCCAGGAATTCTGATTTGTGGAAAACGCATGGTCGTGCATTTCCTTCATACACGGTTTGTGCCCGATCATGCGATTTGTTGAGATGGAGAAACGTCGGGTGGAGCTCGATAAATTTCATCGAGCTGAGCTCGACGATCTTCAGGCACGTTTAACGCACGGTTTCTTCGGAACCGTGCGCGAAGGAAACACACGGTTTTCCTATAGCTTTCTTGTTTGTTTCAATCTGTGATTAATCGTGAAATTTGTTCACACACGGGCGGAAGCACCTGTGCATGTGTAAAATGCACGGTTCCACCTACTTGCCTCGAATTCCAGCTTTCTGTTGTTACCTGTGCGATTTCCTTCATGCACGGGCGGAAATGTCTGTGCGCTAGTAAAACGCATGGGTCAATGCTTCTCCTTCTGCAGGCTTGTTTTGAAAGTTAATATCGCATGATTTGCGCACGATCGTTCGCCAAACCGTGCGTGACCAAAATTTCTAATTTTTCTATTTAAGACGCAGATTTCAACTTTACAAAAAAAATGAGAGAAGAAGTCTCATCCAGCCCGCCATTTCCGCACCTCTGAGCGGGAAAACTTCCCTCCATCCGATATTTTCTCTCTCCTCCTTGGAGAGTTGATCTGGCCACCATTCTCCCTCCAAAGACTTGCAATAGCTTCATCTCCGGCCACCATTTTCTTCTCCAAACTCCAAGCTCCGTTTCAAGCTCATAAGGTGCTACATCCGTGGAGTTCTCCGGATAGATTTAGCCCAGCGACTATTCATGAAGAAGACGGGTTATTGGAAGGAGTTGACAGCCCTTCTGGACCCCGGACGTCATCCGTAGAACGAGCTCGGACAAGCTCCAACAACCACTTGACTCCGGCTGCGAATCTCGAAAAGCCTTCGTGCGTTTGGTTGTATTTCTCCCCCACCTCTTGTACTTACTTTTTTTCTGAACTTGCGGTTGTTTGATTGTTGCTTAAGAATAATGTTTAGTTTAAGTATTTCAGCATGACAATGTGTTGTTATATCTTAGATCATGATTGTGTTGTTTGTCTTCAGTTTTTTGTGTTCTTGTTGAGATACTGTCATTCTAGCCAATGCTAGAAGCGTGCGCAGAGAAGAGGTGATTGCGACCCTCATTGGCTCATCCATCTTTCATAATACTCTCTTGAATAATCAACCAAAGAGACGCGGTGAAGGTGACCCGCAATAGGTTTTTTTGTGTTAAACTTAAGAAACTCCAAACCAAAACCCCCTTTGTTTACGTTAACACTTGCAATCACTTTTTCAATAGCGAAATCAAACTCCCTACTTATACTCCTCGAGAGATCGATATCCGGGGATTCAACTCCTTAACTTTATTACTTGACTACGATTGGTACACTTGCAGACGCATCACTTACCGGCTGTAGATGCCGCCAGAGTTAGGGAACCTGCACGACGTCTTCCACATCTCCTCACTTCGGAGAGCACTACTTCGGCCAGAGCAGCATATCACCACTATAGCATGCCCAGTGGCACCTGATAGATCGGCTTTTTTTGAGCGAATTCGGATTGGTGACTTGACGATCAGAGTGCTACAAAAGAGGAAGGTTCTTTTGGTCAACGTGTTGTGGTCCAACCACAGACGGGAGGAGCACACCTGGGAGCCGACGGATCTGATGCAGGAACGATATCCGGGACTCTTCACCTCAGGTAGATCTTAAGAATTTTTGAAAAGTTCTTAAATTTGTGTGCATAGGAACCCCGTAGACACGAACTTGAATTTCGGGGATGAAATTATAATTTTTTGTTTATTGGGATTTGTAACAACCCATTTTCTTCTAGACCCTTTAACTTAGATTAGGATCGGTCATGTGGTGGATGAATAGGGTTATACTATGTTTGACCTAAGGCGTTAGGGTGGATTCACATAGGGCCCTTTAGAGGGTTCAATCAACTCTAACTTAGAAAAAATGTTTTAGATAAATAGGTGTTGAGCGAACTCGACGCCATTTGACGAAGCGTCGAGTTAATCGAGTGAACTCGATGCCATTCGACAAAGTATCGAGGGCATTGAGTGGACTCATAGCCATGCTCTTTAACATAGAAAAGTGTTCTAGATCAACAGGCGTCGAGTGGACACGACGACATTCGACAAAGGATCGAGTGCGTTGAGTGGACTCACCGTCATGCTCTTTAACTTAGAAAAATCATTCTGGATCAACAAGCATTGAGTGAACACGATTCCATTAGACAAAGCATCGAGTGCTTTTGGTGGTCTCAACGTCATGCTCTTTAACATAGAAAAACTTTTCTGGATCAACTGGCTCCGAGTGAACCTGACGCCATTCGACAAAGAATCAAGTGCGTTGAGTGGACTCAACGCCATGCTCTTAAACTTAGAAAAATCATTATGGACCAACATACATCAAGTGAACAAGATGTCATTCGACAAAACATCGAGTGCATTGAGTGGACTTAATGCCATAGTCTTTAACTTAGAAAAATGATTCTGGATCAATAGACGTCGAGTGAAGTCGACGCTATTCGATGAAGCTTCCCATGTGTTGAGTGAAATTGATTCTATTCGACGAAGCGTTGAGTGCATCGAGTGAACTCTATGTCATTCAAAGAAGCGTCGTGTGATCTCGACGCTTTTGGACTTGGTGTATTTTTTCTATCTAGTTGTATTTGTTGGTTTTTATATCCGGCCTGAACGAGGTTTTCGGGATAAGTGTTGATGGCACATTTGAACCCAATCACTTCAACAAACCTATTTAATACATTGATATTCCAATACAAGGGTGACACATGGCAGGCAACTTAAACCCTAATTCTTTTTATAAAAAGGGAAGAAATGAAACCTGACTGTCACTCCCCTACCTTGTCAAACCCGTCGTCACCTTCGTTGAGCCAGAGGAAAGGGAAATGACTCCTGGTTTTAAGCTATAGCTGGAGAATCGAGCTTTGGAGCTAACTCGCCGGAGCAAGGATAGGCCATGGCTCACTAGTACTACACCCGCCGCCAAGCACGATTAAGGGTCCGTTTCACCTCCCCTCCCCCGGTGCTAGTCTTCTAGATCCACTTGGAGAGATATCGGGCTCAAATGAGCCTGATGCCATGAGAGAGGTAATATTCCGTGCTTTTCTTCTTGATCGGGTTCGCTGGAGGAACCGCCTCTGGCGGAAATGTCGTCGGGAAACTCTAACCGCCACCTCAATGGAGATGGTGGTGATAATCGCCGGCGGTGGCAGCGGACCAGGTGGCCGAAAATGAGAGATCAACATTGCCCAGCTCGAGATGATCTGGGTCGTCGTCTCAGTGAAGAAGACAATGGGATGTCATTGATTTAAGTTGAATTAAACTATAATGTTATTAACTATTTCTGTCTCATTTATTATAGTGTCTTTCATATTAATTGTAGGCCCTTTAGAAGCATATTCAGAGAAATTCATCAACATGAAAAATATAGCACTGTCTTACCTTTAATTTGACAACATAATCTTGTAATTTGGTGCAATGTAGCTCCTTGTAGGGCCAATCTCCTTGGACTGCTCCTAGACTAGGGAAAAAATTCAAATGGATGCCTATGCTAAACTATAAGTCCACATGCAGTGAAATTTAGGTCATTTATGTGTGTATACCATACTTATACTATGTGCAAAAATCAGAATTTTTGTATAATAATTTTCTATAGTTTTAATAGAAATATCAATTATAAAATAATTGAAATTTAGGGAGATTCCCAATTCCAAATGCACCCAAATTTGGGTGGTAAGGCTCTACGATCATCCTATATCCTTGGTAAAAATTTCGAGCCATTTGGATCTTTGTATGTTTAAAGATCCAACATGTATGTTGAAGGTAGATTTGTAAATAATGTGTAAATTATAAAATGGGAGTTTAGCCCATTTTGCCCAATGTATGTCCATGAAATTTTGGACAGTGACTTATGGAGGTTAATACTCCTTTCATGCGAAAATTGGGATTTTTGGAATAAAAAATGCCATAAGTTGGAATTATTTCAAAAATAAAACATTTAGTTGTTAAAATGAAAAATAGGGCTACTGAACTTAGAAAATTCCAAATTGTTGATACAAGCCCTAATAGGTCATTTCACTTCTTTGGAAAAATTTATGAGCACTTTGGAGAATTATTCCATTTATAAATAGTGTAATTATATTTTTACCCTTACGGGACTTTGATCAAAAACATGAGCAGTGGTTCCTGAAAAATTATGATAAAATGTCTAGGCACTTATTCCTGCAATATGAACCTCTATAAATTTTGTTTAGATTTTTGGATGATTATTTATGATGAATAGTATAATAGTGGCATTTTTGTAATTATCTTAACATGTGAATATCTTAGGACAAATCACTGACTAAGAGTATGAAAATTTGTTTTGATCATTATCTTGTTAATATTAGTGAGTAGAAATTTTACCTTTATTTTTACATGATTATTTTTAGTACTTCATTTGGAAAAGGAAGATAATGTGATTTTAATCATAAATGGAAAATAATGGTCAAATCAAGTTTCAAAATTAACATATTTGGTTAACAGATATTTTTAACCTATATGAACATCAGTTAATTAATTTAGACCTAAAGGACCACTCGTTATAGTAGTACATGTTCAAAGTGACCTAGGTCATTTAATTAAATAAATTAAAATATGTTCCAAAATAATTAGAAAAAAGATGGAATTCTGAATGGTAAATATTATACACACGACAAACCCATGATAAAAATTTGGAGGCTTCTTAATTAAGGAATTTGAAATCATCTCATATGGGTTAGAATTAGGTCATGGGTTGTGTTTAGTAAAAAGAGACGTGTAACACTAGGACCCACATGGAAATGATAGGTGGTTGTATTGGGAGATGAATTGGGAAGTTGAAACCCTACTTAATGTCTCAAGTATGTCACTACATAGTAACGAGTGTTAGAGTGCAAGCCACAAGGAGAACAACTATAACGGGGTCTGGCGGAATACCGTCACTCTCCCAATCAGCACCTTAAGTCATTAGGTTTACTCAATAGTAATAACGAGGGTGAGGTATTAATAATGGGTAGACACTAATAAAAGTAAGTGTCCTTAATAAAGGGAGCTTTGGTCTTCAGCATATCATAGTTCCTTATGCCCTTGAGAGCCCTTCCCCGAGCATGCCCTTAGGAGTCCAAGGATTAACCCTAAGTTGGTTTGTATAACAAGAATTAGACAAGAGAAGTGTAATAGGTTAAGGGAATGATGCGACAAACTCACATGTATATGATTGGAATGTTTCTGAATGGGTTTTGTCCTGCAAGCTGGAGGCTCGAGCTTTAAATGACTTGCATGTGCATGGAACATATTAGTGGTGGGTCAAGCGATACTGTCCAGTCGTCACACGACGACAGTATGGTGACTCTAGTGAGGTGTGTAGGTTTGATAGGCTAGTAGGTTGTTTATACTGTGGTCCAAAAGAAAATCACCACAAATGCACACCCGACCAAAAAGACAAGTTTGGATTACCGGCAAATTAGTTTGCAAAGACTCTAGAGTGCACCTCAGACGTTTACAAAGGCATACGATGGGTCTAGGCCTAGTAGTTTGTATACCTTCCTAGGAAGTGGAGACCCTTGCTCCACTATTATCGTAGCCACAACAGTGGTACCAGAGAGTTCAACTAACTCCAAAAAGTGGGAACTAAAGGTCTATGATCACAGAGTCATGTGTGTGAGTTGCACTTGTATGAATCATAACCCGTATAACTCATCATAGCATACATACATACTTAGGGCATACGCATTATGGATCCTTATCATATAAATTAGTATGGGCTCTTTTATATGACAAGTTATATTTATGAAACCTTAACTTATAAGTTTGTATGGATCATTCATATAAGTTAAGGTACTTCTATGTTGATAGTGTAGTGGTAGATAGTTTACTTTCTACATAGCTCCTTACTTGACTTACTGCACTTCTTTTCAGTACTTCTTTACTTAATTTTGAAAGTTATTTAACTTGAGGTTAGCTAATCACCCAAAGGGGGGGTGAATAGGTGTTTGAGGTTTGTTAAGTCTTTTGCTGATTTTTGAATAATCTATCTAGAGCTTGTCCTTAGATCCTGTAACAAGAGAGAACACAAGCAACACAAACAAACACACAAGGATTTATAATGGTTCCCCAATTGGGTACATCCACTTGCCATCCCACATATCCAACTAATTTATTGGACTAGGAACAAACTCAACCAATATGCTCCTCAGAGCTTACACCTCGGGCCCTTAGCCTAACACACAGATTCACTTCAGAACCCAAACTCAGAACCACAAGGGTTCCTACCTCAGAGCCCTGTAGAGCTCCTACATCTCAGTGATTCACTGATCACATACCTCAACCTTATTTCTAATGTAACATCCCATGTTACTTTTGGACCCCTCTACTTAGATTGGGTTAGGCATGGGGTGAATTTTAAGGAGATCAACTAGGTTTGACCCTAGGTAGTGGGTGGTAGCCATGTGGAGCCCACTATAGGACCAAAGTCAAACTAGGTCAAACTAGCCTAAATGAGGACCCTAGCCACACCATGACCCCACCATATTTCCCTAACCCTAAAAACAATCTAAGTGCACTCTAGGGCATGCCATTAGGTCAACACTTTGACCCCAATTGACCAAAGTCAACCTTGAGCCTAATTTGGTCAAACCCACACTCATAAGCCCAATTAGCCTAAGTAGGGCACCCCCTTGACCCAACCCAAGTTGGGTGGTGCCACTAGACCCATTACCACCAAGTAGGGTCAGCCCACCCACCATGTTGACTAAGTCAACTCTCAAAGTCAACAAGTCAACTATTTGACCTAAAAGAGGGAAATGAAGACCAAGCCACCCTCCTTTGGACCAAGCCCACCAAATTTGGCCCATAGCCAGCCCAAGTGAACAAGACCAACCCTACCCCTCTAAATCAGGATAGAGAATGCATGCAAAGGGGTAGAAATGAGATTTTGAGAGAAAGAGGAGAGAGAAATGGGGATGAAAGGGAATGGTGGCCACATGGCCACCCCTTCAGCTGAAATTCTCTGCCCAACACCAGCTGGCCGACCTCCTCACTTCATTCTAGAGGAAATTGGGGGCTGTGTGCCACTTGGCAGCAGGGGCGGAGCAACCAAGGCTGAGCCTGAGCTCACCTTGGTTGTATCTCCCCAGATACTCCACCTCAGCCCCAAATAACCTCACCATTAGCTTCAGAAGGTGGAAAGGAGTTGAAATTCAGTGCTGGAACATGGAAATCGGTGGAGAATCAAGCATTCGGGGTGGAGCTCGCCGGCACACCACCAACATGGCAAACCGCCGCCTGACCCGCAGGCAAGCCCCAATCCAGGTCCGTTTCGCCGCCCCTCTACCTGTACTAGAATTCTAGATCCATTTAGGGAGATATCGGGCTCAATCGAGCCCGATGCCATGAGAGGAAAACAAGAAATTTTGGGCTTTTTCTTCTTTCTCGGGTTCGCCGGAGGAGCCAACTTCGGCGGCCCCACCGCCGGGAAACGCTAGCCCCCACCTTAGCGAAGGTGGTGGCGACATCCGCCGGTGGTGGTGGTGGTGGCTCAGCTGGCCGGAAACCGCCAGCAAACATCGCCCAGGAAAAATGAATCTCAGCCTTAGATCCATTGGGGACGATGATCGGATTCCGTCCGTTTACACTTTAAGATTCGTGCAGATATAATAATATGATTTAATTTAAATGTTATTAATAGTAAAATTTATGTCACACTTATTCAGTGACCTTGCATGCCATTGTTAGGCCTCTTAGAGGCATTTCCAGAAACGGATCCCTCAATGAAAAATGTAGCCTTACCTGTTACCTTTAATTTGAAATCTTAATCATTAACTTTGGTCCAGTATTCTGGCATGTAGGACATTTCTCCTAGGACTGGTCCTAGACTAGGGCAGAAATTCATTTGAATGCCCAAGTCAAACCAGCAATCACCATGGCCCCAAATTTTGGGTACATGCATAATTAGGGCATACCTAGCCCTGCCAAAATTTAGGAATTTTGTAAACAACGTTTTCTATAGTTTTGGTCATAATTTCAAAATGTAAATAAAAGAAATATATGGAGTTATATGACTCCTCATGGCCCCAAATTTTGGAGGTGGGTCCTTGGGAACATCATTAGTGCATGATAAAAATTTCAGCACTTTTGGATCACTGCATGATGGAAAATCCACTTGCATGTGTTGGTGTACATATTGCCTTGGTGTGCTAATAGCAATAGTCTAAATATTGTGCATTCAGCCTAATGGAGGCATTCAAAAATCTTGGATTTGATTCCAGTTGTTCATTAGGGTAAATTTCACCGCTCAGATTAATTATGGGATTTTTGGAATCAAAAATCCCATTAATTGGAATTTTTAAAAATATAGCTCCTTTTGAAAATAAATTTGAAAAATAGGTTTTCCTCAAGTACAAATCCTCAAACTTTTCCAAGATGAAGATAAGGTTACATTTGACTTAGGAAAATTTGATCTTTCTATTTGAAGAACTTTTTGAGTAAAATATCTTAAAATGCCCATTTTACCCTTATATCATTTATTCTTGAACTGATGGATATGCACATCAGAAAAATTTGGAAATATTTCTAGTGTTGTAAAATTGTATTATTAGTCTTGCATAATTATTTCAGAATTTATGGGTGTATTGATAGTTTTAAAATTAATATAATGGCATTTTTGGTAAATATGTAAGAATGAAAATTGATAGGCCATTACACTATGGCTCTGTTTGGGGGGACTTATTTTCACCGGTCAAGCGGTCATGACCGCATGAACCGGGACTTATTTAAGTCCCGGTTCATGCGGTCATGACCGCTTGACCGGTGAAAATAAGTCCCCCCAAACGGAGCCTATAAAAGTTGATGAAACTCTGCCAATGGTCATAAATTAATATTTTATATGTTCTGTAACTTTCCTGGAATTTTGGATTACATATTACCTATACTTCATTTGGAAAATGGAAATTATGTGAATTTGGTATTAAATAAGGAATTGGTATAAATAATCAAAGGAAAATTATGAAACTCTGTAGACAGAAATATTTTATTATTATACAACTCAGGAAAAATTACCTAGGTTAGTGGATTTAAAATCGTACTACTTCATGTGTATAGTGACCTAGTAATTAATTTAAAAGATTTAATTAAGAGATTATTTGGCAAAGAAAAATTATGAGAATCCATAGGATAGTTCCCTTAGCCCATACCACCCTAGGATAAAAATTTAGGGGCAAGATGCCTTAAGGATTGGAAGATTCCATTTTTAGGGTAATAATAGGACATGGTCTGCATATAGCATAAATAGGGCATACTTTATGGGATTACCAGGGGATTGATTGTCGGAAGAAATAAGGGAGTGCAATATGTATAACCCTGGTGGGTAGTATTGTATTAGTGAGGGATTAAAAGTGCAAGTCTTTATTTAACAACCGGAGTGGAGGTCGACGGAAGACCGTCGGTTTCCCGGTAACACCTTAAGTCACTAGGGTTGTTCCAGAGCAACAAGGAGAGCTGGGGTGAAACATGGGTAGCCATAAACTAAAGTAAATATCCTTGCGAAAGGGAACGCTGGGCGTAATCCCAACACAGTTCCTAGTGCCCCTTGAGAGCCCTTCACAGGGAATACCGGGGGCAGTACTGGGATTAACCTTAAATCACTAAGTATAATAACCCGTAGACAAGAGTAGTCTAATAGGTTAAGACATTTTTTTACCTTCTCACCCGTGTAGGGTTGGAGAGATTCATGATATATGCTCACCCGTGTAGGGTTTGAGGGAATTGGTATAAAGGCACTATTGTGCGTTCTCACCCGGGTTGGGTTTGAGGGTTTCAGGACGGGTTTGTTCCTGCGAGCGGAAGGCTCGAAATGAAATACTTGCATGTGCATAAATATAGTGGCGGGGCATACGGTACTGGCCGTTCGTCACACCGATGGTAGTACGGTGCACCAGGCGGTTGTGAGGGTTAGACGGGCCATTGGGTTGTTTTACACTGCGGTCTGGAGGACAACCCCCGATAACGCACATCCGACCCAACAAGACTGCCAGGTTGTCAGCAAAGTACGTACGTGAGACTCTAGAGTGCACCTTGGACGTGTACAGAGGCGTATGAGAGGGGTTTAAGGCTTGGTAGTGTGCATACCGGCCTAGAAGCGGAGACGCCCGCTCCGCTGCTGCCGTAGCCACAGCGGTGGTACCCGAGAGTGATGCTAGCTCTCAAAAAGTGGGAACTAAAGGTCTGTGATCATAGAGTCGTTGTGTTTGAGTTGCACTTGCCTGTGCATAAAATTACATCATAACATTCATTCATATTAGTTCATACGCTTCATAGATCCTTATCATATAAATTTGTATGGGCTCTTTTATATGATAAGTTAAATTTCCTGGAAATCCTAACTTATATATTTGTATGGGCATTTATATAAGTTAGGGTACTTTTGTGATGATAGTATAGTGGTAGAATAGTTTATTTACTTTCTCTTACTGCTGTTCTTTACTTCCTTTACTGTACTGCTCTTACTTACTTGTACTATATTTAGAACTGCTAGAGTAGAACAATATTACTTATTACAACTGCTAGTTAGATTCTGTCACCTGCTTCCACTTTTGCTACCCCTTGTTGTCCTCCGCTTTGTCCTCCCGCTCGGTGCCTAGGAGCTGCGGGGCGAGGTGCGGAGGAAACGACTTAGTCTTTTTGACTAATGGTCGGTGACCATACTATTTTTAGGAGCCCGTGGAGATGGAGCACCAGCACGTCGAGGAGGCAGGACTTGAGGAGCAGATACCGCTTCAGCAGGCTACTACCACTACTGTGCGTCCTCAGGTGGGATGAGTTCTGATGTATTAGTGTAACTTCTGTTTTTATTTTGAGAGAGAGTGGATTTGATGTACCGGGCATAAGCCCTTATTACTCTTTCTTTTGTACTCTTCTGTGGACTATATTGGCGTACTTTTCATTTCATATATATGATTGTACTATGTGACTTGTGGACTAGTGGATTTATATACTGCTTTACTTCTACTTCTCATATTGGCCTACATGTTAAATGATCGTACTAGCCGGCAGGATTGGCGTGTTGCGGTGTCGACAAACCCGTGCGTTAGTGCCACCGTAAGACGGTGGTTCTGGGCATAAGACCCGGTGGTCCTCCTTGGTAAGGGGGGGAGGGGTCTTACAAACTGGTATCACTTGAACAACTATCATATGAGAAAGAAGTCCACAATATGGGACCACCCCCGCCCGAGCATTGGTTTGCGGACAAACTATGCAGCGGAAGCCGTGGTATGCCCATGTGCAAAAGTCACATAAAATGGTCCACAAAGTACAATGAGTTAGGCCAGTTCTGTTTTAACCTTACCTTTATGCAACCTCCACAGGTCGCCGCGCCGCAAAATGTGGCTCCTCCCCCTCCAGCTGCCACTCCATTCCTACATACGGAGATGGGGCAGACCTTGACGGCGATTCTGGATGCCTTCAGTCCCAGCAAGTCCCGGCTCCACAGCCAAATCCGGGGTCGAGCTGGCTGAGTGCATTCAAGAGCTTGTCCCCACCGACGTACCGTGGGACAGAGGATGCGGTAAAGACGGAAGAATGGCTGGAGGCCATACACGAGATTTTAGCAGGCATCAGCTGCCCGGTCGGTGAGGCAGTACCTCTAGCCACCTCTGCACTAGAGGCTCACGCGAAGAGATGGTGGAAATCAGTGCGGGTGTCTATATATGCGGACTTTGAGATGTCAGAGATATCATGGGAGGAGTTTGGCGATATATTTCTGGAGCACTTTGTCTCTGCTACGGACAGAGATGCCTTGGAGGAGAGGTTTTTGAACCTCAGGCAGGGGACTAGATCGGTGATCGAGTATCAGAGAGAGTTCTCTCATTTGTCCAGGTTCACAGGGATTCAGGATACCGATGATAGGAGGTATGCCAAGAGGTTCTACCGGGGCCTCAGGGATGATTTGAGGCAGGCCTTGCTGATCATTTCTCATGGCACGTCTAGACAGATCATCGAGATGGCAAAGAAGCACGAGGCTGACCAGCTGATGGTGCAAGTTAGAGGGAAGAGACCATTTGATGGGTCGGCATCAGGAGAGAGCAGCAGGGGCTCTCAGAGAGGCAGGACTATCAGATACAAGAAGGGTGGGGGACGTCATCGTCCCAACTTTAGGTAGGAGCAGGGGCCTCCTCTAGCATTGGCTCCCCCACCTCTACAGATGCATGATCCGAGGAGACAGGATGACCGAGGCCACCGACAGGTAGTTTGTTACCGATGCCGCCAGCCTGGGCACATGAGGTCGGAGTGCTCGCATCGATTCCATCCTCCTCCTCCTCCTCCACCTCCAGTGGCCCCAGTACAGCAGGGCCAAGGCCGAGGCCGAGGACGAGGCCGACGCTGGGGATATCACGGTAGGAGACGCGAGCAGGAGCAGATATACGCCTTGGACCTCTCAGAGTAGAGGAACCCCGAGGAGGTTATCACAGGTACTTAAAGTTAATTATTAAATTTCTTGAATTTTCAATTGTATAGTACCTGGAACTATAGGATAACAATTAATTTTAACGTAAACAAACCTCAGGCATAGTTATGATCAGCGGCAAGCCCGCTCATACTCTCTTCGACACGGGTGCTTCGCACTCGTTCGTATCCGAGGCATTCATAGATGGACTCGAAGGCGTGGAGAGATTTCCTGGACTAGAGATGAGGGTGCGTCTACCCGATGGGTCCGAGCTGCGGACCACTGCACATTGTGATATGGAGGTTGAGATTGGCGACAAGGCATTTGAGGCGCCAGCAACTATTCTGAAGCTGCAGGACTTCGACTTGATTTTGGGTATGGCATGGTTACATCGGAACCATGCTCAGATAGATTGTCCGTCCAGGAGGATCACGCTAAGGCATGGCGACTCTCATGTTATCATTGAAGGTATTCAGCCTATCTGCCATCTATTGTTATCTTATATACAGGATGTGAAGGCCCACGAGCAGGGAGAAGAAGTTTATCTTATCTGCTTTGAGATGGTGGGAGCAGAGACGACTATTTCAGATATTCCGGTGGTCCGGGATTTCTCCGACATATTGCCGGAGAAATTGCCCGGGCTACCACCTGCTAGAGACTTCGATTTCAAGATTCAGCTAGTACCGGGAGCGAGGCCGGTGTCCCGGGCACCCTACAGGATGGCTCCCAGGGAGTTAGCGGAGTTCAGGACTCAACTTTAGGAGCTAGTCGAGTCAGGATTTGTGCGGCCCAGTTCATCGCCGTGGGGAGCGCCGGTTCTCTTTGTGAAGAAGAAGGATGGGTCATTGCGACTATGCATAGATTACCGGGAGCTGAACCGGTTAACGGTCCGCAATACCTATCCTCTGCCTCGGATAGATGGGTTATTTGACCAGCTACAGGGAGCATTCTGGTTCTCTAAGCTAGATTTGTGATCCGGTTACTACCAGCTCCGCATCAGGGAAGAGGACATACCGAATACGGCATTCAGTTCACACTATAGATTATACGAGTTCACGGTGATGCCTTTTGGGCTCACGAATGCCCCTGCCGCATTCATGACTCTAATGAACCGTGTATTCGAGCCCTTCTTAGACCGCTTCGTGATTGTATTCATCGACGACATTCTTATATATTCCAGGACTCAGGAGGAGCATGCATAGTACCTGGCACAGGTCTTGTAGATGCTGAGGGAGTCCTAGATGTACGCAAAATTTTCAAAGTGCCAGTTCTGGCTGCAGGAGGTGGCTTTCCTGGGACACACGATCAGTGGGGCTGGATTAGCAGTAGACCCAGCCAAGATAGAGACAGTGAGGGATTGGACACGGCCGAAGACCGCATCTGACATTCGCAGTTTCTTGGGACTGGCAGGGTATTATGGCAAGTTCGTGGAGCGGTTCTCGAGGATAGCACTCCCCCTCACATCCTTGACGAAGAAGGACGCAGATTTTGTTTGGTCAGAGCGGTACGAGACGGCTTTTCAGGAGCTGAAGGACCGACTCATCTCATCCCCCATTCTTGCGCTTCCATCCGGGAGCGAAGGATTCCAGATCTACACGGATGCCTCTTATCAGGGGATGGGTGCAGTCCTAATGCAGCATGGATATGTTATTGCTTATGCTTCAAGACAGTTGAAGAAGCATGAGCATAACTATCCAGTACATGACCTAGAGGTCGGGGCTGTGGTATTCGCCCTAAAGATATGGAGGCATTACTTATACTGGATTCATTGTGACATCTTTTCAGATCACAAGAATCTTAAATATATCGATACACAGAAGGACTTAAACCTGCGACAGAGGAGATGGCTAGAATTCCTCTGCGACTATGATTATAAGATCCACTACCATCCGGGAAAAGCGAACACGGTGGCAGATGCCTTGAGCAGGAGGGTCGGCACTTCTGGACCGGAGCCTCGATTGATGTCTATAGAGCTGCTACGGATGATGCAGGACATGCACATTACCATGGTATCTGAGACGAACCAGTAGTGTATCGATAGTATTTGAGCTCAGTGATCAGTGGTGATGATATACAGGATCGTATCCGAACACATCAGAGGCTGGATGTTGAATTATAGCCGATTTTTAGTGCCCTGGAGAGGGGCAAGGTTGAGGACTACACGCTACAGGATGATCTTCTTCGATTCCGTGGGCTCATTTACATACCAACAGGGGGCAATATCCGGGATGACATACTCAGAGAGGCTCATTGCTCCAGATATTCAGTGCACCCCGGCATCACCAAGATGTGGGCAGATTTGCGGAGGTCTATATATTGGCCTGGGATGAAGAGGGAGATCACAAATTTTGTGACCCATTGCGAGACCTGCCAGCGTGTGAAAGCCGAATGCAAGAGCCCGGGAGGTTTACTATAGCCACTGCCAGTTCCAGAATGGAAGTTCGACGACATTGCTATGGACTTTGTACACGGATTGCCTCGCTCCCACTCTGGGCATGATTCTATATGGGTCATAGTGGGTAGACTGACCAAGGTAGCGCGATTTATTCCAGTTCGGATGGATGCCCCAGTTGCAGTTCTGGTGAGATTATTTGTGTAGCAGTTCATCAGAAATCATGGCATTCCCAGGATGATTGTTTCGGACCGTGATGGTCGGTTAACTTCGAGCGAGTGTAGGGCCGTGCATGCTTACTTGGGATCTCGGCTTACTTTTAGTACCGCCTTCCATCCGCACACCGACGGACAGACCGAGCGGACCATCCGGACCATGGAGGACCTACTCAGACTATGCATATTGGATACGGGGAGGCCTTGGGAGAGGCTGCTGCCACTGATTGAGTTCTCGTACAATAACAGCCACCAGGCTAGCATCAGGATGGCCCCATATGAGGCACTTTATGGGAGGAGATACCGGACACCGCTATCATGGGTTCATGATGTGGATACCAGGGCTCTTGGATCTGATTATATAGAGGATACTGAGGTTCAGATTCGTTTGATCAGGGATCGGCTACTAGAGGCCCAGAGCAGGCAGGCAAAGTATTATAATGCTCGGCACCGGAAGGTGGAGTTCTAGGTTGGAGACAGAGTTTTCTTGAAGATACGTCCAGTACAC
This sequence comes from Platanthera guangdongensis, assembly GCA_039583875.1. Taxonomy (NCBI): domain Eukaryota; kingdom Viridiplantae; phylum Streptophyta; class Magnoliopsida; order Asparagales; family Orchidaceae; genus Platanthera; species Platanthera guangdongensis. The sequence continues at coordinate 214,561,138 of CM077150.1, forward strand.
GGTGTCTCTCGGGTGCGGAGGCACAAGAAGCTCAGTCTATGATACATGGGGCCAAACCTGATCCTGGAGCGGATCGGCCCCTTAGCTTACCGACTGCAGCTGCCACCGGAGTTGGGTGCATTACATGACGTCTTCCATGTCTCTTCCTTGCAGAGAGCTCTCCTTCGGCCGGAGCAGCACATTACTACTACAGCCGGACCAGTAGAGCCTGACAGATCAATTAGATTGGAGCCGATCCGGATTGACGATACATCCATCCGAGTGTTGCGGAAGAAGAAGGTCCCTCTTGTGAAGGTGTTGTGGTCCAACCATGGATGGGAGGAGCACACCTAGGAGCCGAGGGATCTGATGCTGGAGCAACACCCGGAGCTATTTGCATCAGGTATTTTCAATTTATGTTTTAAAGTTTCTTAAAAAAAAATTCTTGCAAGTAGAACCCCGTAGACCCGAACTTAAATTTCGGGGATGAAATTATTTTCTTGTTTATTGGAATTTGTAACATCCCATGTTACGTTTGGACCTCTCTACTTAGATTGGATTAGGCATGAGGTGAATTTTAAGGAGATCAACTAGGTTTGACCCTAGGTAGTGGGTGGTAGCCATGTGGAGCCCACTATAGGACCAAAGTCAAACTAGGTCAAACTGGCCTAAATGAGGACCCTAGCCACACCATGACCCCACCACATTGCCCTAACCCTAAAAACAATCTAAGTGCACCCTAGGGCATGCCATTAGGTCAACACTTTGACCCCAATTGACCAAAGTCAACCTTGAGCCTAATTTGGTCAAACCCACACTCATAAGCCCAATTAGCCTAAGTAGGGCACCCCCTTGACCCAACCCAAGTTGGGTGGTGCCACTAGACCCATTACCACCAAGTAGGTTCAGCCCACCCATCATGTTGACTAAGTCAACTCTCCAAGTCAACAAGTCAACTATTTGACCTAAAAGAGGGAAATGAAGACCAAGCCACCCTCCTTTGTACCAAGCCCACCAAATTTGGCCCATGGCCAGCCCAAGTGAACAAGACCAGCCCTACCCCTCTAAATCAGGAGAGAGAATTCATGCAAAGGGGTAGAAATGAGATTTTGAGAGAAAGAGGAGAGAGAAATGGGGATGAAAGGGAATGGTGGCCACATGGCCACCCCTTCAGCTGAAATTCTCTGCCCAACACCAGCTGGCCGACCTCCTCACTTCATTCCAGAGGAAATTGGGGGCTGTGTGCCACTTGGCAGCAGGGGCGGAGCAACCAAGGCTGAGCCCGAGCTCACCTTGGTTGTATCTCCCCATATACTCCACCTCAGCCCCAAATAACCTCACCATTAGCTTCAGAAGGTGGAAAGGAGTTGAAATCGAGTGCTGGAACATGGAAATCGGTGGAGAATCAAGCATTCGGGGTGGAGCTCATCGGCGTACCACCACCATGGCAAACCGTCGCGTGACCCGCAGCCAAGCCCCAATCCAGGTCCGTTTCGCCGCCCTCTACCTGTACTAGAATTCTAGATCCATTTAGGGATATATCGGGCTCAATCGAGCCCGATGCCATGAGAGGAAAACAAGAAATTTCGGGCTTTTCTTCTTGCCCGGGTTCACCGGAGGAGCCAACTCCGGCGGCCCCACCGCCGGAAAACGCTAGCCACCACCTTAGCTAAGGTGGTGGCGACATCCGCCGGCGGTGGTGGTGGCTCAGCTGGCCGAAAACCGCCAGCAAACATCGCCCAAGAAAAATGAATCTCAGCCTTAGATCCATTGGGGACGATGATTGGATTCCGTCCGTTTACACTTTAAGATTCGTGCAGATATAATAATATGATTTAATTTAAATGTTATGAATAGTAAAATTTATGTCACACTTATTCAGTGACCTTGCATGCCATGTTTAGGCCTCTTAGAGGCATTTCCAGAAATTGATCCCTGAATGAACAATATATCCTTACCTGTTACCTTTAATTTGACATCTTAATCATTAACGTTGGTCTAGTATTCTGGCCTGTACGACATTTCTCCTAGGACTGGTCCTAGACTAGGGCAAAAATTCATTTGAATGCCCAAGTCAAACCAGCAATCACCATGGCCCCAACGTTTGGGTACATGCATGATTAGGGCATACCTAGCCCCTGCCAAAATTTAGGAATTTTTGAAACAATTGTTTCTATAGTTTTGGTCATAATTTCAAAATGTAAATAAAAGAAATATATGGAGTTATATGACTCCTCATGGCCCCATTTTTCGGAGGTGGGTCCTTGGGAACATGATTAGTGCATGATAAAAATTTCAGCACTTTTGGATCACTGCATGATGGAAAATCCACTTGCATGTGTTGGTGTACATATTGCCTTGGTACGCTAATAGTAATAGTTTAAATATTGTGCATTCAGCCTAATAGAGGCATTCAAAAATATTGGATTTGATTCCAGTGGTTCATTAGGGTAAATTTCACCCCTCAGATTAATTATGGGATTTTTGGAATCAAAAATCCCATTAATCGGAATTTTTAAAAATATAGCTCCTTTTAAAAATAAATTTGAAAAATAGGTTTTCCTCAAGTACAAATCCTCAAACTTTGCCAAGATGAAGATAAGGTTACATTTGACTTAGGAAAATTTGATCTTTCTGTTTGAAGAACTTTTGGAGTAAAATATCTCAAAATAAAATTATGAGAATCCATACGATAGTTCCCTTAGCCCATACCACCCTCGGATAAAAATTTAGGGGCAAGATGCCTTAAGGATTGTAAGATTCTATTTTTAGTGTAATAATAGGACATAGTCTGCATATAGCATAAATAGGGCATACTTTAGGGGATTACCAGGGGAGCAGATACCGCTTCAGCAGGCTACTACCACTACTGTGCATCCTCAGGTGGGACGAGTACTCATGTATTAGTGTAGCTTCCATTTTTATTTTGAGAGAGAGTGGATTTGATGTACCGGGCATAAGCCCTTATTACTTTTTCTTTTGTACTCTTCTGTGGACTATATTGGCGTACTTTTCATTTCATATATATGATTGTACTATGTGACTTGTGGACTAGTGGATTTATATACTGCTTTACTTCTTCTTCTCATATTGGCCTACAGGTTAAATGATCGTACTAGCCGGCAGGATCGGCGTGTTGCGGTGTCGACTAACCCGTGCGTTAGTGCCACCGTAAGATGGCGGTTCTGGGCATAAGACCCGGTTGTCCTCCTTGGTAAGGGGGGGGAGGGGTCTTACATTTAAGGCCTACAACTCAGGCTCTTCAGCCCTACAGCTTCAGGCACACATCCCAACTCTCAGATTATTGCAGCACTCCTACAACTCAGTACCGTTCAAGGTTCCTACAGCACAGCCTCCTCCAAGGCCTACAACTCAGTGATACACTTGTCACCTAAAGCTCAGTGACTCTCTAGTAACGTACCTCAGGCACAAGGCCCTACACTCAGGCTGGGAGAATAGCCCTACCTTAGATCCCCACTTGGATCCTACCTCACAGAGCAGCACTCCCCTACCTCAGGCAATTAAGCCCTATAGCTTAGATCCACTATTGGATCCTACCTCAGTACCCCAACAGGGCACTTACCTCAGTGACTAATTAGTCACCTACCTCAGGCCCAAAGTGTCCAACACCCAGATTTAGATAATCTGAGTCCTATAGGAAGTAAATCAGGAAAATGACGAACTGACTTAGAGATAAGTCTCTGAGTCTACCTTGCCGAACTGAGCAGATATCAGTCCAGCACTCTTGCTGTAGAATGAATTAGTCTTCTTCTACAGCTAACTCTTTTCTGCTGCATAGATGAATAGCTATCAGCTTGCTGAATGGATGGATCAGCTTCTCTGATCAGGAGAGAATTATCTTGCTGAACTTAAAGAGCTTCAGCTATCTTCCTTTTCCTTCTGGCTATCTCTGCTGGACTTAAGCATTCAAGATTAATGGAGAAGAAGATGTTCAGCCGCCTCTAGTTTTCTTTTCTATTTTTGTGTTTGTTCTTTGTTGCCATAATCCCTTTTTTTCTTTTTATAAGCGCTAATTTGAATCAACGACATAAATGTGTGTGGGCCTAGCCAAGGATTGGTGAGTTCCACCTCCTTCAGAAAAGGACAAAGATGCTTTCGGCGCCACTACAGCTTTCCCGCAATGGCTACATAAAAGTTGACTTTGATGATGTCAGCAATGGTCATCTCCATCTAGACTTAGAAAATATTTCAGAAATTCATAAAGTGTTTAGTGATGTTAAGTCACTTAACGCCATCTTTCTTGGATCTCAGTGCTTCTGGACTTGTGAATTTTCTCTGAATTTGTCTCAGCAGTTCTATCTCAGCGGTCTCAGTGGTTTCTTATTAACAGCTGAGACAAGCTTTTGTCTCTGTGCTTTCTTCTCAACGGTCTCAACGCTTTATTCTTAACTTCTTAGACAACCTTCTGCCTCAGCGCTTTCTTCTCAGTGGTCTCAACGTTTTCTTCTCAACTGCTGAGACAACCTTCTGTCTCATCGCTTTCTTCTCAACGGTCTGAACGCTTTCTTCTCAGCTATCTCAGTTGTCTCAAAGCTTTTTGTCATAGTCAGTTTTTCAGTCTCTAGCTGCGATTAATGATCTGTGAGCTGAGCTCGATGAATTTAGTCTGAACCAAACTTCTGAATTTAGTTCAAGGAGTGGTGAGCTTAGCTCGACGATCTATGAGCTGAGCTCGATGAACTGCAACCTGAGCTCGACGAATTCTAGACATCATGCTTCTGAGTTTAGCTCAAGTAACGGTGAGCTGAGCTCGATGATATGTGAGCTGAGCTCGACGAACTGTAAGCTGAGCTCGATGAATTTTGAGTTTTCCACCAAACTCATTTTCTTCACTTGTCCAATCATGGACTACCTGCATGCATGAACTAAAGCACCTATCAAATACATTATGCTTATTAGCATGATTGGTGATGCCTCTTCAAATCCTGAGGAACATTGTAGGGCTCAATTCCCAACAATCTCCCCCTATTTGAAGAAGACAGAATACCCATCCATGCTAAGTTTCATCAACAGAAGAAATATCATGATAGGTCTAATGAAACATTATCATGACACTAGCCATCCCAGTACAAGATAACTCCCCCTAGATGAGATGGCTTACCACTATGATTGAAAGATCAGTGGTACAGGTGAATTATCAATCATTGACAAAGTGATAGTATGATTAACAACAAAAGCTTTATTAATCATTTACAAGGTACACATTTTGATTAAGATCCACCTAATCATTAACTTAGCCAAACAACAGTAGCAAACTTATGATTACAGGATATCTCTAAAAGAACAACATATTTATTTATTACAGATATACAACTAAGAGTTGCATTATACATTTATCACATCAATATAGTTAGGGCCCACTAATATTAATTTCATTGATAAAGATTTGATGTTGCTATACTGTTGATATTCATTACAAGACATTAAATAAATGTTTAAAGAACCCTTAGTCTTGCAGCCTCATATTAGTTTTGTTTTGATGAACTAGAATCAGCATCCTTAGAAGCAGCTGTCTTCTTCAAGTTTTCAGCTTTGTTCTCCTGCCACTTGAATTAAAGGAATGGATTTGGAATATATCTGGGAAGCATTTTCTTGGAGTTACTCTTCCTTACCAGATTCTCTTTGAATACTCTTTCCCTTAGGTAATTTCTTTCCAGATGCTTTGGCCATTCCTCAGAAGGACTTCTATCTCCTTGGCTTGCCTTTTGGCAAGAATTTTGCTCTTCTTTAGAGCATCTAGGAGTAGTCCATATGTTGGGTACATTGGTTTAAATGTACCTGATTTGAAGAAGCCTCACCCAACTCAATGATATACATCAAAATGTATTTGATGTGTTTTGAGTTACTTGTGCAGGTTAAGTATTTGCAGGACTGAAGCAAAAATTTCTAAGTCCATGTGTCGACACCCAGAGCGAAAGTGTCGAAACTTAAGAAGACTTGTGTCGACACCCAGACAAGCAGTGTCGACACTTGGAGTCATTATGTCGACACCTGGGATGTAGAGTCGACACCAGACACAAAGTGTCGATAGAAGGAGCTGTGTCGACACTCAGTGAAGAAAAGTGCAGTAAAGCTGTGTCAACACTTAACAGCAGTGTCGACACCCAGTGAAGCTGTGTCTACACCAGAAAGTGTCGACACTTGGAGCTGTGTCGACACTCAGCAAAAGTCAGCAGAGACTAAGTATAAGTGTCGACACTCAGAACAATGTGTCGACACTCAACGAAGAGTCAGCACTTGAAGTAAGTGTCGACACCAAGAACAATGTGTCGACACTCAGCTGAAGACTCAACACTTGAAGAAAGTGTCGACACATGGAGCTATGTCGACACTTAGCAAAGAACAGAAAGATCAACAAAATATTCTAAGTACAAGTGTCGACACTAAGGGAATGTGTCGACACTCAGCTGAAGTCTCAACAGAAGAATCAAGTGTCGACACAAGGAGCTATGTCGACACTCAGCAAGTATCAACACTGAAGACTATGTGTCGACACCAAGAATCAGTGTCGACACTTAACAGATTCAACACAAGAAGTTTTGTCGACACAAAGGACATGTGTCGACACTTAGAAGAATTCAGCAAAAGATAGAAGATCAAGTACTTGTGTCGACACTCAATTTCAGTGTCGACACATGCAGAAGAAACTGTGTCGAGACATAGAATCTACAACACAAGGAGTTGTGTCGACACCTTGTAGACTTGTGTCGACACTTACACAACTTGTGTCGACACTTGGTCTATAAGTGTCGACACTTAAGGACAGAAAGTCTCGACAATTTCAGACAGTTAGAGAACTTTCAAGAACTGACTGGATGACTTGACAGCTGCCGTTCCAGCCGGTCTACAACACCTGTCAGAGATGTCAGAAGACAGTTATGAACCGGACCAGCCGGTTACTATGAAGAAAGCCTATAAATAGGCTCATACAGTCTACAGAAACTGTGGTTGTTGTAGTTCAAGTAATTGAAGTAATTCAACAAGTGGTTCACAGAGTTATTGATCAAGTATCAAGACAAGAAGATCTAGCTATCCATGTGCAGATCTAAGAAGTTGGAGAGAGAGGGCTCCATCCAAGAAATCTGTCATTGGAACTAGGCTGAGAAGAAGGATTCAGATTCATTCTGTATCTTAAGAAGCAGAGGTCAAGGATCAACTGCAGAAGGAATCAGTCTTATTCAGTTCTACTTTCAAGAAGCTTTGAAGAAAGCTAAGTCAGATTGAATCCAGCTGAGTTCTTCCAAGAACTCATCAAGAAACTCACAACTCCCCTCTCTTGTCTTTGGTTTGTTGAGTTAATATTTGTAAAATCATTTTTATCTTGTAGGATCCTTTGGATCTGAGTGATTGTAAGCCTGTAAATATAAAGGCTGAGGGTAGGGTTTGAGAGCCTGAGTGTAGGAGATTGAAATCCCTGAGTGTAGGCCTTGTTGGCTGAGTGTAAGCCTTGTTGGCTGAGTGTAGGCCTTGTTGGCTGAGTGTAGGCCTTTGTGGCTGAGTGTAGGCTTTGTGGAAAAGCTGAGTTGTAGGGCCTTGGGCCTGAGGTGTAGGAACCAGTTTGGGTTCTGAGATAGTGGAGAAGTTTGGCCGAATCTAGTACACTGCTAGATAGGCGAAGGGGGAAAGTGGATGTACCCAAATCTTGGGGAACCACTATAAATCTCTGTGTCTACTGTGCTGTGCTGTGTTTTGCTGTGTATGCTGTGTGAATGCTGTGCAAAAGTAAGTATAGTAGATTCTGTGATAGAACTGTTTGCTGCCATTAAAGTTTAAAAAGAAATTGGTCACCTATTCACCCCCCTCTAGGTGTTTAGGTACTATATCTTTCAAGTGGTATCAGAGGGAGGTTCCTCAAAAAGGACTAACAGTCTGAGGAGATCCTGATTGGCAGATTCAGTCTAAGGTAAATTACAGATTCAAGAAAATCAAGAACCATGGGTTCCTCTGAAAATCACAAGGAATTGGGTTCCATGAAATTGCCCATATGCAGGAAAGAGATCTTTGGGATCTGGAAGGAAAGGGTAAGGCTGTTTATGGAAGCCTCAGACCCTAGGATATACATCACAGTAAAGGAAGGGCCTTATGTGCCCATGAAGATATCAGTTCTAGATGCAAATCAGAGAACTCCAAAGGATTTCTCTGAAATGACTAAGGATGAGATTGTCCTAGCCACCATGGACAAGAGGGCACAAAACATTATAGTGAGTGTCATAGATGATGCAACATTTCAGAATCTTATATACTGTAAGACAGCCAAAGAGATGTAGGACACTCTTATCATGTATATGGAGGGTTCTGAAGAAGTTAGACAAGATAGAAAATCCTTGCTAAATCAGGAGTATGAAAGTTTTAGACAAGGAAAGGGTGATAGCATAACTGAGTGCTATAAGAAGTTCTACAGAATAGTGAATGAACTCATGTCTTATGGAAGAGAGTTTAGCAATTATGAACTAAATGACAAGTTCCTAAGGTCCTTAACTAAAGATTGGGACACAAAGATTTGTGTCATTAGAGAAATGGCTAAGTTGGGAGAAATTCCTCCACCTACACTGTTTGGCAAGTTATTGTCTTATGAAATGCAGTTGACAGTGAGGAAAGAGGAGGAGAAATCAACAAGAACTGAACACAAGGAAAGAACAGTAGCTTTCAAGACAAAAGCCTCCAGAAAGTGCAGAAATAAGTCACCAACTCCACCTCCAAAGGTAGTTGAATCAGAGTCAGATGAGTCAGTCAGCACAAAATCTGAAAGCAGTGAAAGTGATGAAGACTTTGCTTCCTTCACTAGACATTTTCAGAAATTCTTGAAGAAGAAACAGTGGAAGTCAAGGCCTTCTACTTCAAAAGGAAAAGAAGATGTTTATCAGGATAAAAAGGCTTCAAAGAAGGACAGGAAGATGACTAAATCTAGCAAGGCAACTAGTTCAAAAATAGTGTGTTATTGCTGCAATAGACAAGGCCATGTTATTGCAGATTGTCCTGAGAAGAGAAAGGAGTCTAGTGACAGGAAGAAGACTCATTTCAAAGGCAAGAAAGAGAAGTCTTTTGTTGCCAAGAAGGAGAAGACTCTGTCAGATATCTCTTCTTCAGAAACTGAGTCTGATGCTGAGGCATACATAGGGTTGTTTGCTGAAGAAGAAGAAGAAGAATTCATGCAGATTATGGAGTCTATATATGAACAAGAAGACAGTCAATGCCAAGGGCTAATGGCTTTGACAGAGCATGACAAAATCCTGGAGCAGCCAGGACCCAGTAAGGTACAAAGTTCAACTTTAAGTTCAGTTTCTTATTCTAGTACAGAATCAGATTCATCATCATCTAGTGATGAGAGTGTATCTGAGTCTGAGGAAGATATTCATCAACTTATAGATGAATATCAAGTGCTGTTGCAAGCTTATAAGAAGAGCAAGTCCCTTGCCAAAAGTCAGGCAAAGGAAATTGCTGATCTAAAGGCTGCTGTAACAGATTCTGAGAAGCTATTTGATCAAAAGCTTAATGAGATAGCCAGGCTGAAACACATAACAGTGATTCAGATGGGGACTATCACCTTTAAGAATGATCAAATCAAGAGTCTGGAGATTAATCTTCAGAAGGAGAAGGACTTAGTTGCTAGGTTTTCTAAACCTAAGTCAGTGTTACCCATAATTGATGAATTTGTTCATCACAAGGGTAAAGCTGGACTGGGCTTTATTAGACCTGCAAGGAATGAGCAGTCCAAGTCCAAGTCCAAGGGCAAAGCCCCAACATTCAACAAGTCTGCTGTAGATAAGACAGCAAAGACAGTACCTAAGCAAAGGTACAATAAATTTGAATGTTGGTGTTGTGGCAAAGTTGGACATTTTGCAATGGACTGTTGGCACAATGTTTGTGCCAAAGTGAGTTGCAAATTACATGTTGGAAAGCCAGTAGGTAGTTTTGTTAAGTTGCAAACTAACAAGTACCAAGGACCCAAGAATTCTTTGGGTTCTAAGGTTCATTAATCTGTTTTGCAGGTAAGTCCAAGTGGCCATATCCCAACATGGTACTTGGACAGTGGATGTTCCAGACATATGACTGGAACTAGAGGATTACTAAGGGACTACATTTCAATAAAAGATGGTCCAAAAGTAACCTTTGGTGGTTCTGAAAAAGGAATCATCAAAGGATTTGGTAACATTTCTAGCAACTTGGTTACCATTACTCAAGTGGCTTATGTTAAAGGATTGAAACACAACCTAATAAGTATAAGTCAATTAAGTGATGTAGGGTATGACATCTCATTTGTTAAAAATGGTTGTCATATCAAGAGGTCAAGTGATCAAGAGATCATTTTGACAGGTTATAGGAAGAGGAATGTCTACTGCCTAGATATTATGATTGAGAACAGTGGTTCTCCGGTGTGTCTTGTAGCTGATGAGACAGTCTCTCATTGTGTCAAATGGCACAAGAGGCTTGCCCATCTTAACTACAAGACTATTAGCAAACTCTTTAGCAAAGAGTTAGTGAGGAATGGTCCTCAAGTTAAGTGTGTAAAAGATGGTATTTGCTCAGCTTGTCAAAAGGGAAAGTAGACTAAATCCACCATTAGAAGCATAGAAAACAAAGATACTGTGTGGTGTTTATACCTCTTACATTTGGATCTCTTTGGTCCAATTCCAGTTCACAGCCTAGGTAGGAAGGTCTATACCTTTGTAGTTGTAGATGACTACTCAAGGTTTTCCTGGGTGTTCTTCTTAAGACAGAAATCTGAAACACCTAGTGTCTTCTATAGCTTTGTCAAGCAAATTCAGAATGAACTAAATAGTACAGTGGTCAAGATAAGAAGTGACCATGATACTGAATTTCAGTCTGATAGCATGACAAAACTATGTGAAGACTTTGGGAAATTTCAAGAATTCTCTTCACCTAGAACACCTCAGCAAAATGGCATTGCTGAGAGGAAGAATAGAACCTTGATAGAGGCTGGTAGGACCCTATTAAGTGATACATCACTGCCAGAGTATTTCTGGGCTGAAGCAGTTAATACTGCATGTCATGTTATAAATAGGGCTACCATCACTAAAGGGCTCAACAAGACCCCCTATGAAGTTGTGAAAGGCAGGAAACCAAACCTATACTATTTCAGGATTTTTGGTTGCAAATGCTTCATACTTAACAATGGAAAGTCTTACTTGACAAAGTTTGCTGCCAAGTCCCAAGAGGGAATTTTTGTTGGGTACAGCAATAACAGTAAGGCTTATAGAGTCTACAACTTGACTACACAAGTTGTAGAAGAATCTGTGCATGTAGTTTTTGATGAGACTAATCTTATTAACAATGAGTTGTCTAGTAGTGTATGCAGCCCCACAGGTTTAACAAAGAAGATGGACAAGCTTACTATAGAAGAAGTACCTGCTGCAAGACAGCAAGTAGAAGACAGTGGCTGTTGTCCAGGGGGAGAACTACATGTACCAATTGCTGATGAAGTTCAAGGAATACAGCATGATGGAGATGCTGAAGAGGTTCAACCAGAAGTTAGGATGCCTCCAGCCAATAGGCATCTTAGAGATCATCCAGTAGAGCAGATTATTGGAGATCCAAGACAAGGAGTACAAAACAGGAGCAGATACATGAATGCAGCAGTCTACTCCAGTTTTCTATCTCAAGTTGAACCTAAGAAGTTTGAAGAAGCAATACTAGATCCACAATGGACTGAAGCAATGCAAGAAGAGCTTAATCAGTTCAAGAGTTGCAAGGTCTGGGAACTTGTTCCAAAACCTAAAGATCACAATATAATAGGAACCAAGTGGATCTACAGGAATAAGATGGATGAACAAGGGGTCATCATTAAGAATAAAGCAAGATTGGTTGCTAAAGGATATAAGCAAGAAGAAGGTATTGACTTTGATCAAACCTTTGCTCCAGTAGCCAGACTGGAAGCCATAAGGATGTTCTTGGCCTATGCAACCTATCAAGGATTCAGAGTTTACCAAATGGATGTCAAGTCAGCATTCCTGAATGGTAATCTTAAAGAAGAAGTCTATGTGGAACAGCCTTCAAGTTTTGTTGATCCAACTCTACCTCATCATGTCTATAGACTTAGGAAAGCTTTATATGGGTTAAAGCAAGCCCCTAGGGCTTGGTATGAAACCCTATCTAGTTTCCTCATTGAGAACAAGTTCTCAAGGGGGAAAATAGATAAGACTCTATTCCTTAGGGAATCTAGAGGCAAAGTTATACTAGTCCAAATATATGTAGATGACATTATATTTGGGTCTACTGAAAGCAGCCTTTGCAAAACGTTTGCAAAACTGATGCAAGGTCAATTTGAGATGAGTAGTATGGGAGAGCTGAAGTTTTTCTTGGGTCTCCAAGTTAAACAGACTGAAAGTGGTTTATCCATATGTCAGTCCAAGTTCACCCTAGAACTCATAAGGAAGTATGGTATGGATTCATCTAGTACCACGAAGACTCCTATGGGGTCAAGTATGTCTCTTAGCAAGGATGATGCAGGGAAACCTGTAGATGAAACCTTGTATAGAGGGATAGTTGGGTCCCTATTATACTTGACTGCTAGTAGACCAGATATCATGTATGCTACATGTGTATGTGCAAGGTATCAAGCCTGCAGTAAAGAGTCTCATTTGACAGCAGTCAAAAGAATATTGAGATATCTAAAGGGCACTCCCTATCTAGGCCTCTGGTATCCTAGGAATGGAGATTTTGAACTAACAGGTTATTCAGATGCAGACTTTGTAGGATGCAAAGAAGATAGAAAAAACACTACTGGAACCTGTCAATTCCTAGGTGGGAGACTAATTTCATGGAGTAGCAAAAAGCAAACCAGTGTGGCTATCTCCACTGCAGAGTCAGAGTATGTGGCTGCAGGAAGTTGTTGTGCTCAACTTCTGTGGATACAACATCAGCTACAGGACTATGGATTTCAGGTGAGTAGAACTCCACTCTTATGTGATTCTACAAGTGCTATTTCAATAGCTAATAATCATGTATCCCATAGTAGAACAAAACATATTGAAATTAAATATCATTTTCTTAGGGAGCATGTAGAAAGAGAAGATATTTTATTAGAATATGTTAAAACTGATAATCGAGTAGCTGATATGTATACTAAGCCCCTAGAAGAAGCTAAGTTCAATAGATTTAAAATTGAACTAGGAATGATAAACTTAGAGTAAGTTTACAGAATTGAAATTGGCTAAGTAAAAAGGTGTCGACACATAGACAAGTCTATGTCGACACAGAAAGTTGGTGTCGACACTTCAGGAAATAGGTGTCGACACATCTAGGAAGTTGGTGTCGACACTTCAGAATATTAGTGTCAACACATGCCAAGTAGGTGTCGACACATCCAAAGTGGTGTCGACACTTAGTATTTACTCAGAATTTTCTAAGTAAAGTCTCGACAAAGTGTCGAGTTATGTTGTGTCGACATATAACCAAGTGTCGACACATAAAATCTGTTGACTAAACTTATGTCGACACATATGTGTCGAGACATTATAAGTCAGTGTCGACACTTATTGCTAGTGTCGACACATTTTAAGTTAGCTGTCCCGCCTATTCATCTTCAAAATCAGAAAGGTATAAATAGGGTTTTGTCTTTGTTTGTCGACACGCTGTCAAAGTTTCGAGACCAAACTTCTGTGTCGACACCTCTCTTCTCTCAAGATAAATTCTACAAACCCTAATGGCACCTAAGCTTGAGGAGAACGTCAACGAAGGATATGAGCTGGTGCGCGGCGCTTTCGAAGATGCTGATCAAGAAATCAAGTCTGTCGTAACCCTAGTAGCCGATTCTGGGTTAGAATATTTAGTTTCTGAACCCACAAAGATATGGAAGAAAGAGGTACTCGAATTCCTCAATGGAGCCAAGGTGGATGAATCTGGATACAAAATCAAATCTAGAGTTCATGGAGCAAGGGTTAAGGTATCCCCTAAAAGTCTGAGGAAGATTCTCCAGCTCCCTCGAACTCAAGAAGAAGATGAGGTTACAGCTTCAAAGATCAGGGAAGCTCTAACCTGGTGTGGACTAGACTCAAAGATGAAGATTGGTTCTGTCTTCAATAGAAAGGGCATTAACAATCAAGGCAAATTCATGTCTGAGATTGTTGGAAAAGTTATTCTCAGCAAGCCAGGAGGTCATGACAGAGTGTCTGCCTCTATGTTCAATATTATGACAAGGATAATTTTCACTCTCAAAACTGACTGGTCTAATGTAGTGTTTGAGAAGATTAAGGAAAGCTTGAACAAGCCCAACCTGGGCAGAATCATTAGTCTATACCTAGCTGGTGTGATTCCAGAGGTAATGAGTACTGCGCTGGCACCAAAATCAACCACATGAGAAAAATGGACATGAGGTTGTTCTCAAGATGGGACAGGGTGTTGACTAAGGAGATGCCAACCCCTGAGAAACTAGTTCCTGAGAAAGAAATTCCACCTAAGAAGAAAAGGAATACTGCTCCAGTGGCACAAGAGTCCACTAGTAGTTCTGACAGTGAAGAACAGGTTGTTTTCACTCCAGATGACCATGAGGAAGAGCCTGCAGTGAAGACTCCTGCTCCTCAGGATGATGCTGAGATCCAGGGGGAGCTACCACAAGCTAGCCCCATCCAAAAGGATCAAAGCAAGGGGGAGCTTCCAGTTGTAGAAGAACCCTCTACACTGGAAAGTGAACAAGCCACCAACACCATACTAGAGGTACTCACTGACCTAAATACTTTAGAATTTCTTATAGAAGATACTGATTTGTCTGATGATCATCAGCAAACTCAGCAAAATCATCAAGTTCCAGATGCTGTTATAGAAAACACATCTGCTGTTGTTCAAGTGGTTTCTGATCCAGTGGTTGAAGAGCCTAGAATTACTCCAGCTCCTTCACCACAAGAGTACACTATGGAGGATTTATTTTTAAATCTAGATCAAGTGGATTTTGACAAAGAACATACTGCTGCTGAAGGAGAGAATGCTACTTCTGAGGGGGAGCAAGTGCAGATTCTGAAAGAGCCTCTAAGGCAAGAAACTGAGAAGGCACAAGATGTGCAAACTGAGAGGCCTCAAAGCCCTAAGGAGAGGGTGGATATAGCCAGCACCTCTGCCTCAGAAGATGAGGAAGCTGAAAGGGAAAAGAAAAAGAAACTTTATGTCTTCAGGAGAAGAATCCAGAGTTACAAGAAGGCTCTCCAAACAGTTGCACCACAACCTATAATTCAACCAGCCCCAGCCATTGATTATAGTGCACTGATGGTGGCAATGCAAATCAAGTTGGATGAGAAAAGGCAGGCCATAGAGAAATATGTAGATGAAGGGAAAAAATCACTCCAATTTGATCTGGCCCAGGATATAAAATCAATCAGGTTTGAGATGAATCTCAACAAGAAGGAGATGACTGACTGCTTCCACAAGGGTGGGAATGCAGTAGTCTATCTTGCAACTCACCAGGAAAAGATAAAGGCATAAGTGGATGACATAGCCATGAAATAAGGTTATGTTCTTGAAAATCAGATAAGAATGAATGACAACATCACTGCTTCTCACAATGCAATAGTTACAGAACTCAAGAATCTGGCTGCCGGGCAGACTCCAGCTATAGCAAAGGCAGATTTTGACAAAGTATTTCTAGAAGAAATCACTGCTCTTAAGACTGCCATCCAATATTCACAGAAGCTGATAACTGACAAACTCCAAAGGTTAAAACCCTTCTTCAAAGATGGAGTCAATTACTTGGATAATCAGGTGAGATTTCAAAAGGATGATGTGAGAGATCATATTGAAAGAGAAGTCATAAAGGTGGAGAGAGTGTTAGTCAAGGCAAGCTCTAATCATGCAAAATGGATATCAAATTCAATCAGGGCTACACTGGGATACCCTCCTCTCTGTGATGATGATAATGTGGCAGAATCTGGAATTCAACCTGCATATCTAGGAGGAGAGCAACCAGAAGTATCTCAAGTCATTTATCCTCCTCCAGATTTTGAAATGGTGCATGCTGATGTACAGACCATGTACAGCCCACCTGGGGGCAAGGACAATGTGATTATTGAAAAGGTTGTTCAGCCTATTTCTGAAGCTATGCAAGAGGCATTGCAAAAAGAAGAAGAGACTAGATTGTCTAAGAAGAGGTTTAGGGAACAAGCTGAACAAAGGCTAGACTTTGAACAGTGGAGCCCTACCTCAAGAAATATCATTTTGACTTCCTGGAAAGCTGCCAAGGATAACATTCAAGACAGGAACAAATGGTTCTCTGAAGCTGAATGGAGAAAACATGAATCTAGACAGGAGGCAATTGTTCAATACAGAAGGAAGGCAAAGATGGGAAAGCTACCTCCTACTGCTCTGGAGCCTAGCAAGTACGTTCCAAAGCCATACCATTATTTTGAAAGACAGAAGATCAAAGCTGAGGAGCTTAAGAAGAAAGATCTGAAAGGCAAGA
Source organism: Platanthera guangdongensis (assembly GCA_039583875.1). Lineage (NCBI taxonomy): Eukaryota > Viridiplantae > Streptophyta > Magnoliopsida > Asparagales > Orchidaceae > Platanthera > Platanthera guangdongensis. The sequence goes on from CM077150.1 coordinate 214,577,543, forward strand.
AGCCTGCTGATGCTGAAACTGCTGATGCTGCTGTCCAAGCTAAAGTTCAAGCTGGCAAAGGCATAGTGATTAAGGAGCCAGAACAAAAATAGATTTAGCATTTTCTTGAAGTTTACTTGTAATCTTTTGGATGTAAAACATTTTGTGAACTTCTGAAAATGTATGAGACAGATATTAGAACAATATATGATTAATATATTTCATGAGTGTTCTGTAAATATGTCTATTTCTTATTTGTTCTGTAATGATGAATTTGTATACATGTGAAATTAATACATGTTTATGTTTACCCTGCTGTACATTATCCTGCCTTACATCATTTTGTAATTTTTATTATGAATGGTGTATATCATTGACTAAGGGTTATGACTTCTCCAAATAGTGGGAGATTGTTGGGTACATTGGTTTAAATGTACCTGATTTGAAGAAGCCTCACCCAACTCAATGATATACATCAAAATGTATTTGATGTGTTTTGAGTTACTTGTGTCGGTTAATTATTTACAGGACTGAAGCAAAAATTTCTAAGTCCATGTGTCGACACCCAGAGGGAAAGTGTTGACACTTAAGAAGACTTGTGTCGACACCCAGACAAGCAGTGTCGACACTTGGAGTCATTGTGTCGACACCTGGGATGCAGAGTCGACACCAGACACAAAGTGTCGACACAAGGAGCTGTGTCGACACTCAGTGAAGAAAAGTGCAGTAAAGCTGTGTCGACACTTAACAGCAGTATCGACACCCAGTGAAGCTGTGTCTACACAAGAAAGTGTCGACACTTGGAGCTGTGTCGACACTCAGCAAAAGTCAGCAGAGACTAAGTATAAGTGTCGACACTCAGAACAATGTGTCGACACTCAATGAAGAGTCAGCACTTGAAGTAAGTGTCGACACCAAGAACAATGTGTCGACACTCAGCTGAAGACTCAACACTTGAAGAAAGTGTCGACACTTAGCAAAGAACAAAAAGATCAACAAAATATTCTAAGTACAAGTGTCGACACTAAGGGAATGTGTCGACACTCAGCTGAAGTCTCAACAGAAGAATCAAGTGTCGACATAAGGAGCTGTGTCGACACTCAGCAAGTATCAACACTGAAAACTATGTGTCGACACCAAGAAGCAGTGTCGACACTTAACAGATTCAACACAAGAAGTTGTGTCGACACAAAGGACATGTGTCGACACTTAGAAGAATTCAGCAAAAGATAGAAGATCAAGTACTTGTGTCGACACTCAATTTCAGTGTCGACACATGCAGAAGAAACTGTGTCGAGACATAGAATCTACAACACAAGGAGTTGTGTCGACACCTTGTAGACTTGTGTCGACACTTACACAACTTGTGTCGACACTTGGTCTATAAGTGTCGACACTTAAAGACAGAAAGTCTCGACACTTTCAGACAGTTAGAGAACTTTCAAGAACTGACTGGATGACCTGACAGCTGCCGTTCCAGCCGGTCTACAACACCTGTCAGAGATGTCAGAAGACAGTTATGAACCGGACCAGCCGGTTACCATGAAGAAAGCCTATAAATAGGCTCATATAGTCTACAGAAACTGTGGTTGTTGTAGTTCAAGTAATTGAAGTAATTCAACAAGTGGTTCACAGAGTTATTGATCAAGTATCAAGACAAGAAGATCTAGCTGTCCAAGTGCAGATCTAAGAAGTTGGAGAGAGAGGGCTCCATCCAAGAAATCAGCCATTGGAACTAGGCTGAGAAGAAGGATTCAGATTCATTCTGGATCTTAAGAAGCAGAGGTCAAGGATCAACTGCAGAAGGAATCAGTCTTATTCAGTTCTACTTTCAAGAAGCTTTGAAGAAAGCTAAGTCAGATTGAATCCAGCTGAGTTCTTCCAAGAACTCATCAAGAAACTCACAACTCCCCTCTCTTGTCTTTGGGTTGTTGAGTTAATATTTGTAAAATCATTTTTATCTTGTAGGATCCTTTGGATCTGAGTGATTGTAAGACTGTAAATATAAAGGCTGAGGGTAGGGCTTGAGAGCCTGGGTGTAGGAGATTTAAATCTCTGAGTGTAGGCCTTGTTGGCTGAGTGTAAGCCTTGTTGGCTGAGTGTAGGCCTTGTTGGCTGAGTGTAGGCCTTTGTGGCTGAGTGTAGGCTTTGTGGAAAAGCTGAGTTGTAGGGCCTTGGGCCTGAGGTGTAGGAACCAGTTTGGGTTCTGAGATAGTGGAGAAGTTTGGCCGAATCTATTACACTGCTAGATAGGCGAAGGGGGAAAGTGGATGTACCCAAATCTTGGGGAACCACTATAAATCTCTGTGTCTACTGTGCTGTGCTGTGTTTTGCTGTGTATGCTGTGTGAATGCTGTGCAAAAGTAAGTATAGTAGATTCTGTGATAGAACTGTTTGCTGCCATTAAAGTTTAAAAAGAAATTGGTCACCTATTCACCCCCCCCCCCTCTAGGTGTTTAGGTACTATATCTTTCACCATACATGTCAATCAATTGATTGACATCAATCTTAGATTCTGAGCAATCTTTATCATGGGATGAAGATACAACAGTATCTGGACTGGTCTCATAGTCAGAGGAAGATGCAGAATTGGAAAGAGGTTGTACCTTAATTGATTCTGAATCTATCTGACTTCTTTCTTCTTTAGTCATTACCATAATACCATGGAATCGATAGTATTATTCATCCTCCTAATTGTCACTATCTGATTGTGACAGAGGGGCCCTGATTCTTATCCTGATAGCAGGATATTCCTCTTCTTCTTCTGGATCAGCAGCAACATATATCAGCCCTATATAGGCTTCTTCCTCTTCATCTTCAAATTCTGAGGAGGAAGAATCTATCCAGCTTCTCTCCTTCTTAGCCACAAAGGACTTCTCCTTCTTCTTTCCATTGTGGTGATGGTGATGCTTTTTTTTTCTTCTTCTTATCTTCTTCCTTTCTTTTGACTGGGCAGTCAGCAATGATATGTCCAACCATGTTACAACAATAATAGATGACATTAGAAGAAATCTATTTACTTGTTTTAGGGGCATACCTGTCATCCTTGGATGACTTCCTGTGATAAGAGGATGAAGATGGCATGCTCCTCTAGTCCTACTTCTTTATGAACTTCTGAAATTGCCTGGAGAAGGCAGCTAGATCTTTATAAGACATGTGGTTGTCTGATGAGCTTGGCTCAGAATTTTCTGAGCTAGATTCGGCTTCCCTCCTTAGTGATGAGGGAGTCTTTCTTCTACTTCTTCTTGGGGCTTCACCCTTGAATGCCACAGACTTATCCTTGGACTTGAGTTGGATGCTCTTCTCCTCTTCTTGTCTAGTAGCCATCTGCATTTCATAGGATAACGGCTTTCCAAATAAAGTTGGAGGGTTGTTTGTCAGCTTAGCCATTTCACAAATGGCACAAATCTTGGTGTCCCAATCTCTAGAGAAAGATCTAAGGAACTTGTCATTTATCTCATAGTTGCTGAAGACTCTACCATAGGTTTTTAGTTTATTTACTGTCCTGAAGAACCTTTCAAAACAGTCTGCTACGTTTTCAGTTTTGATTTGCTGGAAAGCCTCATACTCTTGATTGAGCGTGGAATTTCTATCATCTCTAACTTCCTCAGAGCCTTCCACGTAAACCACAAGGGTATCCCACATTTCCTTTTAGGTCTTGCAGTGTACAAGATTTTGGAAGGTTTAGTCATCAATGACACTGGCTATAATATTTTGTGCCCATTTGTCCGTGGTGGATAGAATCACCTCATCTCTATCCATTTTTGAATAAGCCTTAGGCACTCTCACAGTTGGATTTATGATGGAAGCATTTGTGGGGACAAAGCGGCCTTCTACTATTGTTACATAGATCCGAGGGTCAGATGCTTCCACGAACAGTCTGATCCTTTTCTTCTAGAGGCCAAATCTGTCCTTCCTGCAGATGGGTAGCTTCATGGCCACTAGCTCCTTATAGTTCATTACTGACCCCATAATATAATCTTATAGCTAACCTTGGAGGTATAATCAGATTGTTAAATCCTTTTTGAGAAAGCTCCCTATGATACCACTTGAAAGTAATTTAACTTAAGGTTAGGTAATCACCTAGAGGCGGGTGAATAGGTGTTTGAGGTCTTGTTAAGTCTTTTGCTGATCTTTGAATAATCTATCTAGAGCTTGTACTTATATCCTGTAACAAGAGAGAATACAGGCAACACAATAAACACACAAGGATTTATAGTGGTTCCCAAATTGGGTACATCCACTTTCCCACCCACATATCCAACTGATTTGTTGGACTAGGCACAAACTACACCAATTTGCTCATCAGAGCTTACACCTCAGGCCCTTAGCCTTACATATAGGTTCACTTCAGAACCCAAAATCAGAACCACAAGCGTTCCTACCTCAGATCCCTGTAGAGGTCCTATAGCTCGGTGATCCACTGATCATCTACCTAAGCTTTATTTCTAAGGCATACAACTCAGGCTCTTTAGCAATACAGCTTCAGGCACACAACCCTACTCTTAGAGTGCTGCAACACTCTTACAACTCAGTACCCTTTCAGGTACCCATAGCTCAACCTCCTCCAAGTCCTACAACTCTGTAACACACTTGTCACCTACAGCTCAGTGACTTTCCAGTCGCCTACCTCAGGCACAAGGCCCTACACTCAGGCTGGGAGGATAGCCCTACCTGAGATCCACACTTTGATCCTACCTCAGAGAGCAGCACTCTCCTACCTCAGGCAATTAATCCCTACAGCTCAGATCGACTCTTGGATCCTACCTCAGTACCCCAACAGGGAACCTACCTCAGTGACTGATTAGTCACCTACCGCAGGCATAAAGTGCCCTACACATAGATTCAGATAAACTGAATTCTACAGGAAGTAAATTAGGAAAATGCAGAACTGACTCTGAGATAAGTCTTTAAGTATAGCTTGCTTGACTGAGCAGATATCAGTCTAACACTCTTGTTGTAGAAGGTATTAGTTTTCTTCTACAACTAACTCTTTTATGCTGCACAAATGAACAACTTTCAACTTGCTAAATAGATGAATCAGTTTCTCTGTTCTGGAGAGAACTATATTGTTGAACTAGAAGAGATTCAGCTATCTTCCTTTGCCTTCTAGCTATCTCTACTGGACTTGAGCTTTCAAGCTTAATGGAGAAGAAGCTTTCTAGACACCTCTAGTTTTCTTTTGTATTTTCTGCGTTTGTTCTCTGTTTCCCTAATCCCCTTTTCTTCTTTTTATATACTCTAATTTGAATCAATGACATAAATGTGTGTGGGCCCAACTAAGGATTGGTGAGCCCCACCTCCTTCAAAAAAGGACAAAGCAGCTTTCCACGCCACTGCAGCTTTCCCGCAATGACTACATGTAAATGGCCTTTGATGACGTCAGCAATGGTCATCACCATCTAGACTTAGAAAATATTTCAAAAATTCATAAAGCGTTGAGTGATGTTAAGTCACTCAACGCCATCTGTCTTGGCTCTCAACGCTTCTGGACTTATGGATTTTCTCTGGATTTATCTTAGCGGTCTCAACGGTTTCTTATTAATAGTTGAGATAAGATTCTGTCATAATTATTTCTTTTCAGCGGTCTCAGTGCTTTATTCTTAACTGCTGAGATAACATTTTGTCTCAGCGCTTTCTTCTCAGCGGACTCAACGCTTTCTTCTCAATTGCTGAGACAACCTTCTATCTTAGCGCTTTCATATCAGCGGTCTCAATGCTTTCTTCTCAGCTATCTCAGCTATCTCAGCTATCTCAGCTCTTTTTGCCTTAGTTAGTTTTTCTAGCTTTAGCTGCGTTTGACGACCTATGAGCTGAGCTCGACGAATTTAGTCTGAACCAAGCTTCTAAATTTAGCTCAAGGAGTGGTGAGCTAAGCTTGACGATCTGTGAGATGAGCTCGACGAACTACAACCTAAGCTTGACAAATTCTAAACATCAATCTTCTGAGTTTAGCTCAAGGAACAGTGAGATGAGCTCAACGATCTGTGAGCTGAGATCGACGAACTGTAAGATGAGCTCGATGAATTTTGAGTTTTCCACCAAACTCATTTTCTTCACTTGTCCAATCATGGACTAACTGCATGCATGAACTAAGGAACACATCAAATAGATTATTCTCCTTAGCATGATTGGTGATGCCTCTTCAAATCTTGAGGAACATTGTACGACACAATTCCCAACAACTTTACTTGTTCTATATATAACTGCTATTATAATGATATAACAGCTAGAAACATACTCAAGATAGAATAGTTCCATTGTCACCTGCTTCCTTTAATAATGCCTTGTTATCCTTCTATTTCGTCCTCCAGCTTGGTAGCTAGGAGTCGCGGTGGTGAGGCGAGGACAAAATGGCTTATTCTTTATTACCAACGATCAGTTGTGACTGTATCATTTTAGGAGCTCGAGGAGTTGGAACACCAGCAGGATGATGTGATATGACCAGAGGAGAAGATACCATGTACTACTACAACAGTTCAGCGTCAGGTCATGACGATTGTTTTAGTTACAGCTTATGGTTAGTGTTTGTGTGAGAGAGAGACTTGAATCTATTTGGCATGTACCGGGCATAAGCCCTTCTCTCATTTTTGTTCTCATTGTGGACTAATGTACCTTTCATCTGTATATATTATGATGTTATTAATGTGACTTGTGGACTTGGTAGTTTTCATTTACTGCTAGTTGTACTTCTTTTCTCGATTGGCCAACAAGTTGAATGATCATATTAGCCAGTAGGATGGGCGTCATGCGTTGTCAACTAGCCAGGGTGCTAGTGTCACCTTTTAAGATGGCAGTTCTACGCATAAGAATGATTAACCTCCTTGGTAAGGGGGAGGGGGTCTTACACAATGCCTGTGGACTTGGCCACTTTCTATCTTGCAATAGTCAGGCTTTGAATAACTTGTCTTCTTCCAACACTTTTTGTCATCTGACATTGAGTGAGCTTACTTCACTCAACTCTTGTCGACTTAAACCACATCTTTGCCTCTAGAGTTGAGAGTGCTTACTTCACTCAACGCCTGTAGACTTTACCACATCACTTTCCATCGGGTGTTGAGTGAGCTTGCTTCACTTAACGCCCGTGGGCTTGAACGACATTTCTTTGTGTTTGGCGTTGAGTGAGTTATCCTCACTCAACGCCTGTGGACATAGATAGATATTTTTACTCTCCACCTGTCTACCTTGTGACCAACTGTTACCATCACTTAGATGTGTATACCCTTATTCAAAAGAATATCTTGCACATGATGAGCTTAACCAACGTCAAATACAACTATGTTCTTAGTGTTGATGGTGATGCCTCTTTAAATCAAGTCTAGGGAACATTGAGGGCAATATTTTCAACAATCTCCCGTTATTTGAAGAAGGCGGAATGCCCAAAAATACTAAGAAGCATTATCATAAAAATCGTATTAATGTAATGCAGTTGTAAGCTATGTATGCTACATCTGCTAGTTATGTTACATGAATTTCCAACATATCAATTTAATGTACTCCATTTCACTGCATTGACTCAACATGTCAAGTCAATGCATCCTCATACCACTTGAACAATTTCTCAAGTAATATGCACTCTCTTTTATACCACTTAATTCTTAAAAGGAACACCACTAGAAGCACTTACCTCATACTATGTATTGACACAATCATGGATCAACATGTAGTCATTGCATTCCTCATACTACTTGAACCTTTCCAAGAAATATGAACTGACTCAACATGACTTAGTCATGTCAAGTATTGCTTCTACATCTCCAATCTTCCCCCATTAGAAGTGTTGTCACACATCTCCCCCTTTCTAGCTTCATCTTTAAGCAGATTGAGGGAGGTAAAAGGAACATGGGAGAATTTATCTCTTGATTCTAGCCAAAGTCCCATGTTGATACCACTAAGGAAATTAACCTAGTGATCATGCCACTTGATTAGGATTCATACATTTTGTCTTGTTACACTGATACAACATATCATTACAGCACTTGAGCTAGCTACTAACATAGTTCCACTTGAGCCAATGCCACTGCGTATTCCACTTAAAGTTTTTGCAGAGTGGAGCTGTAGTCATGGAGGTGGTGTTTTTTTTTTGACCTGCGGCAGCATATCTTTACAGCAAAATCAGTGACTACAAAGCAGCAGCCATCCACTAGGTTTGATCTCTGATAATACATTTTGTAGTTTAAACTACTAGGGTAATTATTTGTTTTTAATATATAAATCATTTTTGTAAAGTTTTATTTTGACCTCGTTTTGTATATATTTTAATACCACTAATGTTTTCTCTTCTTTTTGCATATTTTATCAGTTTTCGGACAAAATGACCCGACATGCCCTCCCTGGGCGTGTCATCGGGTGTGTATCCTGATGCCGAGGAAGATCGCTGCCAGAAGACATTTTGTCGATCTCAGAAGAATTAATCAAACTCAGGCATTCATCTAGCTGATTTCGTTGAGCTCATTTCGTCGAGCGCAGCCAGTTCGTCGATCTCAGCTTAATTCGTCGATCTCCCCCTTCTTTCTGCTTTCGACGAATGTCTTCAAATTCATCGAACTCGCTTTCTATCAAGAATTTGTCGAACTTGCCTTCTGTCAAGAATTCGTCAAACACAGCCTTTTGTCAGACTCATTTCGTCGAGCGCATTTATCAAGCTCAACCAGTTCATCGAGCTCAGCTTAATTCGTCGACCCAACCTTCTTTTTGCATTCGACGAACATCTTCAAATTCGTCGAACTCACCTTCTGTCCAGATTTCATCGAGCTCAAGTCGTCTAACTCAGCCTTCAACCAATTTGTTGATCTCCCCCTTCTTTCTTCGTTCGACGATCATTAATCTCCCCCTTCTTTCTTCGTTCAGCGATCGTCGATCTCCCGCCTTCTTTATTCGTTCGATGTTTGTGGAACTCACTTTCTGTGTTCGACGAACTCCTCCAATTTCATCGAGCTCCCACTCCTTCTGCTCTAATTTCGTCGAGCCCCTCCTCCAGTTCGTCGTGCTCGCCTGCTGCCAGAGGACAGGTCCCTCTCTTCCAAAAGCCTACTGTCGCCATAAATGCACGTCATCCGTACTAAAGAAATCATCATTTCCTGCCAGATATTTGTACCATGGTCAGCCCATACCTATCATGCCCCACCAACGAGCCCTCTTCGGGCATGGCAGGGGCGCGTGACCATCCAAAAAAAACTCTATAAATAGAGCCCCGACCCTTGAGAAAAAATATAAAATTTTTGGGAGATGGGATGTGTTGTCATTTTCATTTCTCCCTTAGTGTTCTCCCTCCTTCCTATTTTTATTTTAATTTCTCTATTTGCTTTTATTTTAGTTTTCTGTAATAGATTAGGTTAATTTCAGTTTCAGTTTTAGTCTTGCTTAGTTTTCATTTCCTGCAATTGTAATATTTTGTAGTTCAAGTGTAGCTCTCTATTTGAATTTAATATAAGTTGTTTAATTTTTCTTGCCTCTATTTTGTTTCCATGCACCTCTACTCATCTATCTCCCTCCACTTCACCATGAGTAACTAATCCTCCTTGTACTCGATCTTAATGATATGAGGTTCGAGTTGATTAAGTTATGATGCTCTAGTTTGTTCTTTCTTTGTAAGGCTTAGATCTTTTATTTACTCTTGAAAAATCAAGTTTGGAGATATATTATTGATGTTTATTTTCCATCTTTGTTTCCACTCTTAGTTAGCTGAGAGGCTCGTAGATTGGAGTGAACGCTCAAGAGTAAAGAGAGTTGCACGCACCCCTTGAGAGAGGCAGCTGTTAAATCTCCTATATTGGAGTGAAATCTAATAGCAGGGTTCACAGCGTAAAGCTAGCTTTAGGCCTCCGATTTGGATGAGAGTTCGGTCGGACCTTCCTAAACTCAGGTGGGCATGACTTCGAGAGAAGCGCGTTCATGCTTTTGGAACCTCAACTGTCAATGTCCTTTACCTTATTAAGTTAGAGTTTATTATCGCATGCAAAGAAGGAGAGCTTCACATGCTCAAGAAGAAAATCGTTACCCGTTCCTCTTTGGCGCCATGGAAAAGTAAGCGGATGAAAAGTACCGCACTCTCTTTGCCTCCGTAGATCCAAAGTCGGCTCGCGATTTGGAGCTTCGAAACTCCTCCAATAGCCGGATCTAGCTTCTTCTTCCTCCTTTGGCTCTCCTCTCTCTCTAGACTTTAGAAAGATAACCACTCAAAAGAAATGAGGGTTCCAAGGATCCAATCCAGGGTATATCCCATCAGGAAAAACCCCCAGCCATTGGATCTCAAATTAAAGAAACGAATGGTTTGATTCGGGCCTGAAAAGTACAATCTGGACCGAACACGGCCTGGCACACGCCCGTGTCCAGGGCCGTGTCCCTCATTCGTCGTCAAAATCGACACGCCTGGAACAACACACGGGCATCGAACACACCCGTGTTCGACCTGACACGCCTGTGTTCCAACTGATACGGCCGTGTGGTCGGCCGTTTGCCCCCATCAATTTATCCCGAAAACAACCCGAGAACAACACGGGTTCTTGGACACGCCCGTTTCCTAACCCGTGTCCACTCGAACACGCCTGGGCTCCAGGCTATGTTCACGGTCTCGACACTTCGTCGAGCGAAGTTCGTCGACCTCACGACACGGCCTTGGACACGCCCGTGTCCGAGGTCGTGTGCCTTGTCTCGACACAGTGTCGACGGAAAGTGTCGACACCCCGGGCCGGTTGTCTACATGGGCTTGACACGCCCTGAGACACGGCCGTGTCTCAGGCCGTGTGCCTCGTCTCGACACTTCGTCGAGCGAAAATCGTCGACACCCTTGGCCGATCGTCGACACGGGCTCGACACGCACTGAGACACGCCCATGTCTCAGGTCGTGTGCCCTGTCTCGACACAGTGTCGACCGAAATTCGTCGACTTCGTAGCCAAGTCGTCGACTCTAGTCTGACACGCCCTAGGACACGCCCGTGTCCCAGGCCGTGTGCCTCCTACCAGATTCCAAATCTGGCCCAAAAACGTCTCCCGTCGCTCTTTTGAGTTTCGGGGCGTTACACACGGGTGGGTGTGAACCCGTGTTGTGCTCGGGATGTAATCGCCCTTTTTTGGAATTAATTTACACGGCTGGTCCTGAGGCTGTGTCGAGTACACGGCCACCCACACGGGCGTGTGGTGACCCGTGTGCTCCTCCAAAATTGCATTCCTCTTAAAAAAAAATTTTGTTTACAGAATTTTTTCATTAAATTTTACTAGACTTATACTAAAAAAATTTTATAAATTAGAAACGCTTACTATATTTATTATTTTAACATAAACCTAATCTAGATGGAGGCAGGTCTCTAGACGAGTGAAGTCTCTAGGAAGCTCACCATAATAAGGCTTAATTCGGTGTCCATTAACCTTAAAATCTCCCTTTTCAGGGTGAGTTAGCTCGATTGTGCCGTATTGAAAGACTTCTTTAACCTTAAAGGGTCCGGACCACTTAGACCTTAATTTCCCAGGGAATAAACACAGTCTGGAATTAAAAAGGAGGACTTGGTCACCTTTTTGGAATGTCTTGGGTTTGCGAAGGTGACAATCATGACATAGCTTGGTCTTCTCCTTATAAATCCTGGAGTTCTCATGGGCCATAGTTCTCCACTCATCTAATTCGTTAAGTTGAAGCTTCCGTTTCTCTCCTATAGAACTAGTGTCAAAATTCAAAGAACGTATTGCCCAATACAACTTATGCTCTAATTATATAGTTAGGTGATAATATTTACCATAGACTAATCTAAAGGGGGTGGTCACTATAGGTGTTTTGAAGGCGGTCCTATAAGCCAACAAACAATCGTTAAGTTTTCTAGACCACTACTTCCTATTCCCTTCTATAGATTTTTCTAGGATCCTCTTAAGCTCTCTATTGAAAACTTCAACTTGACCACTAGTTTGCGGATGATAAGGAGTGATTATCCTATGTGTAACTCCATATTTTTCCACTACTTTATTTAGCTGTAAATTACAAAAATGTGAACCCCTATCGCTAATAAGTGCACGTGGTGTGCCAAATCGTGCAAATAAGGATTTTAAAAATCGGATTACTACACTACTATCATTAGTAGGCAAAGCTTGTGCTTCAACCCACTTCGATACATAATCTACATCTACTAAAATATATTTATTCCCATCGGAAATTGGAAATGGACCCATAAAATCAATACCCCACACATCAAATACTTCACATTCAAGAATAAATTTTTGTGGCATTTCATGTAATTTAGAAATATTGCCTGCTTTCTGACAAGAATCACATGAAAGCACATACCTTTGGACATCCCTGAATAGAAGGGGCCAGTAAAAACCGGAATCAAGAAGCTTTTTCACAGAGCGATTTGCTCCATAGTGACCACCGGCAGGACCTGAATGACGCTGCTCCAAAATCTTCCAACCCTCCTCTGCTGATACACACCTTCGTATAATAGAATCTGCACATATCCGAAAAAGAAAGGGATCCTCCCAAAAGTAATATTTCAAATCAGAGAAAAATTTCTTTTTCTGCTGATATGAAAATCCTTTTGGAAGGACCTTAGCCACAAGATAGTTTGCATAGTCTGCAAACCATGGATAATCAAGATGTATATTTGTAGATACGGCAAATAGCGATTCCTCAGGAAATGTATCAGAAATTTCAGATTCATCTAACATTGATTGTAGTGGATTTTCTAAATGTGAAAGATGATCTGCCGCTAAGTTTTCCGCTCCTCATTTTTCCCTAATTTCTAAATCAAATTCTTGCAACAGAAGAACCCAACGGATTAAACGAGGCTTTGCTTCCGCTTTGGCTAGCAAATATCTAAGGGCAGAGTGATCCGTGTATACTACCACTTTGGACAATGCTAAATATGATCTAAATTTATCGAAGGCGAATACCACTGCTAGGAGTTCTTTTTCGGTAGTTGTTTAATTCTCTTGTGCATTATTAAGTGTTTTGCTAGCATAATATATCGGGTGAAAATGTTTGTTTCGGCGTTGTCCTAAAACAGCTCCTACCGCAAAACTGCCAGCGTCACACATGATCTCAAATGGTTGACTAAAATCGGGTGCGATCATAATAGGAGAATTAATTAATTTCTCTTTTAAGAACTCAAAAGCATGTAGACACTCTTGTTCAAAAATAAAAGGTGTCTTTTTCTAAAAGCCTTGTAAGTGGTTTAGCTATTTTAGAGAAGTCCTTAATAAACTGGCGGTAAAATCCCGCGTGTCCTAAGAAACTTCTCACTGCCTTAACAGAGGTTGGTGGTGGTAATTTCTCTATGGTCTCTATTTTTGCTCTATCAACCTGGATTCCTTGGCTTGAGATTTTATGGTCAAGTACTACCCCTTCTTGTACCATGAAATGGTACTTCTCCCAACTAAGTGCTATGTTCGTCTCCTGACACCTCCTAAGAACTTTCTCTAAATTATTCAAACATAGATCAAACGAGTCGCCAAAAATAGAAAAATCATCCATGAACACTTCCATGATATCTTCAAAATACTCGTTAAAGATGGCTAACATGCACCTTTAAAACGTGGCGGGTGCATTACATAACCCGAAAGGTATACGTCTATAGGCAATATTACTCAATGGGAAAGTAAATGTTGTTTTCTCTTGATCTTCTGGTGCTATAGGAATTTGGAAGTATCCAGAAAGTCCATCTAGAAAACAATAATAAGAATGTCCTGATAAGCGTTCTAATATCTGGTCAATGAAAGGAAGAGGGAAATGGTCTTTCCTAGTGGCATCATTTAATTTTTTATAGTCAATACAGACACGCCAACCTATTACCGTTCGCGTTGGAATTAATTCATTCCTATCATTTGCTACCACTGTCAGACCACCCTTCTTAGGAACTACTTGGACAGGACTAACCCATGAACTATCCGAAATAGGGTATATAATACCAACATATAATAACTTAACAATCTCAGCCTTAAATACCTCTTTCATATTAGGATTTATCCTACGTTGCGGTTGAATAGAATACTTATAGTTTTCTTCCAAAAGGATTTTGTGAGTGCAAAAAATAGGATTAATACCTTTTATATCAGATATTTGTCATGTCATTGCACCTTTACATTTCTTCAACACAGTTATTAATTTAGTTCTAATTATTAGTTCCAAAGAAAGCATACTCAAGATGATCCGGTAATTTTTTAAGTTCTAATATTGGTGGATTCTTAGTATTATTCTTAAGAGCTTTATGATCTCATTGAGTAATCAAACTAAATTCAGTCATTCTATTCATCGAAACACAATTATCTAGAAAAAATAAATGTTGAGTAATGTCTTTATTTTTTTCTTCTTCTAGAAAACAGTTAGTAATACAAATTTCTAAAGTATCTTTACAATAAAAATAGAATTTATAGAAGTCATAAAATCATCAACACCATGAGAAAATAGCCAATAATCATCATTATCTAAAGATTGTTTAATAGTATTGCCAATTTGAAAAGTGACTTCATCTTCCCCTACTCGCAAGACTAATTTACCATCAAAAACATCAATAAGCGCTCTAGATGTAGCTAGAAATGGACGACCTAGTATGAGTGGTACTTCGATATTTTCATCCATATCTAGAATAACAAAATCAGTAGGAAATATAAACTTATCTACCTTAACCAATACATCCTCTGCTATTCCTCTAGGATACTTAACTGATCTATCCGCTAATTGAATACTCATTCTAGTCGGGCTAAGTTCTCCTAGGCCTAGTTTCAGATATAGTTTATAAGGCATTAAATTTATACTTGCTCCTAAATCCTCTAAAGCTTTATTGACTTGTAAATATCCGATTAAACATGGAATTGAAAATGAACCAGGATCCTTAAGTTTTTGTGGTAACTTTTTTGCAAAATAGTGGCACATTCTTCACTAAGTGTTGCTAACGATAATTCCTCTATTTTTTTATTAGAAATTAAATCCTTAAGAAATTTAGCATACTTAGGCATTTGAATAATTTCAGAAAAAGGTAGATTGACATGTAATTGCTTAAACATAAATAAAAATTTACCATACTGCGCATCCATGCGCTCCTTGTTAAGCTTTGCTAGGTATGGTATTGCTGGTTGGTACCCCATCGGTTGCGCGTTCATATTGCTTGATCCTTCACCGCTAGACTCCATTTGGGGTGCCTCCTTCGTAGGCCTTGGGTCTTGTAACTCCTTTCTGCTCCTCAATTGAACGGCTTTTGCATGCTCCCTTGGATTTATCTCAGTGTTCCCCGGAAGTGTTCCTTGCTGCCTTTCAGAAACCATCCTTGCAAGCTGACCAATCTGATTCTCTAAATTTCGAATTGAACCCTCTTGATTTCGGAAGGCTACATAGGTAGTTTGCATGAACTTGGTAAGAACATCTTCTAATGTAGGCTTCCTTGGGTCCGGCTGTGGTTGTTGTCCAAACATGGGTTGCTTCCCTTGACTTCCTTGTCCTCCCCAAGAGAAATTGGGGTGGTTCCTCCGTCAAGGACTATATGTAGAACTATATGGGTTGTTGGCTTGATTGAAAGGATGTCTAATATTGTTGCCCATATAGTCAACATGCTCTTGAACTTGAGGTTCACAACCAGGCATTCCACTGCATGAAGGGTCCCATTGTTGAGGTGCCATGGAGGGTGATGCTAAGGCAAGGTTGCCCATATTTTGGTGAAGCTTCTCCACTTGAATAGCTAAGGCGGTGACGACATCTACTTCATAAATTCCTGCGGGCTTGCTAGGCTTTTGTCTTACGGTAGTCCATTGGTAATTATTCATAGCCATATCTTCTATCAACTGCTGAGCCACTTCAGGTTTCTTGTTGTTCAAAGTGCCTCCACTAGCCGCATCAATCATCTGTTTAGTGGCCGGATTGAGACCATTGTAGAAGGTTTGAATCTGAAGTCATGAAGGTAGAGCATGGTGGGGACATCTCCTCAAAAGTTCTTTGAATTGTTCCCATGTGTCGTATAACGATTCAAATTCCATTTGAATAAACGTAGAGATGTCATTCCTTAACTTTGCAGTCTTTACTGGCGGAAAATACTTCATCAGAAACTTTTCAACCATCATGTCCCAAGTAGTAATCGACCCTCTAGGTAGTGAGTTCAACCACTGCTTCGCCTTATACCTTAAAGAAAATGGAAACAATCTCAATCGAATGGCATCGTTGGAAACACCATTGATCTTGAATGTGTCACATATCTCCAGGAATCTGACCAAGTGGGTGTTAGGATCCTCATCTTGCAAGCCATCATACTGGACATACTGTTGAACCATTTGTATCACACTAGGCTTCAATTCAAAGTTATTGGTAGCTATCGATGGTCTAATGATGCTTGACCTGGTTCCTTGGAGATTAGGTCTAGCAAAGTCGGACATGATTTTCTCATTTTTGTTGGCCATGGTGTCTAAGTTTTCCGGATGATTCTCTCCTTGGTTCACTGTCTCCTCTTCTAATAGTCTGCTTGAAATGTCTGTGGTATTACTTCCCACATCCCTTAGGTTAGTGTTATGGATAAGTCATTCTAGGTCAGGATGAAATGGTACTAGCCCAGAATTTTTGCCCCTGGTCATAGACTAACAGACTACAAAATAGAGATTGGCGATATAATTATTCAAATACTAATCTACAACTATTTATTACTAAATAAAAATTGGTAGATTAATAAAATTTAGACTTTCGAAATATTGAAAACGTCCTCGGCAACAGCGCCAAAACCTTGATGATTGTTTTGCTAACAACTAATAACTCAATGCGATTTCATTCTACATTCTAGTATAACTATGTAGATGGGCATAAGCTAGATTGAATTAACATTCAGGCAAGTGCACCTATCAACCATAGTACAGGAGAAATCTACATCTCGTGTCGTATTCCACAGGGCCATTTCAAGTATTCGTACTCATACTCACTCTATTATCCTACCTATAAGTAAAATTGATATCTAAACTAGATTGATCTAACTATAACTATTTGGATAATTCAATATTGAAGAAGTAAATATGGTAAAAAACAAGAAGCTTATGAGCTCTTACATGAACAAACTCATTTATTAACTAAATTCTAAGTAATCATGAAGAAAGTAAAACTATCAAATTCATTGTAATGTAAAGGTTAACGTTCATCAAATTCTTTCTCGAGCAATTCCAATCCTAAACCTAAGTTAGTAAATTTTCTCTCGAACAATTTACAACACTCATGTTCGCATCAAGTAAAGCACCCTAATTATTACATAAATTCATGAAAACTTATCTCTAAAATACCATGAATCTGTTTACTCGTATTTCAATTTTCCAAACAACATATCTCTCGATCATGTAGTTTGATTCACAAATAGAGTTAACACCACAATATGGACATGCAAATATCATCATAAACAACAAATTTCTCAATCTATAAATTTGCAAATTTTGTAAGGGAAAGTAGCAATCCATAATGAAAATGAAACCAATTGTTTGTAAGCCTAAATACGAATAAAATACCACGAGTTTGATGTAAACAAAATGATACATGATTACTAAATTGTTCAAATATAAGTTCATGCAAATAAAAAACATAAACAAAGTTGAATCATCAAGAGAAAGGAAAGATTAAAAGGGATTAATGAATAGATAAAATGCATACAAAATACCCTTCAATCCTCCTTCTCTTGGATGCTCCACTTCGAGCATCAGAAGTTCTCCAATTCCAGAATGATACAAAAGTTCTCCTCTAATTTTTCTACAGGAAATATATAGTCCCTTTGCAAAACAGGTCGGACACGGTTTCCAACACGGCCGTGTGTCAGGACGTGTTGACGGTTCCTAGGCGGTTCCCCATGAACAGGCGTGTCTGGTAGTGGGCCGTGTCAGATGACACGAGTATGCACACGGTCGTGTTGTTCTTTACGTTCTTCAGACACAGGTTGGTCGGCAGTCATGTTCAAATATGACACGGGTAGGCACACGGGCGTGTTCCTACCCGTGTGAGTCTCTGTCTCCTGCGTCCAATTTCTTCAGCTCTAGTGTACATAGGACACGAGTATTAACATGGTCGTGTGTCCACCCGTGTGTGCCAAAATTTTGTCCTGTCATCAGCCATGTTGACTCCGTGAACTCCTCTGTTTGCTCCAAGACTTTTAGTTCCACTGGTTAGCGCTACCTGTATATAAAAGTGAAATCCTAACTGTGCTCTCCTAATCATGATAAAACAATTCTTTGACTTTTCTCGCAAAATTACTACAAAAGGAGGTAGAAATAGTAGACATGATTACAATTATGATAGTGAAAAGCATATCATAATCGCACTTATCACGACACACTCCAGATTTCTGTCAAAGCAACAACTATGTCGAGACAAGAAGCAATTGTGTTGATACACAAGACTTGTGTCGACACATTCCAACGAAACAAGATTTCAGTTCGATGAACCTTGTTCTCAGGTCGACGATTTCTGGATACTCTACTTCAGCATTTCATTCCAAAAATATCTAAGTCCAAAAACACTTCACTGGACTCAGCTCGACGAGTCAAATTCTCAGCTCGACGAACTTTATGTGCAGAAAAGGCAAGGCTCTAGAGAATGCAGTTATCTGTTCTCATCTCGATGATTTTGGAACTCAGCTCGATGAACAGAAGCCATCTGGTCGACGAACACAACTCCTCAGTTCGACAAACTGTAGACTCAGCTCGACAATTTCTGTTTTCTGTTCGACGAATCCAGACTTGGTCATTTCCATGCTTGTGTCCTTTTCCTACTGTAATAATTCCTGAATAATTAATGCTAAAATATTCTCTGAATATTACCGTTAGACGGAGCATTAATTACGGTCTTGTAACGCCCCCGATTTTTCGATGATTTTATTTTTTGGGCAACGTCAGATTTATGACGTCGTGACATTACTTTTAGCGTCGAGTTGACGGCGCAATGCCGTTAAGGAATTTTCGCGTCTGTGCGGTCGAGTCGGCCGAATTCTTGTTGTAATGAGAAATTTTGCAGTTGGAATTTAAGTTGAGTAATTTTAGACTTGCTCGTCAAGTTTCGTCGCAATCCGAGCATTTTTGGAAGTCTCGGCGCGGGATTGAAGTTTTGAATTGTTTATGTTCGCCGTATACTTTGAAAATTAATATCTCGGGAATGGCTCGTCGGATTCTGGTTTTGACTTCGCCGTTGTGTTCGTAGCGTTAGTGTTCTCCTACGGTGCGAATTTAGTTTGATTTGGCGCGTGTTCGGGCCTCCGTTTTGATCTCGTAGTTTCCTTATTCAAAATATATAAATATGATTATTTTAATATTATAGTACTATTCAAAAATGTGATTTACTATTCATTTGTATAGTTTGATCAAAAGGTTATTTTTGCAAAATGTTTTGTTATTTATGCAAACTTTTGTTCTTCTGCTCGAGTACTTCTCGAGTCAGTCTTCCTCCTCTCGAGTAAGGATCACTGTTCATGCAAGGAATTTTCTAAATTACTCGAGTCCTATTTTGAACTACTCGAGTAGTCATTCTGAACTACTCGAGTAGTCATTCTGAACTACTCGAGTAGTCATTCTGAACTACTCGAGTAGTCATTCTGAACTACTCGAGTAGCCTTTCTGAAGTACTCGAGTAGTCATTCTGAACTACTCGAGTAGTCATTCTGAACTACTCGAGTAGCTTTTCTGAACTACTCGAGTAGTCATTTTGAACTACTCGAGTAGCCTTTCTGAACTACTCGAGTAGTCATTTTGAACTACTCGAGTAGCCGTTTTCTACCTCTCGAGTACCCGTAAGCTTGTTCTCGTGTAGTCCGTTGCAGTTTATGTTCGGGAGTCTTTTTGAGCGTCAAAACGATGTCGTATGCAAAAATGGTTAACATGACATTTGTGCGTCTCGACGAGATCTACAACTTTCATGTTGGCTACGTTTCGATTTGAAAAATCCTAGGCCTCTATTTTCGTCTTCCGCGCACCCGGGCGTAAATACTCCGTTTTTGGACAGAACTTTTTATAAATATATATTTATATATCTTTATATATATATGTGTATATATTTATATATATATTTATATCAGAGGGAATTTCATCATCTTCTCCGATTCTTTTTCTCCCGAACCAGAGCGGAGTGATCGTGAGAGAGAAAATTCTTTGTGAACCTTCCTGTGGACGCCGACGGTGCTCAGGTGCTCGAAATCTTCATCCGAATATAGATCCGGAAAGCTCTCGCCGAGAGCTACGCCCTCGTGGTAATTTCTTCCTCATTCTTGAGATTTCTCGTTAGGGTTTTTGGACCCTAACCTCTATTTTGGCCATTTTTGTCTAGATTTCAACTCCTCCCGCATCCTTTTGCCCCGATCTACGACGTTGAGTGATTCGGTGGACTTTTCTGTTAAAACCAAGGAAAGTGATGATTTCCCCTCGTTTCTCCTTGTACGATTTGATGGTAACGAATGAGTTTTGTTCCTTGATCTTTTTTCCAAATTGTAGTTATGTCTATTTTTTTCGATCACTTGAAAATTTCTAAATCTTGTTTTGCTAACTGAATCTGATAACTTCATATTGGTTTAATAGAATGTTTTTTTTAGTGTTGGCGTTAATTGGATTATTTATAGTTATCGAATGTATTAGAGTTTATCTTAAGATTGTAAATCGTCCGTAAGGGTTGATCAACTGCGTCTCGAATCTAGTAATGTCAAGTAGAATCTGTCGAGCCAAATACCGAGATATTTGTGTTATCGTTTCTTTGGGTTTCTTGATTATGGGAGTTAGTGGACGATTCCACCTCCGCAGTGTTTGTTACCATCATTAGTGCCATGTGGAAGTCTACCTGGTTTTTGGATGTCTGCGGTGTATGGTGGAGAGTATGAGACTCCCTCGCAGTTAGACGGATTATATATCCATTTTGTTTTTGGGTGGTGTGTCCAAGAGTGACCACCTCGCCCGTGTTTTTGGGTGGTGTGTCCAAGAGTGACCACTTCGCCGTGTTCTTGGGTAGAGTCGACCATAGGTGCCTAATAAAGGTTTGTATTCTCTTTCTTGTGAGATATTCTTGTAGTCACCTTATAGCCTCATGCCTCTGGTGTACTCTTGTGGAACGTGATATATCACGTAGGAGTTCTTTTCCTGTTGATGCCATGTTTCTTTTGTACTTTACTTCAGTGCTTTTGGTCTTGTGTTGGTACCCCTATTGACCTTTGTTTAGTTGGCTTATTACTTTTCCTGTCACTACTTATACCTTCTTACTGAGGTGTTCTGTCTTTGGAATGCCTCAGGTTCAGAGTTGTAGCAGGTAACAGTGCTGGTTTTGGAGTTTTCTGGCGGCAGTGTGGGCCGTGGTTGTTTGCCTTGTCTTAGCGAGGTAGTTTGTTGGCTTGTTAGTCTTACTAGTTCAGACATACTTTTGTTCGTGGGTTCGTGTCAGTTTGTTGGCGCCCACTGATTTTGTTAGTTGTTGATACTTGCTAGCTGCTCATCTCTTTAAATGTGATCGTGGATTACTTGTTCTCTGGGAGGATTTATGTTATGAATGCATGTTAGGTATTTTCAACTATAAAATCTACTACTATTACTTCATGCATTGCATAATTTGAAACTCTAACTTGTTATTTTTAGCGACTGTAAAAGCTATTTTTCCTACTATAATAAATTTAGAGTCTTGCATAGCATGAGTTATCCTTTAGGGACATTTTTTATTCATGTAGGATGTTTGAGTTAATATAATCAAGTATTTTTCCGCAGCGTATAATATATTTTGATTCGTGGAGTAGATGAGCCACTATGCCGAGGGATACGGCTAACTACTGCACTTAACTGATTTTCCTTGTAATAACTTAAAAATAACCTTTCTTCATGATTAGTTTGGTGTCTGCTTGAGCATCCGCAGTTATCACCTGCTGACGTGGCATCATGACGCGCATTTTCCCTTACTCTGATAAGCTTTTTATATGTTGTGAAAATGCGGGTTGTGACAGTTGGTATCAGAGGGAGGTTGCTTGACAATTTGTCGGGCAACCTTTCCTTGTTGGTATTAGGTGTTTATCATCATATCATACACACACCGATATGTCATC
Organism: Platanthera guangdongensis; assembly: GCA_039583875.1. Taxonomy (NCBI): domain Eukaryota; kingdom Viridiplantae; phylum Streptophyta; class Magnoliopsida; order Asparagales; family Orchidaceae; genus Platanthera; species Platanthera guangdongensis. The sequence continues at coordinate 214,599,511 of CM077150.1, forward strand.
AGCACGTCTTGGCTGAAGCACGAACACTACACTCATGGCATAACATGAAGTATACGGGGCATGTTATGTAGTATGAGATGCATAATATGTGTTTGTATATGGATCCACCATAGGGGCAACATGTGAGGGTTATGTAGTATGGGATGCATAACCTCACCACATGAATGTGACTAGCACGTTTCTTTTTCGTTGCATGAGAATGTCATGTAGTATGGGATGCATAACATTTTCATGCGTGCGCCGCTCATAACATGCATTAGGGCCTTTTTAGAATGCATAGCACAATCATGCATAACATAACATTGCATAAGCACAATGTGCCAAGCTAAAGATTTGCGGGATGACATATGTACACACATGGTTTTAAATCAGAAAACAAATATAAATACATGCATTCATATCATAGGCACAAGAGTCAATAGGATGAGAGGATATCATCCTAAGTAGGACATAACATCATTATAAAATCCCAGAGCAAGTTGCAACATAAGCAAGTGTCTTTTAAGTATGGTCTGAACTAGTTGTGTGGCTTGTTGTAAGCTAGGATTTTGATGGGTTGTTCGTTGCTTTTAGAATGTCGCCAAAGCGTCCTGCGACGAGGTCGACTCCCCAGTCGGAGGGTGAGTCATCAGGTGCGTAAAGTGACGCGATTATCGAGAGTCTGCGTTAGAGCAATGAGGCTCTGTCAAGGCAATTGGTTGCGATGTAATCGCAAATTGAGTCTTTGTTGTCTGCCGCTCCCGCGAAACAACCTTTAGTGCAAGAGCCCGCCTTGGGCCAAGCCGTGTCCGATACCCCTGCTCCTCTAGTGCCCCCGATGACGATACCACCAGAAATGAATTTCATATCGCACTTCCAGTGGATGGGACCTCCCACCTTCGACGGGAGTGCCGACTTTGTGATTATAGATAATTGGATCATCTCCATCGAGGAGATGTTTTCGTATTCTGGAATTCTATAAGCCCAGAAGGTGATGATTGCAGCCTATAAGTTAAAAGGTCTGGCAAAGAGTTGGTGGATTCGGGAAAGAGAGAGCCTGAAGGAAGGCTGTACTTGGGAATCTTTTAAGAAGTTGCTGCTGAAGAAGTTTCTACCCTCGGTCGAGCAAGACCGTCTGATGAATAACTTCCTGCATCTAAAGCAGAGACAGCTCACCGTGAGCGAGTACGAGATTGAGTTTAGCAAACTGAGCAGGTTTGCTCCGGATTTGGTAGCTTCTGAGGAGGGTAGAGTGAAGCGTTTCCTTGGAGGACTAAGAAGCGATGTCCAGCAGTTGGCTTGCGCTTACCAGGTTGAAAGTTATGCTGAAGCATTGGAAGCCGCTTTAAAAGTGGAGGCGATTGAAAACGCCAAGAACCGCGGTGCTGCAGCAAGGAAAGAGAAAAGAAAAGGCGTTGTGGATGGTAGCTCCAGGGCATCTGGCCCTTCTTCGAAGAAGAAAAGTAAGGAAGTGTGTAGCTTCTGTGGTCGTCCTGGCCACCCCTATGAAAGGTGCTTCAAGATGACTGCCACCTTAGAGTAACAGCAGGTGCATGCTATCCAAGGTGCACCTAAGGGAGAGCTGGTGTGCTTGTTCTGTGCAAGGAAGGGTCATGACGTGACTCGCTGCTGGATGAAAGAAAGGGTTTTCTTCCAGTGTGCGCAGAAGGGACACCAGAAGTCTTCGTGCCCCCAGGCTCAGTCCCCACTGCAGCCTGCCCCACTTCGAGCTCTGCCGCCGTCGCCAAACCTGGATAAAGGAAAGGGAAAGCTGAACGTGATGACCAGCGAGGAAGCCCAAACCTCTACGCAAGTGATATCAGGTTAGCCTCAGTTTAATTTATCCTTATTAATTATCATTGTTGCCCTAGTTATCATTCGTTTGGTTATGGATGTTACGGTTTTAGGGGAGTTTAAGGTGCAGAATAAGTGGGAGTGCGTTCTTTTCGATTCGGGTGCCACCCATTCCTTTGTGGCTCGGAGATTTGTCGATAAACATCACCTGAATGTGGACCATTTGGGAGGCTCCTTCAATGTCAAGCTCCCTTTCGGTGATTCTGTAATATCTAATCAAGGAGTTCTAAGATGCCCTATTTATCTTGGCAATTTTCTGGCATATACGGATCTGATGATTTTGGATCTGTCTGATTTTGACGTGATTCTGGGCATGGACTGGCTTTCCAAGTATGATGCGGTCATCCAGTGCAAGGCTAAGCGATTGGATTTCAGAATGGACGACGGACAACCTATGAGCGTCTATGGATTTCAAGACAAAGTTTCCCTTGTCATTTCTGCGGTACGTGCTTGTCGTGCTATAGAGTCTGGTTGCGAGGCATTTTTGGTTTCTATTTCTGCTGTGGAGACAGCTTTTGTTACGCCACGTCTTGAGGATGTCTCGGTGGTGTGAGAGTTTCCAGATGTCTTTCTTGATAGCCTTCCAGGACTTCCTCCTGAAAGGGAGATAGAGTTTGTGATAGACCTCGAACCAGGTACTCGTCCTATTGCTAAAGCACCGTACTGTATGGCTCCGCGTGAGTTGGATGAGTTGTGTACTCAGCTCGATAAGTTGCTCAGGTGTGGTTTTATTAGGCCAAGTACTTCTCCATGGGGTGCTCCTATTTTGTTCGTCAAGAAGAAAGATGGATCGATGAGACTTTGCATCGATTATAGGGAATTGAATAAGGTAACAATTAAGAATAGATATCCCCTGCCAAGGATTGATGATTTGTTTGACCAATTGAGTGGTAGCTCGGTATTTTCAAAGATCGATCTTCGCTCAGGCTACCACCAGTTGAGGATTCGAGAGGCAGATATTCCTCGAACCGCTTTTCGTTCACGACATGGACATTATGAGTTTCTGGTGATGTCCCTCGGTTTAACTAATGCACTCTCTGCTTTTATGTATTTGATGAATCGAGTGTTTAAGGATTTCTTGGACCGATTTGTTATTGTGTTCATAGATGATGTTTTGGTGTATTCCCGCAATGTTGAGGAGCATACCCAGCATTTGCGTCTTGTTTTGTCGACCCTGAGGGAGCATAAGTTATATGCAAAGCTGAGCAAGTGTGAGTTCTGGATACCTCAGGTGTCCTTTCTGGGTCATGTGGTAAGCAAGGATGGTATTTCTGTAGACCCAACCAAGATTTCTACGGTAATGGAGTGGGAGAGACCTTCTACGCCGAAGGAGATTAGGAGTTTCTTAGGCCTCGCTGGCTATTATAGAAGATTCGTGGAAGGATTTTCTGTGTTGTCTGCTCCTCTATCTAGACTTACTCAGAAGAATACTGCTTTCATTTGGAGTGATAAATGTGAAGAGGCTTTCCAAGAGCTGAAGAAGACATTATGTACTGCTCCGATTTTAACCTTACCTACTGAAGGAGTTGAGTATGCTGTGTATGTTGATGCGTCACATATCGGGCTTGGTTGCGTTTTAATGCAAGATGGTAAGGTGATTGCGTATGGATCGATACAACTAAAGATCCACGAGAGAAACTATCCGACGCACGATTTGGAGTTTGCTGCCGTAATTTATGCACTGAAGCTTTGGAGATACTTATTATATGGTGTGATGTGCAAGATCTATACTGACCATAAGAGTTTGAAGTACTTCTTCACTCAGAAGGAACTAAATCTGCGCCAGCATTGGTGGTTAGAATATGTGGCGGATTATGAAGTGGAAATTCTTTATCATCCAGGAAAGGCTAATGTAGTAGCCGATGCCTTGAGTAGAAAGACTGCTAAGATTTTTAATCTATCGGTGCAGTCCTTGGTAGAAGAATTTTTGTTGATGGATATTGAGGTTGGGAGTAGTACTGTGCCTGCTAGTCTAGTAGCAGAAGAACCCTCTTGGATTTCCCTTACTCGAGCACATAAGAAGGATGATCCTGATTTGTTGCACCTCCGGAATAGAACCGTAAAGTGAGAGCTACCTGATTTCTTTGTGGATAAGTTGGACACCATGAAGTATCGGGGTAGATTTTGCATCCCCGCCTTTGGCGATATTCGAGCTAAGATCTGTGCTGAAGCCCATGGTTCCAGTGTATCCTACCACCCTGGTTCCACTAAGATGTATAAAGATTTAAAGCAAATTGTTTGGTGGTCATGGATGAAGAATGACATCGCAAAGTTTGTATCAAAATGTTATATGTGTCAGCGTGTTAAGGCTGATCACAGAAGGCCTGGTGGTAAATTGACACCGCTTGATATTCCAAGTTGGAAATGGGAAAGTATTTCAATGGATTTCATCACCGGTCTGCCAAAATCTCCCCGTGGGCACGACTCTGTTTGGGTGATAGTCGACAGATTGACAAAGTGTGCTCACTTCATTCCATTTAAGATTGGGTACTCGACGAAGAAGATAGCTGAGTTATATCTTGAAGAGGTCATCAGGTTACATGGTGTGCATATTAACATCATATCGGATCGGGACTCTAGATTTACGTCTCATTTTTGGAAGAGTTTACAGGAGGGGTTGGGTACTGATTTAAGGTATTCCACCGCCTATCATCCGCCGACTAATGGTCAGACGGAAAGAGTAAATCAAATCATAGAAGATATGATTAGGTGTTATATTTTGGATCATGGCTGGTGCTTGGGATGAGCGTCTTAGACTCATGGAGTTTGCTTACAATAATAGTTATCAAGAGAGTCTGTAGATGGCTCCGTTTGAGGCCTTGTATGGGAGGCGTTGTAGAACTCCATTGTTTTGGGTTGAAGTTGGTGAGAGACCGTTGCTAGGTCCGGAAGCACTTGAAGAGATGAATTGTGCTATGACTCATATTCGGGAAAAGCTCCGCGTGGCACAAGAGCGCTATGAGAAGTATGCTAATCAGCGAAGGGTCGATCTGGAGTTTGAGGTTGGAGACTTGGTTTTTCTGAAAGTTTCCCGATGTTTGGCCTTAAAAGGTTTGGAAGGAACCACAAGTTAGACCCCCAGTATGTGGTACCTTTCAAGATTCTTGAGCCCATTGGAGTGTCAGCTTATAGGCTGGATTTGCCTGCGACCTTCTCTGGTGCCCATGATGTGTTACATGTGAGCCAGTTGCGGAAGTGTGTTCATAGTGATCGTCAAGTCCTCGACTTGATACCCCAGATTCAGCCCAACCTTGCGTATGTGGAAGAAACTATTCGTGTTCTGGATTCTCAAGAGCGTGTGTTGCGGAGAAAGACCATCACTATGGTCAAGATTCTTTGGAGAAATCAAGACGTCGAGAGCGCGACGTGGGAATTGGAATCAGCCATGAGAGAATCTCATCCGCACCTCTTCTCTTAGCTTCGGGTATGTTGCTATGTTTTCAGTTATGTTGGATTTTGTCGTTTTTGGGTTGATTTTGGAGTTATTATAAGTTTCGGGACGAAACTTCTTTTAGGGGGAGTGACTGTAACGCCCTCGATTTTTCGATGATTTTATTTGTTTGGGCAACGTCAGATTTATGACGTCGTGGCGTTACTTTTAGCATCGAGTTGACGGCGCAATGCCGTTAAGGCATTTTCGCGTCTGTGCGGTCGAGTCGACCGAATTCTTGTTGTAATGGGAAATTTTGTAGTTGGAATTTAAGTTGAGTAATTTTGGACTGGCTCGTCAAGTTTCGTCACAATCCGAGCATTTTTGGAGTCTCGGCGCGCGATTGAAGTTTTGGATTGTTTATGTTCGCCGTATACTTTGAAGATTAATATCTCGGGAATGGACTCGTCGGATTCTGGTTTTGACTTCGACGTTGTGTTCGTAGCGTCAGTGTTCGCCTACGGTGCGAATTTCGTTTGATTCGGCGCGCGTTCGGGCCTCCGTTTTGATCTCGTAGTTTCCTTATTCAAAATATATAAATATGATTATTTTAATATTATAGTACTATTCAAAAATATGATTTACTATTCATTTGTATAGTTTGATCAACAAGTTATTTTTGCAAAAAGTTTTGTTATTTATGCAAACTTTTGTTCTTCTGCTCGAGTACTTCTCGAGTCAGTCTTCCTCCTCTCGAGTAAGGATCACTGTTCATGCAAGGAATTTTCTAAATTACTCGAGTCCTGTTTTGAACTACTCGAGTAGTCATTCTGAACTACTCGAGTAGCCTTTCTGAACTACTCGAGTAGCCTTTCTGAACTACTCGAGTAGTCATTGTGAACTACTCGAGTAGCCTTTCTGAACTACTCGAGTAGTCATTCCGAAAATACTCGAGTAGCCTTTCTGAACTACTCGAGTAGCCTTTCTGAACTACTCGAGTAGCCTTTCTGAACTACTCGAGCAGTCATTTTGAACTACTCGAGTAGCCTTTCTGAACTACTCGAGTAGTCATTTTGAACTACTCGAGTAGTCATTTTCTACCTCTCGAGTACCCGTAAGCTTGTTCTCGTGTAGTCTATTGCAGTTTATGTTCGGGAGCCTTTTTGAGCATCAAAACGATGTCGTATGGAAAAATGGTTAACATGAAATTTGTGTGTCTCGCCGAGATCTACAACTTTTATGTTGTCTACTTTTCGATTTGAAGCCATCCTAAGCCTTTATTTTCATCTTCCGCGCATCCGGGCGTAAATATTGCGTTTTTGGACAGAACTTTTTATAAATATATATATTTATATATCTTTTTATACATATATATGTGTATATATTTATATACATATTTATATAAGAGGGAATTCCATCATCTTCTCCGATTCTTTTCCTCCCGAACCAGAGCGGCGTGATCGTGAGAGAGAAAATTCTTTGTGAACCTTCCGGTGGCCGCCTACGGTGCTCCGGTGCTCGAAATCTTCATCCGAATATAGATCCGGAAAGATCTCGCCGAGAGCTACGCCCTCATGGTAATTTCTTCCCCGTTTCTTGAGATTTCTCGTTAGGGTTTTTTGGCCCTAACCTCTATTTTGACAATTTTTGTCTAGATTTCAACTCCTCCCGCATCTTTTTGCCCCGATCTATGACGTGGAGTGATTCGGTAGACTTTTTCGGTAAAACCAAGGCAAGTGGTGATTTCCCCTTGTTTCTCCTTGTCCGATTTGATGGTAACGAATGAGTTTTGTTGCTTGATCTTTTTTCCAAATTATAGCTATGTCTATTTTTTCGATCACCCGAAAATTTCTAAATCTTGTTTCGCTAACTGAATCTGGTAACTTCATATTGGTTTGATAGAATGTTTTTTTAGTGTTGGCGTTAATTGGCTTATTTATCGTTATCGAACGTATTAGAGTTTATCTAAGATTGTAAATCGTCCCTAAGGGTTGATCAACCGCGTCTCGAATCTAGTAATGTCAAGTAGAATCTGTCGACCCAAATCCCGAGATATTTGTGTTATCGTTTCTTTGGGTTTCTTGATTACGGGAGTTAGTGGACGATTCCACCTCCGCAGTGTTTGTTACCTTCATTAGTGTCCTGTGGAAGTCTCCCTGGTTTTTGGATGTCTACGGTGTATGGTGGAGAGTATGAGACTCCCTCGTAGTTAGACGGATTATATATCCGTTTTGTTTTTGGGTGGTGTGTCCAATAGTGACCACCTCTCCCATGTTTTTGGGTGGTGTGTCCAAGAGTGACCACCTCACCCGCGTTTTTGGGTGGTGTGTCCAAGAGTGACCACTTCGCCGTGTTCTTGGGTAGAGTCGACCACAAGTGCCTAATAAAGGTTTGTATTCTCTTTCTTGTGAGATATTCTTGTAGTCACCTTATAGCTTCGTGCATCTGGTGTACTCTTGTGGAACGTGATATATCACGTAGGAGTTCTTTTTCTATTGATGCCCTGTTTTTTTTGTACTTTACTTCACTGCTTTTGGTCTTGAGCTGGTACCCCTATTGACCTTTATTTAGTTGGCTTATTACTTTTCCTGTCACTACTTGTACCTCCTTGCTGAGGTGTTCTATCTTCGGAATGCCTCAGGTTCAGAGCTGTAGCAGGTAGCAGTGCTGGTTTTGGAGTTATCTGGCGGCAGTGTGGGCCGTGGTTGTTTGCCTCATCTTAGCGAGGTAGTTTGTTGGCTTTTTAGTCTTACTAGTTCATACATACTTTTGTTCGTGGGTTTGTGTCAGTTTGTTGGCGCCCACTGATTTTGTTAGTTGTTGATACTTGCTAGCTGCTCATCTCTTTAAATGTGATTGTGGATTACTTGTTCTCTCGGAGGATTTATGTTAGGAATGCATGTTAGGTATTTTCAACTATAAAATCTACTACTATTACTTCATGCGTTGCATAATTTGAAACTCTATCTTGTTATTTTTAGCAACCGTAAAAGCTATGTTTCCTACTATAATAAATTTATAGTCTTGCATAGCATGAGTTGTCCTTTAGGGACGTTTTTACTCATGTAGGATGTTTGAGTTAATCTAATCAAGTATTTTTCCGCAGTGTATAATATATTTTGATTCGTGGACTAGATGAACCACTAAGCCGAGGGATACGGCTAACTACTGCACTTAACTGATTTTCCTTGTAATAACTTAAAAAGAATCTTTCTTCATGATTAGTTTGGTGTATGCCTGAGCGTCCGCAGTTATCCCCTGCTGACGTGGCATCATGACGCGCATTTTCCCTTACTCTGATAAGCTTTTTATATGCGGTGAAAATGCGGGTTATGACAGGTCTTCATCAGGATTATTGCTTACCATTTTTCTATGGGATAGTTGAGGAAACTCAATCAATGCAAAACATTCTCCAGGCCATCAACATTGAATGCAGAAGAATTTCAAATTTCAAAAGAAAGATAATATGGAATATATAAAAAGGGATTTTCCATCTTCTTCTAAAAAAAAGAGACACACAGACAATCAGTCAGTTTTTTGAATCAGGAATCAAGAATCTTCTGCTCTCTCTCTCTCTCTCGACAACACTCTGAAACAAAAAGAGATAGAAAGCTGATATAGAAATACAATATCTAGACCAGAAGAATATCAACAATCTGAAGAAGAAGAACATCAAATCAAAATCAAGAGTCTTCTTTCTTCTATACTCTAGGACACTTCAAATGACAATAAATCCTCTATCTATCAAGAAGTTCCTCTACTTTGTCTGGTCAAAGCTGAAAGATTGAAGGCCTATCACCCTGAAGCAAAGCTCCATCTTCCTGAACCATTCAACATCTCAGGGGGAGCCCTTTGCTAACATCAAATCCATAAAAGTCTTCTCAGTTGTACATTGAGAAAGAGAAGACAAAATCAATCTCTCACCCCCACTGTATAAAGGGTTCTTAACTCCCTTCAAAAGTTATTCCTGATTGCAAGTCACCTGACCAAAAGACTTGAGATTTGGTTTCTGAGCACCTGATCAAAAGCTCATGGGTGTCAGACACCTGATCAAAAATCTGAGTGGATTCCTACCAGGGTGGTAGAAGAGTGGATGTACCTAAGTTTAGGGGAACCACTATAAATTTCTTATGTCGACTGGTTGCTCTTTTCTTTTGTTTCTTGTTGTGGTTGTGATAGTTATGATTGTTGTGTTTGTGCTTTAATTTAATTCCTGCAGCACTAGGATTAGATTAAAGTAGTTGAAAATTTTATAAAAACCCTAAATACTCTATTCACTTCCCCTCTAGAGTATTCCAGATCTAACCCCTCACTTTCAATTGGTATCAGAGCAAGGTTCCTTTGGTTGTACAAGCTAACCCTTGAACCAAAGATCCTGAGTTAGATCTAATATTGATTTTACTAGGATTATACACACAGCATGGCACAGAACAAAGACTATGCAAGCACCAGACCTCCAGTTTGCAACCTAAATAGGTTTGCCATCTGGAAGGCAAGAATCAAGTTATATATGAATTCTATTGATGAGGATATTTTTAATTCCATTGTGATAGGTCCTCCTGAACCATCTGCCTCCACCTCTACAGCAACATCCAGCAACAATGCAGTTCCACCACCTAAGTGGACTGAGGCCCAAAAGAAGGCAAAAATTGCTGATGCCAAGTCCATGAATATTCTAGCCCAAACAATGTCAGATGACATCTTTCAAAAAGTGGCTAAATGCACATCAGCCAAATCCATCTGGGATTCCATCAATCCAATGGTGGCTGGGTCTGTTGATGAAAGAAAAGATAGAAGGTCCAATCTCATATCACAATATGAGAACATCAAGAAATAAGAAGCATAATTAGTTGTAGAGATGTACAATAGGTTGAGCTCAATCATCAATGAGCTGAAAACCTTGGACAAAGACATCACCATCATAGATGTGAATGATAAAATCCTTATGTGCTTCCCAAGCACATGGGATTCAAGGATCTGGCACATCAAGGAGGCCAGGAGCCGGAATGAGATTTCAACTGAATCATTTTTAGGAAAGCTGAAGTCCTATGAACAACTCATCAAATCCAGAGAGGCAGCTGAGCAAAGAACACCTCCACCAGCAAGGAAGGAGCACATCATTGAATTCAAGGCTGCTGAGGAGACAGAAGCACCAACAATAAATGAAGAGTTGATGGGTCTACTTGCCAAAAGATTTTACAAGCTGGCAAAGAAAGACTTCAGAAGAAAGTCATCCAGGATGGATGACAAGCCAAGGTATGATAAAATCCCCACTAAAGAAGTGGTTTGCTTTGGTTGCAGGAAACCTGGACACTTCATCTCAGAGTGTCCAAAAAATCAAAAGAAGGATAAGAGAAGAGAGAAGGATACCAGAAGACAACACAGCTCAAGACCTTCCTCTAGTAGATATAAGAAGATGGAGAATGGATTGTAGCTGAATCCTGGAGTGAAACTGAAGATGAATCAACATCTTACAGCTCCAGTGAAGAAGTAGAAGTTAGGGCCAAGGAAGTTTGCCTTATGGCCCATTGATGCTTCCAAGAGCAAATCAGATGAAGAACAGTCTGATAATGAAGAAGCTTCAGAATCTGAAGCTGACTAGGTATTTTCTTCATTTGACTAAAATTCTGAATCGTTCAAATCTGAATTTAAAATCATGTGCATAGATCTAATAAATTCAGAAACAGAAATTAAAACACTTAGGAAAAAACTAGCTAGTAAAGAGATACTGACATCTGAAAACACTAAGCTAAAGGAAGAATTAAATCTAGCAAATGAGCAGAATAACTCTTTAAAAACTGAACTATGTGAGGCTAAACAACTTGAGGAATCTCTCAATGGGAGAATTCTCAAGCTGATGGACATCACAAGCACTATAAATCCCAGACTGAATGACAAGCTGGGCTTGGGTCCTTCATCAAGTTTGCCCCCCATTTTCAAGAAAAATATTTTATCAACCCCTATCAAGATTGTTTCTGCTAAAGGAAAAGAAATAATAAACTATAAACAAACCATAGAAGGAATTCCCAAATCAACAGGTCAAAATAACAAAAAATCAGAAAACCTTAGCTAAAAACAAAGTTCAACAGATTTCGTCGAACTCAGATCGACGAAACATGAATAGTTCGTCGAACTCTAATCGACGAACTCTGAACGCAAACTTTAACTATAATTATTTGTCTAACTGTGATCGACAAACTTTCTATGGTTTGTCAAGCAGAGATCGACGAACGTGGGGCACAGAAAATGACTATGTTCATTCTCTTGGCAGAGATCAACAATCTCATCCCAATTCGTCGAACTCTGGTCGACGAACTCACAATATTTCGTCGAACCCAGAAAGACTTAACAAAAATTATAACTACAACAACAACTCTAATCAATCTAAGAAACCATTTAATCCATTAGCTGACTGGACAATTCCACCTATAATATATCACCCACTAGGATATAAATCTCAACCAGAGTTTTCTGTAATATCTAGTTTTTCTTACCAGCAATATAAAGGACCCAAGGTAACCTGGGTTAAGAACAACTAACTGTTTTTACTGCAAAAAAAGGGTTGTCCAGTAATTAATCAAACCTGCAACCTGGATAGTGGATGCTCCAAACACATGACTGACAGCAAAGATAACCTAATCAACTATAAGTCCAAGCTGGGGCCAAAGGCAATCTTTGGTGATTCAAAGTGTGGCCATTCAGAAGGATATGGAGAAGTGAAAATTGGAGCTGTCACCTTCAAGAAAGTGACATATGTTAGAGGACTCAAACATAACCTCATCTTCATAAGTCAATTATGTGATGAAGGTTATCAGGTACACTTTAACTCAACCTCCTGCACTATTTCTAATAAAGAAAAACAAATTATTTTAATTGGAAATAGACAAGGCAACATCTACTTAGTTAATTTCTATTCTGCCAATTCAGATATCTGCCTACTCAACATAGTTAGTACACAGAATGAATTATGGCATAAAAGGCTAGGTCATGTTAACATGAAAAACATTGCTAGGCTATCTAAAGACAACTTTGTGAGAGGCTAACCTTCTGGTCCCTACAATAAGGAAGAACCTTTGCAGGGCTTGTCAACTAGACAAGCAAACTAAAACTAGCTTTAAATCAGTAAATAAAAGTGATTCACCTAGGATTTTGAATTTGCTACACATGGATCTCTTTGGACCCATTGTTGTGCAAAGCCTAGGAGGGAAATCCTACACCTTAGTTATTGTAGATGACTTCTCAAGTTGCACTTGGGTGTTGTACAACCCCGTATTAGCAGGTTTTGGATTTTAAGCTTTTGGAGTGGTTTGAGCTCTTGGTGGCCAATTTTGGCCTATCCCTTGGAATATACTAGTAGGGGAGGAAAAACCTGCCTCCCCCAGTGGCCCCTTTTTGGGGAGCGGGTGCAGCAAGTTGGCAGGCACCCGCCCCGGCCCGGTGGATGCGGTTTGGCGAGGGCGAGACTGGCATGGCGCCGGGCTCTCGCCTAGCCTCGCGGGTAGGCGGGGGCGAGACTGGCCCGACCCGGGTTCTCTCCCTGCCTCGCGGGTAGGCAGGGGCGAGACTGGCTCGGCCCGGGTTCTCGCCCCGCCTTGCGGTTAGGCGGGGGCAAGAACGGCCCGGCTCAGGTTCTCGCCCCGCCTCGCGGGTAGGCGGGGGCGAGACCGGCCAGGCCCGGGATCTCTCCCCGTCTCGCGGGTAGGCGGGGGCGAAACCGACACGGCCCGGGTTCTCGCCCCGCCTCGCGGGTAGGCGGGGGAGAGACCGGCCCGGCCCGGGTTCTCGCCCCGCCTCGCGGGTAGGCGGGGGCGAGACCGGCCCGGCCCAGGTTCTCGCCCCTCCTCGCGGGTAGGCGGGGGCGAGACCGGCCCGGCCCGGGTTCTCTCCCAGCCATCGCGGGTAGGTGGTGGCGAGACCGGCCAGGCCCGGGTTCTCGCCCCGCCTCGTAGGTAGGTGGGGGAGAGACCGGCCCAGCCCGGGTTCTCGCCCCGCCTCGCGGGTAGGCGGGGGCGAGACCGGCCCGGCCCGGGTTCTCGCCCCGCCTCGTGGCTTGGCGGGGGCGAGACCGGCCCGTGGCCGGGTTCTCCACCTGCCCTGTGGTTTGGCAAGCTCTCGCCCCTGCCCCCCTGCTCCCCGGTTCTTCGGGGGTCACCTGCTCGTCTCGGGTACCCGGGGAGATGAGGGGTTTGGCTCCTCCTGTCCTTGGACCCCTTTTTGGTCATGCTTTTACCGCCTTGCCCTAGGGGAGGAGTTACCCTTTACCCCCCAGCATGGTTGCTTTCTATTGGCCAAAAGTCTTTTGACCCTAGGGGAATTTCGGTCATTTCGGTCCATGGGGTTGGAAAAACTATAAATAGACCCTTAGGGGTGCCTTGGACGGGATCACTTCTTCATTCTCTCTTCATCCTTCAAGGCACCCTAGCTCAAGCATTGGCTAGGGAGGGGGAGACCTCAAAGGTCTTCCGGGTGTGAGGTGGGACCTCCGCGCTAGAGCCGAGGGTCTGTTTCTAGCTTCTTGATCTTTGGTCTGTGATATTCCTCCGGGTGTAGTAGGTGTGAGATCACCCCTCTCTAGGGACCCCGAACTCCACAGAGGCCATTTTTGGCTTCAACACTTTGGTGCGGTGAGCATGAAGAGTAACCAGCACAGAAGATCTCGGGAGAGTGTCATGACTGGAGGTCAGGGAGGTAGTGATGATCTCGGCGAGCTCCCCAACCTAGGACCCTTTATGGGGAGGCAAGAGGTCATGGCCTCCATCAAGGGCATCATGGAGATGCTGCGAAGCATTGCTCCTCAGGGTGGCAGCTCCACCCCGACCCCCCAGGAGCTAGCTCCCCCCCCCCTCTCGACGAGTCAACTCCCAGGGGTCTTGGTGAGGTGACCCCAGTGGGGGGAGAATGAAGTGCACTACGAAGAAGGCTAGGGAAGGAGAGGATGGGAGATGGGGTCGAGCGAGATCTCACCAACCGAGAGTTGTTCTCCAGCCCGGCGAGTGCCAACCTCCCAGGCGAGCAGGTCGCGCGAGTAGAAGTGGCGAGACCACCCCTTAGGGGGTCACCCTTCAGCGAGCTGATCATCTCAGCTCCCGTTCCCGAGGGGTTCAGAGAGCCAGACATGGCTTACTATACCGGGAAGGATGACCCTGTCTAACATCTATAGTGGTTCGAGGATACCATCTCCATCAGACTGATGACAGATGCCTTCAAGTATCGCCTCTTTGCGATCACATTGAAGGAGAAGGCAAGGGACTTGTTTCATCAACTCCCTTCGAGGTTGATCTATGGGTTCGAGGACTTGAGCCGGAGCTTTCAGCTTCGCTTCTCCACCTCCAAGAAGAGAAAGAGGAGTCCTGAGTCCATCTTCCTAATAAGGTAGGGGGCCGAGGAGTCGCTGGCCCGTTACATTGACAGGTTCTAAGAGGAGATCTTGGAGGTCCAGGAGATGCCAGGGTATGCCATCCAGATGGTGTTCATGGTAGGGTTGCGCGAGGGGTTCTTCAAGATGAGAATGACTCGAAAGGCCCCCCTTTCCTTTGAGGAGCTGATGGAAAGGGCGGCCGAGGAGATAGCCATGGAGGTGGCCAACCCGACATTTGTCAAGAAGTTGGCAAAGCTAACAGAGATGGAGTCAAAGGAGCAAGGTGGCTCGAGACCTCAGGAAGGAAAAAGGAGAGTGGAGCGTAGAGCGCAGGAGGGCCCAGAACCAGGTTGGAGGCAGTAGGGAAGACCCGTTTCAGGGTCCAGGAAGAGGTTACGTCCAAGATGGGGGGAACTTCCATGGGGGCCAAGGGAGGTTCAACTTCCAGAGGCAAGCCCCTAGGCAGCTCCTTCCCCCACCATAGCAAGAAATGGAGATTGGTCGAAGGGAGAGGAGGAACCACCTAGGGAAGGAGTAGGATCAGGGTAGGGTTACCGTACTATGACTTACACCAGGCGGAGGGGCACACCACACCTACCTGCCCCGACTTCCTGGAAGTGAGGGGGGCGAGAGGCCCTGCCCAGCCACAGCCACCAGTGCGGGTTGAAGAGGTTCTGCTCAGAGAAGGGGGGATGATGTGTGTGAAGACCGGGTCAATGTAGGACCCCGAGGTGGTATAGCTATGATCCATGGTGGAGTGGGGATCGAGGACACTCGGAAGGCGAGCCTTCATGTGATATACCGACAGAGCGTCGCCTCGATGTCCCAGACCCTACCCTAGGAGGAGAAGATCACCTTCTCGGTGAAGGACCTGCCGGATCATGAGGATCCATTTTGTGATGCGCTGGTCATCCAGACATCCATCAAGGGCTACATCGTCTCCCGAATCTTGGTTCACGAAGGCGTTTGACAAGATGAAGGTAGATCCAAGGAGGGTGTTGGCCTCGGACGGACCCCTGTTCGGATTTTTAGGGGAGAGGAATGAGGTAGATGGTGGAGTAGGACTCCAAGTAAAGTTGGGAGAGGCTTCAAGGAACTGCTGATTCGCCATTGTTGACGCTCCAAGCAGCTACAACGCCATCTTCGGAAGGCCCCTCATCAGCGCCTTCCATTGGGTGCCATCTTCCTTCCACCAATGCCTCAAGTTCAGCTCCGGAGGGATCCAGGTCAGAGTCAAGGGAGACTCCAAAATGGCAAGGCAGTGCTACGTCACAACCATCAACACCATCACTTGGTTGGCCAGGGCGATGGAGATGGAAAGGATCATGGAAAGCCTGAGCAGGATGGAAGTGTCCGGCGAGAAGGAGGCGGATGACGACCACAGGGCCCAGACCCCTTGAGGAAGCCTCGCTCCGGCAGTGTCTTGTATGTATCTTATGTTGTAATGAGTCCAAACCCCGACCAACTGAGTCGGCGGGGTCATGTAACCCATCTATTTTTGCTGTTTGAGGATGAAGGATTTGGTAAGGTTTGATTCAGATGCTTAGTCCTTTTGCTCCGAGACGGTCCCGCTGTCTAGGCTCTCACTAGCTGGGCAGGGCCGGTGGTACCTCTCGTGGATGCCTAGTTGTCTCACCTCGAGATGGATTCCGTTGTCTGGCTCTCACTAGCTGGTAGGGCAGGTTGATCTCTCGGAGGGTGGGGTAGGTCTCACCTCGAGATGGATTCCGCTGTCAGGCTCTCATCTAGCTGGCAGGGCAGGTTGATCTCTCGTAGGGTGGGTAGGTCTCACCTTGAGATGGATTACGCTGCCAGGCTCTCATCTAGCTGGCAAGGAAGATTGATCTCTCGGAGGGTGGGGTAGGTCTCACCTCGAGATGGATTTTGCTGTCAGGCTCTCACTAGCTGGCAGGGCAGGTTGATCTCTCGGAGGGTGGGGTAGGTCTCACCTCGAGATGGATTCCGCTGTCAGGCTCTCATCTAGCTGGCAGGGCAGGTTGATCTCTCAGAGGGTGGGTAGGTCTCACCTCGAGATGGATTCTACTGCCAGGCTCTCATCTAGCTGGCATGGCAGGTTGATCTCTCGGAGGGTGATGCTTAAGATCACGACAGTGAACTGGTCGCACAAGTAATATAAAATGGGGGTTTTCCCAAGTATCGATCTCACAAGAAACACAGTAAGGTGGAGTTAATTTCGAGGAGGACTTGAGATTGAAGTCCTTAGGTCGGAGCTAACTAAAGGGGCTTTGATGTTTGCGGAAACAGAAAATAAAAGGTTAACAACTACTCCTATGCAACGCCGCTATGCGATGCTTCGCCAGGCGGGATGGAAGACTAGTCGGGTCGCTATGCACCGAATCGCTAGGCGGATGGGCGAGTAGGCTTGCGGATGAGGTGGTGACAATGGCAGAATGAGGGTCGTGAGCACCTCTTCGCAACACACGCCACTAGCAATTGCTAGTGCGGCAAGGGTGGATGTTGGTGGATGGAATATGGCGCAACTCAAGCAACTTAGGCAGTCAAATGAAATAGGAATCACATAAACATGATACACATAACATATACAACCAAAGTGCACTTCATCAATATAAATAGATTTAAACACCAATATTCAACAATAAAGCAAGAACAAGTCAAGAGATCGACCGAATCCGAAGCCTTGCTGAGGATTCACGGTTGGAATCGTCGGGTTGTCATTCCGCATCCAAGCTCGGTCCTCAACTGCGTCCGGGATAGAGAAGGGCTGTCACCACCTTCCAATGACCCGTCTTCTTCGTCTCACGATAGCGAATGAAGTTTGCTAGCTTTCCTTTGCTTGATGGCTATGGAGTCAAACCCTACTTGAAGCTCAAGGATGAAGGAGAAGGCCGAGAGGAAGCTCCGGCTCAGATTTGGCGGTGAAAGCTTGCCCGGAGCACCTCCCTAGGGTGGAAGATGAAGGGGAACGGCGGAGAAGGCGGAAAACGGCTGAGAAATGTCGAGCTCCGGATCCTCCCTTAATTAGGGCGAGGCCTGCACTATTTATACAAAAGCAGAAATGAACAATGCGCACGATCACAGGCACACGACCAGTGGTCGTGCGCACTATATCCTGTGCTCGTGCGCACTGACATGGAATATCAGGAAGAAGAACTGGGATAACGCGCACGAGTAGTGGCGCACGACCAATGGTCGTGCGCACTAAGTCCAATGGTCGTGCGATTACCCCAGCCAGGACTCCAGAAATGAGGAATCAATGCACACGATCAGTGGCGCACGACCGGTGGTCATGCGCATTATGTCCAGTGGTCGTGCGCTTACCCCAGGCTGATTCTGGAAAACGTAGAGTAGTGCGCACGATCAGGGGCACACGACCAGTGGTCGTGCGTATTATATCCCATGATCGTGCGCAGTATTCCTGTTTCACAACCATCCCGGAACACGCACATGACCCATGTACCGATAGGAAAAACAAATCACTAATCTGTGCAGACATTCCAGACAATCACAAGAAGGAGTACAAACTATAAAAATAATAAAATACACAACCACGGGCATAAATGTGCCCTTCCTATGGAAATATAGGCAAGATGAAATATATATGATAATGAACTAAAAGTGAAGTGCAAGCGACGAAAAACAAGCCCAGATGAGTCCGAAAATAGGTATATAAAGTGGACTCATCACACCCCCAGACTTAACTGTTTGCGCGTCCCGAGCAAACAAAATCTAAGCAGATAGGGAAAAATACTAGTTAACAAAGAAATTGCGATACGAAGTACCATGAGAAGTCGCATGCTCGCACGCGTAAAAATATAATAGAAGAAATTTCTAAGTATACAAAATAGTTTATACTTTTCACAATGCGTATCAACATTTTATTATTACTCAAAAATAGAATCACGGTGAATCATCCGGTCATGCATAGGGAGAAAGTAGACTAATCGCTAGACGACATTGCCAAAGATTAGGGCACAGGATAACCTCCAAAGGAATCCACCAATGTCGGTGACCATATGCTTGCCCTTTCGCATTCTCTCCACAGCACTGGTTTTGTTCACACACGAATCAGTAGGACTTTAGGTGAAGAGATGGGGCTTGGGTTTCAGTGAGGTAAACAAAGATAAACAGGAAGGCTATGCACCTAACCCAAATGAGCTAGTATAAAAGGAATCCATCAGCTAACCAAAATATATGCGGGTACACCACAACCCCAAACTTAACTTTTAACATATGGGTGTGTGCACCGCCTACTCCAAAAATAAGCACATCTCAGATAGGATTTTCAACTTTACTTTTCCTTTTCACCTTTTCACTTTAACATCATTTTTTTTAACTTTTCTTTTTCTTTTTCAAATTACTTTTCTTTTAACAAATTCAGCAAATATAAGCTTTGGAGCACATCCACATTTTCACATGTAATAACACCACATCACATCCCAACATGAAAATATAAAACACTAAACTCGACTTGGGTGTGCGACTAGGATAGGCTATGGGGCTTTGGTGAATGAAGGTGGAGCTGAATCAAAAGAAGGGTAGGCACAATGGGGCTAGCAAGGATATGACGTTAGGAACGGTACAAAGCTCAACCGGGCCAAAATGATGGCCTACATCACGCTCATGCATGACTAACCTATACCCATGCTTCAAGAATAGCTTGGGGCAAGTTCTTAGCCAACGAGAAAGACGATCCCTCCTCCCGACTCGAGCAATACGAACCTAACGGCCGTCTACACACATCCGTAAGCTACCGTCGGATTCACACCGAATTCACCAACTTTTGAGTAGAATAAAAAGTATTTACGCAATTAGAAAAATATAAAACTAAAAGCATACAGAAAAATTAAATCTACTCCAATTTCTACACGAGACGAGAGCAATTGACTAGGAGCACAGCAAGGTCAACATTTTACTCTGTCTCACAGTCCTATGTCAGCACCATAATTTTCCCAAATCTAACGAAGAAATGAGTTTAACTCGCAGCACGCAAAAAGCTAAGAACGCGCTCATGTGAGTGCAGTGGTGTGTGATGCAATGACTAAGCAAAATAAAACAATAAAGGCTTCTAGTATACATAAGAAATGTGTGCGTGCAATAGGTAACAAATCTCTCCCCCAGACTTAAACTAAACGACACATCATATGATGGAGAAATTAAAAATCAAAAAGAGCTAAGGAAAGAGGTTACCCAATGCTCAGCTAGTGAGCATACCAGAAGACGCGTGGAAACCTGAAGCAGGTCCGCCATACGAAGAATCACAACCCCGCCAATGCAATTTGCCAAGAATACCTGCAGGGGTGAGCTCCGCAAAAATAAAAGAAAAATATACAAAAAAAATGCTAAAACTAAAATAGACATGAAAAATAAAATGCAGGAAATGAAAGATAAGTACTGGGGTTATTGTCATCCCAGCACGACTTATTAAATTCTAAATAGTTCTAGCTTATAGGCCTATGAAATAAAAAGTGCACAGGTAACTGGCCTAATATCTGTTTCGGTAACGGGTATCGATACGGTGATAGAGCAGTTACCCCTCTGCCTAAATAATCATACCTGCTCCTCGCAGGCAGAGGAAATAGGAAGTAGGATGAGGAGGAGGCCTGGTCCTCACTCATCTCACCACAAAACAAATCCTTGCCTAGCAATGTTTCGTCCACCACAAGTTCGCTATGGGCGAAGGTGACGGCAGGGGCTTCCACTATGAAGGAGGTAGGAACCTCCTCACACAAGAGGATGCACTCGTCTACAGCCTGAGCGCAAGGCTCAACATCAACCCAACTTACCTGTGGAGATTCAACCTGCATAGGCTCAGATAAAGAAGAGGGATCAAGAAATAAAGGAGAAGAAGAACTAAAATAATCAGAAATAGGGGGAGTGGTCCCGATCTCACTCCCAGCAGGATCCAAACAGAGATCACTGTCGGTGTCATATGAGTCCTATCAGGGAGAATCCGAGAACTCGAGGTCCGCGGTGGTAAGAGGAACGGGCTAATCCAATAAGGAGGTGCAAACCTCCGCATCGGAAAGGGAATATTCCTCATCCCACCGGGGTGTGTAAAAATGTTCCGAAGATACACCTTCTCCGTCGGATATAGAGGAATCATCATCCCACTTCGGCGCAATCTCGGGCACCGAATCATCAACAAGTACGGCATCATCAGCCGACTCACACAAAAAAGGAGTAGCACAATCCGGCAAAAATTACGGAGGGGCAAGGCTGTTCTCAAAATCAAGCACTGAATGAACAGGCCCCCTCGCACAGTCATTCGCAGACGCCACCCCGTCGACGACCGGAACAATCTCATCGTCCCATACAGGAGCGTCCATGAGTTCCTGCTCCTCTTTTTGTTGGCTAACACCAGAGTGATCATCATCACTCAAGGAAAGCTCGTAAAAAGGGATCGAGGCACCCATGAAAGAGCTGTATGCGGCCAGAGATTCTTCAGTAATCTCAACGGGTAAAGAATGAGCAAAGTGCGTTATGTCAGCGTATGGGCCAGGAAACACCCTGGTAGGCCTGTCCACAACAGTCTTCCGCGAACGGGAGGTTGTTGTGCACACGCCCTCAGAGGGAGAAGGCTTGCACAAACGAGGGCAATCCTTCAACATGTGGCCCACACCTTGACATAACAAACACCGAATGCAATGCTCAGCATTCATAATAGCAATGACATTGATGGATCGGTGCAAAGTGTCAAGGATACGGCACTCAGCATCAGGATCCATCACGAACAAAAATAAGTGCTGAAAAAGTGCTACACAGCTAAAATGAAAATAGCATGGATCTGCTATCTAAATCAAAGATCAGAAAAGGGTAAAAAGAAATAAGCAAAAAAAAATTCTAATAACAAAAGCAAATAAAAAAAATGATATGCACAAATGGAAAAGGGCTTCAATCTATTATCTCCCTCTCCACAAACTCACACAACTGTGTTCCCCGACAACGGCACCAAAAACTTGATGCTTAAGATCACGGCAGTGAACCGGTCGCACAAGTAATATAAAATGGGGGTTTTCCCAAGTATCGATCTCACAAGTAACACAATAAGGTGGAGTTAATTTCGAGGATGACTTGAGATTGAAGTCCTTAGGTCAGAGCTAACTAAAGGGGCTTTGATGTTTGCGGAAACAGAAAATAAAAGATTAACAACTACTCCTATGCAACGCCGCTATGCGATGCTTCGCCGGGCGGGATGGAAGACTAGTCGGGCCGCTATGCACCGAATCGCTAGACGGATGGGCGAGTAGGCTTGCGGATGAGGTGGTGAGAATGGTAGAATGAGGGTCGTGAGCACCTCTTCGCAACGCACGCCACTAGCAATTGCTAGTGAGGCAAGCGTGGATGGTGGTGGGTGGAATATGGCGCAACTCAAGCAACTTAGGCAGTCAAATGAAATAGGAATCACATAGACATGATACACATAACTTATACAACCAAAGTGGACTTCATCAATATAAATAGATTTAAACACCAATATTCAATAATAAAGCAAGAACAAGTCAAGAGATCGACCGAATCCGAAGCTTTGTTGAGGATTCACGATTGGAATCGTCGGGTTGTCATTCCGCGTCCAAGCTCGGTCCTCAACTGCGTCCGGGATAGAGAAGGGTTGTCACCACCTTCCAATGGCCCGTCTTCTTCGTATCACGATAGCGGACGAAGTTTGCTAGCTTTCCTTTGCTTGATGGCTATGGCGTCAAACCCTACTTAAAGCTCAAGGATGAAGGAGAAGGCCGAGAGGAAGCTCCGGCTCGGATTTGGCGGTGAAAGCTTGCCCGGAGCACCTCCCTAGGGTGGAAGATGAAGGGGAACGGCGGAGAAGGTGGAAAACGGCGGAGAAATGTCGAGCTCCGAATCCTCCCTTAATTAGGGCGAGACCTGCACTATTTATACAAAAGCAGAAATGAACAATGCGCACGATCACAGGAGCACGACCAGTGGTCGTGCGCACTATGTCCCTGTGCTCGTGCGCACTGGCATGGAATATCAGGAAGAAGAACTGGGATAACGCGCACAAGTAGTGGCGCACGACCAATGGTCGTGCGCACTAAGTCCAATGGTCGTGCGATTACCCCAGACAGGACTCCAGAAATGAGGAATCAATGCACACGATCAGTGGCGCACGACCGGTGGTCGTGCGCATTATGTCCAGTGGTCGTGCGCTTACCCCAGGCTTATTCTGGAAAACGTAGAGTAGTGCGCATAATCAGGGGCGCACGACCAGTGGTCGTGCGCATTATATCCCATGATCGTGCGCAGTATTCCTATTTCACAACCATCCCGGAACACGCACACAACCCCTGTACCGATAGGAAAAACAAATCACTAATCTGTGCAGACATTCCAAACTATCACAAGAAGGAGTACAGACTATAAAAATAACAAAATACACAACCACAGGCATAAATGTGCACTTCCTATGAAAATATAGGCAAGATGAAATATATATGATAATGAACTAAAAGTGAAGTGCAAGCGACGAAAAACAAGCCCAGATGAGTCCGAAAATAAGTATATAAAGTGGACTCATCAGAGGGTGGGGTAGGTCTCACCACGAGATGGATTCCGCTGCCAGGCTCTCACTAGCTAGCAGGGCAGGTTGATCTCTCGGAGGGTGGGGTAGGTCTCACGTCGAGATGGATTCCGCTGCCAGACTCTCATCTAGCTGGCAGGGCAGGTTGATCTCTCGAAGGGTGTGTTAGGTCTTACCTCGAGATGGATTCCGCTGGCAGGCTCTCACTAGCTGTCAGGGAAGGTTGATCTCTCGGAGGGTAGGGTAGGTCTTGTAACACCCCCTATCCGTCGCATAGCATATAGCAGTAGGTTCGGCCGGGGCCCGACGCCATATACCACAGACAGACCGGGTGGTTACTCAATGGAAACCATCCAACTAATCATAACGTCCTACACAGAGCAATCTAGCGGAAGCAGTTTAAGTTGAAATAAAGAACCCAGCACTAAAGCATGAATGTCCACTAGAATAGCCAACCAAGAATGAAGTACATACACCAGTACTGGCCTTAAGTCCTTACAAAAAAAGGTTTACTTAATGTTACATGATTTACAAACCACGGCACGCAGGCCGGTCATACATGAATAAAGCAGTAAACACTCCAGATAGGCCTTCAAGGGCCGGCTTCGCAATTTGGGCTTTAGCCCGCTATTGACCGCTTTGTCCAGCAGCACCTGCAAGAAACATAACCACCGCACGGTGGCAAACAAAAAGGCAACGGTCAGCAATGCTGACCAAATTATAACGATCCCGCCCCCAACTCGGGGCGGCAATGCTCCTTCCCTACAGTTTTATTAGCACAAGCGAGCAATATAATAGTATTCATTTCATCACAGGCGTAGGCTCACACAGCCACACACCCCGTGCACTCAGTGCACATTCTTGGTCAACCGGTCGATGTCACGTCAGTTAAAGCCATGGACATTCCGGATGCACCACTGCCACTTTGACGGCCAAACATATGAGCAATTTGTCTTCCCGGCATGGGTCACGTCAATTTAATCCATGGACTGCCGAAGACTCTCATCTATGCCAACGACAAGTGCCACGTAACCTTAGGTCTCTTTAACCCGAATGACATAGATATGGGTACGGTTCCATCTAACCCGTGCTCACGTCCCAACGACAATTTAAGCCATTTGCGCAGGTCAAACTTCTACCGAGTCCCATTTTCGTCACACAATTTCACATAACTCGGTTATGTTCAAGTTGGCTCTCAGGCCTCCGTGTTGGCAAGATCACGCATCCGCCCAGTTTTCCGGGTACACCTTAGGGTTAATCCCCAAGGCTCCCTGTTGCAATCTACCGTGTAGAAAACCTGAAAAACAACCAATAGCACGGAGTCTTCTCCGGCATTTATGCAATGCAACATCACCGATCCAGACCAAAATGTCCGGGTAGGCTTCACACATCATGCCTATGTCCGTTCTCGCTTACGGACTCTAAACAATGGGTACTTCACATATCTACCCGAAGGAACGCCTCCAACTCACCGCAAACTCGCGAGAGTGGGCTTCCTATGCAAAGAAGGAGAGCTACTCGTGCTCAAGAAGAGAATCGTTACCCTAGCGTTCCTCTTTGGCACCATTGAAAAGTAAGCGGATGAAAAGCACCGCACTAGCTTTGCCTCCGTGGATCCGGAGTAGGCTCGCGATTCGGAGTTTCGAAGCTCCTCCAATGGCCGGATCTAGCTCCTTCTTCCTTCCTTGGCTCTCCTCTCTCTCTAAGGTTTTGGAAAGCTAACACTTAAGAAAAGTGAGGGTTTCTAAGTACAATCCCGGGTATATCCTTTCAGGAACAACCCCCAGCCGTTGGATCTCAAAATAAGGAAACGAACGGCTTTGATTCGGGACTGAAATGCCCAATCTGGACCGAACACGGCCTGGAACACGCCCGTATCCAGGGCCGTGTGTCTCATTCGCCGTCAAAATTGAATCACTTGGAACAACACACGGGTATCGAACACGCCCGTGTTCGAGCTGACACGCTCGTGTTCCACCTAACACGGCCGTGTGGCCGGCCGTGTACCCCCATCATTTTTCCCCGAAAACAACCCGAGCACTGCACGGGTTCTAGGACACGCCCGTGTCCTTGCCCGTGTCTCCTTGACACGCCCGGGCTCCAGGCCGTGTACACGGTCTCGACACTCGACACTTCGTCGAGCGAAGATCGTCGACCTGCTGACACGGCCTTAGACACGCCCATGTCCTAGGTCGTGTGCCTTGTCTCGACACAATGTCGAGGCCAAAGTGTCGACTTTCCGGGACGAGTGTCGACACGGGTTGAGACGCCATGCGACACGCCCGTGTCGCAGGCCGTGTACCATGTCTCGACACTTCGTCGAATGCAGAGTGTCGACTGCGCGCCTAAGTGTCGACACGGGTCGACACGCCCTGCGACACGCCCGTGTCACAGGCCGTGTACCCTGTCTCGGCACAATGTCGAGACCAAAGTGTCAACTTCCCGGCTGAGTGTCGACACAAGCTAGACACGCCCTGGGACACGCCCGTGTCCCAGGCCGTGTGCCTGCAGCCAGAACCCAAAACTGGCCCAAACGTCCCCCGTCGCTCCTTTGAGTTTCGGGGCGTTATAACTCTCCCCCTCTTAAAAGAATTTCATCCACGAAATTATATATAAAGGAAGGACATGTACAAAACCAAAATTTGTACTTGAGCGGAACAACTCCGGATACTCGTCAAGCCTAATCTGCTCTCGCTCCCAAGAGAGCTCCTCACGACCGCGATTGACCCACTGTACCTTGACCAACCTGATCTCGTTATTGCGTAGCCGCTTGACCTCCGAGTCCTCAATCCGTACGGGCTTTACTTTTGTCACCAACCCACTACCAACCGGTGCTTGATCGACCGCGATCACTCGCGTAGGTTCTGGCACCGCCTTCTGTAGCACCGATATTTGGGATACATCATGTAGACCACTAAGCTCCACTGAAAGTTAGAATTGATAGGTCGCTTCACCAACCCGCTCCAGAACCTCAAACGGCCCAAGGTACCTCGGGCTTAGCTTTTTCAATCACCGCACCCGTGAGGCACCCTTGGACGGTAAGATCTTTAAGTACACATAGTCGCACACGACGAACTCCACGTTCCCGTGCTTGGCATTATAGTACTTTGCTTGCCGGTCCTGGGCGATAAGCAACCTCTCCCGAACGCTTCGCACCGACAAAGTAACATTCTCCACTTCGAATCGCTTACACAATTTGACTCACCCGTTTCCAGCCAGGACAACGGTGTGCGACATCTCCTACCATATAAAGATGGTCTTCCCATTACTTTCCAAAGTCCAAGACACACATGCGGAGCATGCTTTCCAACTATTGACCATCTAGGTCTGCCCATCCGTTTGCGGATGAAAGGCTGTGCTGAATTTCGGCTTTGTTCCCAACATTTGTTGCACAAGCCTCCAATCATTGGACGTGAACCGCCCATCTCGATCACTCACGATGCTGCGGGGCACACCATGAAGTCATACTATGTTATCCACATAAAGCTTTGCCAACTTCTCCACCGGATCATCCTTCCTATGCAGAATAAAATGTGACACCTTCGTTAATCGATCAACAACCACCCACATAGCGTCGTTTCCCCTTTTGCGACCTTGGCAAACCGTGCACAAAGTCCATAGATATGTCGTCAAATTTCCACTCTGGAATAGGCAAGGACTTAAGAAATCCTCCCGGCTTTTGGCACTCCGCCTTTACCAAGGCGCAAGTTTGGCACTTAGCTACGTAGAGCGCCACATCTTTCTTCAAACCCGGTCACCAAAACAGTTTCTTTACATCGCGGTACATTTTCGTGCTCCCCGGGTGAATCGAGTATTTGGTATGGTGTGCCTCGTACCCCAATTCCACCCGCAAATTGCCCACACGTGGGACGCAAAGATGACCGTATTTCCAACGCAATCCGTCCTTCACAACGAATTGGGAATTTGACCCATCCGGAGCTTCTACGACGAACCGCTTCATAAGGACATCCATATCCAAAGCCTGCCGAATCCGATCAGCCAGGTCACATTGGACTTCAGTCCAATTTAGTATCACCTCAGCACTCGATTGCCTATCCACACAAACAATCTCCAACGCCTCCAACTCCCGCACCAACTGCTCATCAGGCATCGATAGCCAAATGGCTTGAGCTGGGGCTCGGCGACTCAACGCGTCTGCAACCGTATTTCCTTTACCAGGCACGTAGTGGATCTTGAATATATAGCCTCCCAAGAACTCCATCAATCTATGCTGCCGCATTTTCAGTTCCTTCTAATTAATCAGATACTCACGCTCTTGTGACTAGCGTAGAGATCCATTTTCATACCGTACAAAATTATGCCTCCACAGCTTCAAGGTAAAACTCAGGGCCGCTAACAATAAGTCATGGACCGGATAGTTCCTCTCATGCACTTTTGGCTGTCTCGCGCCATAAGCTATTACACTTCCGTGTTGCAGTAACACGCAACCCAAACCACTGCCGAAGCTTCGCTATTAAATCCCATAGCCTTCGGTTCCACTCGGCGAAGTCAGCACAGGCGGCGTTGTCAACCGACGTTACAACTCCTCAAAAGCTCGCACGCACTTCGGCGTCCAAAAGAACTTCTGCTCCTTCCTCGTCAAAGTAGTGAGGGGTAACGCTATCCGCGAGAAGTTCTGTACGAAGCGCCTGTATTATCCGGCAAGCCCCAGAAAACTCCGGACTTCCGCTACCGTATAAAGATCAGGCCACTCCCGCATCGCAGCAATCTTCGTCGGATCCACTGCAATACCTTACCCACTCACTATAAGACCGAGGACGCCACTGAATATGACCAAAACTCGCACTTCGAGAACTTGGCATACAACTAATTCCTCCTTAACATCTCCAAAACCAAAAGAAGCTGCTTGAAGTGATCTTCCTTACTCTGCGAGTACGCCAGAATATCGTCGACGAAGACGATCACAAAATGGTACAAGTACTCCCGGAAGGTCCTGTTCATCGAATCCATGAACACTGACGGCGCATTAGTCAGCCCAAACGGCATGACCGTAAACTCGTAGTGCCCGTATCCTGTACTGAACGTTATCTTAGGGATATCACTCTCCCTTAACTAATTTAGAGTACGCCGTTGGCCCGAACAACTGATCACAAAGATCATCGATCCTTGGGATTCAGTACTTGTTCTTTTCCGTCAACTTGTTGAGCTCCCGATAATTAATACATAGCCTCAAGCTTCTGTCCTTCTTCTTAATAAGGAGGGTCGGTGCGCTCCAAGGCGAAGGAGTTGAACGCACATACCCTTACTCCAATAATTTAGAAGTTGCACCTTCAGCTCTGCCATTTACTTAGGCGCTAGCCGATATGGAGAGCGCGACACAGGCTTTGCACCTGGTATTAGCTCAAGCATGAAATCTATCTCCCGTCGAGGCGGGGCTCCAGGAAGATCTCAGGGAATACATCAGGGTACTCCAGTACCACTGAAATATTAAC
Source organism: Platanthera guangdongensis (assembly GCA_039583875.1). Taxonomy (NCBI): domain Eukaryota; kingdom Viridiplantae; phylum Streptophyta; class Magnoliopsida; order Asparagales; family Orchidaceae; genus Platanthera; species Platanthera guangdongensis. The sequence continues at coordinate 214,628,040 of CM077150.1, forward strand.
CAAAGCGGGCTTCGGCTTTACAACCTCCACTAGTATACAGAACAGCTTTACACCAGCACGAACCGCCTTCACCACCTGAAGAGCAGACGCCAACGTCTTGCTCGACCTCTTCGAGCCCGTAAAGGTCGTCTCACGAATAGTTCCCAGCTTGACTTTCTTGCTACTGCAATCGATATAGGCTTGCTGCTCCGAGAGCCAATCCATGCCAAATATTACGTCGAACTCCCCTAGCGGTAGTAACGACGCTTGCACATCGAACTCCTGATTCCCAATCCAAAACTAAGCACAACCAAATCTACCCGCGCATAATGATCACCATTGGACTATAACGCATCCAATTTGTCTCTTAGCATCGAAGGAGGTACTCCGACGCACAATATAATTCCTAATAAAGGAATACGAAGCTCCCTAAACGAACGGTGCTCTCGCAGATAAAGTAAAGTCATAACAAGGCTTAACACCAGTAGTCCTAAGCTAACATTCACAAGGGCGACAAGTGTTTAAGGCAAAACTATCTTTAAACCATACCTGTCGTCACGACGGTGTACTTCCTCCAGGGCTTTAGACACTCACAAGCATAATGCCCCGGCTCACCACAGTTGAAACATGTGCCCGGGGTCTGACCCGTAGTCGCCCCAGAAGCACCAGAAGGAGCTGGACCCGAAGTCCTATGCTTCTTATACCATTTTCGATATACAGACTTTGAGGTGCTCGGCACTTTGAATGCCGTCTTCTTTGCACTAGAGTCCTTGACTGCTCCTGACATAGCTTTATTGGCCTTCTTATCACCTTTCCAACAGTCTCGGGCAAAGTGCCCTTTCTTTCCACAAGTAATACATGTGTAAGTAGCTTTGCTAGTCGATGTCATAGCCCCTTTTTCCAGCATTGCAATGGATGCAACTCCTATGGGGCTTGCATAGTTCGATACCATGGTCGCTGGCATCGGGAGGGTCTTCCTCAAATCTGCCTCCAATGATCCAGCTGATTCTACCAAGGCTCGGAATCCCAACAACTTTGGTCCTACCAGTAGAACTCGTAACTCGGCACGCATGCCATTATAAAATCTATCGACTGTAGCTTGCTCATTATCCAACTCGAAGCATGGGTAGCGACTTATCATAAGAAATGCTTGCAAATATTCCTCCACTGTGTGCTCTCCCTACACTAAATGCATATTCAGCTGCTGCCCTGACTGTCTACCAAAGGTCATCTGCTGCATCACGCCCACCGGCGTTGAAGCCGCAACAGGGGCGCAGGGTTGTACGTTTCCTCCAGGCTGTGCACCCGTCACAGCGAACACCACTTCTACGATCATTCTAATGGTTTCATACGAAGGAGGAGTCTCAAACACCTCACCGGGTGCACTATGCTCCTCAGAAACCGGACATTCTGGCGGTCCATCACCGCTTCCGGTCACCTATAGTGGTACAAAACACCGTTAAGCGACCAAATTAAATTGCGAACAGCAATTATAGGAACACGCAAATTCCTCAAACACGTGTATTTTCATTCCTAAGTGGACATTCATGGGTTCTTTTACTGTTGTAACGATGACGCACACAATATGCTCACCACCCCTTAAAAAGAATTCACCCACGAATTCATCTTAAGTCCGACCAAAACCAGGAGTCTGATACCAAATTGTAACACCCCCTATCCGTCGCATAGCATATAGCAGTAGGTCCGGCCGGGGCCCGATGCCATATAGCACAGACAGACCGGGTGGTTACTCAATGGAAACCATCCAACTAATCATAACGTCCTACACAGAGCAATCTAGCGGAAGCAGTTTAAGTTGAAATAAAGAACCCAGCACTAAAGCATGAATGCCCACTAGAATAGCCAACCAGGAATGAAGTACATACACCAGTACTGGCCTTAAGGCCTTACAAAAAAGGTTTACTTAATGTTACATGATTTACAAACCACGGCACGCAGGCCGGTCATACATGAATAAAGCAATAAACACTCCAGATAGGCCTTCAAGGGCCGGCTTCGCAATTTGGGCTTTAGCCCGCTATTGACCGCTTGATCCAGCAGCACCTGCAAGCAACATAACCACCGCACAGTTGCAAACAAAAAGGCAACGCTCAGCAATGCTGACCAAATTATAACGATCCCGCCCCCAACTCGGGGCGACAATGCTCCTTCCCTGCAGCTTTATTAGCACAAGCGAGCAATATAATAGTATTCATTTCATCACAGGCGTAGGCTCACACGGCCACACACCCCGTGCACTCAGGGCACATTCTTGGTGAACCGGTCGATGTTACGTCAGTTAAAGCCATGGACATTCCGGACGCACCACCGCCACTTTGACGGCCAAACATATGAGCAATTTGTCTTCCCGGCATAGGTCACGTCAATTTAAGCCATGGACCGCCGAAGACTCTCATCTATGCCAACAACAAGTTCCACGTAACCTTAGGTCTCTTTAACCCGAACGACATAGATATGGGTACGGTTCCATCTAACCCGTGCTCACGTCGCAACGACAATTTAAGCCATTTACGCAGGTCAAACTTCTCCCGAGTCCCATTTTCGTCACACAATTTCACATAACTCGGTTATGTTCAAGTTGGCTCTCAGGCCTCCGTATTGGAAAGATCACGCATCCGCCCAGTTTTCCGGGTGCACCTTAGGGTTAATCCCCAAGGCTCCCTGTTGCAATCTACCGTGTAGAAAACCCGAAAAACAACCAATAGCACGGAGTCTTCTCCAGCATTTATGCAATGCAACATCACTGATCCAGACCAAAATGTCCGGGTAGGCTTCACACATCATGCCTATGTCTGTTCTCGCTTACGTACTCTAAACAACGGGGACTTCACATATCTACCCGAAGGAATGCCTCCAACTCACCGCAAACTCGCGAGAGTGGGCTTCCTATGCAAAGAAGGAGAGCTACTCATGCTCAAGAAGATAATCGTTACGCTAGCGTTCCTCTTTGGCGCCATTGAAAAGTAAGCAGATGAAAAGCACCGCACTAGCTTTACCTCCGTGGATCCGGAGTCGGCTCGCGATTCGGAGCTTCGAAGCTCCTCCAATGGCCGGATCTAGCTCCTTCTTCCTTCCTTCGCTCTCCTCTCTCTCTAAGGTTTTGGAAAGCTAAAACTTAAGAAAATTGAGGGTTTTTAAGTCCAATTCCGGGTATATCCCTTCAGGAACAACCCCCAGCCGTTGGATCTCAAAATAAGGAAACGAATGGCTTTGATTCGGGACTGAAATGCCCAATCTGGACCGAACACGGCCGGGAACACGCCCGTGTCCAGGGCCGTGTGCCTCATGCGCCGTCAAAATTGAATCACCTGGAACAATACACGGGGCTCGAACACGCCCGTGTTCGAGCTGACACGCCCGTGTTCCACCTGAGACGGTCGTGTGGCCGGCCGTGTACCCCCATCATTTTTCCCCAAAAACAACCCGAGCACTGCACGGGTTCTAGGACACGCCTGGGTCCTTGCCCGTGTCTCCTTGACACGCCCGGGCTCCAGGCCGTATACACGGTCTCGACACTCGACACTTCGTCGAGCGAAGATCGTCGACCTGCTGACACGGCCTTGGACACGCCCGTATCCTAGGTCGTGTGCCTTGTCTCGACACAATGTCGGGGCCAAAGTGTCGACTTTCCGGGACGAGTGTCAACACGGGTTGACACGCCCTGCGACACGCCCGTGTCGCAGGCCGTGTACCATATCTCGACACTTCGTCGAACGCAGAGTGTCGACTGTGCGCCTAAGTCTCAACACGGGTCGACACGCCCTGCGACACGCTCGTGTCGCAGGCCGTGTGCCCTGTCTCGGCACAATGTCGAGACCAAAGTGACGACTTCCCGGCTGAGTGTCGACACAAGCTAGACATGCCCTGGGACACGCCCGTGTCCCAGGCCGTGTGCCTGCAGCCAGAACCCAAAACTGGCCCAAACGTCCCCCGTCGCTCCTTTGAGGTTCGCGGCGTTACAGGTCTCACCTCGAGATGGATTCCGCTGTCAGGCTCTCATCTAGCTGGCAGGGCAGGTTGATCTCTCGGAGGGTGGGTAGGTCACAACTCGAGATGGATTCTGCTGCCAGGCTCTCATCTAGCTAGCACGGCAGGTTGACCTCTCGGACGGTGGGGTAGGTCTCACCTCGAGATGGATTCCGCTGCCAGGCTCTCACTAGCTGGTAGGGCATGTTGATCTCTCGGAGGGTGGGGTAGGTCTCACCTCGAGATGGATTCCGCTACCAGGCTCTCACTTGCTGGCAGGATAGGTTAATCTCTCGGAGGGTGTGGTAGGTCTCACCTCGAGATGGATTCCGCTGCCAGGATCTCATCTAGCTGGCAGGGCAGGTTGATCTCTCGGAGGGTGGGGTAGTTCTCACCTCGAGATGGATTCCACTGCCAGGCTCTCACTAGCTGACAGGGCAGGTTGATCTCTCGGAGGGTGGGGTAGGTATCGCCTCGAGATGGATTCTGCTGCCAGGCTCTCATCTAGCTGGCAGGGCAGGTTGATCTCTCGGAGGGTGGGGTAGGTCTCACCTCGAGATGGATTCCGCTGCCAGGCTCTCACTAGCTGACAGGGCAGGTTGATCTCTCGGAGGGTGGGGTAGGTCCTCACCTCGAGATGGATTCCGCTGTCAGGCTCTCACTAACTGGCAGGGCAGGTTAATCTCTCAGAGGGTGGAGAGGTCTTACCTCGAGATGGATTCTGCTACCAGGCTCTCATCTAGCTGGCAGGGCAGGTTGATCGCTCGGAGGGTGGGGTAGTTCTCACCTCGAGATGGATTCCGCTGCCAGTCTCTCACTAGCTGGCAGAGCAGGTTGATCTCCTGGAGGGTGGAGTAGGTCTCACCTCGAGATGGATTCCGCTGCCAGGCTCTGACAAGCTGGCAGGGCAGGTTGATCTCTTAGAGGGTGGAGAGGTCTCACCTCGAGATTGATTCCACTGCAAGGCTCTCACTAGCTGGCAGCGAAGGTTGATCTCTTAGAGGGTGTAGAGGTCTCACCTCGAGATGGATTCAGCTGTTAGGCTCTCACTAGCTGGCAGGGCAGGTTGATCTCTCAGAGGGTGGGGTAGGTCTCACCTCGAGATGGATTCCGCTGCCAGACTCTCACTAGCTGGCAGGGAAGGCGTGCCTCTCACGGATGCCCATTATTTTTTACCCGGAGGGGGTCTCGCCACCCAGGCTCCCATAGCTGGCATGGTAGGTTGACCCCTCTAGGGGGTGAAGTATTTTTTACCCGCAGGGGGTCTCGCCACCCAGGCTCCCATAGCTGGCATGGCAGGTTGACCCCCCCAAGTGGTGAAGTATTTTTTACCCGGAGGTGGTCTCGCCACCCAGGCTCCCATAGCTGGCATGGCAGGTTGACCCCTCCGGGGGGTTAAGTATTTTTTACACGGAGGGGGTCTCGCCACCCAGGCTCCCATAGCTGGTATGGCAGGTTGACCCTCCGAGGGGTGAAGTATTTTTTACGCAGAGGGGGTCTCTCCACCCATGCTCCCATAGTTGTCATGGCAGGTTGACCCCTCCGGGGGGTTAAGTATTTTTTATCCGGAGGGGGTCTCGTCACCCAGGCTCCCATCAGCTGGCATGACAGGTTGACTCACCGGAGAGGCGCGCAAGAAAATTACACTCAGCGAATACGTTGGGTTGGATGTTTCTTTCCGAGCTTGTGCCAATCTCGAAAAGAGCGGGGATTGTGTAAAACCCTATATTCACAGGTTTTGGATTTTAAGCTTTTGGAGTGGTTTGAGCTCTTGGTGGCCAATTTTGGCCTAGCTCTTGGAATATACTAGTAGGGGGAGGATAAACCTGCCTGCCCCAGTGGCCCCTTTTGGGGAGCGGGTGCAGCAAGTTGGCAGGCACCCGCACCTGCCCGGTGGACGCGGTTTGGCGAGGGCGAGACCGACACGGGGCAGGGCTCTCGCCCAGCCTCGTGGGTAGGCGGGGGCGAGACCGGCCCGACCCGGGTTCTCGCCCCGCCTCACGTGTAGGCGAGGGCGAGACGGGCCCGGCCCGAATTCTCACCCCTCCTCGCGGGTAGGTGGGGGCTGTTGGGTACATTGGTTTAAATGTACCTGATTTGAAGAAGCCTCACCCTACTCAATGATATACATCAAAATGTATTTGATGTATTTTGAGTTGCCTTGTGCAGGTTAAGTATTTGCAGGGAAAGATGAAAAGATTCTAAGTCCATGTGTCGACACCCAGGAGCAAAGTGTCGACACTTAAGAAGACTTGTGTCGACACACAGGCAAGCAGTGTCGACACTTGGAGTATTTGTGTCAACACCAGGGATGCAGAGTTGACACCAGACAGAAAGTGTCGACACATGAAGGCTGTGTCAACACTTAATGAAGAAAAGTCCAGTGAAGAAGTGTCGACACTTAGAAGCAGTGTCGACACCCAGAGGAACTGTGTCTACATCAGAAAGTGTCGACACTTGGAGGCTGTGTCGACACTCAGCAAAAGTTAGCAGAGTCTAAGTATAAGTGTCGACATAATAAAGAATGTGTCGACACTCAGCAGAAGACTCATCACTTGAAGGAAGTGTCGACACAAGAAAGAATGTGTCGACACTCAGCAAAAGACTCAATACATAAAGAAAGTGTCGACACAAGGAGCTATGTCGACACTCAGCAAAGTTCAACAAAAATTCTAAGTACAAGTGTCGACACAAAGGAGATGTGTCGACACTTAGCCAAAGTCTCAATAGAAGAAGAATGTGTCGAAACAAGGAGCAGTGTCGACACACAGCAAGTATCAACACAGAAGGCATGTGTCGACACCAAGAGTGTGTGTCGACACTGAACAAGTTCAACACATGAAGATGTGTCGACACAAAGGAGTTGTGTCGACACGTACAAGAATTCAACTAAGTGCTGAAGAATAAGAAGTTGTGTCGACACAGAATATCAGTGTCGACACATGATGAAGAAACTGTGTCAAGAAGCAAATTCTACAATACAAGGAGTTGTGTCGACACCTTGAAGGCTAGTGTCGACACTTAGTCAACTTGTGTCGACACTTAGTCCATAAGTGTCGACACTTAAAGACAGATTGTCTCGACACTTTCAGACAGTTACAGTTATTTCAAGAACTGATTGGATGACTTGACAGCTGCCATTCCAGCCGGTCTACTACACCTGTCAGAGATGTCAGAAAGCTGTTAGAAATAGGATCAGCCGGTCACCTTGAAGAAGGCCTATAAATAGGCTTATACTGTCAACATAAAGAGATGATTGAACACATGATCATGTGATTGAAAAAGAAAAGAAGATCTAGCTATTCATTGAAGATTCAAGTGAAGATCTAAGTAGTTGGAGAGAGAGAGCTCCATCCAAGAAGACAGCCGTTGGAACCAGGCTGTGAAGAAGGGTTCAGACCTAGTTCTGAATCTTAAGTTGCAGTGATTGAAGATCAGCTGCAGAGAATCAATCCTATTGTGTTCTACATTCAAGAAGCTTTGAAGAAAAGCCAAGTGAGATTGTTCTCAGCAGAGTTCATTCAAGAACTCATCAAGAACCTATCAACTCATCTCTCTATTCAGAGTTGTAGGTATATACACTTTGTATTTTAAATTTCTTATAGGATCCTTAGGGATCTGAGTTGTAAGCCTGTAATTATAAAGGCTGAGTGGTAGGGCCTGTGTGCTTGAGTGTAGGAGATTCTTATCTCTGAGTGTAGGCCTATTGTGGCTGAGTGTAGGCCTGTTGTGGCTGAGTGTAGGCTTTGTGAAGAAGCTGAGTGTAGGTCTTTGGAGAAGACTGAGTTGTAGGGCCTTGGGCCTGAGCTGTAGGAACCTGTTTTGGGGTTCTGAGTGTAAGATCTGAGGATCTGAGATAGTGGAGGAGTTTGGCCGAATCTAGTACACTACTAGGTAGGCGAAGGGGGAAAGTGGATGTACCCAAACCTTGGGGAACCACTATAAACCTGTGTGTTCACTGTGTGCATGTGTTATTCTGTGATTGCTGATTGATTGCTGTGATAAAGTAGTTATAATTTTGTGATATAATCTGAATTCTGCCTAAAAAGTTAAAACGATTTAAGTCACCTATTCACCCCCCCCCCCTCTAGGTGATTAGGTACAATATCTTTCAAGTGGTATCAAAGCGAGGTTACTCAAAAAGGGACTTAACTGTCTGAGTAGATCCTGTTGGCAGATTCAGTCTAAGTAACTTGCAAAATCAAGAAAATCAAGAACCATGGGTTCAACTGAGAATCATAAGGAACTTGGATCCATGAAGTTGCCCATTTGCAGAAAAGAAATTTTTGGCATTTGGAAAGAAAGGGTGAGACTATTTATGGAAGCCTCAGACCCTAGAATATATATAATAGTGAAAGAAGGGCCATATGTGCCTATGAAGGTTTCAGTCCTTGATGCAAATCAGAGAACACCTAAGGATTTCTCTGAAATGACAAAAGATGAGATAATTCTAGCCACAATGGACAAGAGGGCACAGAATATCATTGTGAGTGTCATAGATGATGCTACCTTTCATAATTTGATACACTGTAAGACATCTAAGGAGATGTGGGATACTCTTATAGTGTACATGGAGGGTTCTGAAGAAGTGAGGCAGGACAGAAAGTCCTTATTAAAACAAGAATATGAAAGCTTCAGGCAAGGTAGGTCAGATAGCATAACAAAATGCTATAAAATGTTCTATAGGATTGTCAATGAGCTAATGTCCTATGGCAGAGAATTCAGTAATTATGAGTTAAATGATAAGTTCTTGAGGTCCCTAACAAAGGATTGGGACACCAAGATCTGTGGCATAAGGGAAATGACAAAGTTAGCAGATATCCCTCCACCAACACTGTTTGGAAAACTGCTATCCTATGAGATGCAGTTGATGATAAGGAAAGAAGAGGAGAAGTCTACCAGAATTGAGAATAAAGAAAGAACAGTGGCATTCAAGACAGATGCCACCAGAAAATATAGAAGTAAGTCTCCATCTCCACCACCAAAGGTTGCTGAGACTGAGTCAGATAATTCAGAAAGCAGAAATTCTGAAAGCAGTGAAAGTGATGAGAACTTTACAGCCTTCACAAGACACTTTCAGAAGTTCTTAAAGAAGAAACAGTGGAGGACTAAGCCATCCACAGCACAGAGGTCATCAAAGAATGACAGAAGAAAGCCCAAGTCAAATAGAACTTCATCTTCAAAGATAGTTTGTTATTGTTGTAACAAACAAGGACATGTTGTTGCTGACTGTCCTGAGAAAAGAAAAGAATCTACTAATAAGAAAAAGACACATTTCAAGGGCAAGAAGGAAAGGTCCTTTGTTGCCAAGAAGGACAAGGGCTTGTCAGACATATCTTCTTCAGAAACTGAGTTAGAAGCTGAAGCATATATAGGACTATTTGCTGAAGAAGAAGAAGAGGAGTTCATCCAGATAATGAACTCTATATATGAACAAGAGGACAGTCAGTGCCAAGTACTGGTGGCATTAACAGAAGATGACAAAATCCAGGAGCAGCCTGGACCTAGTAAGGTACAAAATTGTTCTTTAAGTTCAATTTCTAGTACTAGTTCTGATTCAGTTACATCAGCATCAAATGATGCCAGTGGATCTGAATCAGCAGGGGATATTCATCAATTGATAGATGAATATAGAGTTCTGTTGCAAGCTTTTAAGAAGAGCAAGGCCCTAGCCAAGAGTCAGGCAAAGGAAATTGCTAGTCTCAAAGTTACTGCAACTGATTTTGAGAAAATGATTGATCAAAAGCTAAATGAAATAGCCAGACTGAAGCACATAACTGTGATTCAGATGGGGACTATAACATTTAAGAATGATCAAATCAGAAGTCTGGAGATTAGTCTTCAGAAGGAGAAAGATTTAGTTGCTAGTTTTTCTAAACCAAAGTCTGTTCTACCCTTAATTGATGAATTTGTTCATCAAAAAGGTAAAGCTAGACTGGAGTTTACTAAACTTGATAGGACTATTCAGTCCAAGTCTAAGGGCAAAGCCCCAGCCCTCAATAAGCCAGCTGTAGATAAAACAGCTAGGAATATACCTAAGCAAAGGTACAATAGGTTTGAGTGCTAGTGCTGTGGCAAGGTAGGCCACTTTGCCATAGACTGTTGGCATAATTCTAATGCCAAGTTGAGTAGCAAACTGCCTGTTGGAAGACTTGCAGGTAGCTTTGTTAAGAGGCAAACTAACCAGCACCAAGGACCCAAGAATTCTTTGAGTTCTAAGGTCAACTAATCTGTTTTGCAGGAAAGTCCAAGTGGCCATGCCCTAATATGGTACTTGGACAGTGGATGTTCCAGGCACATGACTGGAACTAGGGGATTGCTAAAGGACTACACACCAATCAAGGATGGTCCTAAAGTCACCTTTGGTGGTTCTGAAAAAGGAATCATCAAGGGTTTTGGTAACATTTCTAGCACCCATATAACTATTACTCAAGTGGCTTATGTTAAAGGTTTGAAACATAACCTTATTAGTATAAGTCAACTGAGTGATTTAGGATATGACATCTCTTTTGTCAAAGATGATTGTCATATCAGGAGGTCAAATGATCAAGAGATCATTTTGACAGGTTATAGAAAGAGGAATGTCTATTGCCTAGACATTATGATTTAGAACAATGGTTCTCTAGTGTGTCTTATAGCTGATGAGAAAGTCTCTCATTGTGTCAAATGGCACAAGAGGCTAGCCCATCTTAACTACAAGACAATTGGCCAACTCTATAGCAAAGAGTTAGTGAGGAATGGTCCTCAAGTTAAGTGTACTAAAGATGGAATATGCTCAGCATGTCAAAAGGGCAAGCAGACTAGATCCACCTTTAATAGCATTGAAAACAAAGATGCTGTGAGGTGTTTATACCTCTTGCATATGGATCTCTTTGGTCCTATGCCAGTTCACAGCCTAGGTAGGAAGGTCTATACCTTTGTGGTTGTAGATGTCTACTCAAGGTTTTCCTGGGTGTTCTTCCTTAGACAGAAATCTGAAACACCTAGTATCTTCTATAGCTTTATCAAACAAATTCAGAATGAACTAGACAGAACAGTAGTCAAGATAAGAAGTGACCATGGTACTGAATTTCAGTCTGATAGTATGGCAAAACTATGTAAAGAATTTGGGATATTTCAAGAGTTTTCTTCACCAAGAACACCTCAGCAAAATGGCATTGTTGAGAGGAAAAATAGAACCTTGATTGAATCTGGTAGAACCCTATTAAGTGACACAACTCTCCCAGAATATTTCTGGGCTGAGGCAGTTAACACTGCATGCCATGTAATTAATAGGGCTACCATTACTAAAAGCCACAATAAGACCCCCTATGAGATTGTGAAAGGCAGAAAACAAACCTATCCTATTTCAGGATCTGTGGTTGTAAGTGCTTTATACTTAACAATGGAAAGTCTTACTTGACCAAGTTTGCTTCCAAGTCCCAAGAGGGAATTTTTGTTGGGTACATCAACAATAGTAAGGCTTATAGAGTCTACAACTTGTCTACTCAAGTTGTAGAAGAGTCAGTACATGTAGTATTTGATGAAGCTAGACTTATTAACCATGAGTTGTCTAGTAGTATTTGCAGCTCCACAGATGTGACAAAGAAGATGGACAAGCTCACTATAGAAGAAGAACCTACAGTAAGATAGCAAGTAGAAGATAGTGGCTGTTGTCTAGGGGGAGTACTACATGTACCTAATGAAGAAGAAGTCCAAGGAGTGCAGCAAGATGAAGAAACTGAAGAAGTTCAACCTGAAGCCAGGATGCCTCCAGCTAATAGGCATCTAAGATATCATCCAGCAGATCAAATCATTGGTGATCTAAGACAAGGGGTACAAACAAGGAGCAGAAATCTGAGTGCAGCACTCTACTCCAGTTTTCTATCCCAAGTAGAGCCAAAGAAGTTTGAAGAAGCCATCCTAGACCCTCATTGGATTGAGGCAATGCAAGAAGAGCTGAATCAGTTCAAGAGGTGCAAAGTCTGGGAGCTTGTTCCTAAACCAAAAGACCACAACATAATTGGAACCAAGTGGATCTTTAGGAACAAGATGGATGAACATGGAGTAATTGTCAAGAACAAAGCAAGATTGGTTGCTAAAGGATATAGGCAGGAAGAAGGTATTGACTTTGATCAAACCTTTGCTCCAGTAGCCAGACTGGAAGCCATAAGGATGTTCCTGGCCTATGCAACCTATCAAGGATTTAAAGTATACCAAATGGATGTAAAGTCAGCCTTTTTGAATGTTAATCTAAAGGAAGAAGTCTATGTGGAACAGCCATCAGGTTTTGTTGATTCAACTCAACCTAATTATGTCTATAGACTTAGGAAAGCTTTGTATGGGTTAAAGCAAGCCCCTAGGGCTTGGTATGAAACCCTGTCTAGTTTCCTCATTGAGAATAAATTCACAAGGGGGAAAATAGACAAGACTCTATTCCTTAGGGAATCTAGAGGCAAGATAATACTAGTCCAAATATATGTAGATGACATCATATTTGGGTCTACTGAAAGTAGTCTTTGCAAAAAGTTTGCAAAACTTATGCAAGGACAATTTGAGATGAGCAGTATGGGGGAACTTAAGTTTTTCTTGGGACTCCAAGTTAGACAGACTGAGAATGGTTTATCCATTTGCCAGTCTAAGTTCACCCCAGAACTGATAAGGAAGTATGGTATGGAATCATCCAGTACCATGAAGACTCCTATGGGGTCAAGTATGTCTCTTAGCAAAGATGATGCAGGGAAACCTGTAGATGAGACTTTGTATAGAGGGATAGTTGGCTCCCTTCTATATTTGACTGCAAGTAGACCAGATATCATGTATGCTACATGTGTCTGTGCTAGGTATCAAGCATGCCCTAAAGAGTCTCATTTGACAACAGTCAAAAGGATACTGAGATATCTAAAGGGCACTCCTTATCTAGGCCTTTGGTACCCTAGGAATAGGGACTTTGAACTGACAGGTTATTCAGATGCAGATTTTGCAGACTGCAAATAAGACAGAAAAAGTACAACTGGAACCTGTCAATTCCTAGGTGGAAGACTGATTTCATGGAGTAGCAAGAAGCAAACAAGTGTGGCTATCTCCACTGCAGAATCAGAATATGTGGCTGCAGGAAGTTACTGTGCTCAACTTCTATGGATACAACATCAGCTTGAGGATTATGGTATTCAGGTTAGTAGAACACCACTATTTTGTGATTCTACAAGTGCTATATCTGTTGCAAACTATCCTGTTTCCCATAGTAGAACTAAACATATTGAAATAAAATATCATTTTCTAGGGAACATGTAGAAAAAGAAGATATTCACTAGAATATGTTAAACAGATAATCAACTAGCTGATATGTATACTAAGCCCTTAGAAGAAACAAAGTTCAATAGGTTTAAAATTGAAATAGGTATGTTAAACTTAGAATAAGTTTACAGAAATGACTAAGTAAAATAGTGTTGACACACAGAGTTGCCTGCATCAAGACAGAAAATTGGTGTTGACACTTCAGAGAAAAGATGTCAACACATCTAGGAAGTTGGTGTCGACACTTCAGAAAATTAGTGTCGACATATGACAAGTAGGTGTCGACACATCCAAGGTGGTGTCGACACTTAGACTTTATGCAGAATTAGTGCAGTAAAGTCTCGACTATGTGTCGAGCTAAGTGGTGTCGACACATAAACAAGTGTCGACACATATATTCTGTTGACTAAACTTGTGTCGACACATAGGTGTCGAGACATTATAAGTCGGTGTCGACACTTATCAACAGTGTCGACACAATTTAAGTTAGTTAACCTGCCCTTTCATCTTCAATCCTAGAAAGGTATAAATAGGATTTGCCATTGTCTGTTGACACGCTCACCAAAGTTTCGAGACCAAACTTGTGTGTCGACACCTCTCTTCTCTCTATTAAATTCTTCAAACCCTAATGGCGCCAAAGCTCGAAGAGAACGTCAATGAAGGCTATGAACTGGTGCGACATGCATTTGATGATGCAGAATCGGAGATCAAGGAATGTGGTAAACCTTAGTTGCAGACTTCGGGTTAGATTATCTTGTTTCAGAGCTGACTAAGATTTGAAGAAAGAACTTTGGAATTCTGAATGGCGCAACCCTAGACGAATCTGGATTCAAGATAAAGTCAAGGGTCCATGGAGAAAAGGTGAAGGTCTTACCTTAAAGTTTAAGAAAAGTACTAAACCTACTAAGGACAAAGGAAGAAGATGAAGTTACTGCTTCTAAGACCAGAGAAGCTTTAACATGGTGTGGACTGGATTCCAAGCTGAAAATTGGATAAGTATTCAATAGAAAAGGGATGAACAGTCAAGGTAAATTTCTCTCAGAAATTGTTGGCAAGGTGATCTTGAGTAAGCTTGGAGGGCATGATAGGGTTTCAGCCCATATGTTCAATCTTATGACAAGGATTATCTTCACATTGAAAACTGATTGGTCTGTAGTAGTCTTTGAGAAGATTAAAGAGAGCCTAAAGAAACCCAATTTGGGTAGGATACTAAGTCTTTACTTGGCTGGTAGTATACCAGAAGTAATGAGCCAAGCTGCTGGATCTAAAATAAATCACATGAGGAAGATGGACATGAGACTCTTCTCAAGATGGGATAGGGTCTTGACCAAGGAATTACCTACTCCTGAGAAAATAACTCCTCAAAAGAAGAAGAAGAAGAGGATAGCCCCAGTGGCTCAAGAATCTTCCAGCAGTTCAGAAGAACAAGTTGTCTTCACTCCTGATGAAAAAGACACTGGAGATGCTGGAAAGTCTCCAGCTCAACAAGGTGATGCAGACAGGCAGGGGGAGCTACCTCAAGCTAGCCCAGTACATCAGGATACTATACAAGGGGAGCCTCTAATAGTGGAAGAGCCAACTCCATTAGAGAGTGAACAAGCAACCCAACTATCCTTGAGGTAATATCTCAGAAAATCAATCAACTTATTTCCTTATTAAGAGTGAAGTTATAATTGACAACTTATCTGATGTTAATCAGCAACCACAGATTGATAGTCAACCCCCAGATGTTGTCATGAAGGACACATCTGTTGCAGATCAAGAGGAACCACATCAAGTAACTGATGAGATAAGAGAATCTCCATCTCTTCCTCAACAAGAATTTACTATGGAAGATCTCTTCCTTAATCTGGATCAAACAGACTTTGAGAAGGAAAATGCTGCTGCTGAGGGGGAGAATGCACATGTTGAGGGGGAGCAAGTAGTAATTGTTGAAGAACCTGCAAGGCAAGAGCCTAAGAAGCCAAAGGAAGTTGAGGAGCTACCTAAGGAGAGGGTAGATATAGCATGCACATCAGCCTCTGAAGATAAGGAGGCTGTAAGAGCAAAGAAAAGGAAATTTCAAGTATTTAAAAGAAGGAGCCAGACTTATAAGAAAGCTCTGCAAACAATAACACCACAGCCTGCACTACAGCCAGCACCAACTGTAGATTACAGTGCTCTGATGGTTGCAATGCAGATAAAGCTTGATGAGCACAGGCAAGCAATTGAAAAGTATGTGGATGAAGGGCAAAAATCTCTACAGTTTGATCTAGCCCAAGATATTAAGTCTATTAGATTTGAGATGAATCTAAATAAGAAGGAGATGACTGACTGCTTCCACAAGGGAGGGAATGTAGTAGTCTACTTAGCTACACATCAGGAGAAGATAAAAGCTCAAGTGGATGACATTGCACTGAAGCAAGGATATGTTCTGGAGAACCAGCTCAGAATGAATGACAATTTGACTGCTTCACACAATGCAATTGTCACAGAGATGAAGAACATAGCTGCTGGACAGACTACCACTAATGCTACTGCTAAGGCAGAGTTTGATAAAGCTTTACAAGAGGGCATAACTGCTGTTACTTCTGCAATTGAAAATTCTCAGAAGTTGCTAACTGAAAAACTCCAAAGGTTGAAACCTTTCGTTAAAGATGGAGTAAACTATTTGGATGCCCAAGTAAGATTTGAAAAGGATGATCTAAGAGATCACATGGAAAGAGAAGTCATAAAGGGGGAGAGGGTGTTAGTCAAAGCCAGCTCTGATCATGCAAAGTGGATTTCTAATTCTATCAGAGCAACTCTTGGTTATCCTCCTTTATGTGATGATGACAATGTAGCAGAATCTGGGATACATCCTGCATATCTAGGAGGGGAGCAACCTGAAGTGGCTCAAGTAATCTACCCTCCTCCAGATTTTGATATGGTACAAGCTGATATACAGTCCATGTATAGCCATCCTGAGGGACAGCAGAATGTCATCATAAAAAAGGTGGTTCAGCCAGTATCTGAGGCTATGCAAGAAGCTTTGCAGAAAGAACATGAAGTTAGATTGTCTAAGAAGAGGTTCAGAGAGCAAGCTGAACAAAGGCTTGATTTTGAGCAGTGGAGCCCCACTTCAAGAAATATTATTTTGACTGCTTGGAAGGCTGCCAAAGATAATATTCAAGATAGAAACAAGTGGTTTTCTGAATTGGAATGGAGGAAGCATGAGACAAGACAAGAAGCCATTATGCAATATAGAAGAAAAGAAAAGATGGGAAAGCTACCTCCTACTGCTCAGGAGCCTAGCAAGTACTTTCCCAAGCCTTATCATTACTTTGAGAGGCAAAAGATCAAAGCTGAAGAGCTAAAGAAAAAGGATCTGAAAGGCAAGAAGCCTGCAGATACTGAAGATACTGAAGCCCCTGTACAAGCCAAGATATAGTCTGGAAAAGGAATAGTGATCAAGGATGCTGAGCAAAAATAGAATAGAATTTTCTTCAGTTTACAATTGTAATCTTTTGATTTTAAACACTTTGTAAACTTTTGTAAAATGAATATGACAAAGTTGATAGAACAATATGCTATGTGATAAATCTATTTCATAATTGTTCTGAGATGATATCTATGTATACATGTTTGTTTAATACATGTTTATGTTTTCCCTGATTGTTTAATCCTGTTTACATCATACTGTGATTTGGTTATGTATGGTGTATATCATTGACTAAGGGTTATGACTTCTCCAAATAGGGGGAGATTGTTGGGTACATTGTTTTAAATGTACCTGATTTGAAGAAGCCTCACCCTACTCAATGATATACATCAAAATGTATTTGATGTATTTTGAGTTGCCTTGTGCAGGTTAAGTATTTGCAGGGAAAGATGAAAAGATTCTATGTCTATGTGTCGACACCTAGGAGCAAAGTGTCGACACTTAAGAAGACTTGTGTCGACACCCAGGCAAGCAGTGTCGACACTTAGAGTATTTGTGTCGACACCAGGGATGCAGAGTCGACACCAGACAGAAAGTGTCGACACATGAAGGCTATGTCGACACTCAATGAAGAAAAGTCCAGTGAAGAAGTGTCGACACTTAGAAGCAGTGTCAACACCCAGAGGAACTGTGTCTACATCAGAAAGTGTCGACACTTGGAGGTTGTGTCGACACTCAGCAAAAGTCAGCAGAGTCTAAGTATAAGTGTCGACATAATAAAGAATGTATCGACACTCAGCAGAAGACTCATCACTTGAAGAAAGTGTCGACACAAGAAAGAATGTGTCGACACTCAGCAGAAGACTCAATACATAAAGAAAGTGTCGACACAAGGAGCTGTGTCGACACTCAGCAAAGTTCAACAAAAATTCTAAGTACAAGTATCGATACAAAGGAGATGTGTCGACACTCAGCCAAAGTCTCAACAGATGAAGAATGTGTCGACACAAGGAGCAGTGTCGACACACAGCAAGTATCAACACAGAAGGCATGTGTCGACACCAAGAAGATGTGTCGACACTGAACAAGTTCAACACATGAAGATGTGTCGACACAAAGGAGTTGTGTCGACACTTACAATAATTAAACTAAGTGCTGAAGAACAAGAAGTTGTGTCGACACAGAATATCAGTGTCGACACATGATGAAGAAACTGTGTCAAGAAGCAAATTCTACAACACAAGGAGTTGTGTCGACACCTTGAAGGGTAGTGTCGACACTTAGTCAACTTGTGTCGACACTTAGTCTATAAGTGTCGACACTTAAAGACAGATTATCTCGACACTTTCAGACAGTTACAGTTATTTCAAGAACTGACTTGATGACTTGACAGCTGCCATTCCAGCCAGGTCTACTGCACCTGTCAGAGATGTCAGAAAGCTGTTAGGAACCGGATCAGCCGGTCACCTTGAAGAAGGCCTATAAATAGGCTTATACTGTCAACAGAAAGAGATGATTGAACACATGATCAAGTGATTGAAAAAGAAAAGAAGATCTAGCTATTCATTGAAGATTCAAGTGAAGATCTAAGTAGTTGGAGAGAGAGCTCCATCCAAGAAGACAGCCGTTGGAACCAACTGTGAAGAAGGGTTCAGACCTAGTTTGAATCTTAAGTTGCAGTGATTGAAGATCACTGCAGAGAATCAATCCTATTGTGTTCTACATTCAAGAAGCTTTGAAGAAAAGCCAAGTAAGATTGTTCTCAGCAGAGTTCATTCAAGAACTCATCAAGAACCTATCAACTCATCTCTCTATTCAGAGTTGTAGGTATATAAACTTTGTATTTTAAATTTCTTGTAGGATCCTTAGGGATCTGAGTTGTAAGCCTGTAATTATAAAGGCTGAGTGGTAGGGTCTGTGTGCCTGAGTGTAGGAGATTCTTATCTCTGAGTGTAGGCCTGTTGTGGCTGAGTGTAGGCCTGTTGTGGCTGAGTGTAGGCTTTGTGAAGAAGCTGAGTGTAGGTCTTTGGAGAAGACTGAGTTGTAGGGCCTTGGGCCTGAGCTGTAGGAACCTGTTTTGGGGTTCTGAGTGTACGATCTGAGGATCTGAGATAGTGGAGGAGTTTGGCCGAATCTAGTACAATACTAGATAGGCGAAGGGGGAAAGTGGATGTGTTCACTGTGTGCATGTGTTATTCTGTGATTGCTGATTGATTGCTGTGAAAAAGTAGTTATAATTCTGTGATATAATCTGAATTCTGCCTAAAAAGTTAAAAAGATTTAAGTCACCTATTCACCCCCCCCCTCTAGGTGATTAGGTACAATATCTTTCAGGGTGAGACCGCCCCGACCCTGGTTCTCGCCCCGCCTTGAGGGTAGGATGGGGCGAGATCTGCCCGGCCCAGGTTCTCGCCCCGCCTCGCGGGTAGGCGGGGGCGAGACCGGCCCGGCCCGTGTTCTCTTGCGGTGCATCGCGGGTAGGCAGGTGCGAGACCGGCCCGGCCCGGGTTCTCGCCCCGCCTCGCGGGTAGGCGGGGTGAGAGACCGGCTCGGCCCGGGTTCTCGCCCTGCCTCGCGGGTAGGCGGGGGCGAGACAAGCCCGACTCGGTTTCTCGCACCGCCTCGTGGGTAGGCGGGGGAGAGACCAGCTCAGCCCGGGTTCTTGCCCCGCCTCGCGGGTAGGCGGGGGCGAGACAGGCCCGACCAGGGTTCTCGCCCCGCCTCGCGGCTTGGCAAGGGGCAAGACCAGCCGGGGGCCGGGTTCTCCCCCCACCCTATGGTTTGGCAGGGTCTCGCCCCTGCCCACCTGCTCCCCGGTTCTTCGGGGGTCACCTGCTCGTCTCGGGTACCCGTGAAGATGAGGGGTTTGGCTCCTCCCGTCCATGGACCCCTTTTTGGTCATGCTTTTACCATCTTGCCCTCTGGGAGGAGTTAACCCTTTACCCCCCGGCGTGGCTGCTTTCTATTGGCCCAAAGTATTTTGGCCCTAGGAGCATTTCGGTCGTTTCGGTCCATAGGGTTGGAAAAACTATAAATAGACCCTTAGGGGTGCCTTGGAGGGGATCACTTCTTCATTCTCCCTTCATCTTTCAAGGTACCCTACCTCAAGCATTGGCTAGGGAGGGGAGACCTCAAAGGTCTTCTGGGTGTGAGGTGGGACCTCCGTGCTAGATCCGAGGGTCTGTTTCTAGCTTCTTGATCTTTGGTCTGTGACGTTCCTCCGGGTGTAGTAGGTGTGAGGTCACCCCTCTCTAGGGACCATTTTTGGCTTCAACAGGTGTCCTTTCTGAGATCTAAGTTAGATACCTTTAAAGTTCTTACAGATTTTCTCTGGACCATACAAATTGAGTACTCTACTCATGTTGCATTGATCAAAAGTGATCATGGTATAGAGTTTGAGTCTCTTCTTATGCATGAGTTCTGTGAGAAGGAAGGTATCAGGCACTGTTTCTCAGCTCCTAGAACTCCCCAACAAAATGGGGTAGCTGAAAGGAAAAATAGGACCCTAATTGAAGCTGCAGGTACATTACTTGCAGATACTTACATGCCACTAAACTTTTGGGCCGAGGCTATAAGCACAGCAAACTATGTCCTGAATAAGAGCCTGATACATAAACTGAAGAATAGGACTCCCTATGAATTATTAAAAGGGAAGAAACCTAAAATCAACTATTTTAAAGTATTTGGTGGTCTATGTTATATACATAACAACAACAAGAAATACATTAGAAAGTTTGAAGCTAAGGCTGAAAAGAGAATTTTTCTAGGATATTCCCAAGTAAGCAAAGCTTATAGAGTATTTAATAAATCCTCCTTGAAAATTGAAGAGTCTATACATGTAACATTTGATGAGGCTAATATGTCTTGCAAAGAGAAAGAGATTTCTACCAGCAATCCTTTGCAGGTACCTCACTTGTGTGAGAATTTGGATGGACTAAGCCTCACCTAAGAGGCTCCAACACATCCTTCTCCACAAGATGAAGAAGAAATTGAAGAAGAAGGAACTGAAGTGACTAAACCTCATCCAACAGCAAACTCAATTCCACAAGAGGAATTAATTCAAAATGCTGTTGCTGAACCAACTCCACCAAATGATCTTGTCACACTAAGGGATCACCCTAGATCTCAAGTGATTGTAGACATATCAGCTGGTGTACAGACAAGGCATCAACTCAACCAAGACTTGATGCATGTCTGTTTTCTTTCTCAGGTTGAACCTCAATCCATACATGATGCTGAGTAGGATCCCCACTGGATCATTGCTATGCAAGAGGAACTAAATCAATTTGAGAGATGTAGAATTTGAGATTTGGTTCCAAGACCCCAAGACTACCCAGTCATTGGAACCAAATGGGTATACAGAAATAAACTGGATGCCAAAGGTACAATTGTGAGGAACAAGGCTAGGCTCGATACTCAAGGATACAAACAAGAAGAAGGGATAAATTATGATCGGACCTTTTCACCAGTTGCAAGGTTAGAGGCCATCAGAATCTTTCTGGCGTATGCTGCCTTCAAGAAATTCAAGGTGTATCAGATGGATGTGAAGAGTGCATTTTTGAATGGAGTACTGAAAGAAGAGGTGTATGTTGAACAACCTCCAGGTACTCAAATGGCGATTCCAGCGGGAACCCTTGCAGTGATGAAGTTTGATACTGGATTTGATGTGGATTTCAATTCATTCCAACATTCCGACCCTGTCTTTCTGGAAATCCTGAAACTTCTTGATGACCAGAAATTGAAAACTCTGCTATCCACAAGGATCAAAATATCTTGATCAGAAATCAGGGAATGGGT
Source organism: Platanthera guangdongensis (assembly GCA_039583875.1). Classification (NCBI taxonomy): domain Eukaryota; kingdom Viridiplantae; phylum Streptophyta; class Magnoliopsida; order Asparagales; family Orchidaceae; genus Platanthera; species Platanthera guangdongensis. The sequence goes on from CM077150.1 coordinate 214,649,479, forward strand.
ATATACTTCCTCTATAACAGATGACAACATACTGACTGGAACAATAGCGGCTAATGGTGTTTCTCTCACTCCCTCCGTTTTAACTGAAATCTTTGGATTAAGTAATAGAGAAGATGAATTAGAGATTGATAATGAAGAGTTTGATGAGATGCTTAGTCAAATGGGTTACTCTGGAGAAAACCCTAACAAATTACTGAAGAAACATCTCTCTGCGAAATTTAAGTTTCTAGCAGACATAGTTGGGAAAGTCTTGCTGGGCAAGCACACTGCACACGACTATATAACCAGGCATCAATTTCTGGTTATGCGTGCAGTGGCGAACAAGAAATAGGTGAACTGGGCACAGATCATTTTTGATCTTATTAAGAAAAAGAATAATAAAAAGGAAGTTAGTTTTGGAAGGATCCTGAGGATCTTCTTGAAAGAGAAGGCTGCTGAATCACTGTTCTCCCAGACATTATTCATAAATTCTAGTAAGAGGATAACTTGTACTCTTTTTGGCAAGTGGGAGAGGACCATCACAAAGCCCTCCAAGGCTCCCTCTTCCACAAAAGCTTCTGAAAGTACAAGGGCTGATACAGCCACTCCCCACCCTTATGAAGAGATCACTCCATCACCCCAATCCCTTCCAGCAATTCAAACACAACTTACCTCCACATCCCACACAATCATTCAAACTCCCACACCTCCATCATCCCCCATTCTTACATCTCCACCTCATATTCATCTTCCTACCCCACCTCAATCTCCACGTGGAACACCAACTCAATCTCACCATGCTACACCATCTTCTTCACCACTTCCAACACCTCCTTCATCTCCTCTTCCACCATATTTGTCCTCTATACCATCCTTAAACTTGCTATCCCCCATCATTTCTCCTTCCCCACAAGATAACCAAATGCAAGATGCTCCTCCTCTAACCCCAACCAACTACAACCATCCCTCCATCTGTTTCCACTCAAACACCTTCTGACACACCATCTGCAACTCCACCATTGGACCCCTCCACCATCTCCTCTCTCATTACCCTCATTACTCTCATCCTAAAAACCATCGTAGCAGAGGCCATTTCACCTCTAGCTACTTCTATATCATCTCTTGCTGCCCAAATCTCTGCCCTTTTTGCTGCCCCTCTTCATTTAGGGGCCTGGCTCCAGTTTGCCCTGAAACCAGGAAGGGGGAGATACTTGATGAAGAAGCTGAAACAGTTCCAGCAGTAGTAGCAGTTCCAGCAGAAACTTTAGCAGCAGCAGCAGATGATGAAGATTTGTTTGATTTAATTCATTTTATTGAAACTGACATGGACATACATGAGTCAGTAACAGGAGAAATAAATACTGTTGGTGATTATATTATTAATCCCACAGTCGATTTGTTAAGTCTGTTAAGAATCTTTGATACATCTTATTTGAGCTTTCCTCCAGCTGACATTACTAAGCCTTCTTTGGCTATAATTCCTTATTCCTCACCTATAAGCCCCACAGTAAACTAAAGGCCAGGTTTTCCACAACAGAGGTTCCAGCCATCCCATCTCCACCCATAGTTGCTTCCCCCAGTATCTCATCACCTCTTGCTCCAATTTTTGTCATGGATGATGCACCAATACCTGATCTTGATGCTTTGATCATGGCTGATATTGAGGAAGAAAATAAGGTAGTTGCTAAAAGCACTGTAATAGATAGTTCTCCAGCTCCAGTTGCAGTTCCTCCTCCAGCTCCCTCTCAAGCTGAGAAATCCCTTATTTCTGTTGAAGCCCTAAAAGCCTTAAATGCTCTATATGATAATCCTCAAGAGTCCACTGATGATGATGATGATGATGATGAAGATGAAGACTCAAATGAGGAACCTAAGAAAAAGAAAATTTCTAAAAAGAGGAAAGCACCTCCACCTCCTGTTCCAAAGCCCAATCCGGCAAATGACACCCCTTATTATATCCTTCATAAAATAACTCCTTATAAGGGTATGCCTGCTTGGATGTGGCAATCTAAAAATGAACAGAAAGAAAGAGAAGCAGAAGATATTCACCTTCTCCTACACAAAGATTCAGGAAGGACCCTCCTCCTCCTACTCCAGCTGCTGGTGCTTCAGGCACAACATCTCAAAGGACTACTCAGTTTCAAACTTATAAAAGGCATCAGAGTAGGTCCTCATCCCCAGGAACCAGCCAGCAGAGATACTACTCTTCAGGCAAGCAGTACCTACCTCAACAGCAGCAGCATCAACAACAGCTACAGCAATAATTCCCAGAACATCACAAAGCTGAAAGCTTCAACAGACCTGCTTCCCCACCTGTACCATATGAAGATCCTGAAACAACAACAACATCTAGGATGGCCAGGTTCTAAGAAGTGGTTGGCCTTTCTATGATAAGCAAAGCCAGAGCTGAAGGAAAGGATCAATCAGAGTATACTACCATGTCAAAATACAGGAAGGAGGAGCTCAACATGTTTGAAAAAGCTAATAATTTTTTCAATGTTGATGACTACATGAAATTGCATCCAGAAGGAGTGGTCCCAAGGGCTACATCACTAAATATCATAGGAGCTGCTGATATGACAATGACAAAGGTGCAAGCTGCTGATCCCAACAGGGAAATTATATTTACTAAGCCTGGTGAAAGAGCTAAGATGATAAGCACAAGGAGAAGAAGAAGAGAAATTGAAACCTGAACTGATAAGCTTATGTTGTTCTTAAACTACTTATTAATTTCTTGATATAAAGCTTACTGTGTATATATATATATATCTGCTGCATGTGTTTATTTTTCCTGCTGATATATGTTTTCATGCTTTGTAAATTTTTTGATTTTATTATGAGTCTGTAATTAGTGACCTTACCCAAATAGGGGGAGATTATTGGATACCTAGTTTGATTTGGGCTAGGTTCACTAAGTTAGGATCACATGACACATCACGTATAACCAGGGTCATGGTTGTGTCCTAGAGTCTAGTCCAAGTCCTTAGAATCAACATCACATGGACCATCCTTCAACAGACTGTCAGAGACTCAAGCAATTATGTCGACACTTGGGAAAGGCTGTGTCGACACCAGAAGCCAGATTGTGTCGACACACAAGACTTGTGTCGACACACATAACATATGTCGACATCAACTGTGTCAACACCAGAAGCAAGATTGTGTCGACACCCAGGACTTGTGTCGACACACAGAACATCTATCGACACCAACTATGTCTACACCAGAAGCAAGATTGTGTCGACACATGGGACTTGTATCGACATACAGAACATCTGTCGACATCAACTATGTCGACACACAGGACCTGTGTCGACACACTCCAGATTTCTGTCAAAGCAACAACTATGTGGAGACAAGAAGCAATTGTGTCGACACACAGGACTTATGTCGACACATCCCAACGAAACAAGTTCTCAGTTCGACAAACCCAGTTCTCAGGTCGACGATTTCTGGATACTCTACTTCAGCATTTCATTCCAGAAATATCTAAGTCCAAAAACACTTCACTAGACCCAGCTCGACGAAGTCAAATTCTCAGCTCGACGAACTTGATGTGCAAAAAAGGCAAGGCTCTAGAGAATGCCGTTATCTGTTGCCAGCTCGATGATTTTAGAACTCAGCTCGACGAACAGAAGCCATCTGGTCGATGAACAAAACTCCTCAGCTCGACGAACTGTAGACTCATCTCGACGATTTCTATTTTCTGTTCGACGAACCCAGACTTGGTCATTTCCATCCTTCTATCCTTTCCTACTGTAAAAATTCCTGAATAATTAATGCTAAAATATTCTCTGAATATTACTGTTAGACGAAGCATTAATTACGGTGTTCATCAGGAATATTGCTTACCATTTTTCCATGGGATAGTTGGGGAAACTCAATCAATGCAAAACATTCTCCAGGCCGTTAGCATTGAATGCAGAAGAATTTCAAATTTCAAAAGGAAGATAATATGGAACATACAAAAGGAGATTTTCCATCTTCTTCTAAAAAAAGAGACACACAAACAGTCAGTCTGTTTTTGTGAATCAGGAATCAAGAATCTTCTGTTGCTCTCTCTCTCTCTCGACCACACTCTGAATCAAAAAGAGATAGAAAGTTGATACAGAAATACAAGATCTAAACCAGAAGAATATCAGCAATCTGAAGAAGAAGAACATCAAATCAAAATCAAGAGTCTTCTTTCTTCTATACTCCAGGACACTTCAAAGGACAACAAATCCTCTATCTGTCAAGAATTTCCTGTACTTTGTCTGGTCAAAGCTAAAAGACTGAAGGCCTATCACCGTGAAGCAAAGCTCCATCTTCCTGGACCATTCAACATCTCAGGCGGAGCCCTTTGCTAACATCAAATCCACAAAAGTCTTCTCAGTTGTACATTGAGAAAGAGAAGACAAAATCAATCTCTCACCCCCACTGTATAAAAGGTTCTTAACTCCCTTCAAAAGTTATTCCTGGTTGCAAGTCACCTGACCAAAAGACTTGAGGTTTGGTTTTTGAGCACCTGATCAAAAGCTCATTGGTGTGAGGCACCTGATCAAAAATCTGACTGGATTCCTACCAGGGTGGTAAAAGAGTGGATGTACCCAAGTTTAGGGGAACCACTATAAATTTCTTTTGTTGTCTGGTTTCTCTTATAACATCCCTCAAACAACTAGACACCTAGGAGTGTTTTTGTCATGACTAGGTCATGACAAAACCCTAGGAAGCCTAAGGAGGCCAAGTAGACCTAGGGATGTAGACGAGACGACTATGGTATGCAAATAGTAGATTTATAAACCCTAGTTAAGGTGATCATGGGGCTTCAGCAAGACTTCAAGACCCCACCATGGTCTCACCAATCCATTGTAAAGTTCATCTGAACCTTAAGGGTCCATTGGAGTCAACTCAGGGTGCCAAAGTTGATCTAAGACTACTCTAGGCCTAAATTTTGCAAGGTGCCCTAATTAAGGGCAGTGTGCCCTAGTTAAGCACAACTAACCCTACCAGGGTCTTCCTAGACCTAAAATGGGGTCAAGAGGTCACTATGGACCCTTGGAGGGCAGTTAAGGTGGTTAGGTTGACCAAAGTCAACTCTAGCCCTATATGGGTCAAACTGAACTATATTGGGTCAATTGACCATCCCCTAGCCAGGTGGACCCCATTTATACCTCCTAACCCTAAGGTGAGGCCCATGGGTCACCAAGGACCCATTGGGGTCAGCCATAGTGACTAATTTTACCCAAGTCAACCCTAACCTTAATTCGGACAAAGTACCCTTCCAAAGGGCAGGTGACCTCCAAAGTGCCAAGTCAGCCCTACCCAACCCTACCTAGGCCTTAGGGGAGATCAATGGGTCACCAAGGATCCACTGGGGGCCTCCTAAAGGTCAAAAAGACCAAAGTCAAACCAATCCTACTTTGGGTCAACCTAGCCAAAAAGGGGCTGGCCCAAGCCCAAGCCTCCTCATGTGGCTCCTATAGGGAATAATGTGCATGGATGGGCTGCAAATAGCTCTCCAGATTGACAAAGTCAACTTGGTGACTAGGATAGAGGGTGAGATCCATTCCATGTTAATGGAGGAGAGAGAAAGAAGGAGGAGGGGATGAAGGGGGCTCGGCCAAGGGGAGGCCAAATACCACCCTAAATGGTTGAATTCAACTCCCCTGAGAAAGGGGAGAAGTTTCCAGTCAATTGCCTGACCACCAAGGCCTGGTTCAGCCCCCCTCCTCCATGGCCGAGACTAGCCAATAATGGCTTTAATGGGCATTAATAATCCAGCCCCTCCCCTCCCCAACTGAGGCTTTAAACACCATCAGTGGGTTGAGAGAAGGCATTCCCAATACTTTCCCGAAGAAATCAACCCCCCCCCCCACTATGCAGTTGCAGAAACCGAGCGGCGCCACCTTCAGGAATGGCTTTTCGACGATGGTCTCGACTTTAGGCCGCCGACAAGGTCCTCCTCCTCTCCTTACCTCATGGCTAGATCATAACAATGTTTAGGTCCAAAGATCGGGCTCAATTGAGCCCGAACCAGTTCCTGGTTTTCATGGTTTCGGTCCGAGAATTTTCTTGCTAAAACCGCCGGAATCCGCCCCTCTGGCGGTTGTGACGCCGCCAGTCGATAGCCACCACCTCGGTGGACGTGTTGGTGGCGGTGGCCGGCCAGGGAAGTGCCGGGATGGGCGGCAGCGGCGATTGGAAGTGGCTCCAGACTCAGGCTATCTCAGCCGTTGGCTGGCGGTAGACGATGAGCCCGGGCCACTGGATCCGCGCCAAGATTCGTGCGCTAGTTTTGATAAGAATCATTTAAATTTCATTTCTATATCATTTCTGTGACACTTTTTGCTAGGGATGGTTTTAATTTTTAAAAATAACTAGGCTCCTCTACTATAAAACTCACCAACATGAAGTTTGTAGCTCTAAGTGTCTACTTTAATTACAAATTGATTTGAACTAATTTGGACCTTTGGTTGGAGTAGGGCACCCATTTTGGTGGGACCTATACCTAGGGCTATCCTGAAATTAAAAAGGATACCCACTCTTAATCCCTTGTCCAAATGACCTGAATTTGGGAAGGGGGTCACCCTTAGCTATACCTAGGGTCTGCCCAAAAATGGGAATTTTTGGAGATACTTTGGCTATAGTTTTAGTTTTTATTTAATAACCCTTGGGTAATTTAATTAAGTTGTCTAATTACCTCCAAACCCTCTCAAATTTTGGTGAGTGGTCCCTGGCCTCATGATATGTCTCTGCATAAATTTTCACCTCATTTGGATGTGTTTTAGATAGGAAATGAGCTAACCCTAACTTTACCTTAATGAGGGGTTCTTAAGTAAAAAGTGCACCTTGAGGTTGAGTGGTTTAATCACCTCAACAGAGGTTGGCATTTTGACCACTGACTTGACATAACCTTAGACACCCTCATAGGGATTATGGGGTGGTTTAGGGCAGTTTTGCCCAAGGATCCAAACTCAAACCCTAAGGAGGGGCTCTTGAGTGTTGTGAAGGGCATGGGGTCACATGCCCTTGTGTGATCTTGCAACTTGGTAGAAATGATGCTAGGGTGGCCAAAGCCCTCTGATATGAATCTTAGAGGATTTAAAGATGGATAGACATCTCAAATCCCTAACCCTAGTTTAGGGCATATCCACCTTTTGTGTAGAATAAGCCACCAAAATTTACTAAAAAGGTGTGAAACTTAGGTAGCATGGATTTTAAGTTAGTTAGGACCTCTGTTGAATTTATTGGAATTTTATGAGTAATATTACAAGCACCCCCTTTGTTATACATGATGTGGACCTAAATGGTATTTTATTTATTATGATCACACCATTCGTTCTAGACTAATGAAATTTGGGCAGGAGATGTTTTAAGTCAAAATGATTATTACTGAATTTTGTTATAAATTTTAGTTGAATAACTTTATTACTTACTTCTCAAATTTGAAAAGGTGCAATTATGGTCAATAAATTATTTAGAGCTATTTACTTGTTGCAAAATTATGAAATTGGGTCTCTGCTAATTTTAGGTCAATAACCACTTGGAGAAATTAAGTCATGATGTTTAGATGATTATTTGCAGTATATGCTTTACAGATCCATAATTTGGGGGATTTGACATATAATTTATACATATGCTTATTTTCCTGCAAAAATTTGGGAGACACTGGATTATTTGTTGAATATTCATATTGAATTTATCATAAATTTTGTAGAGCATTTGCTTATTTGAAATGGGTACTTCATGTTCAAACTTGGATTTTTGGTTTACTAGAATAAATTAATAAATTATCAGATAAATTAGGAAAATTATGAATTTCTGGATTTAGGCTAAAATGTCATTATAGCCCTCCAACAATTATTATAAGGGTACTCTGTGATTATTTTGTGTACCTCCCATTATACACTCCATATAGCTTAGGTTGGTCTGCATTTAGTAAAATCGTAGAAATTGTGTTGGAATAAGAATTGGGGCACCCGAGTTGGGGTTAGATGTTTGCTGATTTGGATGAATGAAAAAGAGTTCATCGTTGGAAGTTGGGATGATTAAGGGGTTGGAATGGCTAGTGTTCGGTGGTGCACGGGATCGGCGAAAGATCGTCTTTCCCGTGGGGAGGAAGTGTCTAATGCACTAGGGTTAGATCCAGTAAATAACTTAAGGGTTGAGAAATCTGGTAGCAACCAATAATAATAAGTGTCTTGCGAAAGGGAGCTTTGGGCGTAATCCCATCGTAGTTCCTAGTGCCTTCGAGAGGCCTTCACATGGTATACCTTGTGCAGTCCTGGGCTAACGTAAATAGTAGGTAAAACTGAAATGCAAGAGTAAGTAGAAGTAATCTAGGGTTGCACTCACACTCCCCGGAGTTGTGGGAGTTATGTTAGGTCACTCGGGCATTAGGCCCGGTGGATTTGGAGATGGGCAAATTGGCCTGACGAGCTTTGGCTCGGTTGCAGTTGGTGACGGACGGGTTGGTCCGGGAAGCTTTGACTCGGTGGTTATACATCAATGTTGCATGTGCATAAATTATAGGTGGTGGGTCTTTGGTATTCGTGAGTCGATGCACCGACGCTAATACGTTGACTCGGCAAGTGTGGTTTAGCACTTGGCCAAGTAAAGCCCGGTGCGCCAGCCGACAAGCGTACGCAGGAGCTCCGCTTAGTGCACCAGCGTTGAGTCATACGATAGGTCTGACTGGTAGTGCAATTACAGGTTTAGAGGTGGGCGAGGCCCAACCCATCGCTTCTGTTTGCCACTACGGAGGTAACCTGGGAGGTTCGGCTCCAGAAAGGGGGAACTAAAGGTCTGTGTACACAGAGTCGAGTGGGTGTGTTGCACTTGCATGTTCACAGCATGGCATAATTATATTTCATAGCATAACCATTGCATTCAACCCTGACACCTATTGTATAAAGTGGTATGGGGTGCTTTATACAATAGGCCCTGCAAAAAGACCCCTTGGTTTATAGGTTCGTACGAGCGTGCTTATAAGTTAAGGTTTATTTCAAAAATCTTTATATGTATGCTTTATAGAAACCCGACACCCTATCGTATAAACAGGTATGAGACTCTTTATACGATAGGATCCCTGCAAAAGATCCCTCAGCTTATGTGTCCTCGCATAAGTTAAGGTTATTTTTCCTGCTTAATTTCTCATGCTTTTATTACTGCCTTATATACTATTGGACTGCTAGTTAGTTCCTCTGCCATCTGATCATTTGCAATTCTCCACCTTCATGTCCTCTCCTTTACTCCTCCCCGCTCGGTGCCTAGGCGCCATAGGGGAAGGGGCGGGGGATGATAGGACTTAGTCTTTTAGACTAACGGTTTTCGAACCACATCATTTTAGGGAACCGTGGAGCCCAGCATGGAGGAGCAGCCCCGGAGGTCGACGCGCTTGGAGATGGGGCAGTCTAGTACCGGTGTTCAGACGACAAGGACTGTGAGTCCTGGCCCCTACTAGTTACATTAGTTTTGCTTCCGCGATGAGAGATTTGTAGTGAGGACATTGATGTACTGGACATGAGCCCAAGATTTTGTATTTTTATTATATCTGTGGACACTCCCTTTGTGGAGATCATTTACTATTTTTGTGACTTCTGTGGACTTACTTTTGTTACTTTGCTACTGTTGAGATAGATTTGGCTAGCAGGATCGGCGTTTTGTAGTGATTACCTTCCCGGGAGTGGAGGTGTCACAGCAAAACGGCAGTTCTGGGCCGAAGACCCCGTGGTGTTAAAAAGGAAAAAAGGGGGTCTTGCAAGTGGTATCAGAGCGGACCTCGATCGAAAAGTAGCAGTACACAACCCCTGGGTCACCCCCGCACGAGTTTAGTTTGGGGACAAACTAAGCAGCAAAAGCAGTGATGTGCCCATATGGGGGTTCACATGTAAATTGTCCACCGTTAATTAGGTTTGAGTCGATTATTTACTATTGCCTTTGTCATGCAGCCACCAGCATAGCATACACCACAAGGCGGAGTCCAGCAGACTCCCGAGGTGGCACCACCTCATTTGGTTCCCTCTCTGTTCTTACAGTCAGAGATGGGGTAGACTCTGACAGCTATCCTGGAGGCGTTTAGGGCACAATAGGTTCTGGCTCCGCAGCCGAACCCGGGGGCCAACTGGCTGAGTATTTTCCGAGGACTTTCTCCCACATCCTACTTGGGGATAGAGTCGGTCGTTCGGACGGAGGAATGGCTGGACATTATGTATGAGATGCTGACTGGGATCCGGTGCCCGTGGGAGGAGAGAGTGTCCTTGGTCGTCTCTTGCCTGGAGTCCCATGCCAAGAGATGGTGGAAGACTTCGCTGGACACGACGTTTGCTGACAGAGAGGTTGCCGAGATAGCTTGGGGGGAGTTCAAGGCCGCACTGCTGGAGCATTTTGTTCCGCAGTCGGCCAGAGATGAGCTGGAGGATAGATTTCTACAGTTGAGACAGGGAAGCAAGACAGTGGTGGAGTATCATCGAGAGTTCAACCATCTGGCCCGATTTGTGGATTCTTACCAGTTGGATGAGGCAGGTTACACCAAGTGGTTCTATAAGGGCCCGCGAGAGGATCTAAGGGAGGCTCTATTGTTCGTGTCCGACGGACCTATTCCACGGATATTGGAGATGGCGAAAAGGATCGAGGCAGATTAGCATACCACCCGACGCCTGAAGCGGTCAGCTGAGGATCGGGGCCGGGCGGGCCCGAAATGATCAGCGGCGGGGCCGCGTCACAGATGGGAGAAGAGTAGAACACCAGCCTCGGTAGGAGGCGGGACAGGAGCAGAGGGAACTAGTAGTGGTGGCCCCTCAGCCACCCCAGATGCGAGAGGCACACAGACCCGGGGGAATGGCATATCCCCCGCCAGAATACTTCAATTGTCATCAGGTGGGGCATATCCGGAGGAACTACCCCATGAGGGGGGCACCACCACCAGCACCTCCGGCTGCCCCGCCAACTCAGTACTTTGGAGGCTGACGACGTGGCCGAGGTCATGGATACCATGACAGAGACCACATGAAGGAGAGGGAGCAGATATATGCATTGGATCTGACTCAATAACGGAACCCGGAGAAAGTGATCACAGGTATGCCAGTTTATTTTTAATCTTTTCTTTCCTAGATAATTAATGCTATGAATAGAGGACTGATATACTAGGGAAGAAAACCATAATTAGATTTCTAAGAATTTAAGTTAATCGCCCCGGCATAGTCTTCATCAGCAGCAAGCCCGCCTATACACTGTTCGATACGGGTGCTTCGCACTCGTTCGTGTCGGAAGACTTCCTGGAAGGGCTAGAAGGCGTGGAGCGGTTCACAGGCCTGATGATGAGGATACGGCTACCTGACGGATCAGAGTTATTCACCACCACTCGCTGCAACATGGTGGCAGAGATCGGCGGAAAGATATTTGAAGCACCGGCGACGATCATGAAGATGTCGTTCTTTGATTTGATCCTAGGAATGACATGGTGGCGCTGGAACCATGCTCAGATTGACTGCATGTCCAAGAGGATTACTGTAAGGCATGGGGATTCCTTCATCATCATCGAAGGTATTAGATCTACTCCCCCTCTCTTGCTGACATCCGTGCAGGCCGTCAAGGCCCACTTACAGGGGGAGGAAGTCTATGAAGTGTTGTATGTGATGGCCGAGGCTAAGGGTTCCATCTCGGATATTCCGGTGGTGCGAGATTTTGTCGACATATTTCCAGAGAAGCTGCCATGGCTACCCCCGCACTGGGAGTAGGATTTCCGGATACGGCTGGTGCAGGGGGATAAGCCAGCGTCTAGAGCCCTTTACCGCATAGCCCCGAAGGAGCTGACAGAGTTTCAGAGCCTGCTCTAGGAACTAGTGGAAGCCGGTTTTGTCCGGCCAAGCACTTCACCATGGGGAGCCCCAGTATTATTTGTCAAACAGAAGGATGGGACACTCAGATTGTGCATCGACTACCGGGCACTGAACCGACTGACAGTCCGGAATACCTATCCACTGCCAAGGATAGATGAGCTGTTTGAATAGCTGGACGGCGTGCATTTCTTTTCAAAGCTGGATTTGAGGTCAGGCTACTATCGACTACGGATCCAGGAGGAGGACATACTGAATACTGCCTTCAGTAGCAGATATGGGCTGTTCGAGTTTACTGTGATGCCCTTCGGGCTCATGAATGCACCGTCGGCCTTCATGAGCCTCTTGAATCGGGTGTTCGAGGAATATCTGGATGTGTTCGTCATTGTATTTATTGACGACATCTTCATCTACTCGAGGACAGAGGAGGAGCACACACGACATCTGATGCTGACCCTAGAAAGACTACGAGAGCACCAGCTCTACGCGAAGTTCAGCAAATGCTAGTTCTGGTTGAAGGATATGGCTTTCCTAGGCCATATCATCAGTGGTGTTGGGTTGGCAGTGGACCCGACCAAGATTCAGGCAGTTCGGGATTGGCCGTAGCTGAAGTCGGCCGTAGATGTGCGGAGTTTCGTAGGACTTGCCGGTTACTACCGGAAGTTCGTGGAGGGATTTTCTCGTATTGCCCTTCCCCTCAAGTCCCTGACAAGGAAAGAAGTGCCCTTTGTTTGGACCTCGCAGTGCGAGGTGTCCTTCCAGGAGTTAAAGAATCGACTCACCTCGGCTACTATACTAGCCCTTCCTTCGGGGAAGGAAGGATTCCAGGTCTACACTAACGCTTCCTACAAGGTCATGGGTGCTGTGTTGATGCATAATGGTCACGTGATAGCATACTCTTCTCAGCAGCTGAAGAAGCATGAGCTGAACTACCCAGTTCATGACTTAGAGATGGGAACGATCATATTTGCATTGAAAGTGGCGACACTATCTGTACGGTGTCCACTGCGACATTTACTCTGATCACAAGAACTTGAGGTATGTGGACACGCAGAAGGAGCTGAATATCAGGCAGAGGTGATAGGTGGAGTTTCTAGCAGATTACCAATACGAGATGCACTACCACCCGGGAAAGGCCAATGTGGTGGCAGATGCGCAGAGCCGGAAGGCCCCATACTCTAGAGCAGGAACGCATTTGATGGCCATGAAGTTGGTCCAGATGTTCGAAAAGATGCAGATATCCTTTGTGTATGAGGATCATCCTGAGATGTACCGAGAGTACCTAGCATCATTGATTGCCCCAGATGACATTCGAGACCGAGTCAGAGATGTGCAGAGGCAGGATACCCAGCTTGAGCCGATATTTCGGGCCTTAGAAGCAGGCACTGCTGGAGATTACTCACTGAGGGATGGGCTAGTGTGTTTCAGAGGACGGATTTACATACCAGCGGGAGGCCAGGTCCGAGAGGATATCAAGACGGAGGCTCATTGCAGTCGGTATTCAGTACATCCGGGTGTTACGAAGATGACTGCGGACCTGAAGAAGACCATGTACTCACCATGCATGCCAGTTTGTGAAGGCAGAGTGCAGGAACCCCGCAGTACTATTGCAGCCACTCCTAGTGCTGGAGTGGAAGTTTGACGATGTTGCGATGGACTTCATACATGGGCTTCCCCGATCGCGGACGGGAAACGATTCGATCTGGGTGATCGTCGACCGGCTGACAAAGGTAGCTAGATTTATTCCGATCAGGAAGGATGACTCAGTTGGTGTGCTGGTTTAGAAGTTCGTGGAACAGTTCATCCATTATCATGGCATACCCAGGTCGATTGTATCGGATTGGGATGGACTGTTCACGTCTAGGGAGTGGAGATCAGTGCAGACATACTTGGGCACCCGACTGACAATCAGTATAACATTTCATCCCCAGACTGATGGACAGACGGAATGCACCAATCAGACCTTGGAAGATCTCCTGCGACTTTGCATACTGGATCGCGGTGAGCCCTGGGAGAAGTTGTTGCCACTGATCGAGTTCTTATATAATAACAGCTACCAGTCCAGCATAAGGATGGCTCCTTATGAGGCCCTGTATGGATGGAGATGTGGGACTCCACTATCGTGGATACAGGACGAGGATCCGAAGGCTTTGGGTTCGAAGTTTGTTGAAGACACCGAGGCTCAGGTGAGATTGATACGGGATAGGATGCTAGAGGCACAGAGCCGACAGGCTAAGTATTATGACGCTCAGCATCGTCAGGTGGAGTTCCAGGTGGGGTACCAGGTGTTCTTGAAGATCCGACCAATGCATGGGGTTTCACGGGTGCGCGGTCGGAAGAAGAAGCTTAGCCTAAGATATGTGGGGCCTTAAAGGATCCGAGAGAGGATCGGTCCCTTGGCATATAGGCTGGAGCTGCCACCGTAGCTGGCAAGCCTGCACGACGTATTCCATGTATCCTCACTCAGGAGGGCTCTACTACGCCAGGAGCAGCAGATTACGGCCATGGATGGGCCAGTATCCTCTGATCGAACAGTTCACCTGGAACCGGTCCGGATTGACAACAAGGGAATATGAGTCTTGCGCCGCAAGAAGGTTCCATTGGTCAAGGTCTTATGGAGGAATCACGAGCGAGAGGATCACACCTGGGAGCCCCAATATGTTATGCAACAAAGGTACCCGGAGCTTTTCAGTCAGGTATTACTCACAATCTCTCAGGATGTTACAATTTTCCTTTCATATTTGAAACCTCGTAGGCCTAACTAGAATTTCGAGGATGAAATTTTTTTGTTATATATTGGGATTTGTAACATCCCTCAAACAACTAGACCCCTAGGAGTGGTTTTGTCATGAATAGGTCATGACAAAACCCTAGGAAGCCCAAGGAGGACAAGTAAAACTAGCGATGTAGATGAGACCACTATGGTATGCAAATAGTAGATTTATGAACCCTAGTTAAGGTGATCATGGGGCTTCAGCAAGACTTCAAGACCCCACCATGGCCTCACCAATCCATTGTAAAGTTCTTTTGAACCTTAAGGTCCATTGGAGTCGACTCAGGGTGGCAAAGTTGATCTAGGACCACTCTAGGACTAAATTGGGCAAGGTGCACCAATTAAGGGCAGTGTGCCCTAGTTAAGCCCAACTAACCCTACAAGGGTCTTCCTAGACCTAAAATGTGGTTAAGGGGTCACTAAGGACCCTTGGAGGGCAGTCAAGGTGGTTAGGTTGACCAAAGTCAACTCTAGCCCTAAATGGGTCAAACTGAACTATATTGGGTCAATTGACCATCCTCTAGCCAGGTGGACCCCATTTATACCTCTCAACCCTAAGGTGAGGCCCATGGGTCACCAAGGACCCATTGGGGTCAGCCCTAGTGGCTAATTTGACCCAAGTCAACTCTAATCTTAATTCAGGCAAAGTACCCTTCCTAAGGGAAGGTGACCTCCAAAGTACCAAATCAGCCCTACCCAACCCTACCTAGGCCTTAGGGGAGATCAATGGGTCACCAACGATCCATTGGGGGCCTCCCAAAGTTCAAAAATACAAAAGTCAACCGAAGCCTACTTTGGGTCAACCTAGCCCAAAAGGGGCTAGCCCAAGCCCAAGCCTCCTCATGTGGCTCCTTTAGGGAATAATGTGCATGGATGGGCTGCAAATAGCTCTCCAGATTGACCAAGTCAACTTGGTGACTAGGAGAGAGGATGAGCTCCATTCCATGTTAATGGAGGAGAGAGAAAGAAGGAGGAGGGGATGAAGGGGGCTCGGCCAAGGGGAGGCCAAAGGCCACCCTTAATGGTTGAATTCAACTCCCCTGAGGAAGGGGAGAAGTTTCCAGTCAATTCCCTGGCCACCAAGGCCTGTTTCAGCCCCCCTCCTCCATGTTCGAGCCTAGCCAATAATGGCTTTAATGGTCATTAATTATCTAGCCCCTCCCCTCCCGAACTGATGCTTTAAACACCATCAGTGGGTCGAGAGAATGCTTTCCCAATCCCTACCTGAAGAAATCGAGCCCCCCACTATGCAGTTGCAGAAACTGAGGGGCGCCGCTTTCAGGAATTGATTTCCGGCGATCTTCTCGACTTCAGGCCGCCGATAAGGTCCTCCTCCTCTCCTTACCTCATGGATAGATCATAGCAATGTTTAGGTCCAAGGTTCGGGCTCAATTGAGCCCGAACCAGTTCCTAGTTTTCATGGTTTTAGGCCGAGAATTTGCTTGCTAAAACCGCCGGAATTTGCCCCTCCGGCGGTTGTGACGCCGCTAGTTGATAGCCACCACCTCGGTGGAGGTGTTGGTGGCGGTCGTCGGCCGGGGAAGTGCCAGGATGGGCGACAGCGGCGATTGGAAGTGGCTCCAGGCTCAGACTATCTCAGCTATTAGCTGGAGGTAGACGATGAGCCCGGGCCACTGGATCCGCGCCAAGCTTCATGCGCTAGTTTTGATAAGAATCATTTAATTTTCATTTCTATATCATTTCTGTCACACTTTTTGCTAGGGATGGTGTTAATTTTTAAAAATACCTAGGCTCCTCTACTGTGCAAGTCACCAACATGATGTTTGTAGCTATAAGTGTCTACTTTAATTAAAAATTGATTTGAACCAATTTGGACATATGGTTGGACTAGGGCACCCATTTTGGTAGGACCTATACCTAGGGCTATCCTAAAATTAAAAAATGGTGCCCACTCTTCATCCCTTGTCCAAATGACCTGAAAGTTGGGCAGGGGGTCACACTTAGCTATACCTAGGGCCTGTCCAAAAATGGGAATTTTTGGAGATACTTTGGATATAGTTTTAGTTTTTATTTAATAGCCCTAGGGTAATTTAATTAAGTGGTCTAATTACCTCTAAACCCTACCAAAATTTGGTGAGTGGTCCCTGGCCTCATGATATGTCTCTGTATAACTTTTCACCTCATTTGGATGTGTTTTGGATAGGAAATGAGCTAACCCTAATTTTACCTTAATGAGGGGTTCTTAAGTAAAAAGTGCACCTTGAGGTTGAGTGGTTTAATCACCTCAACAGAGGTTTGGATTTTGACCATTGACTTGACATAACCTTAGACACCCTCATAGGGATTATGGGGTGGTTTAGGGCAGTTTTGCCCAAGGATCCAAACTCAAACCCTAAGGAGGAGCTCTTGAGTGTTGTGAAGGGCATGGGGTCACATGCTCTTGTGTGATCTTGCAACTTGGTAGAAATGATGCTAGGGTAGCCAAAGCCCTCTGATATGAATCTTAGAGGATTTAGAGATGGATAGACCTCTCAAATCCCTAACCCTAATTTAGGGCATATCCACCTTTTCTGTAGAATAAGCCACCAAAACTTACTAAAAAAGTGTGAAACTTAGGTAGCATGGATTTTAAGTTAGTTAGGACCTCTGGTGAATTTATTGGAATTTTATGAGTAATATTACAAGCACCCCCTTTGTTATACATGATGTGGCCCTAAATGGTATTTTATTTATTATGATCACACCATTCGTTCTAGACTCATGAAATTTGGGCAGGAGATATTTTAAGTCAAAATGATTATTCCTGAATTTTGTTATAAATTTTAGTTGAACAACTTTATTACTTCCTTCCCAAATTAAAAAAAGGTGCAATTATGGTCAATAAATTATTTAGAGCTATTTACTTATTGCAAAATTGTGAAATTGGGTCTCTGATAATTTTAGGTCAATAACCACTTGGAGAAATTAATTCATGATTTTTAGATGATTATTTGTAGTATATGCTTTACAAACCCATAATTTTGGGGATTTGACGTATAATTTATACAGATGCTTATTTTCCTGCAAAAAATTGGGAGACACTGGATTACTCGTTAAATAGTCATATTGAATTTATCATAAATTTTGTAGAGCATTTGCTTATTTGAAAAGGGTACTTCATGTTCAAACGTGGATTTTTAGTTTACTAGAATAAATAAATAAATTATCAAATAAATTAGGAAAATTATGAATTTCTGGATTTAGGCTAAAATGTCATTATAGCCCTCCAATAATTATTATAGGGGTACTGAGTGATTATTTTGTGTACCTCCCATTATACACTCCATGTAGCTTAGGTTGGTCTGCATTTAGTAAAACAGCAGAAATTGTGTTGGAATAAGAATTGGGGCACACGAGTTGGGGTTAGATGTTTGCTGATTTGGATGAATGAAAAAGTTCGTCGTTGGAAGTTGGTATGAGTAAGGGGTTGGAATGGCTAGTTTCCGGTGGTGCTCGGGATCGGCGAAAGATCGTCTTTCCCGTGGGGTGGAAGTGTCTAATACAGTAGGGTTAGATCTAGTAAATAACTTAAGGGTTGGGAAATCTGGTAGCAACCAATAATATTAAGTGCCTGCGAAAGTTAGTTTTGAGTGTAATCCCATCGTAGTTCCTAGTGCCTTCGAGAGCCCTTCACGGGGTATACCTTGGGCAGTCCTGAGCTAACCTAAATAGCAGGTAAAACTAAAATGCAAGAGTAAGTAGAAGTAATCTAGGGTTGCACTAACACTCCTCGGAGTTGTGGGAGTTAGGTTAGGTCACTCGGGCATTAGGCCCGGTGGATTTGGAGATGGACAAATTGGCCCGACGAGCTTTGGCTCGGTTGTAGTTGGTGACAGACGGGTTGGTCCGGGGAGTTTTGGCTCAGTGGTTATACATCAAGGTTGCATGTGCATAAAGTAAAGGTGGTGGGTCTTCAGTATTGGTGAGTCTATGCACCGACGCCAATACGTTGACTCAGCAAGTGTGGTTTAGCACTTGGCCAAGTAAAGCTCGGTGCGCCAGCCGACCAGATTACACAGGAGCTCCGCCTAGTGCACCAGCATTGAGGCGTACGATAGGTAGGACTGGTAGTGCAATTACCGGTTTAGAGGTGGGCAAGGCCCAACCCACCGCTTCTGTTTGCCACTACGAAGGTATCCTGGGAGGTTCGGCTCCAGAAAAGGGGAACTAAAGGTCTGTGTACACAGAGTCGAGTGGGTGTGTTGCACTTGCCTGTTCACAGCATGGCATAATTGTATTTCATAGCATAACCATTGCATTCTGAAAGATATTGTACATACTCACTTAGAGGGGGGGGGGGTGAATAGGTGACTTAAATCTTTTTAACGTTTTAGGCAGAATTCAGACTATATCACAGAGTTCTAGTTACTTTATCACAGCACACAAGCAGCAATCACAGAATTACACAAGCAACCAGTAGACACACAGATTTATAGTGGTTCACCAAGGTTTGGGTACATCCACTTTCCCCCTTCGCCTATCTAGTAGTGTACTAGATTCGGCCAAACTCCTCCACTATCTCAGATCCTCAGATCTTACACTCAGAACCTCAACCAGGTTCCTACAGCTCAGGCCCAAGGCCCTACAACTCAGCTTCTTCACAAAGCCTACACTCAGCTTCTTCACAAAGCCTACACTCAGCCCCCAAGGCCTATACTCAGCCACAACAGGCCTACACTCAGAGATACAAATCTCCTACACTCAGGCACACAGGCCCTACACTCAGCCTTTATAATTACAGGCTTACAAAACTCAGATCCCTAAGGATCCTACAAGATAATATGAATACAAAAATGTAAACTCTACAACTCAGAGAAAAGAGAGAAGAGTTGTGAGTTTCTTGATGAGTTCTTGGAAGAACTCAGCTGAAATCAACCTGACTTGGCTTTCTTCAAAGCTTATTGAATGTAGAACACAATAAGATTGATCTCCTCTGCAGTTGATCCTTGATCTCTGCTACTTATGATTCAGAACAAAATCTGAACCCTTCTTCTCAGCCTGGTTCCAACGTCTGTCTTCTTGGATGGAGCTCTCTCTCTCCAACTACTTAGATCTTCACTTGATTCTTCAAAGAATAGCTAGATCTTCTTCTTTTTCAATTACTTGAACAACTATTAATCCTCTGTTTCTGTAGACAGTATAAGTCTATTTATAGGCCTTCTTTATAGTAACCGGCTAGTCCAGTTCATAACTGATTTCTGACAACTCTGACAGGTGCAGTAGACCCGCTGGAATGACAGCTGTCAAGTCATCCAGTCAGTTCTTGAAAATTCTGTAACTGTCTGAAGGTGTCGAGAATGTCTGTCTTTAAGTGTCGACACTTATAGACTAAGTGTCGACACAAGTTGACTAAGTGTCGACACTAGCCTACAAGGTGTCGACACAACTCCTTGTGTTGTAGAATGCACTTCTCGACACAGCTTCTTCTTCATGTGTCGACACTGGTATTGAGTGTCGACACAACACTTTGTTCTTCAACACTTTGTTGAATTCTTGTAAGTGTCGACACAACACCTTTGTGTCGACACATCTTCATGTGTTGAACTTGTTCAGTGTCGACACATCTTCTTGGTGTCGACACATGCCTTCTGTGTTGATACTTGCTGAGTGTCGACACTGCTCCATGTGTCGACACATTCTTCTTCTGTTGAGACTCTGGCTGTGTGTCGACACATCACATTAGTGTCGACACTTGTACTTATAATATTTTGTTGAACTTTGCTAAGTGTCGACACAGCTCCTTGTGTCGACACTTTCTTCAAGTGTTGAGTCTTCAGCTGAGTGTCGACACATTCTTTCTTGTGTCGAAACTTTCTTCAAGTGCTGAGTCTTCTGCTGTGTGTCGACACATTGTTCTGGGTGTCGACACTTATACTTAGACTCTGCTGACTTTTGCTGAGTGTCGACACAGCCTCCAAGTGTCGACACTTTCTGATGTAGACATAGTTTCACTGGGTGTCGACACAATTGCTAAGTGTCGACACATCTTCACTGGGCTTTTCTTCATCGAGTGTCGACACAGCTCCTTGTGTCGACAATTTCTGTCTGGTATCGACTCTGCATCTCTGGTGTCGACACAAGTACTCCAAGTGTCGACACTGCTTTCCAGGGTGTCGACACAAGTCTTCTTAAGTGTCGACACTTTCCCTCTGGGTGTCGACACATGGACTTAGAAACTTTTTCATCTTTCCTGCAAATACTTAACCTGCACAAGTAAACTCAAAACACATCAAATACATTTTGATGTATATCATTGAGTAGGGCGAGGCTTCTTCAAATCAGGTACATTAGAACCAATGTACCCAACAATCTCCCCGTATTTGGAGAAGTCATAACCCTTAGTCAATGATATACACCATACAGAATAAAATCATAGTATGATGTAAAGCAGGATTATGTAATCAGGAAAAAAACATAACATGTATTAAATAAACATGTATACACAGATATCATCACAGAACAATTATGAAATAGATTTAGCATATAACACATTGTTCTAATATCTTGTCATATTCATTTTCAAAAGTTTACAAAGTGTTTAACAATCAAAATATTACAACTGTAAACTTAAGAAAAATCAATTCTAATTCTGATCAGCCTCCTTAATCACAATTCCTTTTCCAGATTGTACTTTGGTTTGAACAGGGGCTTCAGTAACTTCAGTATCAGCAGGCTTCTTGCCTTTCAGATCCTTTTTCTTTTGCTCTTCAGCTTTAATCTTTTGCCTTTCAAAGTAGTGATAAGGCTTGGGAAAGTACTTTCTAGGCTCCTGGGCAGTATGAGGTAGCTTTCCCATCTTGCCCTTTCTCCTGTATTGCACTATGGCTTCTTGCCTTGTCTTATGCTTTCTCCATTCCAATTCAAAAAACCACTTGTTTCTATCTTGTATATTATATTTTGCAGCTTTTCAGGCAGTTAAGATAATGTTCCTTGAAGTGGGGCTCCACTGCTCAAAATCTGGTCTTTGTTCAGCTTGCTCTCTGAACCTCTTTTTAGACAATCTAGCTTCTTGTTCTTTCTGCATAGCTTCATGTTCTCTCTGCAAAGCTTCTTGCATAGCCTCAGATACTGGCTGAACAACTTTCTCTATGATGACATTGTCCTTTCCCCCAGGTGGGCTATACATTGATTGTATATCAGCTTGAACCATATCAAAATCTGGAGGAGGGTAGATGACTTGAGCCACTTCAGGTTGCTCCCCTCCTAGATATGCAGGATTTATTCCAGATTCTGCTACATTGTCATCATCACATAAAGGAGGATATCCAAGAGTAGCTCTGATAGAATTAGAAATCCACTTAGCATGATCAGAGCTGGCTTTGACTAACACCCTCTCCCCCTTTATGACTTCTCTTTCTATGTGATCTCTGACATCATCTTTCTGAAATCTCACTTGGTTATCCAAATAGTTGACTCCATCTTTAAAGAAAGGTTTCAACCTTTGGAGTTTGTCAGTTATCAACTTCTGAGAGTCTTGAATTGCAGTTGTAACAGCAGTTAAGTTCTCTTGCAATGCTTTATCAAAATCTGCCTTAGCAGTAACAGTAGAAGTTGTCAGTCCAGCAGCTATGTTCTTCATCTCTGTGACAATTGAATTATGTGAAGCAGTTAAGTTATCATTCATTCTGATCTGGTTCTCAAGAACATATCCTTGCTTCAGTGCAATGTCATCTACTTGAGCTTTGATCTTTTCTTGATGAGTTGCTAAATAGACTACTGCATTCCCTCCTTTGTGGAAGCAGTCAGTCATCTCCTTCTTATTAAGATTCATTTCAAATCTTATAGACTTAATATCCTGGGCCAGATCAAACTATAAAGACTTGTGCCCCTCATCCACATAGGTTTCAATGGCTTTCCTGTGCTCATCAAGCTTAATTTGCATAGCAACCATAAGAGCACTGTAATCTACAGTTGGTGCTGGCTGTAGTGCAGGCTGTGGTGCTATAGTTTGCAATACCTTCTTATAAGTTTGGCTCCTTCTTTTGAAGACTTGAAACTTCTTTTTCTTAGCTCTTGCTGCCTCCTCATCTTCAGAAGCTGAGGTGCTTGCTATGTCTACTCTCTCCTTAGGTAGCTCTTCAACAGCTTTTTGCTTCTCTAGCTCTTGCCTTGCTGTTTCTTCTAGAATTTGCACTTGCTCCCCCTCAACTGGAGCATTCTCCCCCTCAGCAGCAGTACTTTCCTTCTCAAGGTCTTCTTGATCCAGATTGAGGAAGAGATCTTCCATAGTAAATTCTTGTGGAGAATGGGCAGGAGAAATTCTTGGCTCATCTACTACTGGATCAGATTCTACTTGAAGTGTAACAGATGTGTCCTTCAAGACAACATCTGGGGGTTGGCTATCAATCTGAGTTTGCTGATTAACATTATTTAAGGAATCAGACAAAACATTATCCTCTATAAGGAAATCTAAAGCATTAAGCTCAGTGATTACCTCAAGGATGATGTGGGTTGCTTGCTCACTTTCTAGTGTAGTTGGCTCTTCCACCACTAGAGGCTCCCCCTGGATTTGATCGTGGTGTATGGGGCTAGCTGGTGGTAGTTCCCCCTGCCTTTCTGTAGCATCTTGTTGAGCTGGAGACTTCTCAGCATTTTCTTCTACATCCTCTTCTGGAGTAAAGACAACTTGCTCTTCACTACCAGAGCTGCTAGATGAAACCTGAGCCACTGGGGCAGTTTTCTTCTTCTTCTTTTGGGGTGTTACTTTATCAGGAGTTATTTTCTCAGGGGTTGGCATCTCCTTAGACAAAACCCTGTCCCATCTAGAGAATATCCTCAAGTCCATCTTCCTCATATGGTTGATCTTAGTGCCAGCAGCTTGACTCATAACTTCTGGTATACTACCAGCCAAGTATAGACTTAAGATCCTACCCAAATTGGGCTTCTTCATACTCTCCTTGATCTTTTCAAAGACTACTACAGACCAATCAGTTTTTAGGCTGAAGATTATCCTGGTCGTGAGATTGAACATATGGGCAGATACCCTGTCATGCCCTCCAGGCTTACTTAAGATCACTTTTCCAACAATTTCAGATAGAAATTTTCCCTGGCTGTTCATGTCTTTCCTATTAAACACAGATCCAATTTTCATCTTTGAATCCAGGCCACACCATGTTAATGTATCTCTGTTTTAGAAGCAGTAACTTCTTCTTCTTCCTTAGTTCTTGGTAACTGTAGTACTTTCCTCAAACTTTTTGGTGAGACCTTCACCTTTTCACCATGAACCCTAGACTTGATCTTGAATCCAGTGTCGTCTAGGTTTGCTCCATTGAGAAATTCTAAAACTTCTTTCTTCCAAATCTTTGTGGGCTCTGAAACAAGAAATTCTAACCCTGAGTTTGCGACTAGGGTTACCACATCTTTGATCTCTTGTTCTGCATCGTCAAACGCATTCCGCACCAATTCATAGCCTTCATTCACGTTCTCCTCGAGCTTTGGCGCCATTAGGGTTTAAAGAATTTGAATCAAGAGAAGAGAGGTGTCGACACACAAGTTTGGTCTCGAAACTTCAGTGAGCGTGTCGACAGACAATGGAGAAATCCTATTTATACCTTTCTAGGTTTGAAGATGAAAGGGCGGGTCAGCTAACTTAAATTGTGTCGACACTGTTGAAAAGTGTCGACACAGACTTATAATGTCTCGACACCTATGTGTCGACACAAGTTTAGTCAACAGATTATATGTGTCGACACTTGTTTATGTGTCGACACCACTTAACTCGACATTTAGTCGAGACACTACTTAGATAATTCTGAGTAAATACTAAGTGTCGACACCACCTTGGATGTGTCGACACCTACTTGTCATGTGTCGACACTAATTTTCTGAAGTGTCGACACCAACTTCCTAGATGTGTCGACACCTTTTCCCTGAAGTGTCGACACCACTTTTCTGCCTCGACACAGACAACTCTGTGTGTCGACACTATTTTACTTAGTCATTTCTATAAACTTATTCTAAGTTTATCATACCTAGTTCAATTTTAAACCTATTGAACTTTGTTTCTTCTAGGGGCTTAGTATACATATCAGCTAGTTGATTATCTGTTCTAACATATTCCAGTAAAATATCTTCTTTTTCTACATGTTCACTAAGAAAATGATATTTTATTTCAATATGTTTAGTTCTACTATGGGAAACAGGATTATTTGCAATTGATATAGCACTTGTAGAATCACAAAAGAGTGGAGTTCTACTTACCTGAATTCCATAATCCTCAAGCTGATATTGTATCCATAGAAGTTGAGCACAACAACTTCCTGCAGCCACATATTCTGACTCTGCAGTGGAGATAGCCACACTTGTTTGCTTCTTGCTACACCATGAAATCAGTCTTCCACCTAGGAATTGACAGGTTCCAGTTGTGCTTTTTCTGTCTTCTTTGCATCCTGCAAAGTCTGCATCCGAATAAACTGTTAGTTCAAAATCCCCATTCCTAGGGTACCAGAGGCCTAGATAAGAAGTGCCCTTTAGATATCTCAGTATCCTTTTGACTGCTGTCAAATGAGACTCTTTAGGGCATGCTTGATACCTTGCACAGACACATGTAGCATACATGATATCTAGTCTACTTGCAGTCAAATATAATAGGGAGCCAACTATCCCTCTATACAAAGACTCATCTACAGGTTTCCCTGCATCATCCTTGCTAAGAGACATACTTGACCCCATAGGAGTCTTCATGGTACTGGATGAATCCATACAATACTTCCTTATGAGTTCTAAGGTGAACTTAGACTAGCATATGGATAATCCATTCTCAGTCTGTCTAACTTGGAGACCCAAGAAGAACTTAAGTTCCCTCATACTACTCATCTCAAATTGTCCTTGCATTAGTTTTGCAAACCTTTTGCAAATACTACTTTCAGTAGACCCAAATATTATGTCATCTACATATATTTGGACTAGTATTACTTTGCCTCTGGATTCCCTAAGGAATAGAGTCTTGTCTATTTTCCCCCTTGTGAACTTATTCTCAATGAGGAAACTAGACAGGGTTTCATACCAAGCCCTAGGGGCTTGCTTTAACCCATACAATGCTTTCCTAAGTCTATAGACATGATTAGGTTGAGTTGAATCAACCAAACCTGATGGCTGTTCCACATAGACTTCCTCTTTTAGATTACCATTCAGAAAGGCTGACTTTACATCCATTTGGTAAACTTTAAATCCTTGAAAGGTTGCATAGGCCAGGAACATCCTTATGGCTTCCAGTCTGGCTACTGGAGCAAAGGTTTGATCAAAGTCAATACCTTCTTCCTGCCTATACCCTTTGGCAACCAATCTTGCTTTGTTCTTAATGATGACTCCATGTTCATCCATTTTGTTCCTAAAGATCCACTTGGTCCCAATTATGTTGTGGTCTTTTGGTTTAGGAACAAGCTCCCAGACCTTGCATCTCTTCAACTGATTCAGCTCTTCTTGCATTGCCTCAATCTAATGAGGTCTAGGATGGCTTCTTCAAACTTCTTTGGTTCAACTTGGGATAGAAAACTGGAGAAGAGCACTGCATTCAGATTTCTGCTCCTTGTTTGTACCCCTTGTCTTG
Source organism: Platanthera guangdongensis (assembly GCA_039583875.1). Lineage (NCBI taxonomy): Eukaryota > Viridiplantae > Streptophyta > Magnoliopsida > Asparagales > Orchidaceae > Platanthera > Platanthera guangdongensis. The sequence goes on from CM077150.1 coordinate 214,675,598, forward strand.
GATCACCAATGATTTGTTCTGCTGGATGATCTCTTAGATGCCTATTGGCTGGAGGCATCCTGGCTTCAGGTTGAACTTCTTCAACTTCTTCATCTTGCTGTACTCCTTGGACTTCTTCTTCAGTAGGTACATATAGTACTCCCCCTGGACAGCAGCCACTATCGTCTACTTGCTGTCTTGCAGTAGGTTCTTCTTCAATAGTTAGCTTGTCCAACTTCTTAGTTATACCTGTGGAGCTGCATATACTACTAGACAACTCATTGTTAATAAGTCTAGTTTCATCAAATACTACATGTACAGACTTTTCTACAACTTAAGTAGACAAGTTATAAACTCTATAAGCCTTACTGTTGTTGCTGTACCCAACCAAAATTCCCTCTTGGGACTTGGCAGCAAACTTAGTCAAGTAAGACTTTCCATTGTTAAGTATAAAACACTTACAACCAAAGATCCTGAAGTAGGATAGGTTTGGTTTTCTGCCTTTCACAATCTCATAGGGGGTCTTGTTGTGGCTTTTAGTAATGGTAGCCCTATTAATAACATGGCATGCAGTATTAACTGCTTCAGCCCAGAAGTATTCTTGTAGTGATGTATCACTTAATAGGTCCTACCAGCCTCAATCAAGGTTCTATTCTTCCTCTCAGCAATGCCATTTTGCTGAGGTGTTCTTGGTGAAGAAAACTCTTGAAATATCCCAAATTCTTCACATAGTTTTGCCATACTATCAGACTGAAATTCAGTACCATGGTCACTTCTTATTTTGACCACTGTACTGTCTAGTTCATTCTGAATTTGTTTGACAAAGCTATAGAAGACACTAGGTGTTTCAGATTTCTGTCTAAGAAAGAACACCCAGGAAAACCTTGAGTAGTCATCTACAACTACAAAGGTATAGACCTTCCTACCTAGGCTGTGAACTGGCATAGGACCAAAGAGATCCATATGCAAGAGGTATAAACACCTCACAACATCTTTGTATTCAATGCTACTAAAGATGGATCTAGTCTGCTTGCCCTTTTGACAAGCTGAACATATTCCATCTTTAATACACTTAACTTGAGGACCATTCCTCACTAACTCTTTACTAAAGAGTTGGCCTATTATCTTGTAGTTGAGATGGGCTAGCCTCTTGTGCCATTTGACACAATGAGAGACTTTCTCATCAGCTACAAGACACACTGGAGAACCATTGTTCTCAACCATAATGTCTAGACAGTAGACATTTCTTTTTCTATAACCTGTCAAAATGATCTCTTGATCATTTGACCTCCTGATATGACAACCATCTTTCACAAATGAGATGTCATACCCTATATCACTCAATTGACTTATACTAATAAGGTTATATTTCAAACCTTTGACATAAGCCACTTGAGTAATAGTTATATGGGTGCTAGAAATGTTACCAAAACCCTTGATGATCCCTTTTTTAGAACCACCAAAGGTGACCTTTGGACCATCCTTGATGGGTGTGTAGTCCTTTAGCAATCCCCTTGTTCCAGTCATGTGTTTGGAACATCCACTGTCCAAGTACCATATTGGGGCATGGCCACTTGGACTTACCTGCAAAACAGATTAGTGAACCTTAGAACCCAAAGAATTCTTGGGTCCTTGGTACTGGTTAGTTTGCTTCCTAACAAAGCTACCTGTAGGTTTTCCAACAGTCAGTTTGCTACTCACTTTGGCACTAGCATTGTGCCAACAGTCCATGGCAAAGTGGCCTACCTTGCCACAGCACCAACACTCAAACTTATTGTACCTTTGCTTAGGTACAGTCTTAGCTGTTTTATCCATAGCTGCCTTGTTGAGAGCTGGGGCTTTGCCCTTGGACTTGGACTGAACAGTCCTTGCAGGTTTAGTAAATCCCAGTCCAGCTTTACCTTTGTGATGAACAAATTCATCAATTAAGGGTAGAACTGACTTTGGTTTAGAAAACCTAGCAACTAAATCTCTCTCCTTCTGAAGACTAATCTCCAGACTTTTGATTTGATCATTCTTATATGTTATAGTCCCCATCTGAATCACAGTTATGTGCTTCAGTCTGGCTATCTCATTAAGTTTTTGATCAAACAACTGCTCATAATCAGTTGCAGCCATTTTGAGACTTGCAATCTCCTTAGCTTGACTCTTGGCCAAGGATTTGCATTTCTTAAATGCTTGCAACAGAACTTTATATTCATCTATCAATTGATGAATATCCTCTTCAGACTCAGATGCACTCTCATCACTTGATGATGATGAATCTGATTCTGAACTAGCACAAGAAATTGAACTGAAAGAACAATTTTGTACCTTACTAGGTCCAGGCTGCTCCTGGATTTTGTCACTTTCTGTCAATGCCATCAGTCCTTGGCACTGACTGTCCTCTTGTTCATATATAGAGTTCATGATCTGGATGAACTCTTCTTCTTATTCCTCAGCAAACAGTCCTATATATGCTTCAGCATCTGACTCAGTTTCTGATGAAAAAATGTTTGACAGGCTCTTATCCTTTTTGGCAACAAAAGATCTTTCCTTCTTGCCCTTGAATTGAGTCTTCTTCTTATCATTTGACTCCTTCCTTTTCTTTGTACAGTCTGCAATAACATGTCCTTGTCTATTACAGCAATAGCATACAATTTTTGATATAGTTGATTTGCTAGACTTGGTCTTTTTCCTGTCTTTCTTTGAAGACTTTTTATTCTGATAATAGTCTTCTTTACCCTGTGAAGTAGATGGCTTTGTCCTCCACTGTTTCTTCTTTAAGAACTTCTGAAAATGTCTTGTGAAGGCAGCAAAGTCCTCATCACTTTCACTGCTTTCAGACTTTCTACTTGCTGACTCATCTGACTCAGTTTCAGCTACTTTTGGTGGTGGAGTTGGTGACTTACTTCTGTACTTTCTGGGGGCTTCTGTTTTAAATGCCACTGTCCTTTCTTTATGTTCACTTCTTGTAGATTTCTCCTCTTCTTTCCTCACCATCAACTGCATTTCATAGGACAGCAGTTTTCCAAACAGTGTTGGTGGAGGAATTTCTGCTAACTTTGTCATTTCCCTTATGGCACAGATCTTGGTGTCCCAATCTTTTGTTAGGGACCTTAGAAACTTATCGTTGAGCTCATAATTACTGAACTCTCTGCCATAGGACATTAGCTCATTCACAATCCTATAGAACTTCTTATAGCATTCAGTTATGCTATCAGTCCTACCTTGCCTGAAACTTTCATATTCTTGGTTTAGCAAAGACTTTCTGTCTTGCCTCACTTCTTCAGAACCCTCCATGTACACAATAAGAGTATCCCACATTTCCTTGGATGTCTTGCAGTGTATCAAATTCTGAAAAGTAGCATCATCTATAGCACTCACAATGATATTTTGAGCCCTCTTGTCCATTGTGGCTAGAACTATCTCATCCTTTGTCATTTCAGAGAAATCCTTAGGTGTTCTCTGATTTGCATCTAAGACTGAAACCTTCATGGGCACATATGGCCCTTCTTTCACTGTGATATATATCCTAGGGTCTGAGGCTTCCATAAATAGTCTCACCCTTTCCTTCCAAATGCCAAATATTTCTTTTCTACATATAGGTAGCTTCATGGATCCAAATTCCTTATGATTCTCAGTGGAACCCATGGTTCTTGATTTTCTTGATTCTGTAATGTACTTAGACTGAATCTGCCAACAGGATCTACTCAGACAGTTATGTCCCTTTTTGAGTAACCTCCCTTTGATACCACTTGAAAGATATTGTACCTACTCACCTAGAGGGGGGGGGGTGAATAGGTGACTTAAATCTTTTTAACTTTTTAGGCAGAATTCAGATTATATCACAGAGTTCTAGTTACTTTATCACAGCACACAAGCAGCAATCACAGAATTACATAAGTAACCAGTAGACACACAGATTTATAGTGGTTCCCCAAGGTTTGGGTACATCCACTTTCCCCCTTCGCCTATCTAGTAGTGTACTGGATTCGGCCAAACTCCTCCACTATCTCAGATCCTCAGATCTTACACTCAGAACCTCAACCAGGTTCCTACAACTCAGGCCCAAGGCCCTACAACTCATCTTCTTCACAAAGCCTACACTCAGCCACCATGGCCTACACTCAGCCACAACAGACCTACACTCAGAGATACAAATATCCTACACTCAGGCACACAGGCCCTACACTCAGCCTTTATAATTACAGGCTTACAAAACTCAGATCCCTAAGGATCCTACAAGATAATATGAATACAAAAATGTAAACTCTACAACTCAGAGAAAAGAGAGAAGAGTTGTGAGTTTCTTGATGAGTTCTTGGAAGAACTCAGCTGAAATCAACCTGACTTGGCTTTCTTCAAAGCTTCTTGAATGTAAAACACAATAAGATTGATCTCCTCTGCAGTTGATCCTTGATCTCTGCTACTTATGATTCAGAACAAAATCTGAACCCTTCTTCTCAGCCTGGTTCCAACGGCTGTCTTCTTGGATGGAGCTCTCTCTCTCCAACTACTTAGATCTTCACTTGATTCTTCAAAGAATAGCTAGATCTTCTTCTTTTTCAATTACTTGAACAACTATTAATCCTCTGTTTCTGTAGACAGTATAAGCCTATTTATAGGCCTTCTTCATGGTAACCAACTGGTCCGGTTCATAACTGATTTCTGACAACTCTGACAGGTGCAGTAGACCGGCTGGAATGGTAGCTGTCAAGTCATCCAGTCAGTTCTTGAAAATTCTGTAACTGTCTGAAGGTGTCGAGACTGTCTGTCTTTAAGTGTCGACACTTATAGACTAAGTGTCGACACAAGTTGACTAAGTGTCGACACTAGCCTACAAGGTGTCGACACAACTCCTTGTGTTGTAGAATGCACTTCTCGACACAGCTTCTTCTTCATGTGTCGACACTGATATTGAGTGTCGACATAACACTTTGTTCTTCAGCACTTTGTTGAATTCTTGTAAGTGTCGACACAACACCTTTGTGTCGACACATCTTCATGTGTTGAACTTGTTCAGTGTCGACACATCTTCTTGGTGTCGACACATGCCTTCTGTGTTGATACTTGCTGAGTGTCGACACATGTGTGACACATTTTCCATGTGTCGACACATTCTTCTTCTGTTGAGACTCTGGCTGTGTGTCGACACATCATCTTAGTGTCGACACTTGTACTTAGAATATTTTGTTGAACTTTGCTAAGTGTCGACACAGCTCCTTGTGTTGACACTTTCTTCAAGTGTTGAGTCTTCAGCTGAGTGTCGACACATTCTTTCTTGTGTCGACACTTTCTTCAAGTGCTGAGTCTTCTGCTGTGTGCCGACACATTGTTCTAGGTGTCGACACTTATACTTAGACTCTGCTGACTTTTGCTGAGTGTCGACACAGCCTCCAAGTGTCGACACTTTCTGATGTAGACACAGTTTCACTGGGTGTCGACACAATTGCTAAGTGTCGACACAGCTTCGCTGGGCTTTTCTTCATTGAGTGTCGACACAGCTCCTTGTGTCGACACTTTCTGTCTGGTGTCGACTCTGCATCTCTGGTGTCTACACAAGTACTCCAAGTGTCGACACTGCTTGCCTGGGTGTCGACACAAGTCTTCTTAAGTGTCGACACTTTCCCTCTGGGTGTCGACACATGGACTTAGAAACTTTTTCATCTTTCCTGCAAATACTTAACCTGCACAAGTAAACTCAAAACACATCAAATACATTTTGATGTATATCATTGAGTAGGGTGAGGCTTCTTCAAATCAGGTACATTAGAACCAATGTACCTAACACATTCAACCCTGACACCTATTGTATAAAGTGGTATGGGACGCTTTATATAATAGGCCCTACAAAATGACCCCTTAGTTTATAGGTTCGTGCGAGCGTGCTTATAAGTTAAGGTTTATTTCAGAAATCTTTATATGTATGCTTTATAGAAAACCGACACCCTATCATATAAATAGGTATGAGACTCTTTATACGATAGGAGCCCTGCAAAAGATCCCATGGCTTATGTGTCTTAGCATAAGTTAAGGTTATTTTTCCTGCTTAATTTCTCATGATTTTATTACTGCCTTATATACTATTGGACTTCTAGTTAGTTCCGCCGCCATCTGATCATTTGTCATTCTGCACCATCATGTCCTCTCCTTTCCTCCTCCCCACTCGGTGCCTAGGTGCCATGGGGGAAGGGGCGGGGGATGATAAGACTTAGTCTTTCAGCATAACGGTTTTCGAACCACATCATTTTAGGGAACCGTGGAGCCCAGCATGGAGGAGCAGCCCCGGAGGTCGACGCGCTTGGAGATGGGCAGTTCAGTACTGGTGTTCAGACGGAAGGGACTGTGAGTCCTGGCCCCTACTAGTTACATTAGTTTTGCTTCCGCGATGAGAGATTTGTAGTGAGGACATTGATGTACTGGGCATGAGCCCAAGATTTTGAATTTTTATTATATCTGTGGACACTCCCTTCATGGAGATCATTTACTATTTTTGTGACTTCTGTGGACTTACTTTTTTTACTTTACTACTGTTGAGATCGATTTGGCCGGCAGGATCGACGTTTTGTAGTCATGACCTTCCCCGGAGTGGAGGTGTCACCGCAAAACGGCGGTTCTGGGCCTAAGACCCCGTGGTGTTAAAAAGGAAAAAGGGGCGGGGGGGGGGGGGGGGGGGTCTTACAATTCTTTTCTTTTATTTCTTGATATGGTTGTGATAGTTAGGATTGCTATGTTTGTGCTTTAATTTAATTCCTGCAGCACTAGGACTAGATTAAAGTAGTTGAAAATTTTATAAAAACACTAAATACTCTATTCACCCCTTCTAGAGTATTCCAGATCTAACCACTCACTTTCAGAGTTCTTCATCATCTGTGTCAAGCCTTCAAGAGACAACAAGTCAAATATCAGTATGAAAGTTTTACTGAACAACAACATCAACTTTGAAGGCCTACACCCTGAAGCAAAGCTTCCATCTCCTGATCATATACACAACTCAGGGGGAGCTTTAACATCATCAACAATCTACTAGTATTCTCAGAGATTTGAGACAAAGAAGAAAAAATCATTTTCATTTTTCTTTCACCGTATAGAGGGTTTTTAACTCCCTTCAAAAGTTAACCTTTTTGGTTCACAAGTCACTTGATCAAAAGACTTGAGAATGATTTTTGGGCACCTGATCTAAAGCTCAAAGTGTTTTTAGATCTCCCTTAAAAAAATAGATCTTCTGGTGACAGGGCACATGAGCAAAAACTTATGGCGGCAGGGCACCTGAGCAAAAACCAGTAGTGGATTCCTACCATGGTGGTACAAGGGTGGATGTACCCAGGGTTTTTGGAGAACCACTATAAATTTTGCGTGTCGTCTGTATTGCCTTTACTTGTTTTATTTGTGTGATGCGACTGTTTTCTTTTCTTATATATTTATTTATAACCTACTTTAACTCCGCTGTAAAATCAAATTAAAATTTTAAAATACACTATTCACCCCCCCACCCCTCTAATGTAAATGAGATATATCCCTCACTTTTAATTGGTATCAGAGGGATATGTTACTTGATTGTACAGGCTAACACCTGAACCATAAGATCTGATAGATTTTCTCTTTACCTAGAAGTTTTTTGTTGGAACCCTACTTGTGATTTGGGCTAGGTTCACTATTAGGACTATTTAGATGACCCAACTTGTATATTCTAGGGTCATTAGATGTTTCCAGGGTCATGGTCAGTCACATGATGTTAGTTTGTTGGAACCTACCTTTAGAAGTCTTTAGAGATAAAAGACTTTAGAGACAAAGCGGTTAAAAGTTTGCAGAAAAAGTCATTCGATGAAACCTGAAGTAAGTTCGATGATCGTCGATCTCAGATCGATGAACTCAGAGTTCCTTCTCTGAGTTGAGCTCGATGAAAGTCAAGCTGAGTTCGACGAACTGCTTTCTCTACTTTGAAGTTCAACTCGACGAAGGACTTACTCAATTCGACGAACTTGGAGCTCAGATTGAAGAAGTAAATTATTCAGTTCAATGATATGGGAGCTCAGCTCGACGAAAGAGAGTTATCAGCTCGACAAACTTTGAGCTCAGGTTGACAAAAATTTGCTGAGTTCGACTAACTCCTTCCAGGTTTTGTTGGACTACTTATCTGCAATTTTTCAGCTCAGCTAATGTCAGATTGATTTCAAATTGATTCAAATAAGTAATACTCCGATAATTAATGCACAATATTCCCAATGAATATAGTCGTTACCAGGCAGCATTAATTATGGATTTCACAGAGTTATTATCATACCAAATTATTGAAACAGTTATGGAAATGCATTCAAGACAAATTTAAGCCGTTCCAACTCCCAGAGATTATGTAGACAATTTTAAGGAAATATTTTAAAATTCAAAGTTTTGAAATATGCTAGGATATATATATACTCCTTCAAAAAATTGTAGGGGCAACAAAAACAAAAAAAAAGAAAAAGGAAGCTCTTCATCATCTACCTGATGCCTTCAAGAGACAAAAAACAAATATCAGTCTAAAATTTTTACTGAACAGCAACATCAACTTTGAAGGCCTACACCCTGAAGCAAATCTTCCATCTCCTGATCATCTGCACAACTCAGGGGGAGGTTTGACATCATCAACAATCCACTAGTCTTCTCAAAGATTTGAGACAGTGAAGACAAAATCATTTTCATCTTTCTTTCACTGTGTGTAGTGTTTTAACTCCTTCAAAAGTTAACCTTTTGATTCACAAGTCACCTGATCAAAAGACTTGGGATTGGTTTTTGGGCACCAGATCAAAAGCTCAAAGGGTTGCTAGATCTCCCTTAGAAAAATAGATCTTCTGGTCATAGGGCACCTGAGCAAAAACCTGTGGTGGCAGGGCACCTGAGCAAAAACCTATAGTGGATTCCTACCAGGGTGGTAGAAGAGTGGATGTACCCAGGTTTATTCGGGAACCACTATAAATTCCTTGTGTCGTTAGGATTGCATTCATGAAGTTATTAGTTGTCTACCTAAATCACCTAGAGGTGGTGAATAAGTGAGTTGTGCGTCTTTTTGCGAAATAAAAAAATAGTGATCTATACACAGAATGACAACCAAGCAATCACAGAGGACACAGAGATTTATAGTGGTTCCCGAACATTTGGTACATCCACTTTCCACTCACCGATCTAGCAAAGAACTAGACTCAGCTACTCCACTATTCTCGGATTGAAACAAATCCTACACCTCAGAACAATGTTCCTACAACTCCGATAACACAAAACGGATCTACACTCGGAAGATGAAAACTTCCGACACCTCGGAGAGTAAAGCTCCTACACTCGGAGAATAATCTCCTACAAGAATAGATTGAAATAAGAAATACAAGCAATATCTTTTCTCAGATCTAGAAATTTCTGCCAAGATCTTTCTTCTTGACCTTTGTGGCACAGTCAGAAAATTTTGAAGACACAGTAAGATCCTTGATCTGAAAATTTCTTGACTCACAAGATCAAAGAGAAGATGAAGAGTTTGAAGAACGATCTTGATCTGCAAGTCGATTGGTCTGAATCTTCTTAAACGAAAGCCCTTAGTAATTTGCATGATGAGCGACGACGGCTTCCGTTTAGGAAAGAGAAATGCGATTCAGAATTCTTGGAATTTTTCTTTTTACACGCCTCTTAGAGTTAGTCGGAAGGACAAGACCTTTTATAAGAACTCCTTAATGGTCATAATTATCATTAATGACGACCACGTGGCCCAATCAAGTCAAGCCATTTGAAAATCGTGTCTATTAGGACTTAGCGAAATTTTTGGAAAAGATGACTGGATTACTCGAGTGAAAGAAGAACTACTCGAGTAATAAAATGGAATCTCAAGAAGACAATATCATACTACTCGAGAAGAAGCCCTTCAGGAAATTTCAGAATAGAATTCATTATCACTCGAGTGGAATGAGGTTTACTCGAGTGCTAGAAATGTTACTCGAGAAGTCGATGTGAACTTCTCGAGAAGAAAACTTGGAGAAAATTCTGGGAAATAAAAATAATAACTCGAGTACTAGATATAGAGTTCTCGAGTAGTAGACAGACTTCTTGAGTACAGGAACCACACTACTCGAGTGGGGTAGATACTTCTCGAGAACTTTCCTTCTGTAATGCGAGTCAAAGTGCTCATCTACTCGAGTAGTGAACTTGACTACTCAAGTATAATACCTAGAAAATTTTTGAGAAGGAAAATCTGTCCACTTGAGAAAGAGAAGAAGTCTACTCGAGTAATGAACTTGGCCTCTCGAGAATTAGATTCAAATTTCTCGAGAACCATTTCCTTTACGCGAAATCCAGACTAAACTTTGTCGAGTACAACTAAAGGTTCTACTCGAGTACTAGAATTCTCCTCGAGTGAAACACTTAGAAAAAAATTAGTTTATGAAGATTTTCCTTTCTTCAATGGAATCAGCAACATGTCTTTCTCCAACAAATCTAGTGCTTGAAAATGAAGTGTATCCCAATAGAGAGGCTACACATGAGTCAACAAGATGGATTACACAATGTTGTATTACATTGTATGGTCCTTTGTTTGTTCACCCATTGTAGACTGACATTGGTCTACACTTGGCAATTAAGTCCTGCAAACACATAACTCAAACAATACATCAAATATAACTTAATTAATCTTATTTCAAGGGTGTCTTCATACAATTCTAGGTTATTATGGATACAATACCCAACAATCTCCCTCTATTTGTAGAAGTTAGATCCCTCTACACTAAGGTGAATTATATAAACAAATAAAGAACTAGATATAAAAGAGAGAAAACAGAGTAAAATGCACAAAGTTTGAAAACAAAGAGTAGATTATCAAAATTAAGGATTTATATAAATAGAATTGTACAAAATTCATTTCTACACAATTCCAACCCACACTCTTAGAACTTTCTTCATTCTTTAGCTTGATGTTGTTGTCGCTATTGCTGTGTGTTCTTCTTTTCTTGTTGCCTTCTCTGATAGCTGTATGGCTTTGGGAAGTATTTATGAGGTTTTGGAGGTGCAGCTGGATTATTCCTTCCATACTCTCGATCATAGATTCTTCTTTTGGTCAAAGAATTCTCATAAAAGTCCCACTCATGAGAGATGTAATGATCATGTCTATTCTCATTAAAGTCCAAAACTAACTTGAGAGTGTCAAGGATTAGTGACTTTGAGGTAGGACTCCAAATCTCTGCAAATTCATGAGCTTTTCTTTTATCTGCTTCTGGAATTGGAATGGACCTGCTTGGAGAAGCTCCATCACCATATTTTCTTTTCTTTTGAATATGAATCTCAAGAGGAGCTTGAAGAAGTATATCAGCTGGATCAGATTCCCAAACCTGAGAATAAGTTTCTGGAGGAGGAGCTTCAGATCCTTTAGGTCTTGGAGAAAACGTAAACTGAGGAACTGAAACTGGAGGATGCTGAGCTAGAGGATTCAGATGATGGGAAATTATATTTGGATCTGCTAGAAAGTCGGGGAAGATCTGGTTGTGAATCCACACAGCTGTATCATAGGTGTGAAAATTTACACCATTAATCTGATTCTGCACATCAATATGAATTTCCTTCAGCTTTTCTTCCTAGAGAGTTTGCTTGTCAGCATCTGATTTTTCTAAATATTTTTTGACTAATGTCTCCCCCTTTATGACTTCTACAGTTAGTTCCTTTATGGAAGATTCATTGAAAGTACCCACTTCTTCATAGATTTTGAAAGTGTGCTCTTGGGCCAACGTTTCTAACTGTATCTGATTATTAGCAAGAGTAACAGATTTGTCCATCCCTAGTCCAACACTGGTAATTGTGTGATCCAATGCTCTTCCACCTATTTTGAATAACTGTCTTAGCTCATCAGTGTTATGCTGAATTTCTGCAAAGCCTCTGCTCATTTATTTTTTTAAGGAGCAGTAACTTTCTCTTCAACAGCATTCAAGGAGTTATCAAAATATTTTCTCTGGTCCATCAACATCTATTCTATCTTACCTAGAAAATCATTGGCAGCAGGAGTTAGAGTTCCAGTATGAGGAACTGGAGGAGGAGGAGGAGGAGCAGTCTATGGAGTAATCTCTTTAATGATCACTGATTTTTGAGCTCTAGTAGTGTGAAGCAGAGCATCTCCTTCCTCACCAATGATGGCGGGAAGAGTAAAGTCCAAGATCTTCAGAGGAGCTTCAGCTGGTTCTAGAGTCCGCTCTTTCTCATCGAAAATCAATATGGTCTAATCTTTTTTTGTCAGTTGCAGGAGATTGGGGAATAGGGGATCCTGGAGATGGATTAGGAGAGGGTGATGGTACTTGAGTTGGTTCCTTGGATGGTTCAGTAGGTTGGTCTTTCTGGAGGGGAGGAGGAGGCTCTTTAGAGATTAGTCCTTCTATCGTCTGGTTAATGTCTTCTGCAGTAGAGAGTATGGTTTCTTGTACTTGAGTATCTGATGGAGTTCCTTCTAGAGTGGTTGGAGGGAGAGAATCAGTAGATGGAGTAGGTATTCTTTCTTCTTGAACAGAAGGAGCAGGCTCCCCCTCAACAGCTGCACCAGATGTGCTAGCAATATGAGGTTGAGAGGGAGATGGAGTCTGGTCCTCTGCAGCTGGATGTTCATGAGCTATAGCAGCTGGGCAGGATTCCAAAATTGCAGTTCCCATCTCTAAATAGAAGAGATTGATACTTTCTTCATATGGTGGAGAGTTATTCCTTTGGAGAAATCAAAACATCTGGATTTATCTCATGTAGTATCAGAGAGATGATTGTAGCATAATTAGGAGACTTGATGCACTCCCTTATCTTATCAAGAATCAGCATGCCAAATTGTAATCTTTTTCTGCAGATTATGGCAGTCATCATATCAAACAGATCATATGAGATGTCCCTTATAGAACTTATCTTACATAAGAGAATCTTGCCAATGATGTCCACAAGGAATTTGCTTTCAGGGTTGAGGTCTGATCGACGAATGGAAATAACCTCTGTTGAAAGTCCACAAAACCTGCAAGCTCTGTCAGAATCTTCATGAGTTAGATCATCTTCTTCATATCCTATGGGTAGCCGAAGAAGTGTGGAGACAATGTTCTTGGTAATCTTAATCTTAATTCCCTTGACCTTTGACTTAAGGACCTTGCCATTCCATCTCACTTTGATATTTTTAAAGAACTCTTCAACTTCAGGGAATAGTATCTTGCAGGGCTGCTGCAGAACGAAGGTCAAACAGGTGGCGCCGAGAATAATGAGAAGATTTTGGAAATAATCTGAGAGTTCGACAATAATGGCGACAACGAATTCGCTACCAATCCCAACTTTGGAAGACGATGTCATTGTCCAGAGAGATGAGAGAAATTGACTGTGGGGGAGAAGACGACGGCGTGCTCTGCGACTGCGGCGGAAGACGAAGGGACTTTCTTTCATTGTCGAGAGAGAGGGTTTTTGAAATTGTGTAGAAAATGAAATCTAGTTTTTCTATATATATAACCCTAACTATCGATGATTGAGGAAGTAATTAACAGAACATACCTTAGAAAATTGCAGTATAAGCTTCGGGTTGCGAAAAAAGAGATTTGAACAGAATTTGAGAAATTTTTTTCCAGTTTCTCAAGTGGACCGGCAGTACTCAAGTGAGAGAATGATGGTACTCGAGTGATATCGTCATACTTCTCGAGAGGAAACTCATTACTCGAGTTGTATTACTCGAGTAACTTGTTGTGTTCTCGAGTAGTCTAAATAAGAACTCGTGTAGTCATATTTTACTTCAGAAATTAAGTCTGAACTTGAGAAATTTCGTCTTTTGACGTATTCCTTGATCTCTGAGCTATGTTGTGAGTCCTCCTTCTCTATCCTTCTTTGTTGAGCATTCCAAGTTCTATTTTGAAGAACGAGAACTTGGTCTCGTCCAGCGGCTTCGTGAATATATCTACAATCTGCCTGTTGATGGCCCGCGAACAGACTCTTATGTGGGTGGTTGGTTCGATGAGTCGATCGACGCGGGCTTGCTAATGTAGGCAAGTGCACCTATCCCAAGTAGTAGTCTATATTCGGGAGAATACTGAGGTCGTATTGTTCTCGTGGTCGGGTTGATTATTCTTACTCCTCTAGGAGGACTATTATTTTACTGAAAGTAAGGTGGAGATTTTAATTAACTAAAACGGAATAAATAAAAGAGCAAAAAATGATTTAGAAATATTCGATGAAGGGTTAATGCTCGGCACCGAATCGAATTAAGACTAAAATGACTTTTAATAATTATTGAACTTAGATTTCAAATTAATAAAAGGCAACTTGGCCATGGAGGTTCCACAAATGTGAGCGCACTTATCTCTAGGAATATTGCTCACCTGAACGCTAAGACTATTCGACCGAACGTTAGTCCGAAGAAGGTTTCCTCTTAACGCCAGCTTTACGCTAAGAACCCCGCTATTGGGTGGGGAACCCAATCCGAAAGAATTACGCTTCTCCTCTCTCGAGGGTATGCACGCAACTCTCTTTACCCAGCGGTGATCTGTCCATACGCACGGCCTCTCGGCTAGCTAGCATATGGATAACGGAAATAGGGCCCACAAATCGATTTGTTGTCCTACGCGTCGTTAACCCGGGGTAAACCTTAAGTCCTAAAATTAAAGTGAAATGTAAGAACTTTAATTATTTCAAATGATTTTTTAATGTCTCAATGCTCTTCGATGCCGAGGATAATAACGATTAGACACACATCGGTATGGGGACGGCTTTATAATTTGATGAGGCGCGAGTTCGTAACTAAACACTAAAGGAATATAAGAAGAAGACATGAAAATAACAAACATTTAGAAAACAGAAAAGTTAGCTAAAAAGTGAACTCACACACACTTCAAATTATAAATAGACAAAAAATCTAAGTTACAAAAAAAGAAAAATTACAAGTCCTTCTCAAACGAGTAGGCGTTAAATAAGGGCACGCTATTTAACTCTTAATGAGTAGGCGGAAAATAAAAGCACGTTATTTTACTCTTAACGAGTGGGCAGAAATAAATGCGCACACGCACACACTCTACACGAATTAAAAGAAAGCAATAAAACTATCTCCTACACACACACACTCTACATAATTGAAGAATGCGATAAAAGAAAGCATGAAAATTTATCTAATACACACACACTCTCTACATAATTGAAGAAAGCATAAAAGAAAGCATGAAAATTTATCTCCTACACACACACACACTCCACATAATTAAAAAAACATTAAAAGTTGTACTCATACACTCACACACACACATCATGAAAATTAAAAAGAACAAAATGAAAACCTAACTCATACACTCACACACACAAACTAAAAACAAAATGAAAGTTACCTAAAAATTAAAACAACTACTTTTTTAAACTTGGATTTTAACTAAAACTCATAAGAGAACAAATTAAAAAGAAAGAGACAAAAGTTTTTCAAAACAAGTCAAAAACTAAAGCCTTTCAAAAATTAAAATAACAACTTTTTCAATCTTAGGTTTTCATAAAAATGATTAAAAAGTGAAAAGATATTGAAAAGAACAAAAAAGGTTTACAATCCTAAAACAATGCTAAGTAAAAAAACAAAATCACCTTTAAAATCTCTTTTACAAATACATAAGAATGAAAACATTAAGCTCTAAGAAAAGGACATGGTGAAAAAGAGAAAAGCTTAGCATACCACATTTAATTTGGGAATAAAAACCTAATATGGAGACAAACCAAAAAAACGAAAGCTGAAGAACTAAACAAATTACACCCATACACACACACACTTTTCATAAAGGAGAAGAACAAAGAAATACAAAGGGATAAAATGAGAAAGAGATGAGCTACCCAAAGAAACTTTCATGCCATGGAAAGAGAGAAAAGGGAACATTTTTTTTATTATCAAATTGAAACTATTACAAAGCTAAAGCTAAAGTAAAAAAAACAAACATAAAAGAAAGGGGGAGAAATATTCTTACATAGCACTTGAATCCACATGGGCAGCCCACAAACACACAAAATTGGCTCAAAAAGGTGAACCATTGGCCCTTACAGAAATGGGTAATTTATAGGAAAAAACTCCAAGTACACGCCCTCTGACACGGGCGTGTCGGGGGGGGGGGGGGGGGCTTGTCAGTACGATTTGCGATGTGATTCGGCAATTTGACGGTCAAGTTGACTTGCGGCTGAACATGAGGATATCACGCCCTTGGTCACGGGCGTGACTTTGAGCATGTCGGGGATGTTGAACTAGCGCAGGTTGCACAAAAAGTCGCGGGCGCGGGTCTTTTCGACCAGGTGGAGGAGTTACACCCCAGGTCATGGGCGTGACTCTGGGCGTGTCGGCTTGGTCGACGATCGTCGAGCGAAATTCGTCGAGCTTGAGTGTCACGGACTAGGGTCACGGGGCGTGTCGGGTGACATGGGCATGACCCCGGGCGTGTCAAACTTTTCTTATCAAATTCTGATTCCACGGGAAATGAAGTGTCACGGCCTGGTCACGGTTGTGACCCAAAGTACACGGGCGTATCATGTCATTTTTTGACTTTTTCCTGAAAAAGTTCAGAAAAACAAAATTAAGCTAAGTTAGGTAAATATTTACAAAAAGAAACAAATTTATAAATAAAACTAACTAAAAAAAAGCAAACTAAACTAAAATAACATAATAAAAACATAGAAAAAAAATGCGTATAATTATAACTTATCAAATACTCGCATACTTAAGCTTTTGCTATTCCAGAGCAAAAGTTTGAGGTAAACTTATAAGGAATAAAAGAAACTCTAAATTTAGCTACCGCTTAATTAATTATAAGAGAGATCTAAATAAACATACGGGGTGAAGAGTTAAGTTCTAAAATTATGAAGATGATTTAAATAGCACAAAAGTTTTGGCCAAAAGACTTCTTGATGTAATCAAAAAGAAAGCAATAATTGTAATGGTTAGATAAACAAAAATAGTTTGGAATTATATGAACATTAGCTTATAGGAGTTTTACTGGAAATAATGCAATTTATAAATTATGCTCTCAAAAAGATTTTTGAATTAACTCTAGAATCGTGAAATTGGCTAAGGTAGTTGATGTTGGTTTATGAAGAGGGTTTGAATATTGAGGTGAGGTAATTTTTTCTCGAACTTCCATTTTTTTCTTTTGGATTATTAGCAAAATGAAATCTTATTTTCCTAATATCATTTTTTCAACTTCATAATAAAATTGACCCAATGTATATGTGTGAGAGTAATGAGTTTTATCCTCTTACTCCATAACATATAATCTTTTTAAATTATTGGGTACCTATGTTTATGGAATGAAATCTTATTCCCATTGACATAGAATTTTTTAATATTTTTGGATAAAAAATTTATCATGCCAAGTAAGGCATGATAAGGGGAGAAAAGAAAACTAGATTTTTAATTAAAAATTTTTGAGAGCAACCTTAATAAATTGTACGTTCCAATTTTTCAGAAGGCTAAAAGTAAACATAATTGAATTCTATAGTTGTTAGTTTCTAACATAATACACGTGCTCCTATCAATGAAAAATTAGAAGTAGTGCCTAAAACGAGTTCCTTATTTTTAACAAAGCATAATGAATTCTTTAAAACTTAACACCGGCTATTTAAATATTTCAATCAATAATTAACAAACGAATAGCAAACAAAGAATTAATAAAATTCACATATAAATAAACTCAAAATAAAATTTTTGGATAGCAGGAAATTTAAGAATGGTATATTTGATTTATTTGTTTCAAAACAATTTTTTGGATTTTTAGAGTTTTTATCATCATTTCATCATTTTTTTAATTTATTATCTTTTTTTTGAGTTTTTGTTTTGTTTTACTCAATTTTTTTGAATTTTTGATTTATTATCTTTTTTTTGTATTTCTGTGTTTTTGTCTTTAATATATACATACTAAAGAAAGGAAAATGCAAAACATTTATTTTTTGAATTTTTAAGTTTTGTGAATTTTTTGTTTGTAATTTTTAAGAAAATTTTCATTCTATTTACAAAAAGTGGGAGTAAAAGAGAAGTTTTTTACAAGAATGAGAGAAAAAAGGAAGGGGGAGAGAGAGAAGAGTATTTACAAAAAAAATATTTACAAAAATATTTACAAAATGAAACTAAATATTTTTGGAATTTTTGTTTTATAATTTTTTGAGATTTTTGTTTTTTTAATTTTTTTGTAATTTTTGTTTTATAATTTCTTTGGAATTTTTGTAATAAAAAAGAAAGGAAAAGAAAAAATTTTGGATTTTTCATTTAAAGTTTTTTTGTTTGTTTTTTTCATTTTGAAATGCAGAAAAGTAGAGGTACAGAAAGTAAAACACGAAAATACCCACATACTTAAGTCCAACATTGTCCCCAATGTTGTAACGTAAGTATGCGAAACAAAAATAAAACAAAATGCAATATTTACAAAAAAAATGGGAGGGTAGGAATTTCCCTGGAAAGCGTTTGGGGAGGCCCATTAGAAACCCTGCAGTTATTTAGAAAATGTAGCAAAGATAATAAGGAAAGTGCGAAAAAGATAAGCGAGGGGTGCCTCCAAGGAGCGCTTTGTTTATAGTCGTGTAGCTTGACTATTTTGGCAGGGTTATAAATCGGGGAAGGGTTATGGTTTTGTAATGCTCAATCACTGGGTTGCCCGCTATGTATAACTTTAGCCGATGAACGTTTACTTTAAACGAACCTCTTTCCAGGTGGGAGATGAGTACGGTCCCATATGGAAAAACTTCTTCAACTATGAAGGGATCGGACCTTCTAGATTTTAGTTTTCCAGGAAAAAGCTTAGGACGTGAATTATAAAGAAGGACAAGATCGCCCGGAGAAAAAAATTTTTGGGGACTTTATTTTTAGAACGTGATATATCTTGGAATGCTCCTTATAGAACTTATTGCTCCCGTAAGCGTTCGCACGCCATTCATCGAGCTCGTTTAGTTGCAGTTTTCTATTCTGAGCGGCTAAGTTGGAGTCGAGGTTTAAGAGTTTTAAAGCCCAAAGAGCGCGATGCTCTAGTTCTACGGGTAAATGGCACGCTTTGACATAGACTAACCGAAACGGCGTACAACCAATTGCGGTTTTGTATGCCGTCCGATACGCCCACAACGCATCATCGAGTTTGACGAACCAATCTTTCCTATTTAGTGAAACGATTTTCTCTAATATTCGCTTAATCTCTCGATTGACTACATCTACTTGGCCACTAGTTTGCGGGTGGTCGGGGGTGGCGAGTTTGTGCGTGACTCCGTATTTAGCTAAAGTCTTAGCAATAAGAGCGTTACAGAATGCGTTCCCCTATCACTAACAATTGCGTGAGGCGTGCCGAAGAGAGAAAATAGTTTTTAAAGAAATATAAAGATGACTCGCGCATTGTTGGTGTGGAAAGCTTGCGCTTCCGCCCACCTCGATACGTACTCGACCGCCACTAAAATATACATATTTTTGAAAGAGGGAGGTAGGGGGCCAAAAAAATCTATGCCCCATAAATTGAAGACTTCACATTCTAAAAACATGTTTTGGGGCATCTCGTCGCGACGAGAGATGTTACCTGAGCGTTGACAGCTATTTCATGCGCGCACAAAAGTGTGCGCGTCTTTGAAGAGAGTGGGCCAAAAATAACCAGCCTCTAGCGCCTTCCGAGCGGTCTGGTTTCCTTGATAATGCCCACTAGTAGGACCCTCGTGGCAGTGCTTAAGAATTTGCAAGCACTCCATACCCGCAACGTATTTTCGGACCCCTTGGTCCGCGCAGATACGAGAAAGGAATGGGTCCTCCCAAAAGAAATTTTTCAAATCAGAAAAGAATTTCTTCTTTTGATGACTTGAAAACTCTTTAGGAAGCACCCACGCTACTAGGTAATTTGCAAAAACTGCGAACCAAGGCGAATATGACGAATAATTATGAATGGCGAGGAGGCGTTCCTCGGGGAATCTGTCATTTATTTCAGATTTGACGAACACTTCCGCACCCGGATTTTCTAAGCGGGAGAGGTGGTCTGCCGCTAGATTTTCCGTGCCTCTCTTATCTCAGATCTCCAAATCAAACTCTTGTAGGAGGAGAATCCATCGAAGAAGGCTGGGCTTCGCATCATTTTTAGCTAATAAATATTTAAGAGCGGAGTGATCGGTAAATACGATAACTTTAGATAACGTTATATACAAGCGAAACTTATCAAAAGTGAAGACGACGGCTAAGAGTTCCTTTTCCGTCGTCGTGTAATTTACTTGTGCGGAAGTGAGCGTCTTGCTAGCATAATAAATTGGATGAAAATGTTTTTCTACGCGTTGGCCAAGAACGGCACCTAAGGCAATATCACTAGCGTCGCACATAATTTCGAACGGAAGGGGCCAATTAGGGGCCACTAAAATTGGAGAGGTGATAAGTTTTTTTTATTAAATTAAAGGCGGACTCGCATTCGCTACTAAAGATGAAACGTGATTCCTTTTCCAAGAGGTGATTTAGCGGCTTTGTTATTTTTGAAAAATCTTGAATAAAACGTCGGTAAAAGCTCGCATGGCCTAAGAAACTCCTAATAGATTTTACGTTTGTTGGTTGCAGAAGTTTTTCTATGATTTCTATCTTGGCCTTATCCACCTCCATCCCCTTAGACGAAATCATATGGCTGAGGACCAAACCTCCTCGAACCATAAAGTTGCATTTTTCCCTATTTAAAACAATGGTTGTGTCCTCACACTGTTGGAGGACACTATCTACATTGTGAAGGCAATCGAGAAAAGAGCATCCGAAAACAGAAAAGTCTTCCATAAAGACTTCCATAATGTCTTCTACTAGCTCGCCAAAGATCGCTAGCATACATCTTTGGAATGTAGCCGGCGCATTGCAGAGTCCAAATGGCCTTATTCGGTATGCGAAGGTGCCAAACGGGCAAGTAAAAGTTGTTTTCTCTTGATCATTGGGGGAAATGGCGATTTGGAAAAACCCCGATAAACCATCAAGAAAATAATAATATGGATGACCGAATAAACGCTCTAAAATCTAGTCCAGAAACAGTAGTGGGAAATGGTCCTTGCGAGTGGCATCATTAAGTTTTCTATAATCGAAGCACACTCGCCAACTCGTAACAGTACGAGTTGGGATGAGATCGTTATTCTCATTCGCCACTATTGTTAGACCGCACCTCCTAGGCACGACATGCACGAGACTA
Organism: Platanthera guangdongensis; assembly: GCA_039583875.1. NCBI lineage: Eukaryota > Viridiplantae > Streptophyta > Magnoliopsida > Asparagales > Orchidaceae > Platanthera > Platanthera guangdongensis. Next base: position 214,696,684 of record CM077150.1, read on the forward strand.
ACCCATGCACTGTCCGAAATATGGTAGATAATCCCTACATCTAATAACTTAATAATCTCGGCTTTAACGACGTCTTTCATGGTTAGGATAAGACAACGTTGCGGCTGAATCGTTTTGCGGTAATTATCGTTAAGAAATATCTTATGGGTTGCAACACCCCCAATCCGTCGCATAGCATATAGCAGTAGGTCCGGTCGGGGCCCGACGCCAAATACCATAGACACACCGGGTGGTTACTCAATGGAAACCATCCAACCAATCATAACGTCCTACACAGAGCATTCTAGCGGAAGCAGTTTTATAAGTTGCAATTAAAAGAACCCAGCAATAAGCATGAATGTCCACTAACAATCCACAAAGGAATGAAGTACATACACCAGTACTGGCCTTAAGGCCTTACAAATGGTTTACTCAAAATTACATGTTTTCCATACCACGGCACGCAGGCCGGTCATACATGAGCAAAAGCAAGTAAACACTTCAATTAGGTCTTCGAGGGCCGGCTTCGCAATTTGGGTATTAGCCCGCTATTGATCGCTTGATCCAGCAGCACCTGCAAGCAACAAACCACCGCACGATGGCAAACAAAGGCAACAGTCAGCAATGCTGAGCAAATTATAACGATCCCGCCCCCAATTCGGGGCGGCGATGCTACTTCCCTGCACTTATTAGCATAACCAAGCAGTATATTAAAATATATATTGCATCACAGGCGTTGGTAAGCACGGTCACACACCCCGTGCACTCAGGGCACATTCCCGGTGAACCGGCCAATGTCACGTTAATTTAAGCCATCGACATTCCGGACTCACCACCGCCACTTTGACGGCCAAACATATGAGCATTTTGTCTTCCCGGCATTGGTCACGTCAATTTAAGCCATAGACCGCTGAAGACCCTCATCTATGCCAACGGCTCTAACCGAACGACATAGAACGGGTACGGTTCCGCTTAACCCGTGCTTACATCGCAACGACAATTTAAGCCATATGCGCGAGTCAAACTTCTCCCGAGTCCCATTTCCGTTACATACTTCACATAACCCGGTTATGTTCAAGTTGACTCTCAGGCCACCAAGTTGGCAAGATCACGCATCCGCCCAGTTTTCTAGGTGCACCTTAGGGTTAATCCCTGAGGATCCCTGTTGCAATCTGCCACGTAGACAACCCGAAAAACAAACATTCGCACGGAGTCTTATCGGACATTTATGTAATGCAACATCATCGATCCAGACCAACATGTTCGGATAGGCTTCACACATCATGCCTATGTCCGTTCTCGATTATGGACTCTACACAACGAGGACTTTACATATCTACCCGAAGGAACGCCTCCAACTCACCGCAAACTTGCGAGAGCGGGCTTCCTATGCAAAAGAAGGAGAGCTTCACATGATCAAGAAGAGAATCATTACCCTAGCGTTCTTCCTTGGCTCCATGGAAAAGTACGCGAATGAAAAGCACTGCAATCTCCTAGCCTTCGTAGATCCGAAGTCGGCTCACAATTTGGAGCTCTAAAACTCCTCCAAAGACTGGATCTAGGCTTCTTCTTCCTCATTTGGCTCTCCCTCCTCTCTAGAATTTAGACAGAGAACCCGCAAAAAATAATAAGGGTTTTGAAACCCTTCTCTCGGGTATAACCCCTTTGGGATAACCACAGCCATCGTATCCCACAAAAAGAAACGCACGGATATGATCCAGGTCTGACCTGGACGAATGGGGCTAAACATTGCATGGTATACTAACAAGAGCGGGACACGTCCGCGTTAATGCAGGAACAAATAGTAAACTCCCGCCAATACCGTGTGTCGACACTCCGCGTCGACCGAGTCGGACACGCCATAAACAGCCCCGCGCACGATGATCCCGTGTGTCGCCCAATCATCGAACGCAAAACTCTAGCCAAATCGTCGAACGCGCGGCCCGATCGTGAACCCACGGCCCGATCGTCGAACCCAGAAAGCTGCCTGTTCGACGAACACGCGGCCCAATCATCGAACCCAGAAAGCTGGCCCGATCGTCGAACACAGATAGCTGGCCCGATCGTCGAACCCAGAAAGCTGGCCGGATCGTCGAACGCAGCATTTTGACCAGATCGTCAACCGCTGCTCGACGATCGTCGAACCCAGTTTTCTGCCTGATCATTTTGCCAACTTTGAACTAGACCGACACGCCCTGGGACACGCCCGTGTCCAGGGCCGTGTTTGCTGCTCGACGATTGTCGAACCCAATTTCGTCGACCTCTCGGCCAAAACGTCGAACTCAACACGATACGCCCTAGGACACGCCCGTGTCCCAGGCCATGTACCTCCTACCAAATTCTAAATTTGGCTCGGAACGCCTCCCATCGCTCTTTGAGTTTCGGGGAGTTAAAACTCTCTCCTTCTTAAAATAATTTCGTCCACGAAATTTCATAAAGGAAAGATAAGCACAAAACTAAAATTTGTACCTGAGCGGAATAACTCCGGATACTCGTCAAGCATTTTCTGCTCTCGCTCCCAAGAGAGCTCCTCACGATCGTAATTGTCCCATCGGACCTTGACCATACTGATCTCTTTATTGCGTAGCCGCTTGACTTCCAAGTCTTCAATCCATACGGGCTTGACCTTTGTCGTCAACCCACTATCAATCGGCACTTGATCGACCGCGATCACTTGCGTAGGCTCTTGCACCGCCTTCCATAGCACCGATATATGGAATACATCATGTAAACCACTAAGCTCCACTGATAGCTTCAACCGATATACTGCTTCACCAACCCGCTCCAGAACCTCAAACGGCCCAAGGTACCTCAGGCTTATCTTTTTCAATCGCCGCACCCTCGAGACACCCTTGAACGGCTTGATCTTTAAGTACACCCAGTCGCCCACAGCGAACTCCACGTTCCTGTGCTTGGCATTATAGTACTTCGCTTGCCGGTCCTGAGCGATAAGCAACCTCTCTCAAATGGTTCGCACCAACAAAGTAGCATCTTCCACATCTTGACGGTTGTACAACTTTGACTAACCCATTTCCAACCAGGACAACAGCGTGCGACATCTTCTACCATAAAGGGCCTCGAAGGGTGCCATTTGGATACTCGCCTGGTAGCTATTGTTGTACGCAAATTACACCAAATAAAGGTGATCTTCCCATTGCTTTCCAAAGTCCAAGACACACATGCAGAGCATGTCTTCCATAGTCCTATTGACCCTCTCGGTCTGCCCATCTGTTTGCGGATGGAAGACTGCTGAATTTTAACTTTGTTCCCAACATTTGCTGCACTAGCCTCCAAACATTGGACGTGAACCGCCCATCTGGTCACTCACGATGCTGTGGGGCACACCGTGGAGCCGCACTATGTTATCCATATATAACTTTGCCAACTTTTCCACCAGATCATCCTTCCTATGCGGAATGAAATGCGACACCTTCGTTAGCCGATCTACGATCACCCAGATTGCATCGTTCCCCTTTTGCGACCTTAGAAACCCGTGCACAAAGTCCATATTGATGTCGTCGAATTTCCACTCTAGAATAGGTAAGGACTTTAGAAATCCTCCCGGCTTTTGGCACTCCGGCTTCACCAAGGCGCAAGTTTGGCACTTCGTCACGTAGAGCGCCACATCCTTCTTCAAACCCGGCCACCAGAACAGTTTCTTAACGTCGCGGTACATCTTTGTGCTCCCCGGGTGAATCGAGTACTTGGTATGGTGTGCCTCGTACAACAAATGCACCCGCAAACTGCCCACGCTTGGGATGCAAAGACGACCGTCTTTCCAAAGCAATCCATCCACAACTTCATATTGGGAATTTGACCTATCCAGATCCTCTATCATGAGTTGCTTCATGTGGCCATCCAAATCCAATGCCTGCCGAATCCGATCAGCCAGGTCATATTGAACTTTAGTCCAATTCAAGAGTGCTTCAGCACTTGACTGCTCATCTACACAAACAATCTCCAACGCCTCCAACTCCCGAACCAATCGCTCATCATGCACCGATAGCCAATTGGCTTGAGCTGGGGCTCGGCGACTCAACGCGTCCGCAACCGCATTACCTTTACCAGGCACGTAGTGGATCTTGAATGTATAGTCCTCCAGGAACTCAATCCATCTACGCTGCCGCATATTCAGATCTTTCTAATCAATCAAATAATTCAGGCTCTTATGATCGGTGTAGATATCAATCTTCACACCGTACAAATAATGCCTCCACAGCTTCAAGGCAAAAATCACGGCCACTAACTCCAAGTCATGGATTGGATAATTCCTCTCGTGCACTTTCAGCTGTCTCGAGCCATAAGCTATCACACTTACATGTTGCAGTAGCACGCAACCCAAACTGCTTCCTGAAGCATCACTATAAATCTCATAACCTTCGGTCCCACTCGGCGAACTTAGCACAGGCGTCGTGGTCAACCGACATTTCAACTCCTCAAAAGCTTGCGCGCACTCCGGCGTCCAAACAAACTTCTGCTCCTTCCTTATCAAAGTAGTGAGAGGTAACGCTATCCGCGAGAAGTTCTCTACGAAGCGCCTATAATAGCCGGCAAGCCCCAGAAAGCTACGGACTTCCGCTACCGTAGCAAGCTCAGGCAACTCCCGTATCGCAACAATCTTCGTCGGATCCACTGCAATACCTTCCACACTCACTATATGACCGAGGAACGCCACTGAGGACAACCAAAACTCGCAATTCGAGAACTTGGCGTACAATTGATTCCTCCTTAGCATCTCCAAAACCAAATGAAGATGCTTGAAGTGATCTTCCTCACTCTGCGAGTACACCAAAATATCGTCGATGAAGTGATCTTCCTCAACTACCACTGATATACTATCCAATGCGGGCTTAGGTTTTGCAACCTCCACTAGTGTAAAGAATAGTTCTGGACCGGCACGAACCGCTTTCCCCATCTGAAGAGCAGACATCAACGTCTTGCTCGAACCATTCAAGCCCGTGAAAGTCGTCTCACGACCTGCTCCCAACTTGACTTCCTTGCTACCGCAATCAATATAGGCTCGCTGCTCCGAGAGCCAGTCCATGCCAAATATAACGTTGAACTCCACCAACGGTAGTAACGACGCTTGCAGATCGAACTCTTTATTCCCAATTCGAATCTTCACGCCACAGATTCTATCCGAGCGCATCGAACACCCATTGGGCAACATCACATCCAACTTGTCCTTCGCCATCGAAGAAGGTACTCTGATGCGCGATATGAATCCTTCGGAAAAGAAAGAGTGTGAAGCTCCCGTGTCAAAGAATACTCTTGCCGGATTTTCACAAATCAAAACAAATCCTAAACAAGTAGTTGTAAGGCAACATGCACATAACAAGTATTTAAAATATTAACTTGCTATAAATTTAAATTTTACCTGTCACCACGTCCGCCTGTTTGATGGCCTCCTGTTGGCCAAGATTGTACACCCTCGGTTGGGCCGGAGCATAATGGGACGCAGTTGACTCCCCCGCCTTGCCCTTCTCTTCATAAGTTGCTCCCGACTTTCTCTCGGAGTTGGGACGTCCGCTCCAACAATCACGGGCAAAGTGCCCCAACTTCCCACAGTTGTAACATGCGCCCGAGGTCCGACCTGTAGTCGCCCTAGAAGCACCAGAAGAGGGAGCTGGACCCGAAGTCCTAGCCTTCTTAGAGAATTTACGGTAACCCGAATTTGAGGTCGTCGGCACCTTGAACTCAGATCTCTTATCACCCAAACTTTTCTTTGCCTGAACATTCTTCATGTCCTTCTCCAAGGATCGGGCCATGTTGACCAAGGTCAAGAAACCCTGCGTCATACGCCCCAAGAGTAGTAGCCTCAAATCATCTCTCAACCCTTCGTAGAATCGATTCGTCTTGCGTTCCTGATCCGCGATGGTGGAGCAAGCATATCGACTCAGTCGATTAAACTCGTGAAGATAGTCATCCACGCTACTGTCTCCTTGAACCAACTTCAGGAACTCATTCTCCAACGTTATCCTCTGCGTCGAAGGGAGGTACCTAGCCAAGAACATTCTCGAGAACTCGTCCATCGAGACATCTATAAGTTGCCTACCTCTCAATAGATGCAGCTTCAAACCTTCCCACCATAATCTCGCTTCACCGTCCAGAAGGAACGTAGCAATGGTGGTCATTTGCCATTCTTCCGTCTCCATTGTTGTCAAGACTCTCTTCACCCTGGAGAGCCAGTCTTTAGCTTGAGATGGGGTTCCCAACCCCGAGATAGCGGAGGATTAAAGCTCATGACATGTTTGAGATGTCTCTCAGTTGCCCTCCTTGGCACCAACGACTCCACTACTACTTATTCCACCCTTCTCTACTAAGCCGCTTACAGTGGTACCCGCTCCATCGTAGGAGCGGGCTGCTGCATTTGCCTTGTAGGCTGCTCATTTATCATGGAAAAAACTACTTCGGCAACCAATCGTATGGTCTCAGCCGATGGAGGTGTTGCAGGAGCAACATTTGGTGCACTGCTAGCCTTAGAAACTCGACGTTCCGACGGCCCAGCACCGCTTCTGGTCACCAATAGTGGTACAAAACACCGTTAAGCGACCAAATAAAATTGCAAACAGCAATTATAGGAACACGCAGGTTCCCAAAACACGTGTATTTTCATTCCTAAGTGGACATTCATGGGTTCTTTTGTTGTTATAACGACGACGCACACACATGTGCTCACCACCCCTTAAAAAGAATTCGCCCACGAATTCATTTAAGGCTGACCGAAACCAGTAGTCTGATACCAAATTACAACACCCCATATCCGTCGTATAGCATATAGTAGTAGGTCCGGCCGGGGCCCGACGCCATATACCACAGAGAGACCGGGTGGTTACTCAATGGAAACCATCCATCCAATCATAACGTCCTACACAGAGCATTCTAGTAGAAGCAGTTTTATTAGTTGCAATTAAAAAAACCCAGCAATAAGCATGAATGTCCACTAACAAGCCACAAAGGAATGAAGTACATACACCAGTACTGGCCTTAAGGCCTTACAAATGGTTTACTCAAAATTACATGTTTTCCATACCACGACACGCAGGCAGATCATACATGAGCAAAAGCAAGTAAACACTTCAATTAGGCCTTCGAGGGTCGGCTTCGCAATTAGGGCTTTAGCCCGCTATTGACCGCTTGGTCCAGCAGCACCTGCAAGTAACAAACCACCGCACGGTGGCAAACAAAGGCAACGGTCAGCAATGCTGACCAAATTATAACGATCACGCCCCCAATTCGGGGCGATGATGCTCCTTCCCTGCACTTATTAGCATAACCAAGCAGTATATAAAAATATACATTGCATCACAGGTGTTGGCATGCACGGCCACAAGTCCCGTGCACTCAGGGCACATTCTCGGTGAACCGGCCAAAGTCATGTCAATTTAAGCCATCGATATTCCTGACTCACCACCTCCACTTTGACGGCCAAACATATGAGCATTTTGTCTTCCCGGCATTGGTCACGTCAATTTAAGCCATAGACCACCGAAGACCCTCATCTATGCCAACGACTCTAACCGAACGACATAGAAAGGGTACGGTTCCGCCTAACCCGTGCTCACATCGCAATGATAATTTAAGCCATATGCGCGGGTCAAACTTCTCCCGAGTCCCATTTTCGTTACATACTTCACATAACCCGGTTATGTTCAAGTTGGCTCCTAGGCCACCAAGTTGGCAAGATCACGCATCCGCCCGGTTTTCCGAGTGCACCTTAGGGTTAATCCCCAAGGCTCCATGTTGCAATCTACCACGTAGACAACCCGAAAAACAAACATTCATACGGAGTCTTCTCCAGCATTTATGCAATGCAACATCACCGATCCAGACCAACATGTATGGATAGGCTTCACACATCATGCATATGTCCGTTCTCGATTACGGATTCTACACAACGGGGACTTTACATATCTACCCGAAGGAACGCCTCCAACTCACCGCAAACTCGCGAGACCGGGCTTCCTATACAAAAGAAGGAGAGCTTCACATGCTCAAGAAGAGAATCGTTACCCTAGCGTTCTTCCTTAGCCCCATGGAAAAGTACGCGGATGAAAAGCACCGCAATCTCCTAGCCTTCGTAGATCCGAAGTCGGCTCACGATTTGGAGCTCTAAAACTCCTCCAAAGAATGGATCTATGTTTCTTATTCCTCCTTTGGCTCTCCCTTCTCTCTAGAATTTAGACAGAGAACCCGAAAAAAATAATAAGGGTTTTGAAACCCTTCTCTCGGGTATAACCCCTTTCGGATAACCACAGCCATCGGATCCCACAAAAAACATGCACGGCTACGATCCAGGTCTGACCTGGACGAATGGGGCTAAACACCGCATGGTACACCAACAGGAGCAGGACACGTCCGCGTTAATGCCGGAACAAATAGTCAACTCCCGCTAATCCCGTGTATCGACACTCCGCGTCGACCGAGTCAGACATGCCATAAACAGCCCCGCGCTCGACGATCGTCGAACAAAGATCGTCGAACGCTGCCAGATGGTCGAACGGAGATTGTCGTCCGATCGTCGAACACAAAACTCTGGTCAAATCGTCGAACCCACGGCCCGATCGTCGAACCCAGAAAGCTGCCTGTTCGACGAACACGCGGCCCGATCGTCGAACACAGAAAGCTGGCCCGATCGTCGAACACAGATAGCTGGCCCGATCATCGAACCCAGAAAGCTGGCCCGATCATCGAACGCAGCATTTTGACCAGATCGTCGACCGCTGCTTGACAATCATCGAACCCAGTTTTCTGCCTGATCGTTTTGCCAACTTTGAACTAACCCGACATGCCCGGGGACACGCCCGTGTCTAGGGCTGTGTTTGCTGCTCGATGATTGTCGAACCCAATTTCGTCGACCTCTCGGCCAAAACGTCGAACTCAACACGACACGCCCTGTGACACGCCCGTGTCCCAGGCCGTGTACCTCCTACCAAATTCTAAATTTGGCCCGGAACGCCTCCCGTCGCTCTTTTGATTTTCGAAGCGTTACATGGGTGCAAAAGGAGGGGTTAATCCCCTTTAAGTCAGAGATTTGCCACGCAATTGCATGGCAAAGTTTAAGTAAAACTTCCAATAAATCGGAAGTCTCCAAATCACTCAAGTCCGAAGAAATAATAACCGGAAGGGTATCGCCTTTTCCAAAAAAGCGTATTTGAGTGATGCGGGTAAGGGTTTGAGGTCTAGGATGGGTGGTTCTTCTAGGGAGGTTTTAATTCCTATGTCTTTCTTATCAATTGGTTCGAAAGGCAAGTCTATAGAGGTATCCTCATCGCATTTAAAATTTTCGAGCGCATAAATATCGTCATTTAAAAATACGGACTCGAAAACGGGAGAAGAACGATCTCCAAAAAGGTATCTAAACAATATCAGAAATCATCACTCGATGACAAATTGTCTACTATGGATTAATAGAGAAAGTAACTTGATCATCTCCTACTCGAAGAGAAGACTACCATTACTAACATCTATTAGTGCGCGGGAGGTGGCGAGAAAAGGGCGACCGAGTATTATTGGTACCTCAGCGTCCTCCTCGATGTCTAAGATGACGAAGTCTACCGGAAAGGTAAACTTATCAACTCAGACAAGGACGTCCTCCACTACCCCGATAGGGAACTTAACCGAGCGATCCGGTAATTGGATGCGCATATTCGTAGGACTAGGAGTACCCAAACCTAAACATTGAAAGAGCGAAAACGGCATAAAATTAATGCTAGCCTCTAAATCAGCTAATACGTATTTTACTAATATATTGCCAAAAAGGCACGGGATAGAAAACCGTCCTGGGTCATTTTTTTTGTGGGCAATTTATTAGTAAGGGTCGCCTGAGCAGACAACGTTGAGAGATACATGCAAAATATCCTCTAATTTACATTTATTAAAAAGTAATTATTTTAAAATTTTCGCATATTTGGGCATTTGCGAGATAGCCTCGCCAAAAAACATTAATATGAATTTATTTTAATAATAAAATATATTTTTCGTATTGCGCGTCCTTACGCTCGTTATCTAATTTATGTGGATACGGTAAAGCCTTGTTTAAAATAATTTTTTTTCGTTTAAATTCGGTAAAGGTAACGTTGACGAAGAAGAGGGAAGAGGGGTCGGAGGTGAAATATGTACCTGCGGATCAATTCGTTTTGGATTGATCACCTCCTTTCCGCTACTGAGGGTTATAACGTTGGCATTCTCCCGCGGATTGGGCTCCGTGATTCCCGGCAGTGCCCCGAGCACGCGCTCGGACATCATCCTCGCCCGATGTCCAACCTGTTATTCAAGTGTTTTTAGCGATCCGGTGATGTTTCAGATATTTGATTCATTGGACACTATATATTTAGAAAAATTTTCCTCCATCGGGGAGGGTTTTCGAAGAGGAGGAGGCAGAAATCCGGGCGCATAAGAAATAGGGGGACGCTGAGCATTGTTCGGGTTGCTCCAAGAAAAATTGGGGTGATTCATCCAACCTGGATTATAGTTATTACTATAAGGGTTGTTGTTGGTGTTGAATGAAGGTCGACCCATATTTCCTACGAAGTCCACGAACTCTTCAGCCACGCAGACGTTAGGGGGGATAAAACAATGCGGAGTGGGGGAGGCAGCAGACATCTTCGCCACCTGCTTTGTTAACATTTCAACTTGAAGGGTTAAAAGAGCAGTGGCATCCACTTCAAAAAGGCTGGCCGCCGGATTTGGGCATCCCTGTGGGACGTTCCATTGATAGGCGTTCATAGCCATCTCTTCGAATAAAGCCTGGGCAGCCTCGGGGGTTTTGTTATTAAGGGTACCCCCGACAGCCGCGTCAATCATTTGACGCATCTGAAAGTTCAAGCCGTTATAAAACATTTGTACCTGCAACCACATTGGCAGTGCGTGGTGCGGGCACCACTGGAGCAACTCATTAAACCGTTCTCAAGTCTCATAAAGAGACTCAGGATCATTTTGCACAAACGAAGAAATGTCCGCCCGCAACTTTGCAGTTTTTGCGGGTGGAAAGTACTTCGTTAGGAACTGCTCCATCAACTCATCCCACGTGGTGATACATGCTCGTGGGAGGGAATTCAACCACGTCTTGGCTTTGGACATAAGGGAAAAAGGAAATAAGCGCAAGCGAATGGCGTCATCAATGACGCCATTAATCTTGAAGGTGTCACATATTTCCAAAAAGTTGAACAAGTGGACATTCGGGTCCTCATCCGGCAGTCCATCGAACTGCACGGCGTTTTGTACCATTTGAATGATACTTGATTTTATTTCAAAATTATTATTTGCCACCATAGGGCGAACAATACTAGACCCAGCATCGTCCAAATTCGGTCGGGCGTAATAGGAAATTGTTCGCTCGGCGGACGCGTTCAGATTAGGGTCGGCCATAACTACGACAGAGGGTTCACCGATAGATTCTTCGGGGTATAAAGAAGGAATTTGACGTTGAGATCGAATACGCACAATGGAGCATTCGATCTCAGGGTCGAAGTCAAAATCTTCAGACTCGGAGGGTTGTTCATGGGTCATACGCCCTAAAAAAAATTTAAAACAAAAGAAACCCTTTTTTTTTGTTTTTATTTTGTTTTTTTTTATTTTTTTTTTGTTTTGGAAAATAAGTAAAATTAATAGACTCCGGAATTCGGAATAACAACTCAAGAGAATTCCCCGGCAACGACGCCAAAAACTTAATGGCCCGCGAACAGACTCTTATGTGGGTGGTTGGTTCGATGAGTCGATCGCCGCAGGCTGCTAAGGTAGGCAAGTGCAACTATCGTAAGTAGTACTCGATATTCAGTAGAATACCGAGGTCATATTGTTCTCGGGGTCGGGTTGATTATTCTTACTCCTCCAGGAGGACTATTATTTTACTGAAAGTAAGGCAGAGATTTTAAGTAACAAAAGACAGAATAAATAAAAGAGCGAAAAATGATTTAGAAATATTCGATGAAGGGTTAACGCTCGGCACCGAATCGAATTAAGACTAAAATGACATTTAATAATTATTGAACTTAGATTTCAAATTAATAAAAGGCAACTTGGTCGTGTAGGTTTCACAAATGTGAGCGCACTTATCTCTAGGAATATTGCTCACCTGAACGCTAAGACAATTCGACCGAACGTTAGTACGACGAAGGATTACTCTTAATGCCTGCATTACGCTAAGAACCCCGCTATTGGGTGGGGAACCCAATCTGGAAGAATTACGCTTGTCCTATGTGGGTGGTTCGATGAGTCGATCGTCGCGGGCTTGCTAAGGTAGGCAAGTGCACCTATCGCAAGTAGTATTCGATATTCAGGAGAATACCGAGGTCGTATTGTTCTTGGGTTCAAGTTGATTATTCTTACTCCTCCAGGAGGACTATTATTTTATTGAAAGTAAGGCGGAGATTTTAATTAACTAAAGACAGAATAAATAAAAGAGCGAAAAACGATTTAGAAATATTCGATGAAGGGTTAACGCTTGGCACCAAATCGAATTACGACTAAAATGACTTTTAATAATTATTGAACTTAGATTTCAAATTAATAAAAGGCAACTTGGCCATGGAGGTTCCACAAATGTGAGCGCACTTATCTCTAGGAATATTGCTCACCTGAAAGCTAAGACTATTCGACCGAACGTTAGTCCGACGAAGGATTCCTCTTAACACCCGCTTTACGCTAAGAACCCCGCTATTGGGTGGGGAACCCATTCTGGAAGAATTACGCTTGTCCTCTCTCGAGGGTATGTACACAACTCTCTTTACCCAGGGGTGATCTGTCCATACGCACGGCCTCTCGGCTAGCTAGCGTATGGATAACGGAAATAGGGCCCACACATCGATTTGTGGTCCTACGCGTCGTTAACCCGGGGTAAAACTTAAGTCCTAAAATTAAAGTGAAAATTAAGAACTTTAATTATTTCAAATCATTTTTTAATGTCCCAATGCTCTTCGATGTCGAGGCTAATAACGATTAGCCACACATCGGTCTGGGGACGACTTTATAATTTGATGAGGCGCGAGTTCGTAACTAAACACTAAGGGATTATAAGAAGAAGACATGAAAATAACAAACATTTAGAAAACAGAAAAGTTAGCTAAAAAGAGAACTCACACACACTTCAAATTATAAATAAATAAAAAATCTAAGTTACAAAAAAAGAAAAATTACAAGTGCTACTCAAACGAGTAGGCGATAAATAAGGGCGCGCCATTTAACTCTTAATGAGTAGGCGGAAAATAAAAGCACTCCATTTTACTCTTAACGAGTGGGCGGAAATAAATGCGCACACGCACACACTCTACACGAATTAAAAGAAAGTAATAAAACTATCTCCTACACACACACACTCTACATAATTGAAGAAAGCGATAAAAGAAAGCATGAAAATTTATCTCCTACACACACACACTCTACATAATTGAAGAAAGCATGAAAATTTATCTCCTACACACACACACTCTACATAATTAAAGAAAGCATTAAAAGTTATACTCATACACTCACACACACACATCATGAAAATTAAAAAAAACAAAATGAAAACCTAACTCATACACTCACACACACAAACTAAAAATAAAATGAAAGTTACCTAAAAATTAAAACAACTACTTTTTTATACTTGGATTTTAACTAAAACTCATAAAAAGAACAAATTAAAAAGAAAGAGAACAAAAGTTTTTCAAAACAAGTCAAAAACTGAAGCCTTTCAAAAATTAAAATAGCAACTTTTTCATTCTTAGGTTTTCATAAAAATGATTAAAAAGTGAAAAGAAATTGAAAAGAACAAAAAAGTTTTACAATCCTAAAACAAAGCTAAGTAAAAAAAACAAAATCACTTTTAAAATCTCTTTTACAAATACATAAGAATGAAAACATTAAGCTCTAAGAAAAGGACATGGTGAAAAAGAGAAAAGCTTAGCATACCACATTTAATTTGGGATTAAAAACCTAATATGGAGACAAACCAAAAAAGAAGGAAAACATAAGAACTAAACAAATTACACTCACACACACACACACACACACACACATTTCATAAAGGAGAAGGACAAAGAAATACAAAGGGATAAAATGAGAAAGAGATGAGCTACCCAAATATACTTTCATGTCATGGAAAGAGAGAAAAGGAAACATTTTTTTATTATCAAATTGAAACTATTACAAAGCTAAAGCAAAAGCAAACAAAAAACATAAAACAAAGGGGGAGAAATCTCCTTACATAGCACTTGAATCCACAAGGGCAGCCCACAAAACACACAAAATTGGCTCAAAAAGGTTAACCCTTGGCCCTTACAGAAATGGGCAATTTATAGGAAAAAAATCCAAGTACATGCCCTCCGACATGGGCGTGTTGGGGGGGGGGGGGGTGATGATTACTTTTAGTCATCATTTTTGGGGGTAGTTTAGTATGCAAAATGCCTAAGTTTATTTATATTTTATGCTTGTTATGTTTTTATTTCATGTCTTAATGTCTTTTTTATAATATATTAATTCTTAGTTTAATTATGTGTTTTATGCTTTTTTTATGTTTAATTTTATGTTCTATGTCTAGTTGTGTTTTGTTATGAAATATAACTATTATTATATTATTATGGTTAGTTTTTTTATTATGTTATAAAATATATGTTATGTTATGTTTAAAAATATATCTAACATTTTGTTTATTTGTTTTGTTTTATTTGTAGGTTCAAGGCCTTTGTTGCGGTCCAAGTGCAGCCCACCATGCAAGACAACCCGAGCCCTTTCATTTGGTGCTACTCGAGTCTATGATGCAGCCCACAAATAATATTTCAGCCCACATAATGAAGCCCAACATGCATGGGCGGCTACTTCTCTCCCCATTCATGCATGTAGCCTCTCCCCTCTCTCTCCCCTTTATTATTTTCTCTTCTCTTTATTCCTCATGCATCTCCCCACTCACTCCTTCTCTCTTATTTATTTCTCATTCACCCCTCTTTCCCTTTCTATCATTCTCATTTAAACCCATCCATCCCCCCTCTTTTATTTATTTTGTTCTTTTTATTTTCCTAAATGAAAATGCATGCATGTAGCCTCTTCCCTCTCTCCCCCATTAATGACATTCATGCACCTCCTCATACATGCATGGCCGGCCACATCCTTCTCCCATTTCATTTCCACCACTTTCTAGAATCTTCCTCCTCTCCTATAAAAGGAACCAATGTCTCATGCTTTGGGAGGAGGATTTTAGAGAGCAAGTGAGATAGTTAGTTCATGAGAGTTTTTCCTTGTTGTAGTTTTTATTGTAATTTCCTTTTTGTAGTAGAATAGCATTGTCATATTTTAATTTTTGTGTATTTCCTTTTCTTAAGCAATGCAAATGACTTCTCTTTCTTCTATTTTGTTTTCTTCCTTTATTATGCTTAGCTAATTATATTTTGCGCCCGATCGCGATGAGCTTTGCGACAAAATAACGCATCTTTAATTTTATGTTTGCATTTGTATTTTCCCTATTTTGATCCTTCTTTGATTTTTATCGTGTTGACTCCGTATTCCGGTATACGGTAGTAGGCAATTTATCTCATTTCATAGAAGTCGAGAGACTCATTGATTTGAAAGATCACTCAAAGAAGGAAGGAGTTGAACGCAACCCTAGAGATAGGATGACGTAAATCCTCCGGATTGGAGTCAAATCCAATAGTGCGGGTCACTTCGGTAATGCGACTTTAGGCCTTTTTGACTTGTAAAGAGATTTCGGTCAAAACGTCTATAAGTTAGGGGATTTAATGCTCTAGCGAGATTACTTCCTAATATCGGATTCGTCACGGTCTTAATAGTATTGCAAATGCTAAACTAATTTATTTCGTTATTTTATTTCAAAGTGAATCGTCGATCGAACACTCTTTCGCAATATTTTATTTCTCTTTTAATTAAGCTTAGTTCATTTTAATTTTCAAACACATCAATCGTTCGGTAGGATAATAGAATCGTTGTGAGTAATAGTACTTGCCTGCCCCGAGTTTTTATACGACCTTGATATATTTTTATCACTATACTATAAAACGATAGGTACACTTGCCTATTCGGATTGTAGTTCGTGAGACGATTTTTAGTTCATCAAGTTTTTGGCGCCGTTGACGGGGACTATTTTGGTAATATTACGAAAGCATCGAGTTGATTACTTCTACTAAAATTTAAAAAAAAAACAAAAACGCTTTTTTTAACAAAAAAAATATCAAAAAAAAATTTTAAGTTTTCTTTTTCTTTTTGGTTACAGTTTTTTTTTATGGAATCATCTTCTTTTGGCGCTTTTTGTAATTTTTGCGGGTCGCCCAACCACTTTTATTCTGAATGTCTTTCGGGAACCCCTCCCTCTTTTGATTTTAATTTTTCTGGAGCAGGTCAAAGTGGCCAATTTGACTCTTACTCTAATTTTTATCCTACTTGGGAGATGGGGAACCCGTCTTATTTTTCTTATGATTTTGCCCTGCAAAGCGCCGTGCCTCTAAATTTTACTTCAATCGATAATGCGTATTTTGAATTGCAAACTTCTCTTGATAATATTAATTCGCATTTGAAGACCATTCTCGATTATTTTTCTCGTAAGGCCGCTTCATTTTCTTCGTCTTTTTTTCCGTCTCCTCCAATTTCATCGTGTAATGAGTCACCGAATATCCTGGCTTGTCTTTTTCCTCTTGAGGGGGATAACTATTCGGAAATTCCGGATTATTTCCTTCCTCCTTTGGATGACGCCCCTATGGATACTCCGGCATGCTTCTTACCTTTTGAGGATGAAAAGACGTTTCATCATTCTCTTTCTTTTTCTGAAGACGTGTGTGATTCCTTTTCGCTTCAAACTTTAACTGTTCCAACTTTTTCTTGTTTTAGCAAGTCTTTTTCTTCGTCTTCTTTTATATTAGATAATTCTTCTTTAGTGCTCTCTACCCCTTCTTCTCCCGAAATTTCACAAGTCTCTCCTTCTCCTTGTGAAATTTCCGTTAATGAAATTTCTTTTTCTACTTTTATTCCTCTTTCTATTTCTTCTTCTTTTTCTTCTTCTTCTTTTGACGACCCATTCTTTCCCATTTTTCATATGGCGGAGTTCTTCTATAACTTCATCCGTTCATTTTCGGGCGTCATTCCATTGAAGATTCCACCCCATGTCGGTGCGATTCTTCAATTTTTCTCTTCTTTGATGTACTCTCCTAAGCGCATACTTAGGGAGTTACCTCTTCACTTTAGTTTTTATTTTCCATTTAGCTAACCAATAACGTCGGGCTTAGACGACGTTAAACAAAGAGCGCTCTTGGGAGGCACCCCTTGCTTATCCTTTTTGTTATGTCTTTTTCTTTTTGTTTGCTTATTTTGTTTTGCAGGAATAAAACCTCCAGCGGTTCGTTTGGCTCCATCATTTTTTTCCTCTTCCTTAGGCCTGAGCCAGTGTCCAGCTCAAGCATGGGGGAACGACATCTGTATTCGGCCTTACGAATCCAGGGAAGTCTTTTTCTTTTTAAGTATTCACTTTATTACATCCCCCCTCCCTTTTCTTCTTCCTTTTTCTTTCTTATTTTTATTTATTTTTCATTGAGGACAATGAAATATCTAAGCATGGGGGAGTGTTTCGTTATTTTTCTTTTTTCCTTTCTACAAAAACAACAAAATCAAAAAAAAAAATTTATCATAGTACTACTTTTTGTTTTTCGTTAACTTTATCAAAAAATCCAAAAAAAAAACTAGAAAATACAAAAACCCAAAAATATCAAAAAAATCAAAATCCAAAAATATAATAAACCCTTTGCTTAGTCTTTTTGTTGTTTTCAGAAATTTTGTTTGAGTTTTTTTATAAGCATTTTTACTATTTTTGATTTGCTAATCTTTTGTTTCATCATGTTTAGTTAAATCTAATATTTAGTGATTTCGTTTTGAGAATTATCTTATGGTTTTAATTTTCTTAGAGTAATTTATTTAGCACTTTTTCTCTTTTATTTTAAATAGTTTCAATTTTGTAGTAATTTTGCTTAACAATTTTGGATTCCAATTATTATTACCTCATGCTTTTAGATTCTTAGGAAATCTCAATCTACTAGTAGTTGCTCTCTAGTATTTTTGTTTATTTTCTAAAATTTTGTTTAACTCCTTCCTTTTTCTTTTTATTGTTAGATCATATGTCATGGGAATAAGGAGATGTTAGTTCCTTATTCTCTGGTAAACATATGCAACCCAGATGAAGAGAGGAATTAAAAGTTCATATATGTCGTGGGAAGTGATAGGATGTTAGTCTATCATTTTCTGGTATTACATATATATTTAAAGTTCATATATGTCGTGGGAAGTGATAGGATGTTAGTCTATCATTTTCTGGTATTACATATATATTTAAAAAAAATTAGTGGGGTGTGAAAAAAAATAATGATGATCACCTCCAATCAAAGACCTCTTCATGTTGATTTTGCTCCCCAAACCCCTTAGCCAATATTATTGTCTTAGATTTTAAATTAAAATATTGGGAGAGCATAAGTAGTAGGTTGCATTCTTCCTTAAGTCTCTTTTAAGTTATGGTTTTTATAATTTTAATCAAATCTTGTTTGCAATTTACTCAATTTTGAGTGCTAGTTAATTTATTAGAGAATTTTTGGCTAAATATTTCTCTCGTTTCACTTTAATTCCATAATTTAGGACTTAATTCGTAAATCCCTAAATTTTATTTTTGACTTGACTTTGGTGTAAATAAATTTTTAGTTTAATTGAAAACTTTATAAATGTCTTATAAATATTTCTCATACTTTTGCTTTGGAATAGCAAAAGCCCAAGCATGAGGGTATTTGATGACTACTTTTAGTCATCATTTTTGGGGGTAGTTTAGTATGCAAAATGCCTAAGTTTATTTATATTTTATGCTTATTATGTTTTTATTTCATGTCTTAATGTCTTTTTTATAATATATTAATTCTTAGTTTAATTATGTGTTTTATGCTTTTTTTTATATTTAATTTTATGTTCTATGTCTAGTTGTGTTTTGTTATGAAATATAACTATTATTATATTACTATGGTTAGTTTTTTATTATGTTATAAAATATATGTTATGTTATGTTTAAAAATATATCTAACATTTTGTTTATTTGTTTTGTTTTATTTGTAGGTTCAAGGCCTTTGTTGCGGTCCAAGTGCAGCCCACCATGCAAGACAACCCGAGCCCTTCCATTTGGTGCTACTCGAGTCTATGATGCAGCCCACAAATAATATTTCAGCCCACAAATAATATTTCAGCCCACATAATGAAGCCCAACATGCATGGACGGCTACTTCTCTCCCCATTCATGCATGTAGCCTCTCCCCTCTCTCTCCCCTTTATTATTTTCTCTTCTCTTTATTCCTCATGCATGTCCCCACTCACTCCTTCTCTCTTATTTATTTCTCATTCACCCCTCTTTCCCTTTCTATCATTCTCATTTAAACCCATCCATCCCCCCTCTTTTATTTATTTTGTTCTTTTTATTTTCCTAAATGAAAAATGCATGCATGTAGCCTCTTCCCTCTCTCTCTCCCATTAATGACATTCATGCACCTCCTCATACATGCATGGCCGGCCACATCCTTCTCCCATTTCATTTCCACCACTTTCTAGAATCTTCCTCCTCTCCTATAAAAGGAACCAATGTCTCATGCTTTGGGAGGAGGATTTTAGAGAGCAAGTGAGATAGTTAGTTCATGAGAGTTTTTCCTTGTTGTAGTTTTTATTGTAATTTCCATTTTGTAGTAGAATAGCACTGTCATATTTTAATTTTTGTGTATTTCCTTTTCTTAAGCAATGCAAATGACTTCTCTTTCTTATATTTTGTTTTCTTCCTTTATTATGCTTAGCTAATTATATTTTGCGCCCGATCGCGATGAGCTTTGCGACAAAATAACGCATCTTTAATTTTATGTTTGCATTTGTATTTTCCCTATTTTGATCCTTCTTTGATTTTTATCGTGTCGACTCCGTATTCCGGTATACGGTAGTAGGCAATTGATCTCATTTCATAGAAGTCGAGAGACTCATTGATTTGAAAGATCACTCAAATAAGGAAGGAGTTGAACGCAACCCTAGAGATAGGATGACGTAAATCCTCCGGATTGGAGTCAAATCCAATAGTGCGGGTCACTTCGGTAATGCGACTTTAGGCCTTTTTGACTTGTAAAGAGATTTCGGTCAAAACGTCTATAAGTTAGGGGATTTAATGCTCTAGCGAGATTACTTCCTAATATCGGATTCGTCACGGTCTTAATAGTATTGCAAATGCTAAACTAATTTATTTCGTTATTTTATTTCAAAGTGAATCGTCGATCGAGCACACTTTCGCAATATTTTATTTCTCTTTTAATTAAGCTTAGTTCATTTTAATTTTCAAACACATCAATCGTTCGGTAGAATAATAGAATCGTTGTGAGTAATAGTACTTGCCTGCCCCGAGTTTTTTACGACCTTGATATATTTTTATCACTATACTATAAAATGATAGGTACACTTGCCTATTCGGATTGTAGTTCGTGAGACGATTTTTAGTTCATCAAGTTTTTGAAAAAAAAAAAAACTAAACTACCCCAAAAAATACTATTTGCGATATGATCCGGCAATTTGACGGGCAAGTTGACTTGCGGCTGAACACGAGGATGTCACACCCTTGGTCACGGGCGTGACTCTGGGCGTGTCGGGGAGGTGGAACTGGCGCGGGTTGCACAAAACATCGCGGGCGCAGGTCTTGTCAGCCAGGTGGAGGAGTCACGCCGCAGGTCATGGGCGTGACTCTGGGCGTGTCTGCTTGGTCGACGATCGTCGAGCGAAATTCGTCGAGCTTGAGTGTCACGGGCTGGGGTCACGAGGCTTATCGGGTGACACGGGCGTGACCTCATGCGTGTCAAACTTTTCTTATCAAATTCTTCTGATTTCACGGGAAATGAAGTGTCACGGCCTGGTCACGGGCGTGACCCAAAGTACACGGGCGTGTCAGTTCATTTTTTTGACTTTTTCCTGAAAAATTTCAGAAAAACAAAATTAAGCTAAGTTAGGTAAATATTTACAAAAAGAACATATTTATAAATAAAACTAACTAAAAAAAAGCAAACTAAACTAAAATATCATAATAAAAACATAGAAAAAATGCATATAATTAGAACTTATCACCTGTCAGTCGGGACATATTGTAGTTCTATATCCCCATGCTCCATATGCTCCCGAATGAAGTGGTAACGCAGCTCTATGCGCTTTGTCCGGCTGTGAGAGACTAGGTTGTTGGCTATTGCAATCACACTGGAGGAGTCGTAAAACAAAGGATTGTTTTGAAACTTCACGTTGTAGTCTTCAAACTAGTTCTTTATCCCTAGCAAATGTGCACAACAACTGCCTGCAGAGATATACTCTGACTCGGCTGTTGAGATTGCAACATAGTTCTGCTTCTTACTACTCCAAGAAATGAGCCTTCTTCCAAGAATTACCAAGTCCCGGAAGTGCTCTTCCTGTCATCTTTGCTACCTGCAAAATCTGCATCTGAAAAACCAATTAGCTCGCTATCATTACTTATTGGGTACCATAAGCCAAGATTTGGTGTACATTTATGTTATCTCAAAATCCACTTTGCAGCAGCATAGTGAGACTCCTTAGAGTTCACTTGAAATCTAGCACATACACATGTTGACAACATTATGTCTGGTCTACTGGCAGTAAGGAAGAGCAAGGATCCAATTATGCTTCTGTACTTGGTTTCATCAAAAGGTTTTCCTTTCTCATCCTTGTACAGAGACACAGCTGAACCCATTGGAGTCCTCATAGAGGTTGCGTTCTCCATTCAGAATTTCTTAATTAGCACAATGGTGAACTTTGTCTGTGAGATGAAAATTCCATCTTCAGATTGTTTCACCTGAAGCCCTAAGAAATACTTCAGCTCTCTCATATTACTCATTTCAAACTTCCCTTGCATAAGTTTGGAAAACTTCTTGCAAAGGTTGTCGTCAGTAGAGCCAAAAATAATATTGTCGACATAGATTTGCACTAACAAAATCTTGCCTTTTATTTCCCTAAGAAATAATGTCTTATCTATCTTTCCCCTTGTGAACTTGTTCTCAAGAATGATGTTAGACAATGTCTCATAACATGCTCGAGGAGCTTGTTTCGAACCATATAATGCTTTAGATAATAGATAAACATAATCAAGAAAGTTAGAGTCAACGAAACCTAGAGGTCGTTCCACATACACCTCTTCCTTTATGCCATCATTAAGGAAGGCAGACTTCACGTCCATCTGATAGACAATGAAGCCCTTAAGAGCCTCATATGCTAGGAACAACCTGATTGCTTCCAGCGTTGGACTGGAGCATATGTCTGGTCAAAGTCAATTCCTTCTTCTTGGCGATATCCTTTGGCGACGAGTCTAGTCTTGTACTTTATGATTGTTCCATCCTCATCCATCTTATTCCTATAGACCTACTTTATCCCGATAACATTCTTACCTTTGGGTCTAGGAACAAGTTTCCAGACTTGACAACGCTTGAGCTGATTTAGTTCTTCTTCCATTGTCATTATCCATGATGCATCTGAGTTTGCGTCCTTAAACTTCTTCGGTTCAACTTGTGAGAGAAATCTCAAATATAGATTCTCGTTAGTTGTAACTCTACGAGTTATGACACCATCCTGGGGACCTACTATGATTTGGTCCATTGGGTGATCCTTCAGATATCTGAGCTATAGATTCCTTTCATCTGGAATGTCTTCAACCACCGGAGTGACTTCATCAACTTGGATGATTTCTTCATCTTGGTCATCAACCTCTCCAATCAGGGTTGGAGTGGTGATCTTGATGAACTTTTCACCTTTTTCTTCAGTCGGCTCATCGAATTTAAGTTCTTTCATCTTTGAACCTGCATCTTCAATGAACACACTAGAAGAGTTTCCTTGTAGTAAGCTCGTTTCATCAAATACAACATGAATGGATTCTTCTACAACCAGAGTTTCTCTATTAAATATCTTGTATGCCTTATTATGGCTACTATACCCTACAAAAATACCTTCAAAACTTTTTTGGCTAATTTGGTAGTGTGATACTTGCCATTGTTAATGAAAGTCCACCTAGTGTCAGCTATGTGCACCTATGGGGGGGGGGGAATAGGTGACGTGTGATTCTTTTGCGGAATTTACGGATGCACTTGCACAATAAAAACAAAAACCACAGCACACAGAATACACAGCAAATTTATAGTGGTTCCCCGACTTGGGTACATCCACTTTCCCCCTACGACCTATCTCCCCAACAAGGGACGACTCGGTCACTTCTCCAACGGGATTGAAATCCAATCCCTGCACTAACGGAAGGAGCCCTTCCACACGTGAGAGTCAACACTCCCACAAAACGGGTTGCACCCAACCCTTACAACACGGAACAAAGGTTCCTATACAATAAAATAAATGTAGAATGTACACGTGATACAAACTTCTCTTGGAGACTACGGTGTTCCTCTTTGTTCGACGACGTGTTCTTGAAGTCGATGAAGAGTCTACGACCTTGGTCTCTCTTGGAGAGGATCTCCCGAAACCGGCGGCGGCAATCCGAGCGGCGGCTTGGTTCGGAGTTGGCGGCGACGAAGGTGCGCTGCTGCAGTGCTTTGAGATCCAAACTTCCTTGCGAAGCAAACTAGGTCTACCAACGGTCACTCTAGGATCGGTCGTCTCGATCGATTCGGACGGGGGAGTGTTACCCGGTCAACAAATCGAGAGACAAGAGATCTCTGGATAGACGCGTGAGACGCAAGCTTTGCTAAGCTACTGTCGCCGGAGATCGGGAAGAAGAATGATCAGTGGCGACGACGTACTAGCCCGAGCGCGACGGCGGCGGAGAAGAGAAATCGCGATATTAGGGTTTCGTGCTCGGCTTCTTTCTCAGTGTCTATTCCGTTCAAAATACCCGAGTATAAATACTGTAGCTACAGCAAATTTGACCGTTGTGGGACCCACAAATGAAATCCCCAAAATCCGGTTCAAGCTAATCCAGAAGCAGAATCCGGTTCAGCAGCGATCTGAGAAAACGCCAAGTAAAAATCGGCGAGAATCGCAGACGATTCTCGATGAATCGGCGAGAATCACCAAGTGATTCTCGACGATTCGTCGAGAATCGTTTGTGATTCTCGTCGAATCACTTGTCGATTCTCAACGAATTTGACTTTGTATTCATGGGCTGCTTGACCACTGGTTCGGCGGGAATTACAAGTGATTCTCGCCGAATCTTACTTGGCACCATTTTGAGATGGCCAGAAGAAGTCGGCGAGAATCACTGATGATTCTCGTCGATTCGGCGAGAATCACTAGTGATTCTCGCCGATTCGGCGAGAATCACTTGGTGATTCTCGTCGAATTTGCCTTGGATGATTTTTCGTCTTCCACCCAGGAGCTACTCCTTGATCCTCCATGCACCTTGTCTTCTCTTGCACATGAACGGCCCTGTACTTGAAAGTAAGTGCACTCCAATAGAGAGAGTACACGTAGGACAACACACTGATCTGCTCAACGAGCGATTACGTCGTGCAGACCCGTGTATATTGACCTACTGCACCCTGACATTGGTGTGCACTTAGCGTGGAAAAACTACAAGCACAACTAGAAAAAGTTTATCAAATACATAGTCTATTGACCTTAGCTTGTCCAGGGGCTTCTTCAAATCAGGTACATTGTGGATACAATACCCAACAATCTCCCCCTATTTGAAGAAGCCTAAACCCTACAAGCTAAGGTGAATGGAGCGAATGAAAATGAAAGCAAATGAAATTCATAAACTTAACATTGGGTGGAGTCATCCCTTACCAATACCGATTGCTTGGGAGCAAGCTGGAGCCACACCTTAGCCTTGACCCCGAGAGGGTAATCTCCCCTTTTCGGCTTCTACAAATCGGGGTCTGTAGCGATTGACTCTTTGCTCCCCCTCAGTTCTTGCAGCTGTACGCACGCTGGAGTTCCTTGCTCCCCCTCGGTTCTTGCACGAGCCTGGAGCTTCTGTAGTCTTCACTCCTCATAGTTGAGCATTCCCAATTCAGTCTTGAAAAGATTGAACTTGGCCTCGTCTAGGGGCTTTGTGAATATATCAGCAATCTGCTTGTCCGTGGGGACATAACAGAGAGAGATATCCTTGTTCTCCACGTGCTCCCGAATGAAGTGGTAGCGTACTTCAATATGCTTCGTTCTGCTGTGCGACACCGGATTGTTGGCAATGGCAATTGCACTGGAGGAGTCGCAGTACATTGGAACTTCCTTGAACTGAAGGTTGTAGTCGGCCAACTGATTTCTGATCCAAAGGAGTTGTGCGCAACAGCTTCCTGCCGAGATATACTCTGACTCTGCTGTGGAGGTTGCAACACAATTCTGTTTCTTGCTATTCCATGAGATAAGCCTCCTACCGAGGAATTGATACGTCCCGGAGGTGCTTTTCCTGTCATCCCTGCTCCCTGCAAAATCAGCATCTGAAAAGCCTATTAGCTCGACATCATTGTTCCTCGGGTACCACAAGCCAAGATTAGGAGTACATTTAAGGTATCTTAGAATTCGCTTTGCAGCGACATAGTGAGATTCCTTAGTGTTCACCTGATATCGGGCACATACACATGTGGAGAACATAATATCCGGTCTACTGGCAGTAAGGTAGAGCAGGGATCCAATGATGCTTCTGTATTTGGTTTCATCGAAAGGTTTACCTTTCTCATCCTTATCCAGAGACATGGTGGATCCCATTGGAGTCCTCATAGAGGTTGCACTCTCCATACCGAATTTCTTAAGGAGTTCATTTGTGAACTTCGTCTGAGAGATGAAGATTCCATCCTCAGACTGTTTCACTTGAAGGCCTAAGAAATACTTGAGCTCTCCCATACTGCTCATTTCAAACTTTCCTTGCATAAGTTTAGAAAACTTTTTGCAAAGATTGTTGTCCGTTGAGCCGAATATTATGTCATCGACATAGATTTGCACCAGCAAAATCTTGCCTTTGACTTCCCTGAGAAACAATGTTTTATCTATTTTACCTCTGGAGAACTTGTTCTCAAGAAGAAAACTAGATAAAGTCTCATACCAAGCTCGTGGAGCTTGTTTCAACCCATATAAGGCCTTATTGAGAAAATAAACGTGATTGGGATAAGTAGGATCGACAAAACCTGGGGGTTGAGCGACGTATACTTCCTCTTTCAGGTCTCCGTTCAGGAATGCCGATTTCACATCCATTTGGTAGACTGTGAATCCTTTGTGTGAAGCATACGCCAGGAACAACCGGATTGCCTCGAGCCTTGCTACTGGTGCAAAGGTCTGGTCGAAATCAATCCCTTCCTCCTGTCGGTAACCTTGAGCCACCAGCCTGGCTTTGTTCTTTACGATGACACCATGTTCATCCAACTTGTTTCTGAAGATCCACTTTGTGCCGATCACATTCTGCTTGTATGGTCTGGGAACCAGCGTCCAAACTTTGCACCGTTCGAATTGATGTAGTTCCTCTTGCATGGCCAGAATCCATGCCGCATCCTTGTTCGCCTCGTCGAACTTCTTTGGCTCTACCTGTGACAGGAAGCTGAGATGCAATACTTCGTTAGTTGTACCTCTTCGAGTTCTGACGCCTACACGAGGATCTCCGATGATCTGTTCTCTAGGATGATCCCTCACGTGACGGAGCTCTAGAAGTCTGGCGTCTGGGGCTTCAGCTACTTCTTGTGCTTCTCTTTCTTCTAACAGATTTGTTCCATCTTGATCTTCAACATTTTCAGATGACGTGGAGGTGGAAACTTTGATGTACTTGGGTGCGTCATCTTTAGGGGTCTCATCCAGATTCAGCTGGTCAAGTCTAGCACCTGCATCTTCAAGAATACTACTGGAAGAATTGCTGTTAAGCAAACTTCCTTCATCAAATACAACATTTATTGATTCTTCTACCACTAGGGTTTTCTTATTGAAGACCCTATATGCCCGACTATGGGAACTATAGCCCATGAATATGCCTTCGAAGCAATTTTTCACCGAATTTAGTACGCGGGTACTTCCCATTATTCAGTACATAGCATCTGCAACCAAAAATCCTCAAGTAGGACATGGTTGGTTTCCTGCCTTTCAGTAGCTCGTAGGGCGTCTTACGATGATGCTTGTTGATCAAATCTCGATTTTGTACATTACATGCCGTATTGACACCCTCTGCCCAGAAGTATTCCGGGAGAGAAGCATCTTTCAACATAGTCGTGCAGGCTTCAATGAGAGTTCTATTTCTCCTCTCCGCAACTCCATTTTGCTGAGGAGTGCGCGGGGAGGAAAACTCATGAAAGATACCTTGTTCTTCACAAAATTCTGTCATAGCACCAGATTCGAATTCTGTTCCATGGTCACTTCGGATTTTGACCACGGAGCAGTTAAATTCGTTCTGAACCTGCTTGACAAAATTAGTGAAGATGTCAAAAGTATCTGACTTTCGTTTCAAAAAGAACACCCATGTAAACCGTGAGTGATCATCAACTATCACTAGCGTATATGACTTGCCTCCCAAGCTATGAACTTGCATTGGGCCAAACAAGTCCATATGTAACAGGTAAAGACATCAGGAGGAGTCTTTGTCTGCAATGCTCTTGAAGGTAGCCCGAGTCTGTTTGCCCATCTGGCATGCAGGACAGGGGCTATCTTTGATGCACTTGATACTGGGAGCATCTCTTACTAAGTTCTTAGAAAATAGCATACTAATTGTCTTGAAATTAATATGTGCCAATCTCTTGTGCCATTGTTCACAAAGAGATGCACTGCCTGTTGCCACAAGGCATACGGGGGTAGATGAATCCAAACTGAGAAAATCTAAGCAAAAGATATTTCTGCTCCTAATGCCTGATAATACCGTCTCAGAAGAGATACGTGAAATTATCAGACATTTATCCTTGCAGAACTTAACGTCATAACCTTTATCACATAACTGACTTACACTGATCAGGTTATGGTTTAACCCTTCAACATAAGCCACGTCGGTGATAGAGATTATACCGTTGGAAATCATACCATAACCTCTGGTGACTCCTCGATCTGACCCTCCAAAGATGACTTTGGGTCCATTCTCGACTGGAGTGTAATCACGCAGCAGGCTTCTTGTCCCGGTCATATGCCGGGAGCATCCACTGTCCAAATACCAGATTGGCGTTTTGGTGGCCTTTGGACATTCCTGCAAAACAAAATTAATTTGCCTTAGGAACCCAATCGAACTTGGGTCCTAGATTCCTGGTTAGCACACTCCCCCTTGGTTGGTTAACCCTACGAGTGGTCGGTCTCGCATTGTTAACATGGGGAGTCTCGTAGTTCCTTGGATTAAACCAACAATCCACGGCAAAGTGACCGACTTTGCCACAGCACCAACAGTCGAACCTGTTGTATCTCTTCCTAGGCTCCTGCCTTACCCTGGGAACGGTGGGTGCGGCTGGGGCCTTGGATCTGGAGGTGGAGACCTCATGGTGACAACAGTCACATGACTTTGTCACCTTCTGTATAACTGGTTTGGCCTTTGGTGCCTGCTTTCCATTATGGCCGCTAGAGAACGGACCATAATTTCCTATGTGGATTTCCTCATAAGGTGCCTTGAAGGCACTCTCACCAAAGTTCCGGGGGAAGTTCCAACCGTCATACCGGCTCTTAGGCTTTGCAACCGAGGGCCGGAAATGATGCCCAAATGTTGACTCAAAGTCATGTTGGTTGCAAGGAAAGCCAGGCTTCCTGAACGCAACAGGACTAAGAGGAGCCTTCCCCTTTTCATCAGCAGAGGCCTTCTTGGCGGCCTTATTCTTCCTCTGGTTCTTGTTTCTCCTAGATGAAGAACCAGATGCCCCAATATGCCCCAAGCCAGCTCCTTTGGCCTGAGCAGAGAAGGTGTCAACGACTGGAAGCACTGTTTTTGGCATAGAGAAGCTCTGTACGATCTTCCTTTCTACCGCAAGTAGTTCTTCCAATTTGTTGACTTCCTCCTGCTTGAGATCAAGGAGCTTCAAGGACTCTGAGTGCTTTGAAGTTAGGTCAAGGTGCTCCTGTCTGAGAGAGATCAAGCTAGTGACCTCTTCCCTTAGGGATACACACTCACCCTTAAGGAATTTTACTTCCTTCTTCTCAGCCTTCAGTCTCTTGCGGCACTCGTCGAAAGTGTTGAGCAGAAGCTCATACTTTTCGAGGAGTTCAGCTTCGCGGGCCGAAGGGCCATCCTCAGGTTCATCATCCTGAGACTCAGGATCAGAGTCGGAGTCGGAGAGAGGGGTGTGAGCTTTTACCTTCCCAGTAAATGGGGGGCATTCTCCTTCTGAGTCCGAGCGACCCACCAGCCCGAAGTAGGCTTCCTCATCATCACTGGAGTCTGAGGAATCAGACTCACTCAGTGTCTTTGGTCTTCTAGCGATGTAGCTCCGCTCCTTCTTCTTATCTCTGGAGGATTTGAGCTCCTCTCCTTTCCCTTTATCTCTTTTGCTTTGATGGCAGTCGGCCACGACGTGACCTGGCTTATTGCATCCAAAGCAAATAATATCAGAAGAACGATGTTTGTTAGGTTTAGATGCATACCTGTTAGAAGAGTAGTTTTTCTTCTGATGTCTGGAAGAGGAGCCGTCTCTCTTTCTTTGATTCCTCATCTTGAGGAATTTCTTGAACTCTCGAGTGATGAGGGAGAAATCCTCTTACGACAGTTCTGAGCTGGAGGAGAATGGATCGGAGTCCTCCTCTTCTTCCTTATTTCTAGCACGGTATGACACCGCACCCTTCCCTTTTCTGGAGTGACTGGCTTTTAGGGCCACAGTCTTTTCTTTTGCAGCAGCCTTCTCTGCTTCTTCCTCTGCCTTCCTGGTGTTCAGCTGAAGTTCATAGGACATCAGCTTCCCGAACAGGATTTGTGGATCAGTTTCTGCTAGTCTGCCAAATTCTCTGATGGCGCAGATCTTTGTGTCCCATTCCTTAGTAAGGGACCTAAGGAATTTGTCATTGAGTTCACCATTGGTGAACACTCTTCCATAGCCCTTGAGGGCGTTGACAATCTTCAGGAAGTTCTCGTATGTGACTCCGATCTCTTCCTTAGGCCCTTGCCGGAAGGCCTCATACTTCTGGTTCAGGAGGGATCTCCGATCATCCCTTACTTCATCTGTGCCCTCCATTAGAATGATCAGACACTGCCATATCTCCTGAGCTGTCCTGCAGTTGCTGAAGTTTTGCATCATCGAGTCATCAACTGCACTGACCAGGATGTTTCTTGCCTTCATGTCAAGGCCCACTAGGACCATCTGATCCTTGTCCATTTCAGAGAGTGTCTTTGGCACTTTCTTGGTGGGATCAATGGTGGAGGCCTTAGTGGGGACATAAGGTCCCTCCAGCACGATCATGAACAGTCGAGGGTCCACTGCTTCCATGTAGAACCTGATTCTTTCCTTCCAGATAGGAAAGTTGAGTCTGTTGCACACTGGGATCTTGCCGGAGTACTTGAGTCCGTCCATAGTAGATGTATGTCTCCTTGTTGACACTAGTGGCAGGATTCGCCTCAAGGTGTTAACCTTTTTGTTGAGTAACCTCCCTCTGATACCACTTGAAAGTCCACCTAGTGTCAGCTATGTGCACCTATGGGGGGGGGGGGGAATAGGTGACGTGTGATTCTTTTGCGGAATTTACGGATGCACCTGCACAATAAAAACAAAAACCACAGCACGCAGAATACACAACAAATTTATAGTGGTTCCCCGACTTGGGTACATCCACTTTCCCCCTACGACCTATCTCCCCAACAAGGGACGACTCGGTCACTTCTCCAACGGGATTGAAATCCAATCCCTGCACTAACGGAAGGAGCCCTTCCACACGTGAGAGTCAACACTCCCACAAAACGGGTTGCACCCAACCCTTACAACACGGAACAAAGGTTCCTATACAATAAAATAAATGTAGAATGTACACGTGATACAAACTTCTCTTGGAGACTACGGTGTTCCTCTTTGTTCGACGACGTGTTCTTGAAGTCGATGAAGAGTCTACGACCTTGGTCTCTCTTGGAGAGGATCTCCCGAAACCGGCGGCGGCAATCCGAGCGGCGGCTTGGTTCGGAGTTGGCGGCGATGAAGGTGCGCTGCTGCAGTGCTTTGAGATCCAAACTTCCTTGCGAAGCAAACTAGGTCTACCAACGGTCACTCTAGGATCGGTCGTCTCGATCGATTCGGACGGGGGAGTGTTACCCGGTCAACAAATCGAGAGACAAGAGATCTCTGGATAGACGCGTGAGACGCAAGCTTTGCTAAGCTACTGTCGCCGGAGATCGGGAAGAAGAATGATCAGTGGCGGCGACGTACTAGCCCGAGCGCGACGGCGGCGGAGAAGAGAAATCGCGATATTAGGGTTTCGTGCTCGGCTTCTTTCTCAGTGTCTATTCCATTCAAAATACCCGAGTATAAATACTGTAGCTACAGCAAATTTGACCGTTGTGGGACCCACAAATGAAATCCCCAAAATCCGGTTCAAGCTAATCCAGAAGCAGAATCCGGTTCAGCAGCGATCTGAGAAAACGCAAAGTAAAAATCGGCGAGAATCGCAGACGATTCTCGACGAATCGGCGAGAATCACCAAGTGATTCTCGACGATTCGTCGAGAATCGTTTGTGATTCTCGTCGAATCACTTGTCGATTCTCAACGAATTTGACTTTGTATTCATGGGCTGCTTGACCACTGGTTCGGCGGGAATTACAAGTGATTCTCGCCGAATCTTACTTGGCACCATTTTGAGATGGCCAGAAGAAGTCGGCGAGAATCACTGATGATTCTCGTCGATTCGGCGAGAATCACTAGTGATTCTCGTCGAATTTGCCTTGGATGATTTTTCGTCTTCCACCCAGGAGCTACTCCTTGATCCTCCTTGCACCTTGTCTTCTCTTGCACATGAACGGCCCTGTACTTGAAAGTAAGTGCACTCCAATAGAGAGAGTACACGTAGGCCAACACACTGATCTGCTCAACGAGGGATTACGTCGTGCAGACCCGTGTATATTGACCTACTGCACCCTGACATTGGTGTGCACTTAGCGTGGAAAAACTACAAGCACAACTAGAAAAAGTTTATCAAATACATAGTCTATTGACCTTAGCTTGTCCAGGGGCTTCTTCAAATCAGGTACATTGTGGATACAATACCCAACAGTTAAGGATGAAGCACTTACAGCCAAAGATTCTGAAATATTCAATAGTCAGTTTCCTGCCCTTTATAAGTTCGTAAGGTGTCATATTATGGTTCTTTTTTATGAGTGCTCGATTCTGCATGTGGCACGTAGTGTTGACTATGAAACAGTTGTATTCCTATGAGGGTTCTATGAGTGTTCTATTCCTTATCATAGCTACCCCGTTCTATTGAGGAGTACGCGGAGAGGAAAACTCATGAAAGATACCTATGTGATGCAGTAGCCCCGAGCTGCCCCTCTCGGTCGGCCCTACTCGGCCTAGCCAGAGGACCACGTTCTAGCGACCACTTCCGGGAAGCTCAGTTGGTGATAGTCCCTATTAGGAAATGGATTTATCAATGGGGGCTGGGTTCGAGACCCCGCCTCAACATCCTGCCGCGCTGAGAATAGGAACGGTCATGGGTGGGGTGCTTGGGCTGCAGCCCGAAAGTGGTTGCTAGAACGTGGTCCTCTGGCTAGGCAGAGTAGGGCCGACCGAGAGGGGCAGCTCGGGGCTACTTCATCAAAAATGTGCAGCTCAGTTGTTGATAGTCCCTGTTAGGAAAGGGATTTATCAAGGGGGCTGGGTTCGAGACCCCGCCTCATCATCCTGCCGCGCTGAGAATAGGCGCGGTCATGGGTGGGGTTCTTGTGCTACAGCCCGGCAGTGGTCGCCAGAACGTGGTCCTCTGGCTAGGCCGAGTAGGGCCGACCGAGAGGGGCGGCTCGGGGCAACTGCATCAAAAAAGTGCACTTTTATGATGATGTTTGGGCATCACACCCGCATGCCACCCTGCCTGGTATCACACCAGCCCAGGGGTCCACCATAGAGTCACACCATGGGGCCATTATCAGGACCGCGGTCCATACACCCCAACCCTTCTCCGGGCCCAACCACAGGCGCACAGTAGGTTGTTGAGGCCAGGTTTCGATCCCCTGACCTCCTTGATAAAGAGCTTTCAGGCAAGCTCTCATCAACCAACTGATCCGCAGCTTTGTTGGTTGATGAGAGCTTGCCTGAAAGCTCTTTATCAAGGAGGTCAGGGGATCGAAACCTGGCCTCAACAACCTACTGTGCGCCTGTGGTTGGGCCCGGAGAAGGGTTGGGGTGTACGGACCGCGGTCCTGATAATGGCCCCATGGTGTGACTCAATGGTGGACCCCTGGGCTGGTGTGATGCCAGGTAGGGTGGCGTGCGGGTGTGATGCCCAAACGTCATCACTAAGCTTTCAAAAAATTCTGTCATGGCCCTAGACTTAAACTCTGTTCCATTATCACTTCTGATTTTGACTACGAAGTAGTTGTATTCTTTCTGGACTTGCCTGACAAAATTAGTAAAGATGTCAAAGGTATCTGACTTGTGTTTTAGAAAGAACACTCACGCAAAGCGCGGGAAATCATCAACAATAACCAATGTATAATCCTTACCTCCCAAACTTCTAACTTGTAGTGGACCAAACAAGTCCATATGAAGTAGATGTAAACATCTATTAGAATCTTTGCCAATAATGCTTTTAAAGGTAGCCCTTGTTTGCTTGCCTTTTACACATGCATGACAAGGACTATCTTTAGCGTACTTAACATTTGGTGCATCACGTACAAAATTCAGAGAAAATAATTTATTAATAGTTTTGAAATTAATATATGCTAGTCTCTTGTGCCATTGGTCACCAGGAGACGCACAATATTTAGCCAAAAACATTATAGTGTAGAAGAGTCTATGCAAATGAAATTTAAACAAAATATATTTCAGCTTCGAGTGCCTGATAGAATCGTTTCCATATTGTCAACCAATTTTATCAAGCACTTATCTGCATGAAATTCAACTACGTATCTTTTATCATAGAGCTGGCTTATGCTTATAAGCCAGTGTCCCAATCCTTCAACATAAGCCACATCTGAGAAGGATACACTACCGTTAGTGATCATACCATAGCCTATTGTAATTCCTCGGTCTGAACCTCCAAAGATGACCTTTTCCCCGTTCAAGACTGGAGAATAGTTCTGAAGAAGGCTTCTTGTCCCGATCATATGCCGAGAGCATCCACTGTCCAAATACCAGATAGGAGTTTTGGTGGTCTTTGGACATACCTGCAATCAAAAATCAATTTTCCTTAGGAACCCAAATACGTTTGGGTCCTTCGTCTATAGTTAGAATACTCCCCCTATGAGTATTAGCATTATGAGTGGTCTTTCTCACATAGCTAACTTGAGGAGTTGTAAAATTTCTGGAATTAAACCAGCAATCAATGGTAAAGTTACCAATTTTGCCACAACACCAACAGTCAAATCTGTTGTATCTTTGCCTCAAAATCTCCTGCTTGACCTTTTGAGATGGTGGTCTAGCAGGGGCAACATTCTTGGAGGAAGAAGCTTCATGGTAATGGCAATCACATATCTTCTTCTCCTTGAGAGGTTTTTCTACAATAGGATTTACCTTTGGTGCCTTCTTGATGTTATGACCATGATTATAAGGGCCATAACTCTGAACAACAATTTCTTCATAAGGAGCCTTAAAGACACTTTCACCAAAGTTTCAAGGATGAGCCCATCCTTGGTAACAAGACTTTGGCTCCACATAAATAGGCCTAATAAAGTGACCGTAGGACGAGTCAAGATCAAACTTGTTCGTTGGAAATATGACCTTCTTAAAAGAAATCTGATCTTGAAGAGCTTTCCCCTTTTCTTTGCCCAAAGCCTTCTTGGCTGCCTTATTCTTTCTCTGAACATTATTACTCCTTATACTGGGCCATGAGTTGAGAATCATCGTCAGAATAGCTATCCTCATGATCATGATCAGAAACATCTGATTCAGAAAGAGGAGTATGAACATTTACCTTCCCAGTGAACTGGGGTTCTTGTTCATCATCAGTTTGATCCATTAGCCCGAAGTAGGCTTCCTCTTCTTCACTTGACTCAGATGAGTCAGATTCGCTAAGAGTTTTTCCCTTCTTGGTTACGAGGCTCCTTTATGTCCTCTTCTTATTATATGAGGATTTCTTTTCCTCTCTCTTTCCACCCTCATTCTTCTTATGAGGGCAATCAGCGATAATTTGACCTGACTTATTGCAATAGTAGCAAACGATGTCAGCGGAAATATGATTATTCTATTTAGATTGATACCTGTTATTGCTAATTTAGCCTTTTCTGTGTCAATCATCATCATGTCGTGATATTTTGTGCGAGTCATCCTTGCCTCTCCATTGCTTCTTCTTATTCAAGAATTTCTTGAACTGTCTTGAGAGTAGAGATAACTCTCCTTCAGATAGTTCTGAGCCTGAGGTACTTGGCTCCGAGGTTTCTTCTATACTTTCTTCTTGTGCTTGGGTAGGAGAGGCAGCCTTGGACTTCTTTGAGGTTTCTTCCTTGAGAGCTACAGATTTCTCCTTGGATGAAGACATGTTCTTCTCTTCTTCAACTTTTTTTGAATTAAGTTGCAGCTCATATGACAAGCTTTCCGAAGAGATTTTACGGCTCATTCTCAGCTAGATTTCCAAATTCCCGAATAGCACAGACCTTGTTATCCATTCCTTAATCGGGGATCTCAAGAACTTATAATTCAGTTCTCTATTGGTGAAGATTCGGCGGTAGAATCTTAGGCTGTTAACTATCTTGAAGAAGTTTTTAAAAGTATCTGCAATTATATCCTTGGGTCCTTGTCCGAAGGCTTCATATTTTTGATTTAAAAGGGATCATCTGTCATCCCTAACTTCTTTTGTGTCTTCCATCAAGGTGACGAAGGACTGCCAAATTTCCTTAGCGGATTTACAGTGAATCAGTTTCTGTAGCATAAAGTCATCAACTGCACTTGCGATAATATTTTTGGCCTTCTTGTTTAAAGAGACAAGTGAAATATTATCTCTGTCAAGATCTACCAACTTCTTAGGAACTTTCTTTATAGGATCTATATTGGAGACATTTATAGGAACATAAGGACCTTCTTCAACAATCAAGAAGATCCTTGGATCCACAGCTTCCATGAAAAATTTAATCCTCTCTTTCCACATGGGAAAGTTGTTCTTTGTATACAAGGGAAGCTTAGCAAAATCCTTGGCCTTGTCTATTGATTGATTATTTTGTATCAAGTCCCCGGCAACGGCGTCAAAAACTTGATTAATTATTTTCGCAACGGGACCGAAAACTTGATGCGGTTAAAACACCAAAAATTGGTGAGAACTCCCGCGGCGCCCCGGGCGGTTTATTTAAGGAAAAAGGCGGATTTAGTTTTATTTAGAAAACGGGGCGCACAGATTTATTTATTTGGATATAAAACAGTTTAGATCGAGTTTTAACGAAATGAGGCAAGTGTACCTATTGTGTGTAGTACATGATATTCCGGGGTGGAATATCGAGGTCGTATTATTGTCGGGGTCGGTTCGATTATTTCTACTCTTCCCTGGAGAGGACTATTATTTTACCGATAATTACTTGTCGGGTTTTTTATATATATAATAAAAATGACAGAAAATGAAAGCATAAAAGGGAAAGCAATAAAGGTATATTTACTAAAGGAAAATATACAAAAATAACAAAAATAAACTAAAACAACTTATTTATTGTTCATAAATATAGGTATATTTACGATTCATCAAATACCCCCATACTTAAGTTTTTGCTATTCCAGAGAAAAAGTTGGAGATGAACTTATAAGGAATTAAAGAAATCCTAAGTTTAGCTACCGCTTGAATTAATTAAAAGTTAGATCAAAATAAACATCCGAGGTTAAAGAATTAAATCCTAAATTATGAAAATGTTATAAATAGAGGAAGAGTTTCAAAAAGACTTCTAGATAAAATAAAATAGAAAGCAAAAATTTATTTTTGTTAGTTTAACAAAGATGGATTGAAATTATTTAAAAAACTTTAGCTTAAAAGAAGTTAAAGGAAATAATGTAATTTAAAAATTATGCTCTCAAAAAAATTTAAATTAATTCTAGAATCATTGAAATAGGATAAGTGGTTTGGTGGTTTATGAAGAGGGCTTAGATTTAGAGGCGAGGTAATTTTTTCTCGAACCTCTATATTTTTTTCTTTTGAATAATTAGGAAAATGAAATCTTATTTTCTTAGTATAATTTTTTTTCTTTCTTCATAAATAAAATTAACTCAATATATATGTATAGGAATAATGAATTTTATACTCTTACTCATAACATATAATCTTTTTAAATATTGAGTGTCTATGTTTACGGAACGAAATCTTATTCTCATTGACATAAGATCTTTTAAGGGGTGAAATAGGGGTAATCATGCCTAAGTAAGACATGAAAAAAGAGGTGAGGTTTATTTTTTCAAAAAGAAAACTAGATTTTAATAAAAAAGTTTTGAGAGCAACCTTTTTAAAATGAACGTTCCTATGTTTCTAAAAGCATGAAGTAGAAATAATTGAAATTCATGATTGTTATTTTCTAACATAAAAGACGAGCTTCTATTTATAAAAATTAGAAGTGGTGGTGAAGAACAAGTCCCCTATTATAAGGAAAAGTCATAAAAAATTCTTTAAATCTTAACCCCATATACTTAAATCTATCGAACTTTAATTAATAAATGAATAGTAAACAAAGAATAAGTAAAATTCGCATATAAATTAACTCAAAACTCGATTTTTGGAAAGCAAAAAGGGTTAAGACATGATATATTCGATTTATTTTGTTACATAATAAACGGATTTTTTGGGGATTTTTTGATTTTTATCTTTTTTTGTATTTTGATTATCATTATTTTTTTGAATTTTTCTTTATCATCTTTTTAGGATTTTTTGATTTTTATCTTTTTAGGGTTTTGGGATTTGCAATTTTTTTTTATTTTTTAATTTTTTTTATCCAATTATTTACAAAAAAGGGGAGAGAAAGAAGTGTTAATTACAAAGAAGATATTGGGGAAAGAGAGATTTTTATAAAAAAGGGTGCAAAGTAAAAACTCGAATGCCCGCGAACAAACTCTTATTTAGGTGGTTGGTTCGATGATTCGAATGTCGCGGCCTTGCTAAAAAGCGAGTTTTGTTATTTGCAAATAAGAAGAGAGGGGTGGGGGGAGAGAGAATTTTCTTTTTACAAAAACTATTTACAAAGGAAAAGAATTTTTTTTTTTTTTGTATTTTTGTTATATTAATTTTTTATTTATAATTTTTTTTTTTAATTTTGTGGTTTTATGAAATTTTTTTTGAAGTTTTTTTTGTTTTGATTATTATAAAAAATATAATGAAAATTTTTGAGATTTTAATTTTTTTCATTTTTTGTATTTTTTTGCTAAGTACAGAATATAAAATATGCAGAATAGGAAAACACCCCCATACTTAAACCCAACATTGTCTCCAATGTTGCAATCTAAGTATACAGAGCGAATAATATACAAAATAGAGTATATGCAAAATGAAAAAGGAAGGATAGAAGCTTCCCTAAGACGAGTGCGGGAGGCTCGGGTTGATACCCTGCATTATTAAAAGAGAAGAAAGAAACAAAGAGATAACAAAAAAGACACATTCAGCAAAAAGGTTGCGGGCGATAGGGGATGGTAAGTGCGTGTGTGACTCGATTAGCTAACGTCTTAGCTATATGCGTATGATAGAAATGCGCTCCTCTAGTGCGCACGAGAGTGAAGTGCGCCGAAGCAAAATAAAACAAAATAAATAAAAATAAAATAAGTTAAAATAAGTTAAACAAAATATATATAAATGATTAGATATTATTAACTTTGTGTGTTTTTAAGTTGGTTTTTTTTATTTTTTAGTTGGTTTTTAGGTTGGTTTTGTAGTGTTTATGAGTTTTTTAGGTTTTCTTTTAGGGTTTTTTTTATGTTTTTGATTTAATAGTTTATATATTTTTTGTTGTTTTTTTTAAGTTTTATGGTTTTTTTTAGAGTTTTTAGTTTTTTTTTTGTTTTTTTGTTAGTTTTTAGATTTTTATAAGTTTTATTTTTTTTATTTGATTTTATATCAGACAATCAAACTTGATTTTTTAGATTTTTTTTTGGTTTTTTAGTTTTTAGATTTTTTAGTTTTTGTTTTTTTAGGTTGTACTTATAGTTTTTTTTGTTTTTGTTAGTTTTTTTATTCGTAAATGATGTCATTTTATTTATGTGTTTTTATAGATAATAATATAAAATGTTTTAGTTTTAGTTTGTTTTTGTTTTTGTTTTTTTTTTGTAGTGTTTTATTATTTTCATAAAAATAATGAAAATTTTGTTTTAAGTTTTTCATTTTTTAGATTTTTTTTGGTGTTATAGGTTTTTCAAATTTTAAGTTTTATAGGTTTTTTAAATTTTTTTGGAAACAACACTATTTCATTTTTGTGTTTTTTTATATATATGACATAATAAATATAAAAGAACCCTTTTTATAAGTTTTTTTAGTAGTTTTATTATTATTATTATTAGTTTTTTTTGTTGGCCATTTTAAATTTTTGTTATATATATATATAGATATAGGTAAAATTAATAGATTTCCAGGGTTCAAAATAACGACTCAAAAAATCCCCGGCAACGACGCCAAAAAATTGATTGATTATTTTGCATCAAGTCCCCGGCAACGGCGCCAAAAACTTGATTAACTATTTTCGCATGGCGTCCGAAAACTTGATGCGGTTAAAACTCCAAAAATTGGTGAGAACTCCCGCGGAGCCCCGGGCGGTTTATTTAAGGAAAAAGGCAGATTCAGTTTTATTTAGAAAACGGGGAGCGCAGATTTATTTATTTGGATATAAAATGGTTTAGATCGAGTTTTAACGAAAGGAGGCAAGTGCACCTATCTCTTGTAGTACAGGATATTCCGGGGTGGAATATCGAGGTCGTATTGTTCTCGGGATCGGTTCGATTATTTCTACTCTTCTCTAGAGGGGACTGTTATATTACCGATAATTACTTTTCAAGTTTTTTATATATAAAATAAAAATGACAGAAAATGAAAGCATAAAAGGGAAAGCAATAGAGGTG
Source organism: Platanthera guangdongensis (assembly GCA_039583875.1). Classification (NCBI taxonomy): domain Eukaryota; kingdom Viridiplantae; phylum Streptophyta; class Magnoliopsida; order Asparagales; family Orchidaceae; genus Platanthera; species Platanthera guangdongensis. The sequence goes on from CM077150.1 coordinate 214,736,707, forward strand.
GAGCCAATTAAAAGCTTAGTGCAACGACATCGAATTAAATTAGAACTAAAATAAACTTTTAATAAAAAGAGATCCTATGTTTCAAATTAATTAAGGCGGAGACTTTGCAGTGGAGGTTCCACTAAAATGAGCTCACCTAGCTATAGGGCTATCGCTCACCTGAATGCTAAGACTATTCGACCGAACGTTAGTCTGACGAAGGATTCCTCTTAACGCCCGCATTACGCTAAGAACCCCGCTATTGGGTCGGGAACCCAATCCGGTAGAGTTGGCGCGCCTCCTCTCTCGAGGGTTAGTGCGAAACTCTCTTTACCAAGGGGTGATCGGTCCATACGCACGGCCTCTCGGCTAGCTAGCGTATGGATTATGGAAATAGGGCCCACACATCGATATGTGGTCCTATGCATCGTAAACCCTAAGCAAACCTTAAGTTAATTTAATTAATTAGAAAATAAGGACCTTTAATTATTTAAAGTTATTTTTTCTGTCTCAATGTTCTTCGATACTGAGCGCTAAGAATGGTTATTCACGCATAAGAATGGGGACGGAAGGTGGTGAAAGCAATAAAAGGAAAGCAGTAAATAAAGCAGGAAAGAAAGCAGTAAAGGAAAGCAATAAAAGAAAATAGTAAATTGCAAGTCCTACTCAAATGAGTAGGACTGAAATGAAAGCAGTAAAGTGCGAGTCCCGGCGCAAATGTTTGGGCGGGAGAAATGAAAACGAGTCATGCTCAAACTAGTAGGACAAAATAAATGCAACACACGCACACACTCGACATAAAGTAAAACTCACGCACACACACTCTCGACATAAAGTAAAACACACACACACGACAAAATGTAAAAACTCACCCACTCTAATGGAAAGGAAAAAAATCACACACTCTACTGAATGAAATAAAACAGTGTGTCATTTTACTCTTAACGAGTAGGCGGAAATAAATGCGTACACATAAAAATTGCAAAAAACTAAGTTACCGAAAAATTAAAATAACTACATTTCTACCGCTATTATGCGGTAGAAATGCATAAAAATCTAAATTAAAAATTAACGGAGCAAAAAGGTTTTGCAAATAAACGCAAAAATGGAAGTGCTCAGAAAATTAAAACAATTACATTTCTAACGCTAGAATGCGGTAGAAATGTGTAAAATAAAGTTAAAAAAATTAAAAGAGCAAAATGTTTTTGAAAATAAAGCAAAATAAAGGTGTTTGAAAAATGAAAACTACGGCTTATTCATTCTTATAACTCTATAAAAATGCTAAAAAGGTGGAAATAAAGCTAAAAGAGAGGAAAAGTTGTACGATACTAAAAAAGCCTAAGTTAAAGAAAATTAAAAATCACCTTTTGAAACATTTTTATAAACCTATAAAAATGAATGCAAAGTAAGAATAATAAACTAAGCCTAAACAAGTATGGTGCATAAAAATAAAATTGTGATTATGACGGCTCTAAATTAGACAAAAGTTTTAAGCTAAAAAGATTTTGAAAGACAAAGAAAAAACAAAATAAGAACAAACATTAAAAATCACATCGAGTAGGGCGCATAAATGGATTCCAAGCTATGCAAAGAGAGAAAAAACTAACACATTTTATTAATGAAAAAGTGATTATAAGAAATCTAAAAACAAATAATAAGAGAGGGGGTAAGAAAATCGCTTACATAGTATGAGAAAGCATTTAAGAAGCACCTACCCTAAGCAAAGTGGCCCAAAATGTGGAACAGGATTACGAGCAGAAGGCTGGAATTTATAGACCAAAAATTTCACGGGACACGCCCTCTAACACGGGCGTGTCAGGGGGCATGTCAGCACTATTCATAGATTCGATCCGGTGATCTGACGGCTTAGTTGACTTCGGGCTGGACACATGTCGGTCACGTGGCGGTCACACCCCAGGTCACGGGCATGACTCTGGGCGTGTCGGGGAGGAAGAACTGGGCGCGGGTTTCGTCGAAATGTCTCCGCGCGGGTCTTGTTGGCCAGGTGGAGGAGTACACGTGGCGGTCAAGCCCGTGTCTCCGTGTACACGGGGCGTGTCGGGTTGGTCTCGACGAATGTCGAGAGCGTTGTGTCGAGTCTGGAAGTTGTCGAGCGGAAAATGTTGAGAGCAAGTGTCACGACCCGCATTTTCTCTGTATTCAAAAATACGTCAGAGTAGAGAAACTACGCGTCGTGATGCCACGCCATGCAGGGGACAACTATAGACGCTCAGGCATCCCGTCCTCACATTTACTTCAAGAAAAAGAATTATAACTTTTAGTTAAAGACAATGCATATAAATTAATAGAGTTAATGACCGTGTCCCTCGATCGGGTGGACTACTAGTCCATAGGTGAGAAAATATATATATATTACGCGGCGAAAAATACTGAGTTAGCTCATTTGTTAACCTACGTGAGAGTGAGGGTCCAGTATCATAAAATGATGATGTGACTTCTACATTTACTATATATATATAGAAATCTTTTGTATGCTTAAAAGTAGTAGATTTAGTAGTTGAATTCATGTCATGCCAATATTCCAGAGTGCAGTTTTGCATACTTTAAAATAACTAAATGCATCCTAACATAAATCCTTCCCAGAGAGCAAGAGCAATCAGGTAAACAGTAACAGCAGTAACAGCAGCAAGTTGTCCATCACAGAAAAGTCAAGACTATGGGCGTCAACAACTGACACGAACCCATAGAAAAAACAATCTGGCAAGTCCAAACAAGACAACTACCTCAAGCTCCGAGGTGGAATCAAAAGGCCGAAGAAACCAGCAGCACCAGAAGCCCAACACTGTCAGCTAAACTTGCTACAACTCTGATCCTGAGGCATTCAAAAGAAGAACAACTCAGAAGCAAGTCACAAGCAGTGCAAGAGTAAAAGCAGACTACACAAACCTCAAAGTGAAGGAGAATGAAAGCGACTGCAACAAAATGGTCAGCAGAGTAAAAGTAAGCAATAGTAAAACTAGTCGAGCAAGAAGGCTAAACACATTATCAAGATAGAACAAGCACCAATAACAGAAGTTCAATCTTTCATTAATAATTACTATGCTGAGGGAGAAACCCCAACGCGCACAGTCTATCTGAGCACTAAGCACTATGCCGAGGGAGAAACCCCAATGCGCACAGTTCATCCGAGTATAAAACACTATGTTGAGGGAGGCCCACAACGCGCACAGTTCATCTGAGTATAAAACATTATGCCGAGGGAGGACCCCAACGCGCACAGTTCATCTGAGTTTCTTTAGTTACATAATTATACAAGCAGGGTTCATTTGTTTTTATTCATCATAAACTCAAGGGATAAACAACCAAGTGGACTGCATAAGAGCATTTCAAGGTAAAGCAGGTGAAGTTTAATAAAAAAAACAAACAAGATGACTCGATGGTTATAACAGCACGACAACCAATTTGTTTACCAATTCAATGGACTAGAATTTTGGGGTTAAGGCTTTAGGGACATCAAGTCACAATTCCAGGAATAGAGGGGGGGGGGAGTTAGGATTTCAGGGCAAGTATCTCCACAATCGAAACATAATAAACTCAAACATATGTAGAAGAAGGGCAAAAATTTAGAATCAAGAACAAGAGGGAGAGCAAGAGCACAACTTGCCTCGATTTACCGGAAAAACTCTCCAAATCTCCACACGTCACGATTGGAGCCGAAATCAGAATGAAAATGTCTGAAATAACGATTAGGGCCGAAAACCCTAACAAGAAAATCTCAAGAAACGGGGAAGAAATTACCACGAGGGCGTAGATCTCGACGAGAGCTTTCCAGATCTATGATCGGTTTCAAATTCCAAGCACTGGAGCTCCGCCAGCGGCCACCGGAAGATTCGTGACTTAGAGCTCTTCGTCACGTCGCTCTGGTTCGGCCAGAAGAAGAAGAAGTCCCCCTTTTTTTTATAATCTTTCCAAAGTATGAGAATATATATATATAATGTTTATAAAAAGTTTTGTCAAAAACGGGTTATTTAAAGCAGTTTAGAGGGAACCCAAAATAGAGGTCTAGTATTACTCCAAATCGAAAAGTGCCCAACATGAAAGTTGTATATCTCGTCGAAACGAACAAATTTCATGTTGACCAGTTTTTCATACGACATAATTTTGACCCTGAAAACAGCGCCCGAACGTAAATAATAATTGACCTACTCGAGTTGCAGAATGACCTACTCGAGTTGCAGAATTGACTTACACGAGTAGCAGAATTGACTTACTCGAGTAGTAGAATGACATACACGAGTAACAAAATTATCTTACTTGAGTAGCAGACTGACCTACACGAGTAGCAGAATTGACTTACTCGAGTAGCAGAATGACCTACACGTGTAACAGAATGACCTACACGAGTTGCAGAATTGACCTACTCGAGTAGCAGAATGACCTACACGAGTAACTGAATGACCTACACGAGTAGCAGAATTGACCTACTCGAGTAGCAGAATGACCTACACGAGTAACAGAATGACCTACACGAGTAGCAGAATTGACCTACTCGAGTAGCAGAATGACCTACACGAGTAACTGAATGACCAACACGAGTAGAACAATTGACCTACTCGAGTAGCAGAATTGACCTACTCGAGTAGCAGAATCACCTACATGAGTAGCAGAATTGACCTACTCGAGTAGCTGAATCACCTACACGAGTAGCAAAAAGACCTACACGAGACGCAGGAATTTCACTCGAGTCAGGCTGTGCAGGAAAAACAATTTCTTTGTAAGTATAACCTTTTGATCAAACTATATGAATGAATAGTAAAAGACATTTTTGAATAGTACTATAATATTAAAATAATGATATTTATATATTTTGAATAAGAAAACTACGAGATCAAAACGAAGGCCCAAACGAGCGCCGAATTAAACGAAACTCACTGCGTAGGCGAATACTGACGCTACGAACACAACGACGAAGTCAAAACAAAAATCCAACAAGCCGTTCTTGAGATATAAATCCTCAAAGTCTACGACGAATATAAATTTTACAAAACTTCGGAAATTCGCCGAGGCTCGAATATCGCTCAGATCACGACGAAACTTGACGAGCATGACAGAAATTAATCAAATTAATTTTCCAATGTAAAATTTTCCATTTTCGACAAGGATTCGCGGATTTGGCCAACGCAATCGAATAGACGCGAAAACGCACTAACGGCGACGCACCATCAACTCCACGTTACATAATGCCCCTTACATCATTATGACGTTAACAAGAGAATTAAATAATTGCCGAAAAATCAGGGGCGTTACAGCAAGTGACATGGGCTTGTCAGGTTGGCTGATACGGACTTGTCTGGTTGACTCAACATTCGTCGAGCGGAAAACGTCGAGCGCGTTTTCATCGAGTCAGGCGGAGGAATCGCTCCCCAGGTCACGGGCGTGACTCTGTACGTGTCGGGTTGGTCGACGATCGTCGAGCTGAAAATGTCGAGCGCGCGTGACACGGGTTGGGGTCACGGGCATGACATTGGGCGTGTCCATCAATTTCTTCAGAATTTTGTTGATTTTATGGGTTTTGAACTGTCACGCCCTGGTCACGGGCGTGACCAATATTACACTGGCGTGACCTTGCTAATTTTTGAACTTTTCTTGAAAATTTCAGGAAACAAAAATAACTTAAGTTAGAATAATTTTTACCAAAAATAAGTAATTTATTAAAAGAAAATATACAAAAATAACAAAAACAACTAAAACAACTTATTTATTGTTCATAAATATAGGTATATTTACGATTCATCATCTATGCTTGGATAACTCAAAAGAAAACTTGGGGCAGATCAGATCAAGATGTTAACCTTATAATGATCAACCTGGCTCTGATACCAATTGAAGTTATTAGTTGTTTTCCTAAATCACCTAGAGGGGGTTGAACAGGTGAGTTGTGCATCTTTTTGCAGAATTAAAAAATTAGCGATCTATGCACAGAATAACAACCAAACAATCACAAAGGAGACAGAGATTTATAGTGGCTCCCCAACCTTTGGGTACATTCACTTTCCACTCACTGATCTAGCAAAGCACTAGACTCGGCTACTCCACTATTCTCGGATTGAAACCAATCCTACACCTTGGAACAACGTTCCTACAACTCGATCCACAAAACAGATCTACACTTGGAAAATGAAAACTTCCTACACCTCGGAGAAAAAACCTCCTACACTCAGAGAATAATCTCCTACAAGAATAGATTGAAATAAGAAATACAAATAGTATCTTTTCTCAGATCTGGAAATTTCTGCCAAGGTCTTCCTTCTTGAACTTTGTGGCACAGTCAGAAAATTTTGAAGAAGACACGGCAGGATCCTTGATCTGAAAATTTCTTGACTCACGAGATTAAAGAGAAGATGAAGAGGTTGATGAATGATCTTGATCTGCAAGTCAACTGGTCTGAATCTTCTTGAACGAAAGCCCTTGGCGATTTGCATGATGAGCGGCGACAGCTTCCATTTAGGAAAGAGAAATGCGATTCAGAATTCTTGGAATATTTCTTTTTACACGCTTCTTAGGGTTAGTCGGAAGGACAAGACCTTTTATAAGATCTCCCTAACGGTCATAATTATCATTAATGATGGCCACGCGACCAAATCAAGTCAAGTCATTTGAAAATCGCTTCTGTTAGGACTTAGCGAAATTTTCTAAAACGATGACTGGATTATTCGAGTGAAAGAAGAACTACTCGAGTACTAAAATGGGTTCTTGAGAAGACAATATCAGACTACTCGAGAAGAAGCCCTTCAGGAAATTTCAGAACAGAATTCATTATCACTCGAGTGGAATAAGGGTTACTCGAGTGCTAGAAATCTTACTTGAGAAGTAGAAGTGAACTTGTCGAGAAGAAGACTTGGAGAAAATTCTGGGAAATAAAACCGATTACTCGAGTACTTCATCTAGACTTTTCGAGAAGTAGACAGAATTTTCGAGTACATGAACTACACTACTCGAGTGGGGTAGATACTTCTCAAGAACTTTCCTTCTGTCGCGCGAGTCAAAGTGCTCATCTACTCGAGTAGTGAACTTGGCTACTCGAGTATAATACTTAGAAAATTTCTGAGAAGGAAAATCTGTCAACTCGAGAAAGAGAAGAAGTCTACTCAAGTAATGAACTTGGCCTCTCGAGAACTAGATTCAAATTTCTCGAGAACCATTTCCTTTACTCGAAATTCAGACTAGACTTACTTGAGTACAACTAAAGGTTCTACTTGTGTACTAGAATTCTACCCGAGTGAAACACTTAGAAAAAAATTTGGTTTATGAAGATTTTCCTTTCTTCAATGGAATCAACATGTCTTTCTCCAACAAACCTAGTGCTTGAAAAATGAAGTGTATCCCAATAGAGACGCTACACATGAGTCAACTCCATAGATCACACAATGATGGATTACATTGTATGGTCCTGTGCTTGGTGACCCATTGTAGACTAACATTGGTCTACACTTGGTAATTAAGTCCTGCAAACACATAAGTCAAACAATACATCAAATAGAACTTAATTCATCTTAGTTCAAGGATTACTTCATACAAATCTAGGTTATTATGGATACAGTACCCAACACTTTATTATTTTATTTGTGTGTTGTGATTTTTATTTTTTTATATATTTATTTATCACCTACTTTAACTCCGCTGCAAAAACAAATTAAAATTTTAAAATACACTATTCATCACCCCCTCTAGTGTAAAGGAGATCTATCCCTCACTTTTAATTGGTATTAGAGGGAGGTTACTTGGTTGTACATGCTCACACCTGAACCATAAGATCTGAAAGATTTTCTCTTTACCAAGAAGTTTATCATGGCACAAAATACAGAGTATTCAAGCACCAGACCTCCAGTGTTCAATCTGAATAAGTTTGCACTTTGGAAGGCAAGGATAAGACTTTACATGAATTCTAATTATGAGGACATCTATAATTCTATTTTGACAGGACCACCACTACCAGTGGCAACTAGAAGTACAAGTGTTGTTCCACAACCTGAGTGGACTGAAGCTCAGAAGAAGGCCAAGATTGTTAATGCCAAAACAATGAACATATTGGACCAGACTATCTAAGATGACATATTCCAGAAAGTTATTGAATGCACTTCAAAAAAGGCAATCTGGGATTATCTCAATACTATAGTAGCAGGATCTGTAGATGAAAGAAAAGACAGGAGATCACATCTGATCTCTCTGTATGAGAACTTCAAGAAGGAAGAAGCAGAATCAGTTGTTGATATGTACAATAGACTCAGCCTCATAATCAATGAGCTGAAATCATTGGACAAGAATATCACATTGACAGAGATAAATGATAAGATCCTTATGTGCTTCCCTAGCACATGGGATTCAAGGATCTGGCCAAATAAAAGAAGCTAGAAGCCTCAATGAAATCTCTATAGAGACCTTGTTGGGCAAGCTCAAATCTTATGAGCAGCTCATCAAGACCAGAGAAGCTGAACATAGAACCTCTTCTTCAGTAAGGAAAGATCAAAGTATTGCTTTTAAAGCAACTGAAGAAGCAGAATCCATTCCAAACAATAAACAACTAATGAGTCTCTTGGCTAAGAGATTTTACAAGATGGCAAGGAAGGACTTCAGGAGAAGATCAACTATAAATTATGATAAGCTAAGGTATGACATGAATCCTACTAAAGAGATTGTCTGTTTTGGGTGCAGGAGACCTAGACATATACTTCCAGAATGTCCGGAGAACCAGAAGAAGGAGAAGCACTCTAAGAAGTATACTCACAAGCCCTCTTTCAGCAAACACAAGAAGATGGACATGGGCTTTATTACTGAAACATGGAGTGAATCTGAGGATGAATCTTCATCTAGCTCCAGTGTGGATGAAGAAGAAGCTAAGGCCAGAGAGGTCTGCTTGATGACAATCAATGCATTATGCAACTACTCTGAATCTGAAATCTCTGAAGCTGAATCTGAATCATAAGAAGATCATGTAATTTATTCTTTTGATTTTACTTCAGAACAATTCAAAACTGAATTTAAACTATTATGCAATGATTTAATCAAATCTGAGAAGGAAATCAAACTTTTCATAAGAAAATTAATTGAATATGATAATTTATTTTCTGAAAATATTAAACTTAAAGATGATTTAGACAATACTTCAGAACAAATAATATTCTTAAAAACTAAATTATCTTAGGCTATGGAGTTTGAAGAATCTCTTAATGGGAGAAGTATCAAACAGATGAATACCACAAGTACAGTAAATGCCAGGCTAAATGACAAACTAGGCTTGGGAGATTCATCTAGTCAGGAGATTTGTTTCTGAAAAAGAAAAAGAAAAATTAGAAGATATAAATAAAGAAACTGTTGGGTACATTGGTCAAATGTACCTGATTTGAAGAAGCCTCACCTAACTCAATGATATACATCATAATGTATTTGATGTGTGTTTGAGTTACTTGTGCAGGTTAGGTATTCATTAGACTGAAGCTAAAAGTTTCTAAGTCCATGTGTCGACACCCAGAGGGAAAGTGTCGACACTTGAGAAAGCTTGTGTCGACACCCAGACAAGCAGTGTCGACACTTGGAGTCATTGTGTCGACACCTGGGAAGAAGAGTCGACACCAGTCAGAAAGTGTCGACACTTGGAGCTGTGTCGACACTCAACACAATATGTCGACACTATGCAGAAGAGTCAACACTTAAAGGAAGTGTCGACACCCAGCACAATGTGTCGACACTTAGCTAAAGACTCAGTATTTGAAGTAAGTGTCGAAACTCAACACAATGTGTCAACACTATGCTGAAGAGTCAGTAGTTGAAGAAAGTGTCGATACTCAGCACAATGTGTCGACACTTAGTTGAAGACTCTACACTTGAAGAAAGTGTCGACACAAGGAGCTGTGTCGACACTTAGCAAAGAACAGAAAAGTTACAAAATATTCTAAGTACAAGTGTCGACACTAAGGGAATGTGTCGACACTCAGCTGAAGAAACAAAAGTGAAGACTTGTGTCGACACCAAGAAGCAGTGTCGACACTTGACAGTTTCAACACATGAAAGATGTGTCGACACAAAGAACATGTGTCGACACTTAGAAGAATACAGTTAAAGAATGAAGAACAAGACTTGTGTCGACACTCAATTTCAGTGTCGACACATGCAGAAGAATCTGTGTCGAGACATACAAGGAATTGTGTCGACACCTTGTAGACTTGTGTCGACACTTACACAACATGTGTCGACACTTAGTCTATAAGTGTCGACACTTAAGAACAGAAAGTCTCGACACTATCTGACAGTTAGGGAATTTCAAGAAGTGACTGGTTGACATGACAGCTGCCGATCCAGCCGGTCTACATCAACTGTCAGAGATATCAGAAGTCTGTTATGAACCGGACCAGCCGGTTACCATGAAGGAAGCCTATAAATAGGCACCCATAGTTTACAGACCAAGATTTGATGAAGTGATATAGAAGTGGTTGAAAAAGTTTTTGATAGAGAGAGTTCAGATCTTTGAAAAAGTGGTATATTGAGTATCAACACAAGAAGATCTTGTTGTGCATCGGCAGATCTAAGAAGTTGGAGAGAGAGAGCTCCAACCAAGAATTCAGTCTTTGGAACTAAGGCTGAGAAGAAGAATTTAGAGTCATCTGGATTTCAAGAAGCAGAGGTCAAGGAACAACTGCAGAAGATTCAGACTAATTCAGTTCTAATCAAGAAGCTTTGAAGGAAGCTAAGTCAGTTTGGATCTAACTGAGTTCTTCCCAGAACTCTTCAAGAATCTCTCAACTCCTCTCTTATTTTCTGAGTTGTAGAGTTAGCTATTGTTATTTCTATTTTAACTTGTAGGATCCATTGGATCTGAGAGAATTGTAAGCCTATGTTATAAAGGCTGAGGGTAGGGCTTGATTGCCTGAGTGTAGGAGTTGAAGAACTCTGAGTGTAGGCCTTAATTGGCTGAGTGTAGGCCTGGGTGGCTGAGTGTAGGCCTTTGTGGCTGAGTGTAAGGCTTTGGGCCTGAGGTGTAGGAACCTAGTTGGGTTCTGAGCTAGTGGAGAAGTTTGGCCGAATCTAGTACACTGCTAGATAGGCGAAGGGGGAAAGTGGATGTACCCAAAGATTGGGGAACCACTATAAAATCTTGTGTATTCTGTGCTGTGATTGTGCTGTGTTGTGAATTGCTGTGTTTGCTGTGAGAACTTATTCAGAAATCTGTGTTATAAACTGTTGTGCTGCCAACAAAGTTTTAAAAAGGTTTTTGGTCACCTATTCACCCCCCCCCCTCTAGGTGTTTAGGTACCATATCTTTCAAGTGGTATCAAAGGGAGGTTCCTCAAAAAGGACTAACTGTCTGAGGAGATCCAGTTTGGCAGATTCAGTATAAGTTAGCACACAGTTTCAAGAAAATCAAGAAACATGGGTTCTTCAGAGAATCACAAGGAATTGGGTTCAATGAAACTGCCCATATGCAGAAAAGAGATTTTTGGAATCTGGAAAGAAAGGGTAAGGCTGTTCATGGAAGCCTCTGACCCTAGAATCTACATCACAGTCAAAGAGGGGCCATATGTGCCCATGAAGATTTCAGTCTTGGATGCTACACAGAGAACTCCAAAGGATTTTTCTGAGATGACCAAGGATGAGATTGTCCTAGCTACAATGGACAAAAGGGCACAGAACATCATAGTTAGTGCAATTGATGATGTCACCTTCCAGAACCTTATTCACTGTAAAACAGCAAAAGAAATGTGGGATACCCTCATTGTCTACATGGAAGGTTCTGAAGAAGTAAGACTAGATAGGAAGTCCTTGCTTAATCAAGAATATGAGAGCTTTAGGCGAGGAAGAGGAGATAGCATCACTGAATGCTACAAGAAGTTTTATAGAATTGTTAATGAACTCATGTCCTATGGAAGAGAGTTCACAAACTATGAATTGAATGATAAGTTCTTAAGGTCCCTAACTAAAGATTGGGACACCAAGATCTGTGCCATAAGGGAAATGGCAAAGTTGGGAGAAATTCCTCCTCCCACACTGTTTGGCAAGTTGTTATCTTATGAGATGCAATTGTCAGTAAGAAAAGAGGAGGAAAAGTCAACAAGGACTGAACACAGGGAAAGGACTGTTGCCTTTAAGTCAGAAGTACCTAGAAAGAACAGGACTAAGTCATCAACTCCTCCTCCAGAGGTAGTTGAATCAGAATCTGATGAGTCTGTTAGCACTAAATCTACAAGCAGTGAAAGTGATGAAGATTTTGCTGCATTCACCAGACATTTTCAGAAATTCCTTAAGAAGAAACAGTGGAGGTCCAGACCTTCATATTCCAAAGGGAAAGAAGTCCAGTATCAGGAGAAGAAGCCTTCAAAGAAGGACAAGAAAAAGACAAAGACTAGTAAGGCAACTGGGTCTAAGATAGTGTGTTACTGCTGCAATAGACAGGGTCATGTAATTGCAGATTGTCCTGAGAAAAGAAAAGAATCCAGTGACAAAAAGAAGACTCACTTCAAAGGAAAGAAGGAGAAGTCCTTTGTTGCAAAGAATGAGAAGACTCTTTCAGACATTTCTTCTTCAGATACTGAGACAGATGCTGAAGCCTATATAGGGCTATTTGCTGAAGAAGAAGAAGAGTTTATGCAGATCATGGAATCAATCTATGAACAATAAGAGTGTCAGTGCCAAGGACTGATGGCATTGACTGAAAGTACCAAAATCCTAGAGCAGCCAGGACCTAGTCAGGTACAATGTCCAACTCCAAGTTCAGATTCCAGTTCTAGTTCAGAGTCAGAATCATCTTCATCAAGTGATGGAAGTGTTTCTGAATCTGAGGGAGATATTCATCAGCTCTTAGATGAATATAAAGTACTGTTGCAAGCCTATAAGCAAAGCAAGTCCCTTGCCAAAAGTCAGGCAAAGGAGATTGCTGATCTCAAGGCAGCTGCAACAGATTTTGAAAAACAGTATGATCAAAAACTGAATGAAGTAGCCAGGCTGAAACACATTACAGTGATTCAGATGGGTACTATTACATTTAAGAATGATCAAATTAAGAGACTGGAGATCAATCTCTAGAAGGAAAAAGAACTTGCTGCCAGGTTTTCAAAACCTAAATCAGTATTACCATTAATTGATGAATTTGTTCATCAAAAAGGCAAAGCTGGACTAGGTTTTGTTAGACCTGCAGGGACTGTTCAGGATCAGTCCAAGTCCAAGGGCAAAGCCCCAACATTCAACAAACCTGCTGTAGTCAAAACAGCAAAGGTTGTACCTAAGCAAAGGTACAACAAGTTTGAATGCTGGTGTTGTGGCAAGGTTGGCCACTTTGCCTTGGATTGTTGGCACAATGCCAGTGCCAAGTTGAGTAGCAAGTTACCTGATGGAAAGCCAGTAGGTAGCTATGTCAAGTTGCAAACTAACAATCACCAAGGACCCAAGTTTACTTTGGGTTCTAAGGTTCATTAATTTGTTTTGCAGGTGAATCCAAGTGGCCATACCCCAACATGGTACTTGGATAGTGGATGTTCCAGACATATGACTGGAACAAGGGGACTACTGAAGGACTACATTCCAATCAAAAATGGTCCTAAAGTGACCTTTGGTGGTTCTGAAAAAGGAATCATCAAAGGGTTTGGTAACATCTCTTCAAACCTTTTTACCATTACTCAAGTGGCTTATGTTAAAGGGTTGAAACACAACCTCATTAGTATAAGTCAGTTAAGTGATGTAGGGTATGACATCTCATTTGTTAAAAATGGTTGTCATATCAAGAGGTCAAGTGATCAAGAGATCATTTTGACAGGATATAGAAAGAGGAATGTCTACTGTCTAGACATCATGATTGAGAACAATGGTTCTCCTGTTTGTCTTGTAGCTGATGAGACAGTCTCTCATTGTGTCAAGTGGCACAAGAGGCTAGCTCATCTTAACTAAAAGACTATTTGCAAACTCTTTAGCAAAGAGTTAGTGAGGAATGGTCCTCAAGTTAAGTGTGTTAAAGAGGGCATTTGCTCAGCTTGTCAAAAGGGCAAGCAGACCAAATCCACCTTTAAAAGCATTGAGAACAAAGATGCTGTGAGGTGCTTATACCTCTTGCATATGGATCTCTTTGGTCCAATGCCAGTTCACAGCTTAGGTAGGAAGGTCTACACCTTTGTAGTTGTTGATGACTACTCAAGGTTTTCCTGGGTGTTCTTCTTAAAGCAGAAATCTGAAACACCTAGTGTCTTCTATAGTTTTGTTAAGCAAATTCAGAATGAATTGAACTGTACAGTGGTCAAAATTAGAAGTGACCATGGTACTGAGTTTCAGTCTGAAAGCATGACAAAGCTGTGTGAAGACTATGGGATATTTCAAGAATTCTCTTCACCTAAAACACCTCAGCAAAATGGCATTGCTGAAAGGAAAAATAGGACCTTGATAGAGGCTGGTAGAACCCTATTAAGTGATTCATCACTGCCAGAGTATTTCTGGGCTGAAGTAGTTAACACTGCATTCCATGTGATAAATAGGGCTACCATCACTAAAAGGTTAAATAAGACCCCCTATGAAGTTGTGAAAGGCTGGAAACCAAATTTATCCTACTTTAGGATCTTTGGTTGTAAATGCTACATACTTAACAATGGAAAGTCTTACCTAACTAAGTTTGCTGCCAAGTCCCAAGAGGGAGTGTTTGTTGGGTACAGTAATAATAGTAAGGCTTATAGAGTCTACAACTTGACTACTCAAGTTGTAGAGGAGTCTGTGCATGTAGTTTTTGATGAGACACAACTAATTAACAATGAGTTGTCTAGCAATGTATGCAGCCCCACAGGTCTTACTAAGAAGATGGACAAGCTAACCATAGAAGATGTACCTGCTGCAAGACAGCAAGTAGAAGAAGATGGCTTATGTCCAGGGGGAGAACTACATGTACCAGGAGCTGAAGAAGTACAAGGAACTCAGCATGATGAAGATGCTAAAGAAGTACTGTTGAAATTTGTGAAGTGGAAGTGGGTGACGGGACAGGCCGCGCGGCCTGTGCGGACAGCTTTGGCGGACTGGGCGGACTGGGCGGACTGAGGTTGCGGCCCGGTGAAAAGTCTGGTGGAAGCCGGCTGTGTTCTGAGCGGGTTGTTGCATGGTGTCCGCGGTTTGGTGCGGCCTGGTATCTGCGGATAGAGAGGCTTGCGGACTGATGCATTGCTCAGAGGCCGCGGGTGCTAGCTTGCGCTGTTGGCGGGTTGGTTCGAGTTCGCGGATAGCTTGCGGACTGGAGTGTCCGCGGTTCTGGCTGTTGCGGACTGAGCCTAGAGCTTGGCTGAGGCCTTGTCAAGTTCTGGTGGCACAGCAGGTGTTTGCTGTGGAGATCGTGGTTGGCGGACTGTGATTGGAGTCCGGCAGGAAGCTACTGCATTGGACAAGTGCGAGGAGCTCGCGGACTGGTTGCGGTCTGTGCTAGGGTGTTTGGCGGACGGGACTTTGTGTCCGCCATGCTCGCACTGGCCCTTGATGGTTTTTTGACTTGGTCACACTTGGTGTCAAGTTCATGGTGTCCGCCGTATCCGCCAAGTCCGCTGTGACCGGGCGGACTGTTGCTGTTTGCCTTTGGTCGTGGACTTGTGGCGGATTGAGGTGTGGGTCTTGCGGACTGCCTCGGGTTGGTGCGGACTGCCATTGAAGAAGGTGCTGTCCTGAAGCAGTTGGAGCTTTGCGGGCTGGTGCCTTATCCGCTTAGCTTGGGCGGACTGGAGAGGGTTCGTCATTGGTTGCCTTGCTCCTGGCGGTTTCCCTTGGTGACTGGCCAAGTCCTCGCGGACTGAGCGGACAGTCGTTTTGTGTTCGCGCAGGCTGGGGCGGTGTCGCTATCTCATGGGCGGTGACCACACTCCCCACCTGGCCTATAAATAGGACCCCCCTGGCACATCTACAGAAACCAGAAGTAACGTGAGTGAACAGTATTTTGGGTTGGGCGAGTGCTGCGGTCTGTGTTTTTTCAGTCCGCACGGATTGTTTCAGGCTGACGGTTTGCTGTGTGCAGGTCGCGCGGATAACTTCAAGGAGTCAGGAGCTTGGCTGTGACTTCGGTCAGTGCTTGGAAGTGTGCGGTCTCTGCGGACTCAGCAGGAGGTCGCTCTGCGGCTTGTCAGTTCTGTTTCAACTTTCCCAGCTTCAATAACCTGTCCGCCGGCTTCAGGCGGGTAGGGGAGTTCCTCAGTTCGGGTTCAGCAGGAGGCGAATAACGGTCTGTCCGCGCGACCTCGCGGTCTCGGCGGACTCCGTGGTATTCGGCGGATTGCAGCATAGCTTGGGCGGTCTCGGCGGTCTCGGCGACCTCGCGGTCTCGGCGGACTGAAGTTCTGTCCGCCTGGCTTGTTTTTTGGTTCTTTCTGTTTACAGCTGTAATACTAGCGAAATCATGTCTCGCTATGTATGCCTCGGATTGTAATGAAGTGAATGCATAATAAGATCTTCTTGTGCTTCCATTGTTTTGTTGGGTGCAACCTCTAGTCCTTGGGTTTCCGCGGTTCAGCGTGCGAACTGGGTAGTTCCGAAGATATTAATTTGGTGTTTGGGCTATCTTGCTGACCACGTTGAGAAAATTTAACAAGTACAACCAGAAGTAAGGATGCCTCCAGCCAACAGGCATCTAAGAGATCATCCAGTAGAGTTGATTATTGGAGATCCAAGACAAGGAGTTCAGACAAGGAGCAGAAATCAGAATGCTGTAGTATATTCAAGTTTTCTGTCTCAAATAGAACCAAAGAAATTTGAAGAAGCTATACAAGATCCACAGTGGACTGAAGCTATGCAAGAAGAACTTAATCAGTTCACAAGGTGCAAGGTTTGGGAGCTGGTTCCAAAGCCTAAAGACCACAATGTTATAGGAACTAAGTGGATCTACAGAAATAAGTTAGATGAACAAGGGGTCATCATAAAGAATAAAGCAAGAATGGTTGCAAAAGGATATAGACAAGAAGAAGGTATTGATTTTGATCAAACCTTTGCCCCAGTAGCCAGACTGGAGGCCATAAGGATGTTCTTGGCCTATGCAACCTACCAAGGATTCAAAGTATACCAAATGGATGTGAAGTCAGCATTCCTTAATGGTAATTTAAAAGAAGAAGTATATGTGGAGCAGCCTTCAGGTTTTGTTGATCCTACTCTTCCACATCATGTCTATAGACTTAGGAAAGCTTTGTATGGGTTAAAGCAAGCTCCTAGAGCTTGGTATGAAACCCTATCTAGTTTCCTCATTGAGAACAAGTTCTCAAGGGGGAAAATAGATAAGACTCTATTCCTTAGGGAATCTAGAGGCAAAGTCATACTTGTCCAAATATATGTAGATGACATTATATTTGGGTCTACTGAAAGTAGCCTTTGCAAAAAGTTTGCAAAGCTTATGCAAAGTCAATTTGAGATGAGTAGTATGGGAGAACTGAAGTTTTTCTTGGGTCTCCAAGTTAAACAGACTGGAAGTGGTCTATCCATATGTCAGTCCAAGTTCACCCTAGAACTCATAAGGAAGTATGGTATGGATTCATCCAGTACCATGAAGACTCCTATGGGGTCAAGTATGTCTCTAAGCAAGGATGATGCATGGAAACCTGTAGATGAAACCTTGTATAGAGGGATAGTTGGCTCCCTACTATACTTGACTGCAAGTAGGCCTGATATTATGTATGCTACATGTGTTTGTGCCAGGTATCAAGCCTGCCCCAAAGAATCTCACTTGACTGCAGTCAAGAGAATCTTGAGATATCTAAAGGGCACTCCCTATCTAGGCCTCTGGTACCCTAGGAATGGAGATTTTGATCTAACAGGCTATTCAGATGCAGACTTTGCAGGATGCAAAGAAGATAGAAAGAGCACTACTGGATCCTGTCAATTCCTAGGTGGAAGACTCATTTCATGGAGTAGTAAGAAGCAAACCAGTGTGGCTATTTCCACAGCTGAGTCAGAATATGTAGCTGCAGGAAGTTGCTGTGCTCAACTTCTGTGGATTCAACATCAGCTAGAAGACTATGGATGTCAGGTAAGTAGAACTCCACTTTATTGTGATTCTACAAGTGCTATTTCCATAGCTAATAATCCTGTATCACATAGTAGAACTAAACATATTGAGATTAAATATCACTTTCTTAGGGAGCATGTAGAAAGAAATGATATTGCACTTGAATATGTTAGAACTGATAATCAGATAGCTGATATGTTCACTAAGCCCTTAGAAGAAGCTAAGTTCAATAGGTTCAAAATTGAACTAGGAATGATAAACTTAGACTAAGTTTACAGAACTAAAAATTGGCTAAGTAAAAAGGTGTCGACACATAGACAAGTCTATGTCGACACAGAATAGTAAGTGTCGACACTTCAGGAAAATGCTGTCGACACATCTAGGAAGTTGGTGTCGACACTTCAGAATGTTAGTGTCGACACATGTCGAGTAGGTGTCGACACATTCAATACGGTGTCGACACTTAAGTTTTACTCAGAATTTTCTAAGTAAAGTCTCGACTACATGTCGAGTAATGCGGTGTCGACACTTAACCAAGTGTCGACACTTAAAATCTGATGACTTAAACTTGTGTCGACACATGTGTGTCGAGACATTATAAGTCAGTGTCGACACTTATTGACAGTGTCGACACATCTTTAGAAATTTATCCCGCCTGTTCGTCTTCAAACAAGAAAGGTATAAATAGGGTTCTGTCTTTGTTTGTCGACACGCTTTCAAAAGTTTCGAGACCACAACTCTTGTGTCGACATTTCTCTTCTCTAAAGACTAATTCTCCAAACCCTAATGGCTCCCAAGCTGGAAGAGAACGTTAACGAAGGCTATGAACTGGTGCGTGGCGCATTCGACGACGGTGATCAAGAAATCAAATCGGTGATAACCCTAGTCACCGATTCAGGATTGGAGTTCTTGGTTTCAGAACCAACCAAAATTTGGAAGAAGGAAGTTATTGAATTCCTTACTGGAGCGTCTGTAGATGACTCAGGCTACAGAATCAAATCCAGGGTGCATGGCACCAAGGTCAAGATTTCACCCAAGTCACTGAGAAAGGTACTTCAGCTACCTAAAGTCCAGGAAGAAGAAGAAGTAACAACATCTAAGACCAGGGAAGCACTTACCTGGTGTGGTCTAGATTCTAAGATGAAAATAGGTTCTGTCTTCAACAGGAGAGGAATGAATACTCAAGGAAAGTTTCTGTCAGAAATTGTGGGCAAAGTACTCCTCAGTAAAATTGGAGGGCATGACAGAGTGTCAGCCTCCATGTTCAATGTCATGACCAGAATTATCTTCAACCTAAGAACAGATTGGTCAATGGTTATCTTTGAGAAGATAAAGGAAAGTCTGAAGAAGCCCAATCTGGGCAGGATATTAAGTCTCTACCTGGCTGGTACAATACCAGAGGTCATGAGCAATGCTGCTGGAGCTAAAATCAACCACATGAGAAGGATGGACATGAGAATCTTCTCCAGGTGGGAAATGGTGCTGTCAAAGGAATTGACCACCCCTGAGAAACAAGTTACTAAGAAAGATTCTCCTCCCAGGAAGAATAGAAAAACTGCTGTTGTGACACAAGTGTCCTCAAGCAGTTCTGAGAGTGAAGAACAGGTGGTGTTTACACCTGATGAGCAAGAGGAGGAGATAGTAGAAAAGACCCCTGCTGGTCAAGATGTGGCTGAGATTCAGGGGGAGCTGCCTCACACTAGCCCCATCCCTAGGGATCCAAGCCAGGGGGAGCTTCCATGTGTAGCAGAACCATCTACACTGGAGAGTGAGCAAGCCACCATCCTCATCCAAGAGGTACTTGTTGACCTTAATACTTTCAATTTTTCTATAATAAATTCTGATTTGTCTGATGTCCATCAGCAAACTCAGCAAGCAAACCAAGCACCAGATGTTGTTCTCCAAGACACATCTGCTGTAGTTAATGTACCCAGTACATCTCCTGCTCAGTCACCCCCAGAATATACAATGGAAGATCTATTTCTGAATTTAGATCAAGAGGACTTTGACATGGACAAGACTGCTGCTGATGAAGAGACAAATGCTGCTACTGAAGAGAAGGGTGCTGCTATTGAGGGGGAGAATTTGGATGTTCAGGAAGAGCCTATAAGGCTAGACACAGAGAAGGCACAAGATGTGCAAGCTGAAAAACCATCAAGCCCTAAGGATAGGGTGGATATAGCCAGTACATCAGAGTCTGAGGATGATGAAACTGAGCAAGCTAAGAAGAAACAATTCTTTGTATTCAAAAGAAGGAGTCAGAGCTATAAGAAAGCTCTACAAACTGTTGCTCAACACTCCTTAGTCCAACAAGCTCCATCAACAGATTACAGTAGCCTCATGGTAGCAATGCAAGTTAAGCTGGATGAGCAAAGGAGGGCTATAGAGACATATATTGATGAAGGCCACAAGTCTTTACAGTTTGATTTAGCTCAAGATATCAAGTCAATCAGGTTTGAGATGAACCTGAATAAGAAGGAAATGAATGAATGCTTCCACAAGGGTGGAAATGCAGTAGTATTCCTGGCTAAACATCAAGAGCAGATAAAAGACAAAGTAGATGATATAGCACTAAAGCAAGGCTATGTGCTGGAGAATCAACTCAGAATGAATGATAATTTGACTGCATCCCACAATGCAATAGTCACTGAACTGAAGAGTAAGTCTGATGAACCATCAACCTCCTCTGCTGCTGCCAAGGCTGATTTTGATAAAGTATTTCAGGAAGAAATTGCTGCTGTCAAGAATGCAATCAAAGATTCACAGAAGGTCATTTCTGAACAGCTTACAAAGCTTAGACCTTATTTTAAGGAAGGAATCAGGTACTTGGACATTCAGATAAGATTCCAAAAGGATGATGTAAGAGACCATGTTGAACAAGAAGTCATAAAGGGGGAGAGGGTGTTAGTCAAGGCAAGTTCTGAGCACGCAAAATGGATATCCAATTCCATCAGGGCTACACTGGGCTATCCTCCCCTGTGTGATGATGATAATGTAGCTGAATCTGGTATTCAAAGTGCATATCTTGGAGGTGAGCAACAGGAAGTAGCTCAGGTGATCTATCCACCTCCAGATTTTGAAATGGTTCATGCTGATGTAAGCACAATGTATAGTCCAACTGCTGGTAAGCCAAATGTTATTCTGGAAAAGGTTGTTCAACCTATTACAGCAGCTATGCAAGAGGCTTTGGACAAAGAAGAAGAGACTAGGCTATCAAAGAAGAAGTTCAGGGAACTTGCTGAGCAAAAACCAGATTTTGAACAGTGGAGCCCTACTTCTAGGAACATCATTCTCACAGCCTGGAAAGCGGCCAAGGACAATGCCCATGAGAGGAACAAGTGGTTCTCAGAGGCAGAATGGAGGAAGCATGAGAGTAGGCAGGAAGCCATTGTCCAACATAGAAGGAAGGCTAAGTTAGGAAAGCTACCTCCAACAGCTGTGGAGCCTAGCAAGTACTTTCCTAAGCCCTATCATTACTTTGAGAGGCAAAAAATCAAGGCTGAAGAACAGAAGAAGAAGGACTCCAAAGGGAAGAAGACTGCTGAAGCTGAGCCTGCTGCTGCTGCTGCTGCTGTAAAGGCCAAAGTGCAAGCTGGAAAAGGCATAGTCATAAAAGAACCAGAGCAGAATTAGACTAAGATTAAACTGAAGAATGTTGTAATCTGTTACATCAAACATTTTGTGTAAATCATTGAAAATGTATTAACAACAATGTTTGAACAATTTTTGTTAAATAAATTTCATGATTGTTCAGATAAATGTGTCTAATTCTTGTTTGTTCTGTAATGCTGTATGAGTATACATGTGTGCTTTATTACATGTTTAAGTTTAACTCTGTTGACATATACCTGTTTTACATCATTTTATAATTTTTAATTATGAGTGATGTATATCATTGACTAAGGGTTATGACTTCTCCAAATAGGGGGAGATTGTTGGGTACATTGGTCAAATGTACCTGATTTGAAGAAGCCTCACCTAACTCAATGATATACATCATAATGTATTTGATGTGTGTTTGAGTTACTTGTGCAGGTTAGGTATTCACTAGACTGAAGCTAAAAGTTTCTAAGTCCATGTGTCGACACCCAGAGGGAAAGTGTCGACACTTGAGAAAGCTTGTGTCGACACCCAGACAAGCAGTGTCGACACTTGGAGTCATTGTGTCGACACCTGGGAAGAAGAGTCGACACCAGTCAGAAAGTGTCGACACTTGGAGCTGTGTCGAGACTCAACACAATGTGTCGACACTATGTAGAAGAGTCAACACTTAAAGGAAGTGTCAACACCCAGCACAATGTGTCGACACTTAGCTAAAGACTCAGTATTTGAAGTAAGTGTCGACACTCAACACAATGTGTCGACACTATGCTGAAGAGTCAGTAGTTGAAGAAAGTGTCGATACTCAGCACAATGTGTCGACACTTAGTTGAAGACTCTACACTTGAAGAAAGTGTCGACACAAGGAGCTGTGTCGACACTTAGCAAAGAACAGAAAAGTTACAAAATATTATAAGTACAAGTGTCGACACTAAGGGAATGTGTCGACACTCAGCTGAAGAAACAAAAGTGAAGACTTGTGTCGACACCAAGAAGCAGTGTCGACACTTGACAGTTTCAACACATGAAAGATGTGTCGACACAAAGAACATGTGTCGACACTTAGAAGAATACAGTTAAAGAATGAAGAACAAGACTTGTGTCGACACTCAATTTCAGTGTCGACACATGCAGAAGAATCTGTGTCGAGACATACAAGGAATTGTGTCGACACCTTGTAGACTTGTGTCGACACTTACACAACATGTGTCGACACTTAGTCTATAAGTGTCGACACTTAAGAACAGAAAGTCTCGACACTATCTGACAGTTAGGGAATTTCAAGAAGTGACTGGTTGACATGACAGCTGCCGATCCAGCCGGTCTACATCAACTGTCAGAGATATCAGAAGTCTGTTATGAACCAGACCAGCCGGTTACCATGAAGGAAGCCTATAAATAGGCACCCATAGTTTACAGACCAAGATTTGATGAAGTGATATAGAAGTGGTTGAAAAAGTTTTTGATAGAGAGAGTTCAGATCTTTGAAAAAGTGGTATATTGAGTATCAACACAAGAAGATCTTGCTGTGCATCGGCAGATCTAAGAAGTTGGAGAGAGAGAGCTCCAACCAAGAATTCAGTCTTTGGAACTAAGGCTGAGAAGAAGAATTCAGAGTCATCTGGATTTCAAGAAGCAGAGGTCAAGGAACAACTGCAGAAGATTCAGACTAATTCAGTTCTAATCAAGAAGCTTTGAAGGAAGCTAAGTCAGTTTGGATCTAACTGAGTTCTTCCCAGAACTCTTCAAGAATCTCTCAACTCCTCTCTTATTTTCTGAGTTGTAGAGTTAGCTATTGTTATTTCTATTTTAACTTGTAGGATCCATTGGATCTGAGAGAATTATAAGCCTATGTTATAAAGGCTGAGGGTAGGGCTTGATTGCCTGAGTGTAGGAGTTGAAGAACTCTGAGTGTAGGCCTTAATTGGCTGAGTGTAGGCCTGGGTGGCTGAGTGTAGGCCTTTGTGGCTGAGTGTAAGGCTTTGGGCCTGAGGTGTAGGAACCTAGTTGGGTTCTGAGCTAGTGGAGAAGTTTGGCCGAATCTAGTACACTGCTAGATAGGCGAAGGGGGAAAGTGGATGTACCCAAAGATTGGGGAACCACTATAAAATCTTGTGTATTCTGTGCTGTGATTGTGCTGTGTTGTGAATTGCTGTGTTTGCTGTGAGAACTTATTCAGAAATCTGTGTTATAAACTGTTGTGCTGCCAACAAAGTTTTAAAAAGGTTTTTGGTCACCTATTCACCCCCCCTCTAGGTGTTTAGTTACCATATCTTTCAGAAACTGAAGTTTTTCACAAGACTAAATAAAATAAAAAGAAAAATTTCATAAAAATTATGTTCCACATAATTTGTCGAACCAAGCCCGACGACATAACTATTATTCGTCGAACTCAGATATACAAACTATGAACCCAGAATTTCAGTATAATTGTTCTACTAACTATGCTCGACGATCTTAATATGGTTCGTCGAACCATGATCAATGAACGTGGGGTGCAGAGAATGAATATTTTCATTCTGTGAACTGAGTTCGATGAACTCATCCCCATTCGTCAAACGCGGATAGACAAACTTATTTTAATTCGTCGAACCCAGAATTTTTTAACAGAAACTTTAATTCTTTTGAAACTTTTAATCAAGCTAAAAATTTTATTAATCCTTTTACCCAATGGATCATTCGTCCTAGGAGATTTCATCCATTAAGTTTTAAGGATCAGTCTGAATTTTCCTATATTTCTAGTTATAAGCTTGAAAGAAATCAAGGACCTAAGGTTACTTGGGTCAAGAATGCCCAACATATTTTTATACAGGTGAAGAACAATCTTACCACAGAGGAACATTGGTATCTGGATTGTAGGTGCTCTAAACATATGATTGGAAGTAAATCAAACCAAACAGACTTCAACTCAAAGCTTGGACTAAAAGTAATATTTGGAGACTCCAACTGTGGACATACAGAAAGCTATAGAAATGTCAAAGTTGGAAGAATTACCTTCAGGAAGGAAGCTTATGTAAGTGGTCTCAAGCATAACATAATATAGATAAGTCAATTATGTGATGAAGGTTATCAGGTATCATTTTATCAATCTTCTTGGATTATTACTTCTAGTGACAACGAACATGTTTTAACTGGTATTAGACAAGGTAATATATATGTAATAAATTTTAAATCAGCTAATTCAGAAATTTATTTATTTAATCAAATTAGCTTAACCAATGAATTATGGCATGCGAGACTAGGTCATGTAAACATTAGGAACATTGCTAAACTATCTAAAGACAAAATTTTTAAAGGACTGCCTTCTAGTTCTTACAAGATGGAAGGACATTGTAGGGCTTTTCAATTAGGCAAACAATCCAAAAATAGTTTTAAATCCATATCTAAAAGTGATTCACCCAGAATTTTGTACTTGTTACATATGGACCTTTTTGGACCCATTGCAGTACAAAGTCTGGGAGGGAAATCTTACACTTTAGTTGTTGTAGATGACTTCTAAAGATTCACTTTGGTTTTCTTTCTGAGAAACAAGTCAGATAACTTCAAAGTTCTTACAGACTTTCTTAACAGCATCAAGATCGAGTACTCTACTCAGGTTGTATTGATCAGAAGTGATTAAGGCACCAAGTTTGAATCTCTTCTGATGAAAGAATTCTGTGAGAAGGAAGGAATCAGACATTATTTTTCTGCTCCTAGTTCTCCTCAACAAAATGGGGTAGCTGAAAGGAAAAATAGAACCTTAATTGAATCTACTGGGATATTACTTGCAGATGCTTACTTGCCCCTATCCTTTTGGGCAGAGGCAGTAAGCACAACAAATTATGTTCTCAATAGAAGTCTAATTCATAAGCTAAAGGGTAAGACCCCATATGAATTACTTAAAGGGAAGAAACCTATAGTAGATTATTTTAAAGTCTTTCAATGCAAGTGTTATATTCATAATAATAACAAGAAACACATAAGGAAATTTGAAGCCAATGCTGCAGAGGGAATTTTCCTTGGATATTTCCAAGTCAGCAAGGCTTATAGGGTTTTTAATAAATCAACACTAAAAATGGAAGAATCTGGGTATATATCTTTTGAAGAGAATAACATGTTTTTCAAGGAGAAAGAAATTTCTACCATAGACTCATTACAGGTACCCTATTTTTGTGAGAAGTTGGATGATTTAAACCTTAAACAAGAGGTTACTTTTCATCACTCTGCATATATTGATGAAGAAAGTGATGAAGATTATATTGAAATTGTTGAACCAACAACAACAAATGTAATTCCACAAGAGGAATTAACTCCACTAGCTGTTGATGTACCAACTCCACATGCTGATCTTGTCACACTTAGAGATCACCCTATATCTCAAGTGATTGGATACATATTAGTTGGTGTGCAAACAAACCATCAACTCAACCAAGATCAGATGCATGCTTGCTTCATTTCTCAAATTGAGCCTCAATCCATTAAAGACGTAGAGCAACATCCCCACTGGATTATTGCAATGTAAGGGTGCTCAATCAATTTGAGAGGTGTAGAGATTGGGATTTAGTTCCAAGACCCAAACACTTCCCAGTCATTGGAACTAAATGGGTATTCAGGAACATGTTGGATACACAAGGAGTAATAGTAAGAAATAAAGCTAGGTTGGTAGCCCAATGATATTCACAGGAAGAAGGCATTGATTATGATCAAACATTTGCTCCTGTTACAAGAATTGAAGCTTTCAGGATCTTTCTTACTTATGCTGCATTACAGAACTTCAAAGTATATCAAATGGATGTAAAAAGTGTCTTTCTAAATGTAGAACTTAAGGAAGAAGTATATGTTGAACAACCTCGAGGTTTTATTTCTTAAACTCATCCCTCTTATGTTTTTAAGCTGCATAGAGCCCTTTATGGTCTTTAGCAAGCTGCAAGAGGTTGGTATGAGATCTTGATAGTTTTATTTTAGAGCATAAGTTCATTAGAGGCATTATAGATAAGACTTTATTTATTAGACATCATAAATCTTAAATTTTTCTAGTACATATATATATATAGATGATATAATCTTTTGTTCTACTAGTTCCAAACTGTGCAAAAGGTTTTCTGACCTGATGCATTAAAAGTTTGAAATGAGTAGCATAGGTGAACTATCCTACTTTCTTGGTCTTCAAGTGAAGCAAACCCCTGATGGTATTTTCATATCCTAATCTAAATATGCTAAAGAGCAACTTAAAAGATTTGGAATGTCAGATGCCTCAACTATTAAAACATACATGCCCTCCAATGCTGTAGTTGATTCTGATGAACAAGGCAAACTAGTTGATCAGAAAACATATAGGGCTATTGTTGGGTCCTTATTGTTTCTTACAGCTAGTATGCCTGATATTATGTTTGCTACTTGTATTTGTGCTAGATTTCAAGTCAGTCTCAAAGAGTCTCACCTTATTTTATTAAAAAAGGATTTTAAGATATGTAAAGGGTTGTCCTAATCTAGTACTCTAGTATCCTACTGAGTCAGAATTTGAATTAACTGGATTCTCAAATGCTGACTTTGCTGGATGTAAAGTTGACAAAAAAAACACATCAGGAACCTATTAGTTCCTTGGTGATAGGCTTGTATCTTGGTTTTGCAAGAAGAAAATATTTGTGTCAACTTCAAATACTAAAGCTAAATACATAGCAGCAGGTAGTTGTAGTTCACAGATTTTGTGTATTCAAAACCAACTTATGGATTATGGTTTCAACTTAAATAATTCAACCATATTTTGTGATAATACTAGCGTAATTTCAACTGCACAAAATCTAATGCATCATAGTAGGACCAAGCATAGAGAGATAAGGCATCATTTCATTATAGACAATGTAAAAAAAATAAAATTAATCTTGTCTTTATCTCTACTGATTTCAAAAGGGCGGATATTTTCACCAAACCCTTAGATGAAAAAAACATCTGTTCTTCCTAAATCAGCTAGGTTTGATTAATGTAGAAGCTTTAATTTGATTTTTGTCTGTGGTCGACGAATTGTCCATTTTTTGTCGAACGGAGATCGATGAACCTTCTATTAGTTATTGTATCCATAATAACCTAGATTTGTATAAACTCACCCTTGAACTAAGATGAATTAAGTTATATTTGATGTATTGTTTGAGTTATGTGTTTGCAAGACTTAACTACCAAGTGTAGACCAATGCCAGTCTACAATGTGTCACCAAACACAGGACCATACAATGTAATCCCTCATTATGTGATCCATGGTGTTGACTCATGTGTAGCCTCTCTATTGGGATACACTTCATTTTTCAAGCACTAGGTTTGTTAGAGAAAGACATGTTGCTGATTCCATTGAAGTAAGGAAAATCTTCATAAACCAATTTTGTTCTAAGTGTTCACTCGAGTAGAATTATAGTATTCGAGTAGAACCTTTGGATGTACTCGAGTAAGTCTAGTCTAGATTTCGAGTAAAGGAAATGGTTCTGGAGAAATTTGAATCTAGTTCTCGAGAGGCCAAGTCCATTACTCGAGTTGACTTCTTCTCTTTCTCGAGTTGACAGATTTTCCTTCTCAGAAATTTTCTAAGTATTATACTCGAGTAGTCAAGATTCACCACTCGAGTAGATGAGCATTTTGACTCGAGTGACAGAAGGAAAGTTCTCGAGAAGTATCAACCCCACTTTAGTAGTGTAGTTTCTATACACGAGAAGTCTGTCTACTTCTCGACAAGTCTAGATCTAGTAGTCAAGTATTCAGTTTTATTTCGCAGAATTTTCTCTGTCTTCTTCTCGAGAAGTTCAATTCCACCTCTCGAGTAACATTTCTAGCACTCGAGTAACCCTCATTCCACTCAAGTGAAAATACATTTTGTTCTCAAATTTCCTGAAGGGCTTCTTCTTGAGTAGTATGATATTGTATTCTCGAGAACCCATTTTAGTACTCGAGTAGTTCTTCTTTTACTAGAGTAATCCAGTCATCTTTTCAGAAAATTTTGCTAGGTCCTAACAGACGTGATTTTCAAATGACTTGATATAATTGGGCCCCGTGACCATCATTAATGATAATTATGACCGTTAGAGAGATCTTATGTAGGGTCTTGTCATTCCGACTAACCCTAAGCGCGTTAAAGAAGAATTCTAAGAATTCTAAATCGGCTATTTCTCTTTCCTAAGTCGGACACCTGCGCTGTTCATCTTCCTCATTGCCAAGGGCTGTCGATCCATAATGATTCAGACAAGTTGACTTGCATATCAAGATATTCTTCCAATATACAGATCCTCTCTCTGATCTTGTAAGTCCAGAAATTTTTAGATCAAGGATCCTGCCGTTTCTTCTTCAAAATTCTCCGACTGTGCCGAAAAAGTTCAAGAAGGAAGACCTAGGCAGAAATTTCCAGATCTAAGAAAAGACACTGTTTGTTTTTCTTATCTCAATTTATTCTTGTACGAGATTATTCTCCGAATATAGGACCTTTGTTCTCCGAGTTGTAGGAAGTTTTATCTTCCGAGTGTAGATCTAGTTTTGGGATTGAGTTGTAGGAACGTTGTTCCGAGGTGTGGGATTGGTTTCGATCCAAGAATAGTGGAGTAGCCGAGTCTAGTGCTTTACTAGATCGATGAGTGGAAAGTGGATGTACCCAAGGTTGGGGAACAAATATAAATCTTCGTGTCCTCTGTGATTGTTTGGTTGTTATTATGTGCTTAATTTGCTAAATTTTTTTTATTCCGCAAAAAGACGCACAACTCACCTATTCACCCCCCTCTATGTGATTTAGGTAGATAACTAATAACTTCAATTAGTATCAGAGCCAGGTTCATCATTAAAAGGTTAACACATTGATCTAATCTGACCCTAATTGTTTGTTGAGTTATCCAAGCATAGACAAGGCCAAGGATTTTGCTAAGCTTCCCTTGTGTACAAAGAACAACTTTGCCATGTGAAAAGAGAGGATTAAATTTTTCATGGAACCGTGGATCTAAGGATCTTCTTGATTGTTGAAGAAGGTCCTTATGTCCCTATGACGGTCTCCACTATAGATCCTACACAGAAAGTTCCTAAGAAGTTGATGGATCTTGACAAAGATGAGATTTCACTTGTCTCTTTAGACAAGAAGGCCAAAACACTACAAGAAAAACTTTAAATAGCAAGGCGCTAAATCTCTTGCTAATTACTTAAATTCTTTGCTAATTTTATTTAGCAAGGAATTTAGAAACAAAAAAAATTTGTAGGTAATATGCTCCTAGCTAATTTTAGCAAGGAAATTATGCATTCCTATTTTGCAAGGATTTTAAGGAAGGAAATTACTCCTTCCTAAATTAGTAGGGAATCAATTTTTAATTTTTTATTGCTAATATTTAAACATTTGTAAATAATTTTGTATAAAAATAAAAATATTTATATAACCAAAATATTTTAACATTTTTGGCACTGTTGGTTATTTGAACCCAGGATGTTCTATCCATTAAGACTATCTTAACCAGTACTCCAAACATGTCAATCTATTAGAAGGAGGAGATGTTTTTTATATATATAAATATATAACATATATATATCATTATAATGTATATCCTTATATATATAAATAAATATATAAATATACATATCCTTATATATATAAATATATATATCCTTATATATATAAATATATATATCCTTATATATATAAATATATATATCCTTATATATATAAATAAATATATAAATATATATATTCGTATAATATTTATATATTTTTATATAATATATATTTTTGTATAATATATATATTTCATAATATTATATATTCTCATATAATATATTATCTTATATAATATATTTTCTTATATAATTATATGGGAGATATCAGGTGTGGGCATGATTGCGTGCGGGCGTACGGGCAGGTTATTTTGGGGGTCAAGATGGTCTCAAATCATAATGTGATCAACATGAAAGTTGTAGATCTCGGCGAGACGAATAACTTTTATGTTGATCATATTTTGATTTGGAGCATTCTTGGCCCTTGATTTGGGCCCCTAAATCTGTGGCGGCGAGAGTGCTACAGTAGCAATCTCGCCGCCCCAGATTTCGGGGCCCAAATCGAGGGCCAAGATGGCTCCAAATCAAAAGTGTTCACCATGAAAGTTGTTCGTCTCATCGATATATACAACTTGCATGTTGATCACTTTTTTGATTTGAAGTCATCTTGACCCTTGCCCGTACGTCCGTACGCCCACACTAGATACTTCCCCATAATTATAATCTATACTAATTTAGCAATAAATATATATTTAAAATATTTATAAAACTATATAAAGAAATTACTATATTATTAATTATTTAGTTGAATTTAAGATATTAATGCTTATTTATAAATATATATAAACAATAGTTATATTTTACAAGAAGGAATAAAAATGGAAAAATACTTTTTTTGAAAGTGAGAAGAAAGTTTTTGAAAGGAAATATTTGTTTCTTTACATAAATATTTAGCAACAAAAAAATCGTTTCTATTTTGCAACAAAATATTTGCAGTAAAATATTTGTTCCTATTTTACCAACAAATATTCAGCAACAAAAAAAATTGTTGCTATCTTTGTGACAAAAAAATTTTGTTGCTATTTTTATAGGTAATGAAAAAATTAATTTACCTATCTAAATTTGATGTTAAATAGCAAGGAAATATATGGTCTTCCTAATTTTCCTTACTAATTGCTATTTTTCTTGTAGTGAAAATATTATCGCAAGTGCAGTTGATGACTCTATGCTGCAGAACCTGAATCACTGCCAATCCGGTAAGGAAATTTGGCAGTCCCTCGTCACCTTGATGGAAGGCACAGAAGAAGTTAGGGATGACAAATGATCCCTTCTAAATGAAAAATATGAAGCCTTCGGACAAGAACCCAAGGATACAATTGCAGATACTTTTGAAAACTTCTTCAAGATAGTTAACGGCCTAAGAGTCTACCGTCGAGTCTTCACCAACAGAGAACTGAATTATAAGTTCTTGAGATCCATGACTAAGGAATGAGATAACAAGATCTGTGCTATTCGGTAATTTGGAAAGCTAGGTGAGACTGACCCGCAAAATCTCTTCGGAAAGCTTATGTCATATGAGTTGCAACTTAATTCAAGAAAAGCTGAAGAAGAGAAGAACATGTCTTCATCCAAGGAGAAGTCTGTAGCTCTCAAGGCAAACACCTCAAGGAAGTCCAAGGCTGCCTCTCCTGCCCCAGCACAAGAAGAAAGTGAAGAAGAAACGTCAGAGCCAAGTACCTCAGGCTCAGAACTATCTGAAGGATAGTTCTGTTAACTCTCAAGATAGTTCAAGAAATTCTTGAACAAGAAGAAGCAATGGAGAGGCAAGGATGCCTCGTACAGAAGATCACGTCATGGTGGTGATCGACACAAGAAAGGCTCTAGTAGCCAAGATAAGTATAACATTAAACAGAACAAACATATTTTTGCTGACATCGTTTGCTACTGTTGCAATAAGCCAGGTCATGTCATCGCTGATTTCCCTCATGAAAAGAAAGAGGGAGGAAAGAGAGAGGAAAAGAAGTCCTCTAATAATAAGAAGAGGACAAAAAGAAGCCTTGTAGCCAAGAAGGGCAAAACTCTTAACAACTCTGACTCATCTGAGTCAAGTGAAGAAGAGGAAGCCTACTTCGGTCTTATGGCACAAACTGATGATAAACAAGAGCCCCAGTTCACTGGAAGGTAAATTTTCATACTCCTCTTTCTGAATCTGATGTTTCTGAACATGATCATGAGGACAGCTCTTCTGACGATGAGTCTGAACTCATGGCCCAGTATAAGGAGTTGATCAAGGCTTACGACAAATGTCGAAGAGTCGTGAAAACTCAAGCCAAAGAGATAAAGTCTCTCAAGGCTGAAGAGAGCACTTTGAGAGAGGAAGTCGCTAAGACGGACTCACTCAGAGAGAACTTCAATGCTGCCATTGAAAAATACAATAAGGCTCTCGAGCACCTAGACCTAAAGGAGAAGATCATAAAAGAACTGGAAGCACAACTTGAAGCAGAAAATAAACTTGTTGAAAGTTTATTGAAGCCCAAGACTGTCCTTCCTTTCATTGATGAATTCTCAGCTAAGGCCAAAGGTGCTTGGCTAGGCCATGTTGAAGCTCCTAATAAATCTTCTAGGAGTAATAATGCTCAGAGAAAGAATAAGGCGGCCAAGAAGGCTTTGGTCAAAGAGAAGGGGAATGCTCCTCAAGACCAGATTTCTTTTAAGAAGGTCATATTTCCATCGAACGAGTTTGATCTTGACTCATCCTACATTCACTCTGCTAGGCCTACTCATGTAGAGCTGAAGTCTCGTTACCAAGGATGGACTCATCCCCGAATCTTTGGTGAGAGTATCTTTAAGGCACCTTATGAAGAAATTACTCTTCAGAGCTATGACCCTTATAATCATGGTCATAACATTAAGAAGGCACCAACGGTAAAGACTATTATAGAATAGCCTCTCAAGGAGAAGAAAACATGTGATTTCCATCACCATGAAGCTTATTCCTCCAAGAATGCTTCCCATGCTAGACCACCATCTCAAAAGGTCAAGTAGGAGAATTTGAGGCAAAAATACAACAGGTTTGACTGTTGGTGCTTTGGCAAAATTGGTCACTTTGCCATTGATTGCTGGTTTAACTCCAAAAATTATGTGACTCCTCAAGTTAGCAATGTGAGGAAGATCACTCATAATGCTAATACTCATATGGGGAGTGTTCTAACTAGAGACCAAGGACCCAAACGTGTTTGGGTTCCTAAGGCAAATTGATTTGTGACTGCAGGTATGTCCAAAGGGCACCAAAACTCCAATCTGGTACTTGGACAGTGGATGCTCTCGGCATATGACCAGGACAAGAAGCCTTCTTCAGAACTATTCTCTAGTCTTGAACGGGCCAAAGGTCATATTTGGAGGTTCACACCAAGGAATTACTAAAGGCTATGGTATGATCACTAACGGTAGTGTATCCTTCTCACACATGACCTATGTTTAATTATTGGAACACAATATTATAAGCATAAGCTAGCTATGTGATAAAGGATACATAGTAGAATTTCATGTAGATTAGTGCTTGATAAAATCGGTTGACAATATGAAAATGATTCTATCAAGCACTCAAAGCAGAAATATATTTTGTTTAAATTTCATTTGCATAGATTCTTCTACACCAGTATGCTTTTTGGCTAAAGATAGTGCGTCTCTTTGTGACCAATGTCACAAGAGACTAGAACATATTAATTTCAAAACTATTAATAAATTACTTTCTCTGAATTTAGTACGTGATGCCCCAAATGTCAAGTACGCTAAAGATAGACCTTGTCACGCATGTGTAAAAGGCAAACAAACAAGGGCTACTTTTAAAAACATTATTGGCAAAGATTCTGATAGATGTTTACATCTACTTCATATGGACTTTGAAAGAGCAGCTAGATCTGATATACTCTAGAGGGGGGTGAATAGAGTATATGGTGCTTTGAGACTTTTTACAACAATTGTTGTAATAAGAGTGAGCAGGGAAGCAGTTGAAAATCTAATCACAGAACTAAACTAATCAAAAACTAATCACAGAATAATCAAGGCCAGAAACAAAAAATAAAGACAAGCAAAATCAGAGGACACAAGGAAATATAGTGGTTCCCCTAAACTTGGGTACATCCACTCTTCTACCACCCTAGGTTGGAATCCACTGCAGGATGAGTTCATCAGGTGTCATGGGCACCAATGAGCTTTTGATAAGGTGCTCAAAAACCAAATCAGATTTTTTGATCAGGTGTCTTGCCACCAATGAGCTTTTGTCAAGGTGCTCAAAAACCAAGCTCAAACTTTTGAAGGGAGTATGAGAAACCCTTTATAGAGAGGGGGTAAGAGAGTGATGGAAGTCTTCTCTTTCTCAAACAACTGAGAAGACTATGTGGATTGTTGATGTCAAAGCTGCCCCTGAATCCTTGAGATCTTCAGGAAGAAAAGCTTTGCTGAGGGTGATAGGCCTTCAAAGATTAAACTCCAGCAATAGATGATTTCAGCAATAGCTGAAATGTTGAATGTCTGGAGTCTTGAAATATGTTGGCCTTGAACACTTGAAAACTAGAGAGATCTGAATATTTGATCTCCTTGGATGGGTGTTCTTGAGAATTCTTTGAGACAGAATATTTTGTTGAAGATTATGATGTCTGACTGTGTGTCTGTGTATCTCTGTAATCTGTCTCAGAGATTCAAAAAATTCTCTTTTATTCTCTGGTACTGAACACAACATTCTCTGAGAGGAATAGCCGTTGGTCTGCATTAATTGCATCCTTAATTGCAAAATCTCTTCTGGAGGAAAGTTCATAGAAATATTCCTTGAAACTTGGTCCAGAAATGAATGGAAACGGCTAGGAAATCTTCAGAATTAATTGCAGAATAACTCCTTAACTGATTTGAATTTGAATCTAGAAACATCCTTGAAGTTATCTGAAGACATCGAACTGAGCTCTGTTATCGTTGAACTGAGCTCAGCGATCTGGAAATATACAAAAACAAAATGTCGTCGATCTGAGCTCAAAGATCGTCGAACTGAGCTCAGAGATAAAGATCCAAAGCAGAGTCAAAATCGTCGACCTGAGCTCACCGATCGTCGAATGGAGTTCGACGATATGATGAAGTTAAGCTCAGCGATCGTCGAATGGAGTTCGACGATATGATGAAGTTAAGCTCAGCGATCGTCGAATGGAGTTCGACGATCTGTCGAAGTTGAGCTAGACGATCGTCGATCGGAGTTCGACGAATCGTCGTGCTGAGCTCGACGACATGACTTAGTCTCCAAACAGAAAATCCTGGTCTTGAGGGCAGCTTCCAAACCTAGATTTCTAACCCTTAGACTCAATTCTAATTGACCTTTAGGACTATACAGGAGGTCAAACATTTGTTTCCTAGAGACATAGTGATCTTGACCCAAATTAGTAATAGGGTGTTCCAACAATCTCCCCCTATTTGGGTTAGGATTACTATTTACAAACTTTGGAAAAATTAAATAACAACATACAAGCAGCAAAACAGAAAAACAACAAGCTAGACATTGCAGAACCACAAAGATATATAACATCCAGATAGTAATCAGAAATCACAGAGAATGTCACCTTACATTATCATTTCTTTTCCTTGCCCTTAACAAGTTTGATCTCTCTGTTGGGATTGAGGGCTTCTTTGTTTGATCTGGTATCATCTGCTGCACCTAAAGATGTTTGCTGTTTAGACCTGAGAACTACAGCTTCAGGATGTAGTTCCATATACCTGTCAGAATCAAAGAATTTACTTGATGCATATCTTTCTAGCTCCTTCTTTCTCTGTTCAGACATTGTAGAAATGTTGGAGAAATCTTTTCCTTGCTCTCTAGCCTTTTTGATCTGATCCAGTGCAGCTCGTTCTTTTAATCTTGCAGTCCAAGCAGCTGGATTATTCTCAGGGTCCTCAAAAGGTACTGGGGGCTCATATCTGTTAGAGGGATTGTCCTGAGGAGGCCTGGAAGACACAGTTTCCCTTAATTTATAGGGGAAAGGACCAGATCTGGTGTCAGTAGAAATTTGTCCTCCCCTAGAATTTGGGTGTTGCCTTGAGTAACCTTTGGAGTAGACTTGGAGATCTTTTTGATTTCCTCTGTATCCTCCTCTCCTGGATTGAGATCCCCTGGATTGGCTTCCCCTATTATAAGATATAGCATGAGGCTGATAGGGAGCCTGACTTCTGGCTGGGGGTTGAGCTGCAGAGCTGCCACCTGCACCTGCATCAGGAGGAGGTGGTGGAGGAGGATGAGAGTGTTGGAATTGAGAGGAACCCTTTTCATATTTTCTCTTCTTTTTCATTGCTTTCAGTTGGTTCTTGGAGTACTTCATCCAGTGCTCAGTAATAGGGCAGTCATGTAGAATGTAGTATGGAATATCATTGTTATCTTTGACCTTGGCAGGAGGTACTCTCTTCATGGCTTTGCTCCTTGCCTTTCTTTTCCTGGCAATGGTAGCAGAAGAATCATCAGAGTCTGTTCTGAACTCATCACTTTCAGAACTCTGGACATCATAAAGAGCATCAATTTTCTTCATCAGATCCTTCTTGAGCTGTACAGAAGCAGATGAGGCAACAGAGGGTGCAGCAGCAGGTGTTGAAGCAATAACAGCAGCAGATAGAGTAAAAGCAATAACAACAGCAGCAGCAACTATAGGCTCTGGAGAAGTGACAGCAGCAACAACAGTCTCACTAGCAGCAACATCAACAGTAGAGAAATCATCAGAAACTGCAGAAGGCTCAAACTCAGGTGCCTCTGACATAAGAATTTCCTTGGAAATTGGCTCAACAGTAATAACAGAAATCTCAGCAGCAGTATCAACATTTTCAGAAGCAGTAGAGGCAACAATATCAGAAGCAATAATAATGCTTTCTTCAGAAGAAGCAGCAGCATACGCTGAATTGACAAAGGAGGTGATAATGCTTGGGTCACAGCAAGAGAATGGCACAAGTGCATTGGATAGATCCTCTGGAGGCTGGACAACAGTTATCTCTGGCATACAGCTGAAATAAAACTGATCAAAATTTGAAAGCAAAGACCTGAGGTCTATTGCAAGGACTGCAGTAGGAGAAATTTGTGCTTGAGGCACAGCAACAACAGCAACAGGAAGACTCACTTCATAGGGCATCTCCCCCTACCTAGATTCAGACAAGTCTGGATCAAGGCACACTGCTGTAGGGGCTGCCTGGGGGAAGAGAGATGAGAGCCTGGCAGAGAGAGATGCCACTGACAGGTGTAAGGGAGCCAAGGAGGTCTCTAGAAGAAGAGATAGCCTGGGGGCTAGCAGTTCATAAAACCTGTCAGCAAGTGCTGGGATGTCTACTTGCTCAAGGGTGACTGGAGCAGAGGTAGAAGATGGAGGAGCAGCTGTTGGTGAAGGTATTGGAGAGCTGGAGAATGGGGGAAGAGATGGCTGAGGTGTGGGTAAGGTGGATACGGAGGATAGTGGGATGGAGATGGATGGGGTGATTGTGGGTTGGTCAATAATCTCTTGTAGATGTTCTTGATAGGAGGTGGAGGATGAGGGTAGCTCAGGAGGAGAGGATGGTGAATCATCCATAAAGGAATCATCAATTAGGGTGAAGGATGGAATGGAGGGTGATGAAGTGGCATCTGGTGGAGGGTAGGAGAATAAGGGATGGAAATGGTCTTCTGGTGTGGGTATAATAGGTACTGGAGATGGTGTGGATGTCGGAGAGGGGCTGGATATGACGATGGTGGATGGAGATGGAATGGTAGAAGGTATGGAAAGGGATGGAATTGGAGGAGAAGGAGAGGCAACAACAGCAGGCAGGTCATCTGCAGGGGCAGAGACCTGTGGGGAAGTGACTCTGAGAGTCCTTGTGCCTGAAGGAGTGCTGGAGGAGGGCCTGCTGGGCTTAATGATTTGTCTGTCTCATTTTCCAAAGAGGGCACAAGACAGTCTCTTGGAAGCATTGATATGGATTCCAGAGGAGACTAGCAAAGCAGGGCACCTGTGCTGCAGAAACACCCCTATAATCCTTCCAAAGTTTACAAAACTTTTGTTGATCTTCTTCTTGAT
This sequence comes from Platanthera guangdongensis, assembly GCA_039583875.1. Classification (NCBI taxonomy): domain Eukaryota; kingdom Viridiplantae; phylum Streptophyta; class Magnoliopsida; order Asparagales; family Orchidaceae; genus Platanthera; species Platanthera guangdongensis. The sequence continues at coordinate 214,774,789 of CM077150.1, forward strand.
AAGGTCAAAGAAGACTTCTCCCCAATTCAGATTTTTTATGTCTATAAGAGCTCCCATGAGGCAGAGCTGATACCTTGAGATTGTATCATGGGCAGAGTGCTTAGCCAGTAGCACTTTCCCAACAACATCTGTCATGAATCTGTTTTCCACAGATAGGTTCTTTTTCAAGAGCTTGCTAGGGTTGGCCTCTGAATGACCCATTCTGGCAAGCAGTTCAATATACTCTTCTTCAGATAAGTCGGCTGTATCTCCACCATTTCTCAACTCAAAAACTTCTGATAGAATTGCTGGGGTTAAGGGCCCCTGAATGCCAGATATAGACCCAACAATGGTGTTGTTATCTTGATTGTGGGCAGTGTACACCCATTCTTTGATCTCATTAGATGCAAGCTTGATCCTTGTGGTCATTATTGCAGTCAGGTTCTGGTCTTTGAATAATCCCAAAATATCTTGAAAGACCAGGTCGGTTGTGCTGAAGGATTCCATGTCAATGTCGAAACCAGCATCAAACTTCATGGCGGTTAGAACAGCAACAGACACAGCCATGGGTATCTGCAAAAATTCAACAAACAAAACGACCAAGTGCAGAACTGTTTGGAGGGAAAGAAAATTCTTGCAGAGAAATCGAAAGCGCAAAGGAGAACGACGGCGAAAAATGAATTTTATATTAGAGTTCGACGCATAATTGGAAAGATCGTTGAACTCAGTTCGACGATCGAGGCTTCTAAAGGAATCTGAAGAGTCTTCAACATCGTCGATCTCCGTTCGACGATATTGGAGAGCGTCGAGCTCCGTTCGACGATCGTTAAGAGAACAAAATCGTCGAGCGCCGTTCGACGATCGTTGACCGGAAGAGATAGTTCATACTATCTAAGAAATGCTGAACTCAGTTCGACGATTTCGGAAATCATCGATCTCCGTTCGACGATTTGGGGGAAAATCGTCGAGCGCAGTTCAGAGATCAGAAAATCTCTAGACACTAAGAAAAATCAGAATGTTTGCCTAGTCTTGGTCAATTTTTAAGCTTTCAAAATCTTGGATATTATTTAAGACTTCCTCCATCTAACATTCCTAACTGATTTTGGAAGAAGGTGTGTTTCTTTTCATCCAATGGCTTGGTGAAAATATCTCCCTTTGTAAATCAGTTGGGATATATTGTAGTTCAATTTTATTCTTTTCAACATTATCCCTTAAGAAATGATGTCTAATCTCTATGTGTTTTGTCCTACTATGGAGGACTGGATTTTGAGCTATAGAAATAGCACTGGTGTTATCACAAAAGATTTTAGACTTCTCTAAGTTGTAGTCATAGTCTACGAGTTGGTTTTGAATCCACAAGATTTGTGAACAACAACTGCCTGCAGCCATATATTCAGTTTCAGCAGTTGAAGTTGACACAAATGTTTGTTTCTTACAAAACCAAGAGACAAGTCTGTCACCAAGGAACTGACAAGTTCCACTGGTGCTTTTCCTGTCAATTCTGCATCCAACATAGTCAGCATCAGAGAATCCAGTTAAATCAAATGCTGAATCTTTTGGATACCAGAGACCTAGATTTGGACAACTTTTAACATACCTGAGAATCCTCTTTACTAGTGTTAGGTGTGACTCTCTAGGGCTTACTTGGAACCTAGCACATATATATGTAGCAAACATTATATCTGGTCTACTAGCTGTAAGATACAGTAAAGAGCCAATCATTGCTCTATATGTTGTCTGATCAACAGGTTTCCCATATTCATCAGCATCCAATACAGCATTAGTAGGCATGGGTGTTTTCATACAAGATGCTTCAGACATACCAAATTTCTTAACCAATTCATTTGCATATTTGGTTTGAGAAATAAAGATGCCTTCAGCATGTTGCTTGACTTGCAATCCTAGGAAAAAGGAGAGCTCACCCATGCTACTCATCTCAAATTTAGAATGCATTAGGTTGGAAAACCTTCTGCACAATTTGGAGTCAGTAGAACCAAAAATAATATCGTCTACATAAATCTGTACTAGTAGGGTATGGGACTTATGGGTTCTAATGAAAAGAATTTGATCTACTCTACCCCTTATAAAACCATTTTCCAAAAGAAAGCATGCTAGGATCTCATACCATGCTCTAGGAGCTTGCTTGAGACCATATAATGCTTTATTCAATCTGAAAACATAATCAGGATAAGTTGGAGAGATAAAACCTGGAGGTTGTCTGACATATACTTCCTCTTTGATATCTCCATTTAGAAATGCACTTTTGACATCCATCTGATATACCTTGAAGCCTTTATGTGCTGCATAAGCTAAAAATATTCTGATGGCTTCCAATCTTGCAACTGGTGCAAAGGTCTGGTCGTAGTCTATTCCTTCTTCTTGAGAATATCCCTGAGCAACTAGCCTTGCCTTATTCCTTTTAATTACTCCTTGATCATCCAGTTTGTTTCTGAATACCAATTTTGTTCCAACAATGTAGTGATCCTTAGGCTTTGGCACTAGTTCCCATACTTTGTTTCTCTCAAATTGATGTAACTCTTCTTGTATTGCAATGATCCAGTGTGGATCTTGCTCTGCATCTTGAATGGACTGAGGTTCAATTTGAGATAAGAAGCAGGTGTGCACCAGGTTTTGGTTGACCTGATTTCTGGTTTGCACACCAGCTGAGATGTCTCCAATTATTTGGGAAATTGGATGGTCTCTTGATGTTACTAAATCAACAGGGGGTGTTGATTGTTCACCAACCTGTGTTGTTGTTTCCTATTGTGGTACAACAACTGGCTCTTCAAGTTGTTCTTCAATATGTTGAGCATTTTCTTCATCTTCACTGCTTTCATCCCCTTGAGTAACCTGTAACTTGTTCAAGTCTTCAACTAGAGAATGTTCCTGCAAAGGTTCTATGGTAGAAGAAATCTTCTCGTTGAAAGACATGTTAGATTCATCAAATGATATATGAACAGATTCCTCAATTTTTAAAGATGATTTATTATAGACCCTATAAGCCTTGCTGATCATGGAGTATCCCAAAAACACTCCTTCATCAGCTTTCGCTTGAAATTTTGCTAAATATTTCTTGTCATTATTATGAATGTAGCAAATACAACCAAAGACTCTAAAATAATCAACTTTAGGTTTCTTCCCTTTGAGTAATTCATAGGGAGTCTTTCCCTTTAGTTTATGTATCAGACTTCTATTCAGCACATAGTTGGAGGTGTTCACTGCCTCTGCCCAAAAGGATAGAGGTAGATGAGCATCTGACAACAGTGTAGTGGCAGATTCAATAAGGGTTCTATTTTTCCTTTCAGCTACCCCATTTTGTTGAGGAGTTCTAGGAGCTGAGAAAGTATGCCTGATCCCTTCACTCTGACAGAACTCTTGCATAATAAGAGAATCAAACTCTGTCCCATGATCACTTCTCATCAGGGCAATGTGAGTATTGAACTCAATCTGTATACATTTGAGAAACTCTGTCAGACACTTAAAGTTATCAGACTTCTTCCTTAGAAAGAACACCCAAGTGAATCTAGAGAAGTCATCTACAACTACCAAAGTGTAAGATTTCCCTCCTAGGCTTTGTACTGTGATGGGTCCAAAAAGATCCATGTGTAACAGATACAATATCCTAGGTGAATCACTCTTATTAAGTGACTTAAAGTTGTTTTTAGTTTGCTTGCCTAATTGACAAGCCCGGCAGAGTCCTTCCTTCTTGTAGGGGCCAAAAGGTAGTCTTCTGACAAGATTGTCCTTGGATAGCCTGGCAATAGTTCTAAGGTTTAGGTGTCCTAGTCTCTTATGCCATAAGATGTTTGGTCTACAGATAGAATTAAACAGGCAAATATCTATATCTGTTGAAAGAAAATCTACTAGATAAATGTTACCTTTCCTTTTACCTGTCAACACAGTTGTGTTGTCCTCTGACTTGATTTTGCATAAGGCTTTGCTGAAGGTCACCTGGTAGCCTTCATCACACAGCTGACTGATGCTAACTAGGTTGTGCTTCAGTCTTCCACATAAGCTACCTTCTTGAAAGTTACTGATCCAATCTGGACTGTACCATATCCTTTAGTCTGTCCAAAGTTTGAATCACCAAAGATAACTTTGGGTCCAATCTTGGCTCTAAAGGAAGTGAGGTTGTCCTTGTTCCCTGTCATGTGCTTAGAGCACCCACTATCCAAGTACCATTGCTGGTTAGATGTTGGATAGGTCTTCACCTACACATAAGACAATTCATTTGTTTTTGACCCAGTTTACCTTGGGCCTAGGTTGATAACCTTTAAATTCTGAAATAAAGGACATCCCAGGTTGACTCTTATATCCTTCAGGATGATATCTCCTTGGAGGTATAATCCATTCAGTATAAGGGTTAAAGATTTGGGATATAGGACCCTTAGGATTGAATTTTGATTTGCCTTTGAAAAATTTTCCAGAGCTCTGACCTCTATTCGATAATCTTGGAGCTGCGTTCGACGATCTTGGGTCAGATAGTCGAGCTCCGTTCGACGGTCGACTATGGCTGAGATCAGGTATTTGAGATCGTCGACCTGCGTTCGACGACTTTGGCTGAGATCGTCGATCTGCGTTCGACGATTTTGCCTGAGATCGTCGATCTGCGTTCAGCGATCGTCGATCTCCGTTTGGTGATCGTCGATCTCCGTTCGACGATTTCTGCTGGGACTTAGTTTTCTGGGGCAGATCAGAATTTTTCCTAGCAACCACTACAACTGCCTTTCCTTTATCAGAAATGAATTTGATTGGAGTTGTTAGAACTATGGGTTGGCTGGATGAAGCACCCAAGCCCAGTGTACTGTTAAATATGGAGTTCACTGTGCTTGTGATGTCCATCAGCTTGATGCTTCTCCCATTGAGGGATTCTTCAAGCTTCTTGGCCTCAGAGAGCTCACTTTTCAGTGAAGCTATCTGTTCCCTACAGCACTCCAACTCCTGAGAGAGTTTGAGGTTTTCTGACTTTAAAGTATTGTGTTCAGATAAATGATTTCTGAGAGAGATAATTTCTTTCTCAGACTTTAGCAGGTCTAAACACAATGCTTTAAATTCAGATTTAAAGTCCTCTGAATTAAAATCAAAAGAACTGATTACCTGATCTTCTTCAGGTTGAGTCTCTGAATCTGACTCTGACTCTTCTTCTTCTGAATTATGTTGTGAGGCATTGATTGCCATCATACAGAACTCTTTTTCTTCTGCATCATCCTCATCATCACTGGAACTGGATGAGGCTTCTGACTCCTCTTCAGTCTCACTCCAGGATTCAGCAACAAACCCCTTTCTTGTATGTTTGTTTTTGCTTGATGAGGGTTTGCCATTGCCATTCCTTTTGGAGTCTTTCTCCTTTCTTCTTTCTTTTCTGTCCCTTCTGTCCTTGTTCTTGTTCTCTGGACAGTCAGGAACTATGTGCTCTGGTTTCCTGCAACCAAAGCAAATAATGTCTTTATTATTGTTAATGGACTTGTCATACCTTGGCTTATCCTGCTCCTTGTATGATCTCCTTCTGGAGTCCTTTTTGGCCATCTTGTAGAATCTTTTGGCCAACAAACTGAGCAGTTCATCATTGCCTGTGGCTTTGTCTTCAGGCAGATCTTCAGTTGCCTTGAAGGCTATGGTCTTCTCTTTTCTTGTGGCTGGTGAGGCAGCCTTCGGTTCTTCCTCTCTATTTTTGACGAGTAGCTCATAAGATTTGAGCTTACCCAATAGAGCTTCAGTGGTGATCTCATTCAGACTTCTGGCATCCTTAATTGGCCAGATTCTTGAATCCCAAGTGCTAGGGAAGCACATTAGGATCTTGTCATTGAGTTCAGTTAGTGAGATCTCTTTATCCAATGTTCTGATTTCACTAACAATTAGACTGAGACTGTTGTACATATCTCCCACTGACTCAGTTTCTCCCTACTTGAAATTCTCATATTGAGATATGAGGTGGGATCTCCTATCCTTTCTCTCATCAGCTGAGCCTGAGACTATTTCAGAAAGTTTGTCCCAAATTTCCTTTGCTGAATTGCATTCAGCCACCTTTTGAAATATGTCATCAGACATTGTCTGGGCCAAGATGTTCATAGCCTTGGCATCAGCTACCTTCCATCTCTTGATATCAGCATCTGTTCCTGATGGAGGTGGAACAACATTTGTACTTGTGCTCTCTGGGGGTCTTGGACACACTATCAAAACAGAGTTAAAAATATCTTTGTCAATAGAATTCATGTACAGTCTGATCCTTGCTTTCCAAAGTGCAAACTTGGATAGATTGCACACTGGAGGTCTAGTGCTAGCATAGTCTTTGTTTTGGGCCATGATTTGTGAGAACAAAATCTAATAATAAAATACAACAGAAAAATAGATCTAACTTGGGATCTTTGGGTTCAGGTGTTAGCATGTACAACCAATCAGGTATGGTATGTTTAACTAACCTCGATCTGATACCAATTGAAAGAGCAGCTAGATCTGATATACTCTAGAGGGGGGTTGAATAGAGTATATGGTGCTTTGAAACTTTTTACAACAATTGTTGTAATAAGAGTGAGCAGGGAAGTAGTTGAAAATCTAATCACAGAACTAAACTAATCAAAAACTAATCACAGAATAATCAAGGCCCTAAACAAAAAATAAAGACAAGCAAAACCAGAGGACACAAGGAAATATAGTGGTTCCCCTAAACTAGGGTACATCCACTCTTCTACCACCCTATGTAGGAATCCACTGCAGGATAAGTTGATCAGCTGTCCTGGGCACCAATGAGCTTTTGATAAGGTGCTCAAAAACCAAATCAGATTTTTTTGATCAGGTGTCTTGCCACCAATGAGCTTTTGACAAGGTGATCAAAAACCAAGCTCAAACTTTTGAAGGGAGTTTGAGAAACCCTTTACAGAGAGGGGGTGAGAGAGTGATGGAAGTCTTCTCTTTCTCAAACAACTGAGAAGACTATGTGGATTGTTGATGTCAAAGCTCCCCCTGAATCCTTGAGATCTTCAGGAAGAAAAGCTTTGCTGAGGGTGATAGGCCTTCAAAGATTGAACTCCAGCAATAGATGATTTCAGCAATAGCTGAAATGTTGAATATCTGGAGTCTTGAAATATGTTGGCCTTGAACACTTGAAAACTAGAGAGATCTGAAGATTTGATGTCCTTGGATGGGTGTTCTTGAGAATTCTTTGAGACAGAATATTTTGTTGAAGATTATGATGTCTGACTGTGTGTCTGTGTATCTCTATAATCTGTCTCAGAGATTCAAAAAATTCTCTTTTATTCTCTGGTACTGAACACAACATTCTCTGAGAGGAATAGCCGTTGGTCTGCATTAATTGCATCCTTAATTGCAAAATCTCTTCTAGAGGAAAGTCCATATAAATATTCCTTGAAACTTGGTCCAGAAATGAATGGAAACGGCTAGGAAATCTTCAGAATTAATTGCAGAATAACTCCTTAACTGATTTGAATTTGAATCTAGAAACATCCTTGAAGTTATCTGAAGACGTCTAACTGAGCTCTGCTATCGTTGAACTGAGCTCAGCGATCTGGAAATATACAGCAGCAAAATGTCGTCGATCTGAGCTCAAAGATCGTCGAAATGAGCTCAGAGATAAAGATCCAAAACAGAGTCAAAATCGTCGACCTGAGCTCACCTGATCGTCAAATGGAGTTCGACGATATGATGAAGTTAAGATCAGCGATCGTCAAATGGAGTTCGACGATCTGTCGAAGTTGAGCTAGACGATCGTCGATCGGAGTTCAACGAATCATCGTGCTGAGCTCGACGACATGACTTAGTCTCCAAACAGAAAATCCTGGTCTTGAGGGCAGCTTCCAAACCTAGATTTCTAACCGTTAGACTCAATTCTAATTGACCTTTAGGACTATACATGAGGTCAAACATTTGTTTCCTAGAGACATAGTGATCCTGACCCAAATTAGTAATATGGTGTTCCAACAAACTTGTTCGATCCACTGCAAGTTAGAATTTGGGAGGTAAGGATTATACATTGGTTATTGTTGATGATTACTCGCACTTTGCATGGGTGTTCTTTCTAAAACACAAGTCAGATACCTTTGACATCTTTTCTAATTTTGTCAGGCAGGTCCAGAATGAATACAACTGTTCCGTAGTCAAAATTAGAAGTGATAATGGAACAGAGTTCAAGTCTGGGGCCATGACAGAATTTTGTGAAAGCTTAGGTATCTTTCATGAGTTTTCCTCTCCTCGTACTCCTCAACAGAACGGAGTAGCTGCGAGAAGGAATAGAACACTCATAGAGGCCTGCAGGACCATGTTGAGTGATGCCTCACTACAGAAATACTTCTAGGTTGAAGCCGTCAACACTGAATGCCACGTGCAAAATCGAGCACTCATAAACAAGAACCACAAGAAGACACCTTAAGAACTTCTAAAGGGCAGGAAACCGACTATTTCATATTTAAGAATCCTTGACAGTAACTGTTTCGCCCTTAACAATGACAAGTATCACACTACCAAATTTAGCGAAAAGAGTTTTGAAGGTATTTTTGTAGGGTATAGTAGCCATAGTAATGCATATAGGATATTTAATAGAAAAACTCTGCTTGTTGAAGAATCCATTCATGTTATATATTATGAGACGAGATTGCTGCAAGATAACTCTTTTAGTGTGTTCATTGAAGATGTCGGTTCAAAGATGAAAGAACTTAACTTGGGTGAGCCGACTGTTGAAAAAGGTGAAAAGTTCATCAAGATCACCACTCCAACCCCGATTGGAGAGGTTGGTAATCAAGATGAAGAAATCATCCAAGTTGATGAAGTCACTCCAGTGGTTGAAGACACTCCATATGCAAGGACTCTAGAGCTCAGACATCTGAATGATCACCCAATGGACCAAATCATAGGAGATCCCCAGGATGGTGTCAGAACTCGTAGAGGTACAGCTAACGAGAATCTATATTTGAGTTTTCTCTCACAGGTTGAACCGAAGAAGCTTGAGGAAGCAAACTCAGACGCATCATGGATAATGACAATGGAAGAAGAACTAAATCAGTACAAGCGTTGTCAAGTCTGGAAACTTGTTCCAAGACCCAAAGGTAAGAATGTCAATGGGACAAAGTGGGTCTACAGGAACAAGATGGACGAGGATGGAACAATCATAAAGAATAATGTCAGACTCGTCGCCAAAGGATATCGACAAGAAGAAGGAATCAACTTTGACCAGACGTATGCTCCAGTGGCAAGACTGGAGGCAATCAGGTTGTTCCTAGAATATGTCGCTCTTAAGGGCTTCACTATCTATCAGATGGGCGTGAAGTCTGCTTTCCTTAATGGTGACATAAAGGAAGAGGTGTATGTGGAACAAACTACAAGTTTCGTTGACTCTAACTTTCTTGATTATGTTTATCTCTTATCTAAAGCATTATATGGTTTGAAATAAGCTCCTCGAGCTTGGTATGAGACACTGTCTCGCTTTCTTCTTGAGAACAAGTTCAAAAGGGGAAAGATAGATAAGACATTACTTCTTAGGGAAATAAATATCAAGATTTTGCTGGTGCAAATCTATGTCGATGATATTATTTTTGGCACTACTGACAATGATCTCTGCAAGAAGTTTTCAAAACTTATGCAAGGAAAATTTGAAATGAGCAGTATGAGAGAGCTGAAGTATTTCTTAGGGCTTCAGGTGAAACAATCTGAAGATGGAATTTTCATCTCGCAGATAAAGTTCACTAAGGAGCTAATTAATAAATTCGAAATGGAGAACGCAACCTCTATGAGGACTCCATTGGGTTCAGCTGTGTCTCTAGACAAGGATGAGAAAGAGAAACCTTTTAATGAAACCAATTACAGAAGCATGATTGGATCCTTGCTCTACCTTACTGCTATTTGACCAAACATAATGTTCTTAACATGTGTATGTACTAGATTTCAAGTGAACTCTAAGGATTCTCACTACGTTACTGCAAAGCGAATTTGGAGATAACTTAAAGGCACACCAAATCTTGGCTTATGGTACACAAGAAGTATTGATAGCAAACTGATTGGTTTTTCAGATGCAAATTTTGCAGGTAGCAAAGATGACAGGAAGAGTAATTCCGGGACTTGCCAATTCCTAGGAAGAAGGCTCATTTCCTGGAGTAGTAAGAAGCAGAACTGTGTTGCAATCTCAATAGTAGAGTCAGAGTATATCTCTGCAGACATTTGTTGTGCACAGTTGCTATGGATAAAGAACTAATTTGAAGACTACAACGTGAAGTTTCAAAACATTCCTTTGTTTTGCGACTCCTCTAGTGTGATTGCAATAGCCAACAACCCAGTCTCTCACAGCCGGACAAAGCACATAGAGGTGTGATACCACTTCATCTGGGAGCATGTGGAGCATGGGGACATAGATCTACAATATGTCCCAACTGACAGGTGAAACAACATGAGCGGTAGGCTCAAAATAGGCTAACAAGGATTACGTTAGGACTCGGTACAAGGCTCAACCAGGCAAAATGATGGCCTACGTCACACTCACGCTTTACTAAACATACACCAAAGCTTCGAGAGTAGCTTGGGGCAAGTTCTTAGCCACCAAGAAAGACGATCCTTCGTCCCGACTTGAGAAATACGAGGCTAGTGGTGGCTACACACATTCGTACACTATCGTTTGATTGCTCCAGATTCCACAGTTTTGAGTAGTACAAACATTATTTACAAATGCAGAAAAGCATAAATCTACGAGCACAAAGGAAAATTAACTCTATACTATTTCTACACATCATGAGTCCTCGATTAGGAGCACTGCATGAGTTTCACACTACCCTATCCTAAATCCTAAGCCAGCACCAATATCTTAAAGTTAACACAAAAGAAATAAATTAAACTTGGGCCGAGCGCGTGCTTAAGTGCGCGATCATGCGGTGTAGGTGCACAATGATGTCATGATAAAATAAAAACTGAAAATGAAAATACTCTTGTGGTATGCAAGTGCATGTGCGAAGGTGACTCGCGAAACTTTCCGCCACCAGACTTATACTAAATAATGTAACCATGATTTGTAAAAAATTAAAGAAATGAAAGTTGGGGGAGAGGTTACCCGTGCTCAGCTAATGAGCATACCAGAAGATTGGCGTTAAACTTCAGCAACAAACCCACGGCCCAAACAAATTCCACCTGCAAAATAGAATATCTCCAACCATAAAAAGCTATACACAATTAAGCACAACAAATAAATTGCACAAATTTAAAGCAAGCAACATCATCGGGTCCTCTCCCATAAGCCATTTTCTTTACCGTCCTTAAGGTGGATCAAATACCTATATTAATAGTTATATAGATAATTTTCAAAAGCAAGAGTTCAGAATACATGAAAAAGTCCAAAGTTACACACAGTGTGAAGATAAATAAAACAAGAAACGGAAAAAAGGGGGCCCCGAAGATCGTTCACTCTTCAGCTGAACGCTGACTTGTGATATATCCCCCCATTTATACGAGATGAGGGAGAGGTGAAGGCTTTAGGGCCCAGGGAAGACGAGTCTCCCCTACCCCTAGCCTCATCCTTCTCGCATCGGCGAGCAAAATCTGATGCCTTGCGTATAAGAAGTTCTTTCCTTTTCAAATTAACAGATGGGGATCGCCAGGGTGGTATATCCACCCCAACCAAATCAGCAACAGTCCTATCTTTCTCATTGTTGGGCATCCTTTCCTCACCCATGGAGGGTGAAAGATCAGCCCAAGTCACCTGTTTAACAGTTTTACAACATTCATTAAGCTTAATCAAAGTTTTTAAATCTGTTTCATGCACGCTCCCAATATCCGTGTGCATCCCCCGTTCCTTTTCTTCAGCAACTTGTTTCACGTCAAACAATTCCTCCTTCACTTCTCCGTTAGCAATCATCAGCACGTCTTTTACTTGCACAACCCAGTCTTGCTTATTCAGCACAACATCTGTCTCATCAGCTCTAGATAAATCATCAGATAATAAAACATTTAATTCCAGCAGTTTTTTAGATTCGCTCGGGATTAGAGTGGGAAGTGACGACGATAACGATAAATCGACCTTGGAAGCCAAGGTGATGTTGCATTCGTTAAAGCATAGAATCGCTTCACTGGCTTTCAGGAATGTAACCCCAAGAATAGGCTTTGAATTATTTCCTATGGGTTCCAACACCTAGAAGTCGGTAACAATCGCAGCCCCATTAAGTTTCACCTCCACCTCTATAATCACCACATCAGTTTTAACCAGCGACCCATCAGATAGCACAAGCGATTTCTAGATATTAGTTTCGACATTTAAATTAAGCTTCTCAACATCTTTTAGAGCAAGAATGTTGCACGACGAACCTGAATCGCAAAGGGCTACCGTCTTAATTTCAATAATCTCACACTTAACAGCTACTTCATTAATACTGCACTCCTCTGCCTCCCCAGCACTCTTCCCTTGCTCACGGGGATTCTTTTCCGTGTCGCTTGGGAGCGCGCTGCGAGTACGCTCAGAGAACACATGGGCAAGTTGCCCCAGCTGTGTCTCTAAGTTCCTCATAGAAGCGGTTTGAGTGGCCATGTTAGATTGGGCCATCTCAATAAACTTTTCCATCATTTCTACTAGAGCACTCCTACGTTCCCCTTGCGCGCTCTGATTAGAACCCGACTACGGCGGTTGTGGTTGGCAATTGGAGGCTTGAGCATCAAATTGATGCTGGCCTCCCTGCCATCTTTGACCTGGGGCATTTTGATTCCACGAGAAATTCGGATTATTTTTCGCGTTCGGATTATATGCATTATTATAGGGCGCAGCACGGTTTTGACTGTTTATAAAAAAAACACTTTCATCAAAGGTTATACCTGTCGGTTCCTCAAATGACTCTCCAGCTGGGCATTCAAAAGCGTGGTGGCCGGGATTTCAACATCCCTGCCATGATATGCCCCAACCGAAGCCGGAGGAGTAGTCGATCTGGTCAGCATCCTTCTTCCATCCATCATAGGGTGGCTTGCTTCGCCTTGCTGCATCACCGCATTCACATCAAACAGATTCTTCGCAACCCTAGGGGCATTTCTTCCCGCAGTCCAGTATGTGCTATGGGAGGCCGTGTCTCGAAGATGCTGCAAAGACTCTTCAGGAGAAAGGTTCATAATTGTGCCGCCGACTGTTGCGTCGATCATAGACCAGTAGTTCGGCTCGACACCAAAATAGAATATTTCTACAAGATTCTACAGCTCACATCTGTGTTGGGGACAATGGCGCTGCGGGTCAGCGAAATGATCCCATGACTCAGACAACGTCTCTTGGTCCAGCAGCTGGAACGTAGCAATTTCCCTTCGGGAATTCACAATTTTGTCCACTGGGTGGAACTTGGCCAAAAACTTAGAGGACAGGGCATCCGATGTGGTAGCGGTCCCAGGGGCAATTGTGTGAAGCCAGGTCTTAGCCCTATCCCTCAGGGAAAATGGGAATAGCTTCACCTTAACTACCTCATCAGAAATTCCAACATATCGGAAGGTGCCGCAAATCTCTGAGAACTACGCCAGATGGTGCTGCTGGTCCTCACTCTGCAAACTAGAATACTGCATATTATTTCTGATCATATTATGAATCACGGGCTTTATCTCAAAATAGTTGTTGGCAATGGCTGGTCCGAAGCCTAGATAAACACTTCCCGCAGTCGGTGTAGTGAAATCACGCATCGTCCTAATGCAAGGTTGGACGACCTCCTGACCCTCAACAACTCTATCACCTTAGCCATTTCCTACTTGGCCCAAGTCTTCTATTCTAACTTTAGTAGCAGCAGCACGCACGCGAGCTCTCCTCGCTCGTACGGTGTCCAGATCAGCTACCAAATTTTCACCCCTATTACCAGGGTTAGGATCTGTCATACAACAAGAAAAATCTATCAAAGCGTCAAACACTTGCAAATTATTCCAAAAGAAAAATGCACATAATGGTTGCACTTCGCGGCAACGGCGCCAAAAACTTGATGCACTCTTGGCAAGTGTACCGGTCGCATACGTAATAAAAGTGAGGAGTTGAATCCCCGGATATTGATCTCTCGAGGAGTGCAAGTGGGGAGTGTGGTTTTGCTATTGGAAAAGTGATTGCAAGTGTTAACGTGGAAAAGGGGGTTTAGTTTTGGTTTCCTAAGCTTAATGCTAATAAAACTAATACAGGTGGCTGTCACCGTATCTCTTTGGAGGATTACTCTAGAGAGTAAAAGGGAAGATGGATGAGCTAATGAGGGTCGCAATTACCACTTCACAATGCATGCTTCTAGCAATCTCTAGAACGACACAATCACAACAAGCACAAGAAAAACTGAAGCTTAACAACACAAGCAATGATTAAGATATAACAACATATCGATATGCTGAAACCTTAAGCAAAACATTGTTCTCAAGCAACAATCCCACTATCACAAGTTCAGAATGAAGTAAACACAAGAAGAGGTGGAGAAATACAACCGAGTGCACAAAGGCTTTCCGAGATTCACGGCCGGAGTCAAGGGTTGTCGGGCCTTATCCTAGCTCGGTCTATGGATGACGTCCGGGAACCAAGAAGGGCTGTCACTTCCTTCGAATATCCCATCTTCTTTGTGAATGATCGCAAGGCTAGTTCTGACCGACGAACTCCGCAAGTGCAGCAACAATGAGCTCGAATGGTAGCTTGGAGGTCAGAGAAGATGAAGGTGGCCGAAGACGCAACTATTGCAAGCTTTCTGAGGAGAAACGGTGGTCGGATCAACTCTCCATGTAGGAGAGAAAATGGCGCCTGTTGGCGAGTTTTCCCACTCGAAGGAGCGGAAATGGCGGTGGAAGAAGAGCTGGATCCCAAGAAAGAGGAAATCTGCAACTTAAATAGAAAAGTCAGAAAAAAAAGGTCACACACGATTTGGCGCACAGCCATGCGCAACCCGTGCGATATTAACTTTCAGAATAGACCTGAGGAAGGAGATGCGTTGACCTGTGCGTTTTCCTTCGCGCACGGGCAGTTTCGCCCATGCGTGAAGGACATCGCACGGGTAGCGGCAGAGAGTTGGAAAATAGGGACAAACAGAAAAACCGTGCATTTTATTCGCGCACGGGCGCTACTGCCCGTGCGTTAACAAAGCGCACGATTAACCACAGAAGGCACAAAAAAAGGTACAGGAAAACAGTGCATTTCTTTCATTCATGGTTTCGAAGAAATCGTGCGTCAACCGTGCGTGAGGATCGTCGAACTCAGCTCGACAAAATTCATCAAGCTCGGCTAGACGTTCTTCCAGCTAACTAAAACGCACGATCCAGCGCAAACCGTGCGTGAAAGAAACGCACGACCGTGCATTTTCCTTAAGATAGATTTCCTGCCTTTGGTAAAAAATCACCACCTGCACAACAAAATCAAAACTGGAGCAGAAGCTCCCAACAACAAATATTGTAAAGAAAACAGCAGGAAAGAGCCGCGAGGAGCACCATGTGCATACCCCCAAAAACAGAATTTGCAATTGCACACCTTTGGGCCAAAACAATTCACAAAATTGACCAAGACCGAACGATGCAAATATAACCGATATCCGGTTGAAATGCAGTGCACGAGTGAGAAAACCAGCCCAGATGAGTCTGAAAAACCCTATAAATATCGGGCTTATCTGGGCGAGCCCAAGTTCTCGTTCTTCAAGACAGAACTTGGAATGCTCAACAAAGAAGAATAGAGAAGGAGGACTCACAACATCGCTCAGAGGTCAAGGAATATGTCAAAAGTCGAAATTTTTCAAGTTCAGACTTAATTCCTTGAGTAAGAAAATGACTACTCGAGTACTTCTTTAGACTACTCGAGAACTCTTCAAGTTACTCGAGTAATACCACTCGACTAATGAGTTTCCTCTCGAGAAGTATGACGATATCACTCGAGTGCCATCATTCTCTCACGCGAGTACTGCAGGTCCACTCGAGAAACAGAAAGAAAATTTCTCAAATTCTCTTCAAATCTCTTTATTCGCAACTTGAAGCTTATACCACCATTTTTAAGGTATGCGCGATTAATTACTTCCTCAATCATCAATAGTTAGGGTTATATATATAGAAAAACTGAATTTCATTTTCTACACAATTTCAAAAATCCTCTCTCTTGACAAAGAAAGAAAGTCCTTTCGTCTTCCGCCGTAGTCGCAGAGCACGCCTACGTCTTCTCCCCCGTAGTCAATCTCTCTCATCTCTCTGGACAATGTCACCATCTTATAAAATTGGGATTGGTAGTGAATTTTTTGTCCCGGTATTACCAAACTCTCAGATGATTTTCGAAATCTTCTCATTCTTCAAGACGCCGCCGATTTGACCTTCATTATCCAGCAGCCCTGTAAGATACTTTTCCCTGAAGTTGAAGAGTTCTTTAAAAATATCAAAGTAAGAAGGAATGACAAGGTCCTTAAGTCAAAGGTCAAGGGAATTAAGATCAAGCTTACCAAGACCATTGTCTGCAAACTTCTTCGGCTACCCGTAGTTGATGAAGAAGATGCTCTAACTCATGAAGAAGCTGACAATGCTTACAGATTTTGTGGACTTTCAACAGATGTTATTTCCATTCATCAACCAGACCTCAACCCTGAAAGCAAATTCCTTGCGGACATCATTGGCAAGATTCTCCTATGTAAGACAAGTTCTATTTGGGACATCTCATATGATCTGTTTGATATGATGACTGCCATAATCTATAGAAAAAGATTCCAATTTGGTATGTTGATTCTTGATAACATAAGGGAGAGCATCAAGGCTCGTAATTATGCCAGGATCATCTCTCTGATACTGCATGAGATAAATCTAGATGTTTTTGATTTCTACAAAGGAACAACTCTCTACCATATGAAGAAAGTATCAATCTCGTCTATTCAGAGATGGAAACTGAAATTACTGAATCCTGTCCAGGCTACTATAGCTCATGGACTTCCATATGTAGAGGATAAGACTCCATCTCCCTCTCAACCTCATATTGCTAGCACATCTGGTGCAGCTGCTGAGGGGGATCCTGCTCCTTCTATTCAAAGTGAAAGGATACCTACTCCACCTACTACTGCTTCTCTCCCTCCAACCACTCCAGAAGAAACTCCATCAGATACTCAAGTACAAGAAACCATACTCTCTACTGCAGAAGACATTAACTAGATGATAGAAGAACTAAGCTCTGAAGAGCCTCTTCCTCCCCTCCAGCAAGACCAACCTGCTGAACCATCCAAGGAACCAAATCCAGTACCATCACCCTCTTATACTCCATCTCCAGGATCCCCTATTCCCCAATCTCCTGCTGCTGGCAAAGAGAAAGATGAGACCATATTGATTTCTGATGAGAAAGAGCAGACTCTAGAACCAGTTTAAGCTCCTCTGAAGAGCTTGGACTTTACTCTTCCCACTATCATTGGTGAGGAAGGGATGTTCTGTGTCACAATATCAGAGCTCAGAGCTCAGTGATCATTGAAGAGATTACTCCATGGACTGCTCCTCCTCCTCTAGTTCCTCATACTGCAACTCCAACTCCTGCTTCCAATGTTCTTCTAAGTAAGATAGAACAGATGCTGATGGACTAGAGAAAATATTTTGATGACTCCTTGAAGGTTGTTCAAGAGAAAGTTACTGCTCTAGAAAAAGAAATGAGCAAAGGCTTTGCAGAAATTCAGCACAACACTGATGAGCTGAAACAGTTATTCAGAATAGGTGGAAAAGCACTGGACCACACAATTACCAGTGTTGGCCCAGTGATAGACCAATCTGTTACTCTTGCTAATAATCAAATACAGTTAGAAATGCTGGCCCAAGAGCACACATTCAAAATCGGTGAAGAAGTGGATACTTTCAAAGAATCTGCCATAAAGTAACTAACTGTAGAAGTCAGAAAGGGGGAGACATTAGTCAAGGAATATTTAGAAACCTCAGATGCTAACAAGCAAACTCTCTGGGAAGAAAAGCTGAAGGAAATTCATATTGATGTGCAGAATCAGATTGATGGTGTAAAATTTCACACCTATGATACAGATGTGTGGATGCACAACCCGATCTTCCCTGAATTTCTAGCAGATCCAAATATAATTCCCCATCATCTGAATCCTCTAGCTCAGCATCATCCAGTTCCAGTTCCTCAGCCTATATTTTCTCCAAGACCTGAAGGCTGTGAAGCTCCTCCTCCAGAAACTTATGCTCAGGTTTGGGAATCTGAACCAGCTGATATACTTCTTCAAGCTCCTCCTGAGATTCATATTCCAAAGAAAATAAAGTATGGTGATGGAGCTTCTGCCAGCTGGTCCATTCCCATTCCAGAGGCCGAGAAAAGAAAAGCTCATGAATTTGCAGAGATTTGGAGTCCTACCTCAAAGTCACTAATCCTTGACACTCTCAAGATAGTTTTGGACTTAAATGAGAATAGACATGATCATTATAGCTCCCATGAGTTGGACTTGTATGAGAAATCTATGATGAAAAGAAGACTCTATGATCGAGAATATGGAAGGAATAATCCTGCTGCACCTCTAAAACCTCCTAAATACTACCCAAAGCCATACTGCTATCAGAGAAGGCAATAAGAAAAGAAGGATAGACAGCAACAGCAACAACAACATCAAGCTAAAGAATGAAGAAAGTTCTAAGAGTGTGGATTGGAGTTGTGTAGAAATGAATTTTGTACAATTCTATTTATATAAATCCTTAATTTTGATAATCTACTTTTTGTTTTCAACCTTTGTACGTGTTACTCTGTTTTCACTCTTTTATATCTAGTTCTTTATTTGTTTATATAATTCACGTTAGTGTAGAGGGTTCTGACTTCTACAAATAGGGGGAGATTGTTGGGTATTGTATCCACAATAACCTAGATTTGTATAAAGTCACCCTTGAACTAAGATGAATTAAGTTGTATTTGATGTATTGTTTGAGTTATGTGTTTGCAGGACTTAATTACCACGCGTAAACCAATGTCAGTCTACAATGGGTCACCAAACACAGGACCAGACAATGTAATCCCTCATTGTGTGATCCATGGTGTTGACTATTGTGTAGCCTCTCTATTGGGATTCACTTCATTTATCAAGTACTAGGTTTGTTGGAGAAAGACATGTTGCTGATTCCATTGAAGAAAGGAAAATCTTCATAAACATATTTTGTTCTAAGTGTTTCACTCGAGTAGAATTATAGTACTCGAGTAGAACCTTTGGATGTACTCGAGTAAGTTTATTCTGGATTTTGAGCAATGGAAATGGTTCTCGAGAAATTTGAATCTAGTTCTCGAGAGGCAAAATACATTACTCGAGTAGACTTCTTCTCTTTCTCAAGTTGACAGATTTTCCTTCTCAGAAATTTTATAAGTATTATACTCGAGTAGTCAAGATTCACCACTCGAGTAGATGAGCATTTTGACTCGAGTGACACAACGAAAGTTCTCGAGAAGTATCAACCCCACTCGAGTAGTGTAGTTTCTGTACTCGAGAAGTTTGTCTACTTCTCAAGAAGTCTAGATCTAGTACTCGAGTAATCAGTTTTATTTCCCAGAATTTTCTCTAAGTCTTCTTCTCGAGAAGTTCACTTCCACTTCTCGAGTAACATTTCTAGCACTCGAGTAACCCTCATTCCGCTCGAGCGAAAATACATTCTGTTCTGAAAATTCCTGAAGGGCTTCTTCTCGAGTAGTCTGATATTGTATTCTCAAGAACCCATTTTAGACTCGAGTAGTTCTTATTTCACTCAAGTAATCCAGTCATCTTTTCAGAAAATTTCGTTAAGTCCTAACAAACGTGATTTTCAAATGACTTGACATAATTAGGCCACGTGGTCATCATTAATGATAATTATGACTGTTAGGGAGATCCTATATAAGGTCTTGTCATTCTGACTAACCCTAAGCGCGTTAAAGAAGCATTCTAAGAATTCTGAATCGACTATTTCTCTTTCTTAAATCGGATGCCCCCACCGCTCATCTTCCTCATTGCCAAGGGCTATCGATCCAGAATGATCCAGACAAGTTGACTTACAGATCAAGAGATTCTTCCATCTATAGATCCTCTCTCTGATCTTGTAAGTCCAGAAATTTTCAGATCAAGGATCCTGCCGTTTCTTCTTCAAAATTCTCTGACTGTGCCGCAAAGTTCAAGAAGGAAGACCTAGGCATAAATTTCCAGATCTGAGAAAAGGCACTGTTTGTATTTCTTATTTCAATCTATTTTTGTGGGATATTATTCTCCAAGTGTGGAAGCTTTGTTCTCCGAGTTGTAGGAAGTTTTATCTTTCGAGTGTAGAACCAGTATTGGGATCGAGTTGTAGGAACGTTGTTCCGAGGTGTAGGATTGGTTTCAATCCGAGAATAGTGGAGTAGCCGAGTCTAGTGCTTTGCTAGATCGGTGAGTGGAAAGTTGATGTACCCAAGGTTGGGGAACCACAATAAATCCTTGTTTCCTCTGTGATTGCTTGGTTGTTATTCTGTGCTTAGTTCGCTAAGTTTTTTTATTCCGCAAAAAGACACACAACTCACCTATTCACCCCCCTCTAGGTGATTTAGGTCGACAACTAATAACTTCACCTTCCTATGTGAAACTTTTCATCGAACGGAGATCGACGAAGTTTTTTTCAGAAAATTTTTCATCTAACGGAGAATGACGAAATGTTTTCTTCTCTTCAAACTAAGATCGACGCTTTTATTTCATTGTGAGATTTTTCGTCGAACTGAGTTCAAAGTTTTTATTTTTCGTTGGACGGAGTTCGTCTTTTCATCTTCTGAAAACTTATAATTAGGTTTTCATCAAACGCCAACCCACACTTTACAGTTCTATGGCGACTCTCTCCGGGATGAAGTTCGATGCAGGTTTTGATATTGATTTGGAATCATTCTCTCATTTGGATCAAGTCTTTCAAGAAATTCTGAAATTATTCGAGAACCAGAATCTTCACCAGTTTATGACTACAAGGATAAAGCTTCCAGTAGCAGAGATTAAGGAATGAATGCACACAACCAAGATTGAAGATACACAAGTTATTATTGGATCAATCTCGGGTAATCAGGTTCCTTTATCTCCAGAAATTCTTTCTAAATTTTTTGGCTTTGTTAATGGAGATGATGATATGGAATAGTCTAGCTCTGAGTTTAATGATATGCTAGATGGGTTGGGTCACTCCCAGGGACACCCTAACTACCTTTTAAAGAAAAAAATTTCAATAGAATACAAATTTTTAGCTAATATTGTTGGAAAGGTTATGTTGGGTAAGCACTTTGCTCATGATCACATAACTAGGCACTAGTTTCATCTGATGTGTGCCTTGGTTAATCAGAAAAGGATTAATTTGCGGATTATTCCAATTTGATTCCATTAAGAAGAAGATTACAGGTAGATCTGGAGGATATGGCAGAATTTTAGGAATTTTCCTGCAGAAGAAATGTCTAGAGCTGTTGGTCTCCCATACCATCTTCATTAATGCTTCTAAGAGGCTTACATATGATCTCTTTGGTGGATGAGAGAGGGTAATCCATAAGCCATCCAAGGATTCCTCTTCCGGTACTACTTCTGAAGGCACCAGGGCTATATCAGCCACTTCCCAAACCCCAGCAGAAGCTCCTGCTCCTCACATTCCCTCTCCTCCTCCATCTCCACATCATTCACCACTTCCATCATCAACTCCACTTGTTGATGTTTCTACTCTTCAAAACACCTTATCTGAAGAGATTTCCTCTACATTATTCCATTCACAATCACCAATCCATCATTCACTTCCATCACCTCCACATTCTCCAGCTCCTCGGTCACAACTACCATCTCATCTTATTGAGGAGATTCCTTCTACCTCTTTACCTATATTTAATCTACTCTCTTTTCCATCTCCACCTCATTCATCTCCAATTCATATATCCTCATCTCATTCTCTTATTCAGGAAGACACTAATCCTGATGTCACTCCTTTTGACATTCCAACACCTTCTATTCCTCAAGCCTTTACCATCTGTCCAACCTGCTCCATGCCATCCTCTTCTACTGTCAATCAACCTTCCACATCTGCTAATCCGAATGATTATATGTATGTTTATTTTTATTTTATTTCTCCTAACATTCTGGAATTCATTACCCCCACACTCAAAAAGCTGATTGATGAGGCGGTGGCTCCTCTTATTGCTACCATCAATACTCTTTCTTCACAGCTTACCTCATTCTCCTTTCTCCCTTCTTCTAGGGGCCTAGATTCAGGTCTCCCTAGATCTAGGCATGGGGAGATGTCTAATGAAGAAGCTCCTCAAGTAGTAGTTTCAAAAACAGCAACAACAAATGATTTTCGAGATTCAGAAATGTTTTCAGTTGAATAAGCAGATTCTGCTATTCCAAAAGTTACTATTGGGGATGTCTCTATTAATCTCACAATAAACTTAAACTCTTTATTATCAATTTTTGATTCCTTGCATAACAATTGCCTTCCAGTTTTTGATAACTCTAATAAGGCTATAGTATGTTATAATGTTCCAGTCAGCTCTTCTATTTTAGAGCAACTAAGGACCAGTTTTTCAATTGGTTCCTCAGTTCCTTAATCTTTTACTTCTAAAGATTCAATAAATATCATAGAGCAAGGTTTTTCCCCTTCCAACTATGTGATGCATGAAACTTCAATGCCAAATATGGATGACATTATATTTGCTGATATGCTAGAAGAAGACAATGTACAGATAGTAGTTGTTACAGAGATTACATTTGTAAAGCCAGAGGCTAAATGCAGTGATTATTCAGAATTGATTAAGCAGATAGATGATCTCTATGATTAGCTTACTGAAGATTCTGATGATGATGAAGACTCAGATGAGTCAGATGATTCCAGTTCCAAGAAAAGGAAGCTTAAGAAGAAAGCTCCTCTTAAGGTTGCTCCTCAACCTTCTACTACAGCTGATATACCATATTACATTCTGCATGGTTTACCTCTCACTCCAAAGCTTCCTCACTGGATGAGATTCTCTAAGAATGAGCAGAAAAGGAGAAAGAATATGAAAAGATACAATTCTCCTCCAAGGCCCAGGAGAGGACCGCCTCCTCCAGCAGCTGGTGCAGCAGGCAGCATTTCTCAATCTGAAAGATCTACTTCTTCCCAATATCATCAATCCAAATGTTCTCAGAGCAGTAGTAGACAGTAGTATAGATCCCAGAGTAGCAAATAATAACATATAAGTTAGAGTAAGTGTCAACCTCGGTCTGAACAAGAAAGGCCTCCTTCTCCTACATATGATCCAAAAATGGACCTTAACTTTAGGATGGCCAGATTTAATGAACTCATTGCTCTTTCTCAGATCAGGAAAGTCAGAGAAGAAAGGAAGGATACATCCCAATTCTCAATAATGTCTCACTACAGATAGAAAGAGAAAACCAGGTATGCAAAGGAAAATCTATTTAATGTTGACCAATATATGTCTTTGCATCCAGAGGTAGTTGTGCCTAGGGCTACTTCTGTGAAGATTCTTGGTTTTGAAGACATGAAGATGACATACATAGAAGTAGAAGACCCTACCAGAAAAATGATTTTCACTAAACATACTTCAGATTCTTCTTCTACAGCTTCACAGAAGGACTCATAGTTCTCTTTGCTTATGTTTTTTTAAAACTTTATTATTTTTATAATATACTCACAAGGCACATTTATTCATATATGCTAAATGATTTATGATTCTCTCAAATACTTTCTTGCTTTGTGATTTTCTTTGTTTTTATAGTGTCCTCATCTAAATATGGGGAGATTGTTGGGACCCTACTTGTGATTTGGGCTAGGTTCACTATTAGGATTGTTTAGATGACCCAACATGTATAGTCTAGGGTCATAGGATGTTTCCATGGTCAAGGTCAGTCACATTATGTTAGTTTGTTGTAACCTACCTTCAAAAGACTGCAGAGACAGAAGAATTTAGAGACAAAGTAGTTAAAAGTTTGTAGAAAAAGTCGTTCAATGAAAGCTGAACTAAGTTCGACGATTGTCGATCTCAAATCGACGAACTCAAAGTTTCTTCTCTGAGTTGATCTTGATGAAAGTCAAGCTGAGTTCGATGAACTGCTTTCTCTACTTTGAAGTTTAGCTCGACCAAGGAGTTACTCAGTTCTACGAACTTGGAGCTCAGATTGAAGAAGTAAATTGTATAGATCAACGATCTTGGATCCCAGCTCGTCGAAAGAGAGTTATCAGCTTGACGAACTTGGAGCTGAGGTCGACGAAAATTTGTTGAGTTCGACTAACTCCTTCCAGATTCTGTTAAGTAATACTCTGATAATTATGTCATAATATTCCCAATGAATATAACTGTTACCAGACAACATTAATTATGGATTTCACAGAGTTATTACCAAACCAAATTACTGCAACAGTTATGAAAATGCATTCAAGATAAATTTAAGCCGTTCTAACTCCTAGAGATTACACAGACAATTTCAAGGAAAGATTTTAAATTTCAAAGGTTTGAAATCTGTTATGATATATATATATACTCCTTCAGAAAATTGCAGTGGCAACAAAAATAAAAAAAATAAAAAGGAAGTTCTTCATCATCTGCCTCAAGCCTTCAAGAGAAAAAAAACAAATATCAGTCTGCAAGTTTTACTGAACATCAACATCAACTTTAAAGCCCTACACCCTGAAGCAAAGTTTCCATCTCCTGATCATCTGCACAACTCAGGGGAAGCTTTGTCATAATCAACAATCTATTAGTCTTCTAAGAGATTTGAGACTGAGAAGACAAAATCATTTTCATATTTCTTTCACTGTGTATAGGATTTTAATTCCATTCAAAAGTTAACCTTTTGGTTCATAAGTCACTTGATAAAAATACTTGGGATTTGTTTTTGGGCACCTAATCAAAAGCTCAAAGGGTTGCTAGATCTCCCTTAGAAAAATAGATCTTCTGGTGAGAGGGCACCTGATAAAAATCTTTGGTGGCAGGGCACCTGAGCAAAAACCTGTAGTGGATTCCTACCAGGGTGGTAGAATAATGGGCATACCCAGGTTTATTGGGGAACCAATATAAATTCCTTGTGTCATCTGGATTGCCTTTACTAGTTTTATTTTTGTGTTATGATATTTATTTTTTATATATATTTATTTATCGCCTACTTTAACTGTGATGCAAAAATAAATTAAAATTTTAAAATACACTATTCACCCCCCCCCCTCTAGTGTAAAGGAGATCTATCCCTCACTTTCATTTATCATGGCACAAAATAAAGAGTATTCAAGCACTAGACCTCCAGTGTGCAATCTGAATAAGTTTGCACTTTAGAAGGCAAGGATAAGACTTTACATGAATTCTATTGATGAGTATATTTATAATTCTATTTGGACAGGACCAACACTACCAGTGGCAACTACAAGCAATAGTAAAGTTCCACCACCTGAGTGGACTGAAGCTCAGAAGAAGGTCAAGATTGTTGATGCAACCTATGAACATTCTGGCACAGACTATGTCAGATGACAAATTCCAGAAATTTGTTGAATGTACTTCAATAAAGGTAATCTGTGATTCTCTCAATACAATAGTAGCAGGATCTGCATATGAAAGAAAAGACAAGAGATCACATCAGATCTCTCAGTATGAAAACTTCAAGAAGGAAGAATTCGAATAAGTTGTTGATATGTACAATAGACTCAGCCTCAATGAGCTGAAATCATTGGACAAGAATATCACATTGATAGGGATAAATGACAAGATTCTTATGTGATTCCCTAGTACATGGGATTCAAGGATCTGGCCAATCAAAGAAGCCAGAAGCCTCAATGAAATCTCTATAGAGACCTTATTGGGCAAGCTCAAATCTTATGAGTAGCTCATCAAGACCAGAGAAGCAGAATAAAGAACCTCTTCTTTAGTAAGGAAAGATAAAATCATTGTTTTTAAAGCAACTGAAGAAGTAGAAGCCATTCCAGACAATAAAGAACTAATGTGTCTCTTGGCTAAGAGATTTTACAAGATGGCAAGGAAGGACTTAGGAGAAGATCAGCCAGAAATGATGATTATCCAAGGTATGACAAGACTCCTACTAAAGAGAATGTTTGTTATGTGTGCAGGAAACCTGGACATATACTTCTAGAATGTGCAGAGAACTAGAAGAAAGAGAAGAAGAAGGAGAAGCACTCTAAGAAGTATACTCACAAGCCCTCCTCCAGCAAACACAAGAAGAAGGAGAGGGGCTTTGTTGCTATAACATGGAGTAAATATGAGGATGAATCTTCATCCAGCTCTAGTGAGGATGAAGAAGAAGCTAAGGTCAGAGACGTCTGCTTGATGGCAATCAATGCATCATGCCGCCACTCTGAAGCTGAAATTTTTGAAGCTGAATCTGAATCAAAATAAGATCAGGTAATTTCTTCTTTTGATTTTGCTTCAGAATAATTAAAACCTAAATTTAAACTATTATGTAATCATTTAATCAAATCTGAGAAGGAAATCAAACTTCTTAGAGAAAAATTAATTGAATATGAATAGTTTATTTTCTGAAAATATTAAACTTAAAGATGATTTAGTCAATGCTTCAGAACAAATAATATACTTAAAAACTAAATTATCTCAGGCTAAGGAGTTTGAAGAATACCTTAATGGGAGAAGTATCAAACTGATGAATATCACAAGTACAGTAAATGCCAGGCTAAATGGCAAACTGGGCTTCAGAGCTTCAGCTAGTCAGCCTTCTTTGTTACAAAAAACATATTATCTACTCCTGTAAAGTTTGTTTCTGAAAAAGGAAAAGAAAAATTAGAAGATGCAAACAAAGAAACTGAAGTTCTTCACAAGACTAAACAAATTAAAAAGAAAAATTTTCATAAAAACTATGTTCAACATAATTCGTCGAATTGAGCCCGACGAGATAACTATTATTCGTCGAACTCAGATCGACAAACTATGAACCCAGAATTTCAATATAATTATTCTACTAACTGCGCTCGATGATCTCAATAAAATTCATCGAACCGCGATTGATAAATGTGCGGCACAGAGAACGAATATTTTCATTCTATGAACAGAGTTCGACGAACTCATCTCCATTCATCGAACGTAGATCGACAAACTTATTTTAATTTGTCGAACCGGGAATTTTTTAACAGAAACTTTAATTCTTTTAAAACTTTTAATCAAGCTAAAACTTTTATTAATCCTTTTACCCAATAGATCATTCCTCCTAGGAGATTTCATCCACTAGGTTATAAGGATCGTCCTAAATTTTCGTATATTTTAAGTTATAAGTTTGAATGAAATCAAGGACCCAAGGTTACCTGGGTCAAGAACACCAAACCTATTTTTTTGTAGGTGAAGAACTATCCTACAATAGAGGAACAGTGATATCTGGATAGTGTGTGCTCTAAACATATGACTGGAATTAAAGTAAATCTAACAGACTTCAAGTCAAAGCTTGGACCAAAAGTAATATTTGGAGACTCCAACTGTGGACAAACAGAAGGCTATGGAAATGTCAAATTTGGAATAATTACCTTCAGGAATGTAGCATATGTAAGTGGTCTCAAGCATAACCTAATATCCATAAGTCAATTATGTGATGAAGATTATCAGGTATCATTCAACCAATCTTCTTGCATTATTACTTCTAGTGACAACAAATTTCTTTTAAATGGAATTAAACAAGGCAACATATATGTAGTAAATTTTAAATCTATTAATTCATAAATTTCTTTATTTAATCAAATTAGTTCAACCATTGAATTATGGAATAAGAGATTAGATCATGTAAATCTTAGGAATACTGCCAAATTATGTAGTGACAACCTTGTTAGGGGTCTACCTTTGTGTTCTTATAAGAAGGAAGGACTCTACAGGACTTGTCAATTTAGCAAGCAAACAAAAAATAGTTTTAAATCCATATCTAAAAGTGATTCACCAAGGATTTTTTACTTGTTACATATGGACCTTTTTGGACCTATTGAAGTATAAAGTCAGGGAGGGAAATCTTGCACTTTAGTTATTGTAGATGACTTCTCAAGATTCACTTGGGTTTTCTCTCTGAGAAACAAGTCAGATAACTCAATGTTCTTACAAACTTTCTTAAGAGCATCAAGATTGAGTACTCTACTCAGGTTGCATTGATCAGAAGTGATCAGGCACTGAGTTTGAATCTCTTCTGATGAAAGAATTCTGTGAGAAGGAAGGTATCAGACATTGTTTTTTTGCTCCTAAAACTCCTCAACAAAATGGGTTAGCTGAAAGGAGAAATAGAACCCTAATTGAATCTATTGGGACATTACTTACAGATGCTTACTTGCCCCTATCCTTTTATGCAGAGGCAGTAAGCACAACAAATTATGTTCTGAATATAGTATAATTCATAAGCTAAAGGGTAAGACCACCTATGAATTACTTAAAGGGAAGAAACCTAAAATAGATTATTTTAAAGTCTTTGGATGCACGTGTTATATTCATAAAAATAATAGGAAACACTTAAGGAAATTTGAAGCCAAAGCTGCAGAGGGAATTTTCCTTGGATATTCCCAGGTCAGTAAAGCTTATAGAGTTTTAAACATATCAACCCTTAAAATGGAAGAATCTCTTCATATATCTTTTGATGAGACTAACATATTTTTCAAAGAGAAAGAAATTTCTACCATAGACGCATTGCAGGTACCCTATCTATGTGAGAAGTTGGATAATTTAAAACTTAAACAAGAGGTTACTTTGCATTCCTCTCCACAGATTGATGAAGAAGGTGATGAAGATTATGTTGAAATTATTGAACCAACAACAACAAATGTAATTCCACAAGATGAATTATCTCCACTGGCTGTTGATGTACCAACTCCACCTGCTGATCTTGTCACACTTAGAGATCACCCTATATTTCAAGTGATTATAGACATATCAGTTGGTGTGCAAACAAGGAATCAAATCAACCAAGATCAGATGTATGCTTGCTTCATTTCTCAAATTGAGCCTCAATCCATTAAAGATGTAGAGCAAGATCCCCACTAGAATATTACAATGCAAGAAGAGCTCAATCAATTTGAGAGTTGTAGAGTTTTGGATTTAGTTCCAAGACCCAAAGACTACCCAGTCATTGGAACTAAATGGGTATTTAGGAAAAAGTTGGATGTACAAGGAGTAATAGCAAGAAATAAAGCTAGGTTGGTAGCCCAAGGATATTTACAGGAAGAAGTCATTGATTATGATCAAACCTTTGCTCCTATTGTAAGACATGAAGCTATCAGGATTTATCTCACTTGTGATGCATTCCAGAACTTCAAAGTATATCTGATGGATGGAAAAAGTGCCTTTCTAAATCGAGAACTTAAAGAGAAAGTATATGTAGGACAACCTCCAGGTTTTATTTCTTCAACTCATCCCTCTTATGTTTTAAAGCTGCATAAAACTCTTTATTGTCTAAAGCAAGCTCCAAGACCTTGGTATGAGACATTGGCTAGTTTTCTTTTGGAGCATAAGTTCATTAGAGGCATTGTAGATAGGACTTTATTTATTAGACATCATAAATCTAAAATTTTGTTAGTACAAATATCTGTAGATGATATAATATTTAGTTCTACTGATTTCAAACTATGCCAAACATTTTCTGACCTAATGCATTCAAAGTTTGAAATGAGTAGCATGGGTGAACTATCCTACTTCCTTGGTCTTCAGGTGAAGCAAACCATTGATGGTATATTTATATCTCAGTCTAAATAAGCTAAAGAGCTACTTAAAAGATTTGGAATGTCAGGTGCCTCAGCCATAAAAACACTCATGCCCTCCAATGTTGTAGTTGATTCTGATGAACAGGTCAAACCAGTTGATCAGAAAACATATAGGTATATTGTTGGGTGCTTATTGTATCTTACAGCTAGTAGGCCTGATATTATTTTTGCTACTTGTATTTGTGCTAGATTTCAAGTCAACCCTAAAGAATCTCACCTTATTTTATTAAAAAAGTATTTTAAGATATATAAAGGGTTGTCCTAATCTAGGACTCTAGTATCCTACTGAGTCAGAATTTGAATTTACTGGATTCTCAGCCTTTGCTGGATGTAGAGTTGACAAAAAGTACATCAGGAATTTGTCAGTTCCTTGGTGATATGCTTGTGTCCTGGTTTTGCAAGAAGCAAACATCTGTCTCAACTTTAACTTCTGAAGCTGAATACATAGCAGCAGGTAGCTGTTGTTCACAAATTTTGTGGATTCAAAACCAACTTTTGGATTATGGTTTCAACTTAAATAATTCAACCATATTTTGTGATAATACCAGTGCAGTTTAAATTACACAAATTCTAGTACATCATAATAGGACCAAGCATATAGAGATAAGACATCATTTCATTAGAGACAATGTGGACAAAAATAAAATAAATCTTGTCTTTATCTCTACTAATTTACAAAGGGAAGATATTTTCACCAAACCCTTAGATGAAAAGAAACATTTGTTCTTACTAAATCAACTAGGTATGATTAATGGATAAGCTTTAATTGGATTTTTGTCTATGGTTGATGAATTGACCATTTTTCGTAGAACAGAGATCGACGAACTGTGAACTCTTCGTGGAGTGTTCGTCGAATGGAGATTGACGAACCTTCATTTGTGAAACTTTTCGTCAAATAGAGATCGATGAAGTTTGTTTCAGAAAAATTTTTGACGAACGGAGAACGATGAAATGTTTTCTTCTCTTCAAACTTAGATCAATGCTTTATTTCTTTGCCAGAGTTTTTGTCGAATTGAGTTCGAAGTTTATATTTTTTGTTGGACGAAGTTCGTCTTTTCATCTTCTGAAAACTTATAATTTGGTTTTCATCGAACTACATCCCGCGCTTTCCAGTTCTCTTGCACTTGATCTTTTCTCTTTGCAGGACAACAATGGAATTTTCTGTGGTGACTCTCTCTGGTATGAAGTTTGACGCCGGTTTTGACATTGATATTGATTCCTTCAACCATTCTGACCAAATATTCAAAGATATTCTCCAGTTGTTTGAGGCTCAACAAATAAAGAAGTTCATGACTACCAGAATAAAGCTTCCAGTATCGGAGATAAATGAATGGGTCTATAATGTAAGGACTCCTGACCCCTCCAAAATCCTTGGATCAATATCTGGACAACAGGTTCCTCTCACACATGTTATTATTACTGAAGTTTTTCGCTTTATTAATGGGGGAGATGAAATAGAACTATCTAGTGCTGAGTTTGATGAAATGTTAGAAAGGATGGGTCACTCCCAGGGAAACCCTAATCATTTGCTGAAGAAAAATCTCTCTATTTAATATAAGTTTTTGGCTGTGTGGGCAAGGTAATCTTGGGGAAGCATACTGCCCATGATTACAGAACCCGGCACCACTTTTTGTTGATGAGTGCCATTGTGAATCAAAAGTCAATTAACAGGTGAGGAATTATGTTTAATTATATTAAGAAAAAGATGAATAATAAGGATGTAGGATATGGCAGGATTTTGGGCATCTTCCTGCAAGACAAATGCCCAAAATTATTTGTCTCCTTGACCATATTTGTCAATGCTTCCAAGAGGCTCACATCAGCCCTCTTTGGAAGATAGGAGAGGGTCATCACTAAGCCCTGCAGGGATTCCTCTTCTAGGACTACTTCTAAGTACACAAGGGCTCCTGCAGCCACTCCTCTAACCTCAGAAGAAGTTCTTGCTCTTCCTCCCTCTTCTTCTTGTTTACAATCTCCTCCTCCTCCTCAACAACCTATTTTTTATGAGGAACTTCCTCCATCACCTCTACCATCCATGGTCATTGAAGACATTCCATCACCTCCACATTCTCCATTTCCTCAATCACCACTACCATCTCATCTTATTGAGTACATTCCTTCTACCTCTTTTCCTACATTCAACATACTCTCTCCTCCATCTCCACCTCATTCACCAGTTCAAGAATTTATTCTAGATGAACTCCCATCTGTCATCCCTCCATCTTCAATTCCACAAGCATTCACAATCTATCTAAACTATCATCAATCTTCCATTACATCTACTTCCACTCAAAATCCACCATCTACATCTACTCAGAACTCTTCTGAGTTTATGTATTTGGATTTTTCTTCTATCACTAATAATCTTATAGAATTCATTACTCCTACACTCAAGAAGCTGATAGATGAAGCTTTAGCTACTCTAGCTGACTCCATTTCTATTCTTCCTGCTCAGCTTGCCACTTCCACTTCTGTACCTTCTTCTATGGGCATAAATTCAGGTCTCCCTGGATCTAGGCAGGGGGAGATGTTTAATGAAGAAGCTCCAGAAGTTCCAGCAGCAACAGCAGTTCCAGCTGAAGTTTTTGATACAGAGATGTTCAGTTTTGAAGAAGAGACTATGGTATCAGATGTCTTAACTGTTGGTGAAGTTTTTATCAATCCCATAGTTGACATCTATTCTTTATTAAATTCTTTTGATACAACATATAAAAGTCTTCCAGTTTTTGATTCAACTGATTTTTCCAAAGCATTAGTTTGCTATACTGCCCCAATAAGTCCTTTAGTTTTAGAACAACTAAGCACCAGTCTTGCAGTTATTAATAATGATTCTTTAGTTATTCAAGATTCCATTAATACTATAGAGCCAGTAGTTTTCTCCCATCCAACTTTTGCTTGCGCTGAATCCACTATGCCCAATTTAGATGATATCATGTTTCAAGACATGGATACAGAGGATATAGATCCATAGCTATATGCTGAAAGAGAAGATATAGTTACACATACACAGGCTCAGACAGGAATATCTGCAGATGTGCTAAAATAGATTGATGCTCTATATGATCAACCAGCTGATGAATCTGATAATGATTCAGAAGATTCAGAGGACTCAGAAGATTTTGGTTCCAAGAAGAAATTTAAGAAGAAGGCTTCAGCTAAGGTTGTTTCTAGACCTTCCTCTATAGCTGACATTCCATATTACATCCTGCATGAGATTACTCTCACTCCAGAGACTACACACTGTATGAGATATTCTAATAATCAGCAGAAAGCCAGACAGAAGAGTAGGAGAAACTCCCCACCTCCACAATCTAGGAGAGGTCCTCCTCCTCCTCCAGCAGCCAGTTTAGTAGGAAATGTCTCTTCATCTCAAAGGTCAACAACTTCTCAGCAATCCAGACATTCTCATCTGGAATAGGATAGACCTTCAAGGTCTGAGTCTCACAGCAAATAGAGCAGCCATTAACATTCCACTCAAGAAAGGCCACTATCTCCAGTATATGATCCAGAGATGGATCCCAACTTCAGAATTGTCGGGTTCAATGAGAATGTAGTTATTTCTCAGATCAAGAAAGCCAGAGAAGAAGGTAAGGATACATCCCAATACTTAACAATGTCTCACTACAGACAAAAAGAGATATACAGGTATGCAAAGAAAAATCTATTTAATGTTGACCAGTATATGTCTTTGCTTCTAGAGACAGTTGTGCCTAGGGCTACTTCTGTGAAGATTCTTGGTTCTGAAGACATGAAGATGACACAGAGAGAAGCAGAAGACCCTACCAGAAAAGTGATTTTCAATAAACCTGCTTCAGATTTTTCTACAGCTTCACAGAAGGATTCATAATTCTTTGCTTATGCTTTTTAAACTTTATCATTGTTGTAATATACTCATAAGACACATTTATTTATATCTGCTGAATAATTTATAATTCTATCATATACTTTCTTGCTTTGTGATTTTCTTTGTTTTTATAGTGTCCTCACCCAAATAGGGGGAGATTATTGGAACCCTACTTGTGATTTGTGTTAGGATCACTATTAGGATTGATTAGATGACCCAACATGTATAGTTTATGGTCACAGGATGTATCTAGGGTCAAGGTCAGACACATGATGTTAGATTGTTGGAACCTACCTTCAGAAGACTTCAGAGACAAAAGACTTTAGAGGAAGAGTAGTAAAAAGTACGCAGAAAAATTCGTTCAACAAAAGCTGAACTAAGTTCGACGACCGTCGATATCAGATCGACGAACTCAGAGTTCCTTCTCTGAGTTGAGCTCGATCAAAGTCAAGCTAAGGTCGATGAATTGCTTTCTTTATTTTGAAGTTAAGCTCGACGAAGGACTTACTCAATTCAACGAACTTGGAGCACAGATTGAAGAAGTGAATTATTCAGTTCAATGATCTTGGAGCTCAGCTAGACGAAAGAGAGTTATCAGCTCAACGAACTTGGAGCTCAGGTCGACAAAAATTTGTTGAGTTTGACAAACTCCTTCTAGATTCTGTTCGACTAATTCTCTGTAGTTTTTTAGTTCAACTAATGACAGATCGAATTCAAAATAATTCAATTAAGTAATACTCTGATAATTAGTGCATAATATTCCCAATGAATATAGTTGTTACTAGGTAGCATTAATTATGTATTTCACATAGTTATTACCATACCAAATTACTGAGACAGTTATGGAAATGCATTCAAGACAAATTGAGCCGTTCCAACTCCCAGATATTATGCAGACTATTTCAAGGAAATATTTTAAAATTCAAAGGTTTGAAATCTGCCAGGATATATATACCCCTTCAGAAAATTCCAGATGCCAAGGAATGTAGAATATAGTTAAAAAATAATAATTGAAGAAAAAATACAGTTTTACATACAGAGTTCTTCATCATCTACTTCAAGCCTTCACGAGACAACAAATCAAATATCAATCTGAAAGTTATACTGAACAACAACATCAACTTTGAAGGGCAACACCCTGAAGCAAAGTTTCCATCTCCTGATCATCTACATAACTTAGGGGGAGCTTTGACATCATCAACAATCCACTTGTCTTCTCAGAGATTTGAGACAGAGAAGACAAAATCATTTCCATTTTTTTGTCACTGTGTACAGGGTTCTAACTCCCTTCAAAAGTTAACCTTTAGGTTCACAAGTCACCTGATCAAAAGACTTGGGATTGGTTTTTGGGCACCTGATCAAAAGCTCAAATAGTTGCTACATCTCCCTTAGAAAAATTGATCTTCTGGTGGCAGGGCACCAGAGAAAAAACCTATGTTGGAGGGCACCTGAGCAAAAACCTGTAGTGGATTCCTACCAGGGTAGTAGAAGAGTAGATGTACCCAGGTTTATTGGGGAACCACTGTAAATTCCTTGTGTCATCTGGATTGCCTTTACTTGTTTTATTTGTGTGTTGTGATTGTTTTCTTTTCAAATATATTCATTTATCATCTACTTTAACTCCGCTGTAAAAACAAATTAATATTTTAAAATACACTATTCACCCCCCCCCCCTCTAGTGTAAAGGAGATATATCCCTCACTTTTAGATCTAATTGTAGAACTTAGTGTAGTAATATAAATTTCTCTGAGTTGTAAGCCTGTGTTATAAAGGCTGAGGTAAGTTTGAGTGCCTGAGGTAGGAGAAGGGGATATTTCTCTGAGTTGTAGGAACTGAATGTTTTGAGTTGTAGGGCAGGTGTTTTTTGAGGTGTAGGAGCGTGGATTCAATCTGAGGTAGAGTTCTTGGGAAGAATTTAAGGTGTAGGATCTTGGTGATCTGAGTGGTAAGACTTCTATAGTCTATGTTGTAGGAGTCTGCTGGGATCTGAGTTGTATGATCTAAGGATCTGAGTAAATAACGAAGGAGGAGTTTGTCCAAATCTAGTTAATTGCTAGATAGACGAAGGGTGAAAGTGGATGCACCCATAAACTGGGGAACTGCTATAGATTTGTGTGTATTGTGATGTGATTGTTGTATTGTGATTGTTTTAATTGCTGAATAGTTTTCTTGTTTCATATGACTGGGGTAATAAACATAGAAAAGTAAATCTCATAATCCAAAAAGTTGTCAAGATTTAAATTGGACCAATTCACCCCCCCCCCCCCCCCCCGCTAGGTTAATCTCAATCCTAAAATAAACATTCACAGGTAGAAAGTGTCGTACGCCGTTAGCTTGAGCGGAAACAGGCGAGTCAAAGCTATATAAGCGTAAGGAGGTCGAAGATGCAAATTTGACCATACGTACTATACGAGAGTAGCTACTAATAGCCCAAGATAGGCAAGCAAAGTACTGCAATGCCATGCACCGAAATGTGGAGTTTGCGGTAGGCGATTGGGTATAATTGAAGATCAAGCCATTCAAATGCTTGTCCAGGATACGACGCTTGAAAAAGTTGAGTCTGAGGTATCTTGGTCCGTTTGAAGTGGTTGAAGAGTTGGAGAATCTGACTATCGGTTAGCTCATTCAGCGAAAATCTTACACGATGTGTTTCACATATCGGTGCTATGAAAAGCTGTGAAAGTACCGATGCAAGCGATTGCAAATGATTGAGTATTGGTCGATCTTGAGCTAATGACGAAGGTTAGGCCCATTCAGATCGAGGATACGGAGATCAAGAAATTGTGGAACAAAACAATTGGGATGGTCAAAGTCCAATGGGATAATTATGGCCATAAAGAGTTGACATGGGAGTGTGAGCAGACCATGCGTGAGGAATATCCCGAGTTTTTTGTATAGTGATGTTGTAAGTTAAAATTTTAAATGTTATAACAAATAAGTTGTTGTATTTTTCGCTTATAGATGTATAAAAGTTCGGGACGAAAGTTTTGTAAGGAGAGGAGGGTTGTAACACCCCAAATTTGATAGCAAAACTTTTGGTCGCTATCGCCGAGCGACACTGGGTATCGTCGGGGCAATAGCGATACGTCTCGACGGCATAAAGCATTGAGTGAGCTCATCGCACTCGATGCCATAAAGCATTGTGGGAGCTAATAACTTCGATAATGTTGGGCGATAGTGGGCATCACTTGGGCAATAGCGGGAAATCTTTGATTGAGTGCAAGTCACTTAACTCCATAAAGCGTTGAATGAGTTCAGTACACTCAATGCCTGAAAGTGTTGAGTGAGCTATTGGCTTGATGTCACGTGGCGATAGTGGATATTGTCATGCGATAGTGCCACGTAACATGAAAATGTGTCAGATGGATATTAAGAGGCCAAATAGAGATAGTTGACTGGAGTCAAGCGGTTGAAGTTGATGTCGCTAGGCGACATCGATCTCGCGCGGCGATAACAACTACTTTGACTTTTTAGCTGATTTTACAGCCACTCGTTTCTCTTGACGGAATAAGCCTGTTGCAGGGATTAATCCCGCGGCCACTTAACCAAAGGAGTGGAGGAATGAGAAGTCATTCTCTTCATCTAATTCTCTCCTTCCTTTCATTCAAAGATCTTGAGAAGAAGAAGCTAAGGAAGAGTTGGGCTGATCTTTGTGAGTGTTGAAGGAGATTTGATAATAGAAAGTTTGAGCCGAGGCTAAATCCGTGAAGACGGAAGTAAGGTGCTCCTTTCCATCTGGGTAGAAAAGCTTCGCCATGGCTTCGAAGGAAACAATAAAGGCAACGATCTTCCTTCTTAGACAAGTGATTTCCTTCTTTTGGCATATGCATGGAATCCCCCACCAAAAGGTGGAGAATCGAGGGAATTCCTTTGGGTCGATTCGTGAAATCCCCAGTGAGTCTTGCATATAGATCCGGAAATGTGTAGTACGGAATAGGCATGCTGTGTGAATCCCAACTAGACAGGTTGGTCTGGATTGGTGATGTTTATTTTGCATGCCGGAGAAGACTTTGAGTATAAACGTTTAGTTTACGGGATCTGCGGGGTTGTACCTGTGAACTGAAAGTAGCAGGAAGTATTGGAGTAGCACTCCAGGAAAATACCCTCGAAGTTCCACGGTTTTAAGACTATTTGGATATCGCCGGGCGATAGTGAGTATCGCCAATAGCGATAGCTCTTAGTGAGCTATTTGTGTTGCGTGCTATGGAAAGACTAGTGTTTCTGGCACTGTAGGATGCTGCAGGGTTTTGTGTTGAGTTTGGGCGCAGAAAGAGAACTTCTGTTGGTCCCGCCAAGCGATCGGGACGAATGCTGGGAATAACTCCCTATTAATTAGAAAGCCTGTCTCTAGGAGACTGTTAGGCTAATCTGTGACCTGCATGCTGTTAAAGGGTAGTGAGTCAAATGGACAAGGGGAAGCTGACCTGCGTCTGACTAGACATTGATTTGAAGATTTGAGCAACGAGCAAAGGATGAATTATATCCGCATTATGGTTCTGTAACTCAAGTGCCTAGGTTAATGTCATTCGTTACGATCGCATAATGAGAGTCTTAGGCTATATGCCATAAAGACTAAAGGCTTAGGCCTGGGTCCGTAGAGACTATGAATGCTCAAAGTTAACTATTATGTTTGGAACCTCTGAACGGTGGTGGGACCCTGGCAACAGGTACACCGAAAATGTGCCCTAAGTGCACGGAACATTTGGCCGCTGAGGCATTCGTTTGTGATATATTGAATTATGCGTGAGTGAACGTTTTTGTGATATATCTACTTGTGAAAATGCTTTGCTTGCAGGGAAGAAATACCACTACCCCAGGAAAGGGTTTGGGTCGTTATAAATTGGTCAGCTGAATGTTGACCGTTGCCTTGTTTGCCATCCTCATGGTGGATTGTCCATGTGCAGGGGATGGAGAGCGGAGCGGGAAATAGCGAGCTGAAGCCCTTGCTATTGTACTGGCCCTCGAAGGCCGCACGAAGAAATTTTACAATTTTCATGTGTGGCCGGCCTGCGTGCCGATATTTGTAAACCACACTTGTGAAATGTAACTGTAAGGCCTTAAGACCATAACTTTTGTGCATTTCTGAAATTCCTGGTATATATATAAATGGTTTGGTTTATATATAGTGGACATTCAACGAGTATGAGTTCATGCAACCTTAAAGCTTCTGCAAGAATGCTCTGAGTTATGATGCGAGTAGTCTTTTGATATTAACATGTAATCCCACTACCTGTCTGTGGAATATAGTGCAGGGACCCGACCGGACCCTCTATTATATTTCATGTGACGGATGGAGGTGTAACAGCTTGATTATCCATATCCTAGTCTATATTCACCAGGGAGTTGATCAAAAAGTTTGGTATAGAGAATGCCTCAACCATGAAAACTCCCATAAGGTCAAGTGTTCCTATAGGTAAAGATGAGGCAGGGAAACCTGTTGATGAAACTTTGTATAAAGGGATAATTGGATCCCTTTTATATCTTACTACAAGTAGACCAGACATCATGTATGTTACATATGTTTGTGCTAGGTATCAGACAAGCCCTAAAGAATCTCACTACTCTGTTACTAAGAGGATTTTGAGGTATCTTAAGGGCACACCAGATCTTGGCCCATGGTACTCTAGAAATAGGGATTTTGAACTAACAGTCTATTCAGATGTAGATTTTGCAAATTGCAAAGAGGATAAGAAGAACACTTCAGGCACCTATCATTTCTTAGGAGGAAGACTAGTGTCTTGGGGCAGTAAGAAGCAGACCAGTATTGCAATCTTAATAACTGAGTTAAAATACATCTCAGCAGGTAGCTGTTGTGCACAGTTATTATGGATCCATCATCAGCTCCAGGACTTTAACCTCCGGATAAGTAGAACTCCTTTGTACTGTGATTCTACTAGCGCATTCTCAATTGTTAGGAATGTTGTCTCTCATAGCAGGACTAAGAACATTGAGATTAGGTATCATTTCATTAGAGAGCATATAGAATGTAAAGATATCAGTCTTGAGTTTGTCCCTACGAACAAGCAAGTGGTTGACATCTTCATTATGCCACTGGATGAAGCAAAGTTCAACACCTTCAAGTTTGAGTTGGGTATGTTGAACTTGGTATAACTCAGTTACTCCTTCTATTATTATTATTGTTCAGGCTGTACTACTTCTTGCGGGTGGAAAAAACCTTCAATGTTATGAAGATTTTTCAAGTGGTATACCTTCATTGGTGTCAAGTTTTTCAAGTGTTCAAGTGCTATCCAAACTGGAATAGACTAAAGTGTCTACAAGGAAGGATGATAGATGATACTTTAATTGAGGAGGAGCAAGTCCAGCACTTGTAGGGATAGATTCAGCCTCATATGGAAAAGGAGCAAGATGCTGCAATAGTTGATTTTTGTACTCAAAAAGGGGGAGAAGTTAATCAAAGGCCAGCACCTCCCTGACTATTTATAGAAGTCAAAAAGTGGTAGGAGAAGGAAATGATCAAGGCCAGGCAGCAACGAAATAGGGGGAGCATAGTGTGATGATGGTCGCCCTACATGCAAGGAAAGTGTAGTAACCAATAACATGATACTCTTGTTCTCTTATTATTAGATTTCCAATTTAATGTTTTATTGCTGCATATGTTAGTGTATATCATCGACACAAAATTTTGTTTAAGGGTTTTGACTTATTCAAATAGGGGGAGATTATTGGGTTCATTGCTCACAATGTCCCAGATTTGTAGAAGTCAAACAAGTCAATGGTACACACATAGTTGTATTTGATGTATGTTCAAGTTCATGCATGTAGGTTGTTCCTTGTCAAATAGATTGGACAGGTATTCCAAGTGGTTGTCATAGGTGGTCACAAGGTAGAGAAGTGGAGAGAGAAATCTGTCGAAGTCCACAGGTGTAGAGTTAAGCCAGTTCACTCAATGCCAGATGTCAAAGAAGGATGCTGGAAAGGATGAAAATCGCCTAAGTCCACAGGCATTGAGTGAAGCTAGTTCACACAATGCCAAATGACAAAAAGTGCTGAGTAAGGTATGGACAGTCAAAGCTCAGCAGTCAGCAAAACAATTTGGCAGCTTAGTCCATAAGCGTTGAGTGAAGGCAGTTCACTCAACGCCATATATCAAAAGGAGTCGAGTATAGCTGAGTCTGTTAAAGCTTCAGTATTGTCAAGGAATAAAATGCGACTAACTCCACAAGCATTGAGTGAAGCTAGTTCACTCAATGCCATATACAAAGAAATGTTGAGTAAAGCTTATGCGGTAAAAGCATATGAAGATTTTGTCAAAGAATTCTGGCTAAGTCGAGAAGCGTTGAGTGAGGACAGCTCACTCAATGCCCAATGAAGAAAGAGTTCATAGGATAGTGTTAATTCAAAGCATGAAGAGAAGATAGACAGAAAAATCTATCTAAGTACAGATGCGTTGAGTGAGGATAGCTCTCTCAAAGCACTCAATGCCTCAGCAAGCTGGCAGATTTCAGAGATGCGGCTAAGGACAAAAGAGTTGACTATGGAAGGCTCACTCAATGCTCTCAATGCCTAGCAAATACACAGGGTTGTGGCTAAGTACAGAAGCATTGAGAGAAGATTGTTCACTTAATGCCTCAGCATGAAGACAGGCAACCAGTGAAGCGGCTAAGTCCAGTGGCATTGAGTGATGAAGGCTCATACAATGCACTCAACTCCTGGCAAAGCAAAAAAGTTTGGCCAATTCAAAAAATGTTGAGTGAAGGCCATTCACTCAATGCTCTCAATGCCTAAGATGTAGAGAAATTGGCTAAGTCCGAATTCATTAAGTGAAGACCATTCACTCAACGCACTCAACGCCTGGATTGAATCCGAAGATTTGGCTAAGTCTACATATGCTGACATCATCAAAAGTCTACAAAACTCAATAGAGTTCAAATTCTTTTCAACAAAGCTACAAAACACGACAAATGGTGCCTGGAGCCTATTGTGTGTCTGCTACAATCAAAGCAAGTTGTAGCCAACAACTATAGGTGGTCCCCACTACTCAAATAGCCATTAATCGGTGGAAGATAGAAGGAACATGATCGGGAGATGAAACTTAACTTTTAGGGTTTTATTCATCTCAAGAAGTTATGGCTGAACTTCATCTTCATTATCATTGTTGCAGAGCATGAAACCAAAAGGCTCATCCAACTGTTCCAAAAGTTCCATCAAGTTAGCTATAGCTAATTTCTTCTACTACAACATGTTCAGATAAGGTTCTAATAAAGAAGCAGGGGTAGATCCATCGGGTTTCCGCATTCCAGGTTAGCTGATTGAAGTGTCTTCTTCAGCAAGTTCAGGAACTTGGTTTCTAAATTTCTTCAGCACAGGCAGCTACTTACTGAAGATATTATTTTTGTTGTTGTGAAGAAAGTTAAGGCTGTTAACTCAGTCCAGGAAGGACAAACACGGAAAAATTATCTCTGGTGTCTAATCAACAACAACAAACTCTTTTCCTATTGTAGGATCCTTTTGGATCCGAGTTGTATGCCTGATTTATACAGGCTGTAGTAGGTTTATTTTGGATCGGATCCGAGTTGTATGCCTGATTTATACAGGCTGTAGTAGGTTTATTTTGGATCGGATTTATAGGGCTAACCTCCAAAGCCTGAGTTGTAGGACTTGTGTTCAAGTCTGAGGTACATGGCCTTTTCACCACTGAGTTGTAGAAGCAAGCTTGCTCTGAAGTAGGGCCTTGTGCCTAACTTGTAGGTCTTGGAGGAGACTGAGAGATCCTGCGGGATCTAGGTTGTATGGTGTTAGGAGCCGAGTTTTGGAGAAGGGCCTTGTATTACAAGCTATTAGAAAGGTGAGGGATAGTGTATGTGCCCATACTCTGGGGAACCACTATAAATCTACTATATCAAGTGTGTGTTTATCTTGAAAGTCAAAGAAACTAAGTCACAACACAATAAGTCGATGGAAAATCTTAAAAGACTAGAAGACCTATTCACCCCCTCTAGGTGTTTAGCTATCTTGGAATTAAAGACTTTCATGGTTTTTTACTTATAAAATATGATTTTTGATAATTTTTTATTCAAATTTTTCTTGATTCATGTTTTCTAGTATATGAGACATCAATTGCAACAAAGGGTTTTGAAGAATAATAAAAAAGTTAAGGATTTAACATTTTTTCCAAAGGTGCCAAGATTAGTTTTTCAAAAGTACTTATGTTTTTCAAAATCATGTGTGCTTAAATACCTATAGTATAAACAAAAGATACACATGTTTAAATAATGGATATCCATGTAATGGGGATGAGTTCCCTTTTATGAAGAAGTCGGGTTGCACATTGTCGCTTCACCCCTATGATCTCCACTAAATTAGTGGGATCATAGGTTTGACCGGGCACGTGATCGTGACACCCAATCCCCTCATACACTAATCCCACTACGCCCGAAGTCAAAACCACCACGGACATCGCCTAGCCATCGTTAGGAGGCCGACATCATCCCTGAATGCTGGCCGCCCCCTCTTGCTGCCTCCGACCACCCCCTCCCGATGTTCGGCATGCACCAAAGGTGGAGGCTGAGACGGGCACCCCTATTCAGCCACCTGCGTGCGGACGAAGTGGCGGCCAGGGTGACCACCCCTCTCTAGATGTCGGTGCACGGCTGAGGAAGCGGCCGACCTGGCCTCCCCTCCTCGATCGTCGACACGTGGCTGAAGAGGCAGCTGTGCTGGTCGCCCTCCTCGGCCGCCGGCTCGCGGATAAGGAAGCTGCCGAGCCAGCCGCCACTCCTTGGCCATGGGCATATGGTCGAG
Organism: Platanthera guangdongensis; assembly: GCA_039583875.1. NCBI lineage: Eukaryota > Viridiplantae > Streptophyta > Magnoliopsida > Asparagales > Orchidaceae > Platanthera > Platanthera guangdongensis. The sequence continues at coordinate 214,817,960 of CM077150.1, forward strand.
GAAGAGGCCAAGTCGGGTGCCCCTCCTCCGCCGCCGGCGTGTGGCCGAAGAGGCAGTCAAGCCGGCTGGTCCTCTTCGGCCACCAGGACTTGACTAGGAAGTGGATGAGCCGACTGCCCCTCTCCGACCGCTGGCGCACGATAAAAGAGCCGCCCAGGCCACCCATCTTCGGTCGTCGGAGTGCGGCCAAAGAGGCGGTCGTGCCGGCCGCCCCAGACTAACTATCGGTCGCTCCCTCCTCTCTGTCATCGACTTGGTCACTGTCTGCTCTCTTGGCCGACGGTTGCGTGCTCTCTCCTCATCGGCAAGTCTGCTGGTAAGTTCGTCGGCCGCCCAAGAGATCCCCTACCTGCCGTCTGATCTTCTCGGATCTTTCATCGTCGTCTGAATTGCTTGTAACCACCCACTAACCGCCAGGTTAGTAGGGAAATTTTGTTATTAAATTAATTGGTCTACGGGTAAATAAATAAATGATCATAATGCGCACCCTTAAACTAAGTGAAAAATATTAATTTGGGTGGTTATAGTGTGCGGATATCCACTTAACCACCATAACCACCTCCTGGAGGCTATAAAATGAGACCCAAGCCTCCTCATTTCTCAAATTTTTTGTCCAAGTCTTCTTCTTCCTTAGGCAAGAGCTCTGTCGGATTCCTCCAACGTGCAACATCCAAGCCACTTTCAAGCCACATCCAAGCCCGGTTCATGCCACATCCAAGCCAGCATTGAGCCGCGCTCAAGACACCTCCGAGCCTTCCAATGAAGCCTATTCCGTAGCTCCTTTGAAGTCTTTACCAGCACCATTACGAACGCACCACTCCTGCCTCTAGTGCCATCGTGACGCCCAAATACGGCTATCATCGCGAAGTGTAATTTGTGAAAGATGCCTAGCGAGACGGTCTGTCGTCCGCCAGGTGCAAAGTATTCTCTCAACTCCGATTTGTAACGAGAAGTGGCATGTCGCCCTCGATTCTGCAAACCAACTATAACAACAAGCAAGTAGTGTACTTTGACCGACATAGTCCCAGTCACGAGATTTTGTAACTGGTTGATGGGTTTTTCCATGTTAAAATTTTGTGTGTAGAATCGATCTACTTTATTGATTGTGTGCGCGTTCGATCGCTCCCATGCTATAACAGTGGAATTTGGAATGGTTTAGGTGCGCCGAGTTAGACCGCAATAACATGACATGATAATCATATAATGTAAAATAATGTGCATGCAATGTATATGAGCATGCCCTAGATTAAGATTCCCTAGCAATATGTCTACATTCTAGCCCTGTACTAAGTGATGGATGGACATGAGGAGTTGTACACATGTCATAGGTTGGGGTGTTATTCCCATATGAATATTAAAGATGACACTCAACCTAGCACTCTTTCCCCCCCCCCCCAGTGCCTCGCAAGGCCCCACTGACACCCTCCACTGTTAATGACAAGACATGACTTAGAGGTTAAGTCTCTAATGTACACAATCCTACACCCCTACTATAGTGAGACACATGACACGGGTAAATGATCAAGAGCATACTAAGTGTTTAATCTTAATTACAACTTATATCTTGTGGCTTTTATATGTGATGAATTAAAACTTATTTATTCAGTTTAAAGCCACAAAGTTGTTAGGAATTTATTATAGTAAATTTATTCAATATAAAACTTTTCTGAAATCAAAAGTAGTGACAATTAGCATAAAAGTATTTTAGAAAATAAAAATTTCAAGAAATTAATTAGAATTTTTCAGAAAATATTCGTACTGCTAGTGTTATAACCTACTCTCGGGCAGTAGTAATATAGATTTAATTTTTTACTCAAAACATATATTTTTTGTAATTTTTGATTCTGATTTTCTTGATTATAATTTATTATTATAGGTTCTATCATATGAAGAAAAGAAATTAGAGAAATAATTGAAAATTTGTGCATATTAATATTTTAGCCTAAGACCCCTTATAGCCTATTTAAACCCATTTTTGAAAAAAAGATTTTGTTAATTCAATATTCACTTTATAATGATATTAAAGATTCGAAAATAAGTTTATTTTCGCCACTTGCAAAGATATGACTTTTTATTTCAAGTTCATCCAATTAGTTTTGTTTAATTATTAAGCTTAATGTGTGAAAGCCATATAGCAAAGAATATATAAAGTGATCCGAGCATGTTGGTTTAAAAACAAAATAAACAAAAACACAACATTAAGCACATCATGAAGTAGATTATTGAGTAATTTTATTTCGATTTGTTTCTACTTCACGCAATAGGTGGATACTAATGGATAAGAGATTTAGGTATCCAAAATGTGTTAGGAGTGACAGTTCGTTTGGGTACCTAAATATAGCGTGATAATCCATTGGGAGATAACAATGAATGAGTCCTTTTGAGTGGAATAGGTGGATCATTTTTAATGATGGGTCTCCATTCATACTTTGATTGAATATTATTTTTATATGACGAATTTCCATAAATATTTAGTTGAGGCTTATAAAGATAGTGATTTTTGAAAGTATTATTAATAGGAAATTCGTTAACACTACTTTAATGTTAGGAGAAATCGAATGGGGGTTAGATATTCTACTAGGTACACTTTTTATGAAATTTGAAATGCTAGTAGATACATTACACATTTTTGAAGATGAACTAGAAATAAACCATTTCTTTGATTGAGAATTTTTTCACAAACAATTTTAATGATTATAGTTTATGAGTTAATATACTATTTACATTAATCAACTTTTTACTGTGGCCTTTTGAAATACTTAGCTATTTTTCAATAACCTTGAATTTTACTTTCAATTCATATCAATTTATACACTGTGTGGCCTTTTCAATAAAAGTGCAAGTGGGAGACCTAGATACATAAAAATTTGATTTTACATTAAATTGTGCTTTTAAATGTTTAGTTTCTAAAAATAATTTTTAATTAATATTTTTTAATTTCTTAATTGTACATTTATATATATTTAACACATGCATTGTAGAAACAGAGGTTGAAACAAAGAGAGAATTTGATTTACTTACAATTCTTTTGGAGAAGGCAAATTTTGAACATATAGTTCCTTTTGCATTTTCATTGCACTCTTCCATTGATGAGAATTCATCTTCCCTTTTGTTTGATATGATCTCATCATTTTATAGTTCTTACTCCAAGAATGAGTACTCATCGAATTCTTCTCTTGGATCCATTGAAAATTGCTCTTATTCATCATCTGTGGAAGGAAGACTGTAAGTAATCTCAAGAAATTTTCAAATATCAAAAGCAGTAGGAAACGTATAAATAAGATTGAAAATTTCTTGATCAAGAGCGCAAAATAAAATATTTATTGATTTATCATTTTAAAACATTTTTTTTATTTAGGATACTCATGGGCATTTAAATTATAATATTCCATACATCCATATTTAAAGCTTTAATAAATTTTTCCATTAGTATGCAACCTTTATAATTTTTACCCATAAATAATTATGGTACTAAAGATTTTTCATTCATTAAAATTTCATCCTCTCTAGTGGAAGCGAGATCATGAAGCACCATTATTCTCAGTTGTGTAGATGTTTTGGAATAATCTCGCTCTGATACAACTTGTTGGATCTTTAGGCGCCCTTAGAGGATGAGGGGGAATAAGGGATTTTCAGAAATTTAAATCTGCTTTAAAATATCAGAGTTACTAAAAGAAGTTTTACAATATTTTATCAGAAAATATATTTTAATATCTCAAAAAATATTATATTGAAGATTACTTTTAAAGAATGTCGATTTTCAACAATCCTTCATTATCACCGGCGATAACACTACTTCTTGGCACAAGTAACAAAAAGTGAAATCTGTGTGTTTATTCTAAAAAGTAATTTGCAATATATTTTGCATTGATGCTTTGATGGAGAAATATTATTTAGAATATTTTAGAATAGAAAATAAACCAAGATAATAAAATAATATAAAACATGATTTTATTTCACAATTAATTAATTACACAATATTTGATTTCTATGATGCTAGAAAAGAGGCAAAATATGAAAAATCTCTTTTTCCTTTTATATACCGACCCTTATCCATAAGGACGACTTAATTCTAGCCTATCTCTCCCAGATAAGACCTCAAACCACCCCTAGATCTATCGTCAACCCAGACTCCAGCATAGGCAATGAATTCACGGAATCCTCCCAGGAAATCGACGTCTGCACCAGATGAATTTGCCCACATAAGTCTTGCAAGACTTAGTCGCCCTACTTACAACGAATTTCCCACATAATCCTTCTCGGAATCTGACATTCTCCCAGAATGATTTATCCACTTAAGTTACAAAAATATTATAAGATGATAAAATAAGCAAGAGAAAAATCCTCAAAGATTTCTGAAGGTGAAGACAAAGGCAATATTGACATCAGCATTCTTGGTATGTTTGTCCTTCATATTGAATAAGCATGGTAGCAATTCCCCTTTAAGAACTCCTTTAGATCTTCGTATTTACCCAAAGGATTCTCGTGATGGTATGGAGACGAGCCTCTCTTAAGATATTCTGAGTTGTGGCTTTGGTGGAAGAGAAATTAATCTCGTAGATGGTGAGGAGCCCTACTTTAAATATGTTTCGGTAGCAACTGCCTGCGATAGTGGTACCGCATGACAATAAATACTTTAAGTAATCTTCTCTTCCTTTGGCAGTCTCTATCTTTGGTAAACTTCATTTTTCAAAACTTTCTTCATCCAAATTAGGAAACTTTTGATCTTTGTAAACAAGCATTTCTGGTTCCTAATTTTTCTAAAAATGGACCTTCCATAGGGTTTTTTCCTAGAGATAGCAATACCGTCTAGCGATAGGACTTTCCTTCCTAAGCAATTTCCTTCCATGGCTAAGGTTTTTGCTAGCGATAGCAATAGTGCTCGTGGCATCAATACTGTTGGCGGTATCAACAGAACTTTGAAATCTTTGCCTCTTCAATTTGTTCTTCATGGGGTACTTATTTTGTTGATCCTGCACCTTATAAACACACGTCAAACGTGATCAAATACAAACTAGGATGGGTAATTCTCAAACCAAGAAATGTGGAATGCATATTCAACATGTAACAAGCCTGTGGGTCCTTCTGTGATGCCTAGATAAGAGGGCAGCACATTCCTCCACGTCATATCCAAGGATCCGCCATCAGCACTAACAATCTATGAAAACCACAGAAGTTTGAGCGCAACTTCATACTCACACATTCATGTGAAAGGGAATGTGAAAAGAAATACGCTTCCACATCATCATAACACACAAAGCACAAAGTAGAAGGACGATCAAATAATGCTCCACCAACATCACCCAACAAGCAAGGGCAAGGCGTGTGAAGTCCACCGTAAGGATCGCCATCCAGGCATCCTCACGGAACCTTTAGCCCATGAAGCAGACAAGAAGGGATCCATGGCATCAGTGCTCATATCAAAGCATAACCAAGGAGATCTTTGACGCCATATACCAAAGTAGCTGGTGTTGCACACATGATGTGTGGCCGCATGTGGCGACACATCATTTAGCTGCGCTGTGTTACGCACCGCGCATCTACATAGGGCCGATCCTCGTGCATGGTATCACCTCGCGTGTGGTTACGACCGCGCTTGAAATGCGAATATAGCCGCACCTCGTGAGGCCTCACAAAGCGTGCGCGCACCTGTAGCCTTTGCTGCCACCAATAACCCTCGTCATCCCCCTGCCTCCGCCACCATCGACCACCTCCGATCACCGTCGTCTCCGGGCACCCTACTCGAGCCATCTGAATTTCCCTGGAGCACCTCCGTCATTCCACTATATTTAGTGATCCAAGTAATTGAAATGGAGCGACATTATTTGTCAGCACAAAATACTCCCCGACACAATTACCACCATAACCCTCCAGAAAACTATAAATAAGCTCATGCCCTCATTTAAAGACACGCAACTCCAATGGCATGAGAGAGCTCTGAAGTTTTTCGATGAGATCATAGAGTTAGGCTGATTTCTCTGCTCAGGAATTCCCTTTGCTTCTCTCCTTGTGTTATGGTTTCAAGGAGTTTCAAGTCACGTCAATCGCCTCAACAAGAGTGCTTCCATCAAGCTCCACTTCAACGAGAGCTCTCCCACCAACAACTCTGCATACTTAGAGAATTTTCCAAATGGAACGCTCCCACCAAGGTTTTGTGAGATCAGCAATACTCAAAGGCCAGAGTGCTTCCATCGAGGCTTCAAGGACTTATATGTCTTGTAAAATTTCTAGAAGTTAGTGGATTTTGGCTCGACATAGATCCAATCACATGGTTTTTCACCCTTTTCATGATTTTCACATAAAAAATGCCTCTCGTCAGTCGATGCAGTTTACTTTGATTGTTTTGCGCCCGGTCCTACTCTGAGCTAAGGCGATCTGATCTCTCCGGACCCAAGAAAAACTGTGCGACCTATAACTATATATATATATATATATATCAGTTCTAAGATTATGTTTTAACTTTTCTCGGTCCACTTTCTAAAGTGTTCAAAACAGTAATAGCGAGAGCGCCGACAGACTATTTGACCTAAGCACTAGTCATCATCTCCGATGATAGTTCTTGCAATTTATAGAGACGAAGATCCTGATCATCTTCCAGCCTGCTACCATTCAACAAAAGAAAAGTCTTCTTCTTGACGTTAGTGTGGATACCCATGAATTCGAAGATTTTATTCTGCGTTTGTCGAGAACTCAATCGAAGAAGAGTCTAGATTATTCATTTTGACTAAATTATCTCCGTAGATTCTGAATCTTTATCGAGTATTATGACTCAATTCCACACTAGTACTTTTGCATTTTGATTTCTTGATTAATGGTTTTTCGCAAGATCGATTGTTTCTCTTTTAGTTTTTTCTTTAAATTATCACACTGCGCACATATAATGTGACCTTAGAGAAAAACCAACGGTGGTATCAGAGGAAGGTTCTAAGATTTTCATGTTTTCAGAAATTCCTCTCTTTGCAGCAACCGTCTTTATCTATGCAGTTTGTGAAACTATAAGCACAAAAAAGCGAGCTTATCTAATGCATCAGTAGAGATGAATTTGCATGTGCCTAGTTCATGTAAATTCGAATACTTAGAATAGTTTTAATTGTTCAGATTTATTCCTAAAATATTAATTATTGATGGGTTTCATTAATGTGAATCTAGAATGTATTTGGAATGTGTGATGTATTTATTTTCATGATTTTATATAAATATGTGCATAGTGATTAAGTGTTAAACATGATTAATTATTAATCACATGTCACAAAAATCGCTTAATCCTTATATTAAGTATACAGATGATGAAGTGTGGGCTTGCCAAAATAATCTGCATTAATCTATCTTAGTAAGGTTGCGATTGGAAATTTATGATATCCTGCTATCAACAATGGGTATAACTTAACTATGTGACCTCAACGATTGAGTTCCTAGAGGCATAAGGTTGGCATACACCACAAGATGGATGTGAATAATAGTTAATTTCTAGCCATACAAAAGTTGCATGATGGTGCAATTGACAAAAATTGTCTGCCTAAATAATCACATTATGTGTGATTATCCAAAGCTGACTTATGATGGGGTGAAATACAGATCTTGTCCACTAAAGAGTAACTCGCATAAACTCTCTGAATTAATATTAAGGGTTATCAATTTAAAGCAAATAGCGGGAGTATTTAATAAAAGTCCTTATTAAATAAAATGTATTTTGAAATATAATACTAAAATACTTTTGCATAATTCTTGTAGAAATTTCATGGAAAGTGATTCACATCTCACCTTGTCCCTGAGAGCCATTATTGAGAAACACAAGATCAACGAGACAAACTTCCTTAACTAGCATAGAGATTGAGGATTGTCCTCAAGCAAGAGCGTAAGCTCTATGTCTTGGAGGAAAATCCCCCTAAAGAGCCACTTGGATCTGATTCTCAGGCAGATAAAGAAGCTTATAAAAAGTATCAAGATGGCTCCTTAGATGTTGAATGCCTCATGCTTGCAACCATAATCTCTGAGTTTCAAAAGCAACATGAGACTATGTGTGATTATGAGATAATCAAGCACTTAAATAAACTATTCCAAGGGAAAGCTCGATAAGATTGGTTTGATATTTTTAAGGCCTTGTTTTAATGCAAGATGGTAGCTCGTGACCTAGTAGGGACTCATGTACTCAAGATGATTGGGTACATTAAGAACCTTAAAAGATTTGGTTTTTCCTTGGGCCAAGATTTAGGTACAGAATTGATCTTATAATCATTTTCAGACATTTATGAGTAGTTTGACTTAAACTATAATATAAATAAAATTAATATGACATTGTATAAGGACCTAGGCATGTTACAAAATACCAAGAATAATATGAATAAGTCTATGCCTGCTATACCCATATTGGTGGTGCATAATGTCAAGGACAAGACCAATGGTTCCAAGAAGTCGAAGATAAGATCTAAGCCATGTATTGATTTGAAGTCTTCAACATTGAAGAAGAAGGGACTGGCTAAGCAATGGAATTATCATCATTGTGAGAGGGCAGGGCACTAGAGGAGGAATTGTCCTCTTTATCTTGACGATCTGTAGAAGAAGATGGAAATTGTGATTTACACTTCATGTATTTTTTATTAAAGAAATCCATCTTTCTGCTCCTTCATCTTAGGTATTGGATACTGGACGAGGTTCTCAATCTGATCAAATGTGTAGAAATTAGGGAGGTGAAGAATGCTGGGTAGAGGAGAGAGAGACCTATGCACTTCGAAATGGAGCAAGAGTTACAATAATTATCATAGGAGCTTACCATATTTCTTTGTCCTCTAGGCTTGTAATAGCATTAGGGAATTGCTATTACGTTCCCTCCATAATAAGAAATTTTATATCCATTTCATATTTTTTCTTGAAAGGTTTTTCATTTATAATTAAGAACAATTATTATTTTATTTATATTAATGATGTTTGTTATGATGTTGGTAAGATATTTAGTGAATTATATATTTTGAACTTATATCAACTTATCTATAACATTGAAAATGCTAAAATACTAAAATTTATTGACCTGAAAACTACGTATCTGTAATATCTCATTTCCATCTAGACCCCTAAGAGTGGTTTTGGCCATGACTAGGTCATGATAGAACCCTAGGAAGCTCAAGAAGACCAAGTGAGCTTAGACATGAAGTTGGAAATCATCATGGTCTGCAAATAGTAGGATTCTGAACAATAGTTTAGGAGGACCATGGGGCTACACCTTGACCCCAAGACCCTACCACAACACCCCTAATACTTTGGGAGGCCCATTAGTGCCATAAGGACCCATTGGGGTCAATCAAGAGACTCAGTTGACCCAAGTCAACCCCAACCCTAAATGGGTCAAACTAGCCTACTTAGGGTCAATTGACCTTCCCCTAGCCAAGTGGACCCCACCCATTCTCTCCCAACCCTAAAGTGAGGTCAATGGGTCACCAAGGACACATTGGGTTCAGCACTAGAGACCAAGTTGACCCAAGTCAACTTAGGCCCCTCATCTGGTCAAAGTACCCTTACTAAGGGTAGGTGACCTCCAAAGTGCAAGGTAACCCTACAAAATCCTTCCTAGACCTCAGGTGAAGCCATGGGGTCACCAGGGACCCCTTGGGGTCAACCCAAATGGTCATGTTGACCCAAGTCAACTCTAACCCCTAATTTGGTCAAAGTGCCCTAACTAAGGGTCAAGTGACCACCAAGGTGCCCAACCAACCTTACTCAGGGCTTCCTAAACCTAAAGTGAGGTCAATGGATCACTAGGGACCCATTGGAGTCAAACCTAGTGGCTAAGTTGACCCAAGTCAACTCAAGCTCCAAAGTGGTCAAAGTGCCCTTACCAAGGGTCAAGTGACCTCCAAGGTGCCAAGTTAACTCTACCCAACCCTACATAGACCTTAAGGGAGGCCAATGGGATACCAGGGACCACATTGGGGACAACCCAAATGATCAAATTGACCCAAGTCAACCCTAGCCTAAGCCAAGTCAAACCTAGCCCAAATGGGCTAACCGAAGCTCAAACCATTTTCACCACTTGGGCTAACCTCATTTTTATTATTAATATGAAGCTATGGGCTGCCAATAGGATAGGTAGATGAGAAAATTCGGCCATGGTGAGTAGGAGAGAGGAAGCTCCATTTTTCCTTTTAATGGAGGAGAGAGAAAGTGAGAAAAGCCATTCATGGTCAAGGGAGACCAAGGGCCTCTCCAATTGATTCCAAAGGCTGAATACATTCCCCCCTCATCAGTTTTGAGGAGTTTAATATCCATGGATGGCCACCCAAGGTGGCTGAAATCAATTTCTTCAATAAGGAGGAGAGAGAAAGAGTGGTCAATAATGGCATGGAAGGTGAAACCCCCACAAATCCCCCCATTGATGGCTGGATTCAACTCCTCAGGAGTAGGGGAGGAGTTTCCAGCATTCTTCAGGTCACCAAGGGGCTGAATTCATTGAGATTTCAGTTTCCCAAAATTCCCCATTAATGGTGGAAATGGGGATTCAAGCTATGACCCACCCTCTCCCCCATTTGATGCTTTTAAAAGCTTCCCTGGGCCAAGATAAATTGTTTCCACCCTTCACCTGAAGAAACCGTGCGGTTTGGTAGTGAAGTTGCAAGCATCGGAAAGCTCCACCACCGGCCATGGCGCACCACCACCACACTCGACGACAAGCTCGGTTAAAGGTCCTCCTCTACTCCTTCTTTCGTGTGTAGATCTTAGGAATCGTTTAGGACAAGAATAGGACTCAATTGAGCCGATCCAAGTTTTCATTTTCATGTTTTTTCCAAAAAACAAATGGTGGTCGGGTTCACCGAAAACCACCACCTCCGGCAGTCAAACCACCGTCGGACGGCAGCCCTTGCCTCAACGGAGGTGGTGGTGGCGGTAGCCGGCCATGGAGGTGGTCGGGTGGCCGGGAAATGAGCTTGGAATAGACACCAGGTTCGACCAATCCCAGCCCTTGGCTGGAGGAAGAAGATGACCAGGAGGCGTTGGATCTGCTTCAAGATTCATGCTGGATCTTATTTATTTAATTTGATTTTTTTGTATTTCTGTCCTATTTACTGGTCTGTTTTAAAATAAATATTAAAAATACTTAGGTCCACTTGGTGGGAAAATGTTCAATATGAAAGTTGTAGCCCTATGGGTCTATTTAATCCAAAATTGATTTGGACCAACTTGGCCCTCTAGTTGGACCAGGGCACCCATTTAGGTGGGATCTGAACCTAGGGCTGTCCTGAGATTCAAATGGATGCCCACCCTTCATCCCTTATCCAAATGGGCTGAAAATTTGACAGGGGATCAGTCTTACATATACCTAGGGTTTATCCAAAATTTGGATTTTTTGGAGACACTTTGCCTAAAGTTTGTACTTTTATTTAATAATGCTAGGGTATTTTAATTAGAGGCCTAATGACCTCCAAACTCTCCCAAATTTTGGTGAGTGGTCCCTGGCATCAATACCTAGCTCTATACAAAATTCCAACTCATTTGGATAGTTTTTGTTTAGGGAATCACCAAACCCTAGTTTGGCCTTAAGGAGGTATTTTTGACTAAAAGTGCACCATGAGCTTAGGGTGGACACCTCCCCTCAACAAAGGCTGAGATCTTGGACACTAACTTAGTATGGCCAATGACACCCTCTTAAGGAAAATGGGGTGATTTAGGTTTGATTTACCCTAGGGTTCAACCTCAAACCCTAAGGAAGGACTTTTGGGGGCTGTGAAGGAAATGGGGGCTGATGCCTTTGTATGACCATGAAAACTCAGTAGAATTGAAGGTAGTGTAACCTAAGTTATCTGGAAGAAATCTTAGGGGACTGGGAGGAAGGTAGGCACCTCAAAACCCTAACCCTAGTTTTAGGGTAGAAGCACAATGTTGTAAATTCAGCCACTAAACATTAACTAAAGGTTATGAAACTTGGGTAGAGTAAGTTTTAGACCATCTAGAACACCGGGTAATTTTATCAGAATTTTATGGATTATATTTCTGGTACTTTATTTGTTAAATACCCAAAAGGCCCAAAATAGTTTTTTAAATTAATTTGATTATTCTGTTCATTTGAATTTGATGAAATTTGGTCCGAAGATAATCTATCACTAAGTGAATATCCCTGAATTTTATTACAATTTTTAATTGAATATATTTAGTACTTCCTTCACAAGTTTCAAAAAGGGGCTTCGGTGGTATAAAATTAATTATAGATGATATATCTGTTGAAAAATCTTGAGACTTAGGTATTGATGATTTCAGGCCAAGATATACTTGTAGGAATTTAGTCATAATTGTTAGAGGTTATTTACAGTACTTGCTTTACAAGTGCATAATTTTGAGAATTTTGATAATTACTTTATTCAGAGAAAAATTCTTGCTGAAAAATTATGAAACTTGGCCAATGCTACTTTTAAGGTTATATCTACATAGTATCATTAATTCATAATTTTTGGATGGATATTTTCTGTACTTGGTTTATAAACAACGAAAGATAGTAAATATTGCTAAAATAATTTTAGTGCCCTTTTGTTGATAGAAAAATTGTGATACTTTGGATTTACCATATTGAGGTAACCTAATATTTATCATAATTTTGCTAGGAATCTTGCATGTGTACTTAGGGAAGCTCATGTTCAAACTGGTAGCCTTTGGAAGCCTTAAGAAAAATAATTAAATACCAGATAATTTAGGAAAATTATAATTTCCTGGATTTAGACTATTTGTGTCATGATAAGTCTCCAGTAAATAAGGTAGGCCAGTTGGATGAGTATTTGGATTATCTCCTGTCCGGTCCGACATATAACCTATGATGGTCTGCATTTGGCAAGATGGTAATTACAATAAGATACGATGGGACATGGGTAGGAGTTAGTCATTTTGGATAGATGAGGATGAGTTCACCATAGAAGAATAGGAAGTGTGGTGAGGAATTGGTTTGGTTAGGTTTTAGGGGCGCTCGGGTTCGACGAACGATCGTCCTTCCCGAGGTGAGGTAGAGTCAAATCACCCTAGGATTAGCCTATTGTAATATGAGAAGGTAATGGGTATGGGAATCAACCAATAATAATAATTAGTACCTTGCGAAAGGGAACGTTGGGTGTAATCCCAACATAGTTCCTAGTGCCCCTTGAGAGCACTTCACAGGGAATACCGGGGGTAGTCCTGGGTTAACGTAAACTGTATTAACAAACTGAAAAGAGTAACTTAGTAATTAGGGTTGCACATTTCACGAACACAGATAGCACCGATAGATAGTTGGAAGCTTCGGCTTGGATGGTTATGAGACGGACGTCTTGGTCCGGCGTGCTTTAGCTCGGTTGATATTTGTGACGGACAGGATTGTCCGGGGAGCTTTGGCTCGGTTGATATTTATGACGGACGGGATGGTCCGGGGAGCTTTGGCTTGGTACTGAAACGATAAATTTGCATGTGCATTAAAGGAAAGAAAATTAAGGTGGTGGGTCTTCGGTATTGGAAGGTCGATGCACCGATGCCAATACGCTGACTCGGCAAGTGTGGTTAGCACTTCGCCAACAGAAGTCCGGTGCGCCAGCCGGCAAGAGTACGCAGGAGTCCGCTTCGTGCACCAAGCGTTGAGGCGTACAATAGGTCTGACCGGTAGTGCTTTACTGGTTTAGAGGTGGGCAAGGCCCAACCCCCGCTTCCGTCTGCCACTATGGAGGTATCCTGGGAGGTGAGGCTCCAGAAAGGGGAAACTAAAGGTCTGTGTGCACAGAGTCGGGTGTGTGTGTTGCACTTGCATGTTCCATCATACCCACTTGTATGTCATATCATAATCGATTCATTTAACCATGATACATAAAGTATAAGTGGAATGGGACGCTTATACTTTAGGCCCTTCAAAACGACCCCTTGGTCTATAAGCTTGTGTGGGCAAGTTTATAAATTAAGGTCAATTTTGATATATATTTACTGTTGTTTGATAACCGACACCGCCAACGTATAAATTGGTATGGTACTTTTTATACGATGGGAGCCTTGCAGAAGATCCCTTGGCTTATGTGTTCTCACATAAGTGAAGGTTACTTTTCATATTTCATCTTATTGTCAATATCTATTATAGAATTGCTAGTATAGGTCCGCTACCATCTGTTTTTTATTACTCTCCACCTTCAAGTCCTCCCCTTTCTTCCTCTCCGCTCGGTGCCTAGGAGCCATGGGGGAAGGGGTGGGGGATGATAGGGCTTAGTCTTTTAGACTAACGGTTTTCGAACCGCATCATTTTAGGGGACCGTGGAGCCCAGCATGGAGGAGCAGCCCCGCAGGACGGCACGCTTGGAGATGGGGCAGTCTAGCACCGGAGTTCATACAGCCGGGACCGTGAGTCTCGACCTTGACTAGATGTTCTATTTTTGCTTCCGCAAGAGTGATTTGTAGTGAGGACATGATGTACCGGGCATAAGCCTGTATTTTAGTACTCTGTTATATTATTCTATGGACACTCCCTTCGTGGAGATTATCTTTATGATATGTGATTATCTGTGGACCGCTAGTTTGCTTTTATCTTGTTTTGCTACTTTTCTGTGATCGAATTGGCTGGCAAAATCGGTGCTTTGTGGTGATAACCCTTCAGGGCATGAAGGAGTCACCGCAAAACGGCGGTTCTGGGCCTAAGACCTCGGTGTGGAAAAAGAAAAAAAGGGGGGTCTTACAAGTGGTATCAAAGCAGACCTCGATCAAAAAGTAGCAGTCCACAACCCTGGGTCACCCCCGCGCGAGTTTAGTTTGGGGACAAACTAAGCAGCAGAAGTAGTTGTGTGACCATATGAGGGATCACATGTAAATTGTCCACTTCTTATTAGGTATTGAGTCGATTTTCTGCTAATGGAGTTTGTTTTGCAGCCTCCAGCTCTGCCCACTCCACAAGGCGGAGCTCAGCAGACTCCTGGACGTTGCACCACCTCCATCGGTCCCCATTCCATTCCTACAGTCGGAGATGGTACAGACTCTGACAGCCATTCTGGACGCCTTTAGGGTCCAACGGGTTCCGGCTCCGCAGTCGAACCCGTGGGCCAACTGGTTGAGAATTTTCCGAGGACTGGCTCCCCCATCCTACTTGGGGACTGAGTCAGCCGTACAGACAGAGGAGTGGCTGGATATTATGTACGAGATGCTGACCGGGATACGGTGCCCCTGGGAGGAGAGGGTGGCTTTGGTGGTATCTTGCCTGGAGTCCCATGCCAAGAGGTGGTGGAAGACGCTGCTGGACACGACGTTTGTCGATAGGGAGGTCGCAGAAATTACCTGGGAAGAGTTCAGGGCCACGCTGCTGGAGCATTTTGTTCCGCAGTCGGCCAGGGATGAGTTGGAGGAGCGGTTTTTACAGCTGAAGCAGGGCACCAGGATGGTGGTGGAGTACCATCGGGAGTTCGACCATTTGGCTCGATATGCAGGTTCTTACCAGCTGGACGAAGCAGGATACATCAAGAGGTTATATAAGGGTCTGAAAGAGGAGTTGAGGGAGGCCTTGTTGTTTGTATCCGACGGGCCTATCTCCCGGATTTTGGAGATGGCAAAGAGGATTGAGGATGATTGGCACGCTACTCGGGGCCGAAAACGGCCAGTGGAGGATCAAGGTCGAGGAGTAAGGAACGATCGGAGATGAGCCTGTATCACGGACGGGAGGAGGGTCGAGGACCAGCCTCATCAGGAGGCAAGACCGGGGACAAGGGAGCCAGTGGTGGTGGCCCCACCACCTCTTCAGACACGGGAGGGAAAGAGACCCAGGGGAATGGCATATCACCCGCCGGAATGCTTCAATTGCCATCAGGTGGGGCACATCAGGAGGAACTGCCCCATGAGGGGGGCACCCCCACCAGCACCACCGGCTGCCCAGCCAGCGCAATATTTTGGAGGCCGAGGTCGCGGCCGAGGACGTGGTTACCGGGGAGTGGATCGTAGATAAGAAAGGGAGCAGGTGTATGCTTTGGACCTAGCCCAGCCTCGGAACCCAGAGCAGGTCATAGCAGGTACGCCAAGATATTTAAATTGTTTAAATTGAATTCCCTTTCTCAATTGCCCAATACGTATAGCTGCACTAAGTAGAATAAATATGAAGAAAACTCGCCATAAAATACTAAGACAATTAACCGTCCCAGGTATAGTCTTCATCAGCGGCAAGCCCGCCTATACTCTGTTCGACACGGGTGTCTCCCACTCGTTTGTGTCGGAGGCCTTTCTGGAAGGGCTGGAAGGAGTGGAACGGTTCACAGGACTGATGAGAGGGTGTGTCTACCCGACAGATCGGAGATACTCACCTCTGCGCACTGCAGCTTGGAGCCGGAGATTGGAGGAAAATTATTCGAAGTATCGGCAACAGTCCTGAGGATGCCAGTCTTCGAGCTGATCCTGGGCATGACTTGGTTACACTGGAACCATGCCCAGATTGATTGTCAAGCAAAGAGGATCACCGTGAGGCACGGGGACTCTGTCATCATCATCGAAGGTATAAGACATGCTTCTCGTATAACCTTATCTTCAGTACATGCCATTAAGGCCTATTTACATAGGGAGGAGGTCTACGAGGTGCTGTTTGAAATGGCGGAGGCCACGGATTTTTTATCGAATATCCCGGTGGTGCGGGATTTTGCGGACATTTTTCCAGAAAAATTACCCGGATTACCCCCACACAGGGAGCAGGACTTTCAGATATAGCTTGTGCCGGGGGCCAAGCCGCCATCCAAGGCCCCTTACTGGATCTCCCCAAGGGAGTTGACAGAGTTTCGGAGCCAGCTTCAGGAGTTAGTGGAAGCCGGATTTGTCCGGCCAAGCTCTTCACCATGGGGAGCTCCGGTATTGTTCGTCAAAAAGAAAGACGGGACACTCAGATTGTGCATCGACTACTGAGCACTAAATCGGCTGACGGTCCGGAACACCTATCCACTGCCAAGGATAGACGAGCTGTTCGACCAGCTGCACGGGGCACAGTTCTTTTCAAAATTAGATTTGAGGTCGGGCTACTACCAGCTTCGGATTTGAGAGGAGGATATTCAGAAGACTGCTTTTAGTAGCAGATATGGATTATTTGAGTTTACGGTGATGCCCTTCGGGCTCACGAATGCACCATCGGCATTAATGACCCTCATGAACCAGGTTTTCAAGGAGTATCTAGATATGTTTGTCATTGTGTTTATCGATGACATCCTCATCTACTCGAGAACGGAGGAGGAGCACGCTCGCCATCTAGCACTGAACCTACAGAGACTGCGGGAGAATCATTTATATGCAAAGTTTAGCAAATGTCAGTTCTGGCTGAAGGAGGTGGGCTTCTTAGGCCATATTATCAGTGGAGCCGGGTTGGCAGTGGATCCGGCGAAGATTCAGGCAGTTCGGGATTGGCCGCAGTTGAAGGCAGCCACCGATGTATGAAGTTTCCTAGGACTTGCCGGTTACTACCGGAAGTTCGTGGAGGGATTCTCCCGAATCGCCCTCCCGCTCACATCTTTGACGAAGAATGAGGTACCTTTCGTGTGGACCCCGCAGTGCCAGGCAGCTTTCCAGGAGTTGAAGGATCGACTCACCTCAGCTCCCATATTTGCTCTCCGCTCGGGGAGAGAAGGATTTCAGGTCTACACCGATGCTTTCTACTAGGGTATGGGAGCTGTACTAATGCAGAAGGGTCATGTGATTGCGTATGCGTCTCGCCAGTTGCAGAAGCACGAACAGAACTACCCGGTGCATGACCTTGAGATGGGGGCGATCGTTTTTGCTTTGAAGGTCTGGCGCCACTATCTTTATGGAGTCCACTACGACATCTACTCCGACCACAAGAACCTGAAGTATGTGGACACGCAGAAGGAACTGAACATCAGGCAGAGGCACTTGGTGGAGTTCTTAGCAGATTATCAGTATGAGATGCACTACCATCCAGGGAAGGCAAACGCGGTGGCCGACGCGTTGAGTCGGAGAGCTGCCACTTCTGAAGCCGGGTCCCAGGTTATGTCTATGGAGCTGGTGAGGAGATTGGAGGATATGCACATCACACTGGTATCGTCCGAGTACCCCGAGCTTTACATGGAGTATTTAGCTGCGATGAGTGCTACAGATGATATCCGGGACCGAGTCAGATAGGGGCAGAGGCGAGATGCTAAATTGGAGCCGATATTCCGGGCCTTGGAGAACGGTGCAGCAGGGGATTACACAATGAGGGACGGCATGGTATGCTTTAGAGGTCGGACTTATATACCGGAAGGAGGCCAGATCCGGGAAGATATCATGGCGGAGGCCCACCACAGCAGATACTCGGTGCACCCGGGGATCACGAAGATGACTGCGGACTTGAAGAAGACTATGTATTGGCCGGGCATGAAGAAAGATATCACTCAGTTTGTGACCCACTGCGAGGCGTGCCAGCTAGTGAAGGCGGAGTGCAAAAACCCCGCGGGTTTGTTGCAACCACTCTCGGTACCGGAGTGGAAGTTTGAAGACATCGCGATGGACTTTATTCACGGACTTCCTCGATCACGGACGGGAAACAACTCGATTTGGGTCATCATCGGTCAGTTGACAAAGGTGGGCAGGTTCATTCCGATCAGGAAGGATGATTCTGTGGGAGTATTAGTGAGGAGATTTGTGGAGCAGTTCGTTCGATATCACGGGGTGCCTAAGACGATCGTATCGGATCGGGATGGCCAGTTCACTTCCAGGGAGTGGAGATCCGTGCAGGCTTACTTAGGCACGCGATTGACCTTCAGCACGGCATTCCATCCCCAGACGGACGGGCAGACGGAACGCACCAACCTGACGCTGGAAGATCTTTTGAGGCTATGCATTTTGGACCGCGGGGAACCGTGGGAGAAGCTCTTACCCCTGGTCGAGTTCTCCTATAACAACAGCTATCAATCCAGCATCAGGATGGCGCCTTACGAAGCCTTGTACAGAAGGAAATGTAGGACCCTGCTTTCTTGCATTCAGGACGAGGATACGAAGGTGTTGGGATCAGATTTTGTTGAAGACACTGAGGCTCAGGTGAGGCTGATCAGAGACAAGATGTTAGAGGCGCAGGGCAGACAGGCTAAGTACTATGATGCCCGGCATTGTCAGGTGGAGTTTCAGGTGGGGGACTGAGTGTTTCTGAAGATCCGGCCCATGCATGGAGTTTCACGGGTGCGTGGTCGGAGGAAGAAGCTCAGCCCTAGGTATATGATCCCTTACAGGATCCTGGAGCGGATCGGACCCTTAGCATACAGGCTGGAGTTGCCACTAGAGATGGTAGCTCTGCACGACGTCTTCCACATTTCTTCACTTAGGAGGGCTCTACTACGCCCAGAGCAGCAGATTTTGACCACCAAGGGTCGGTAGCTTCAGATCGGTCAGTTCTCTAAGAGCCGATTCGGATCGACGACCGAGGAGTACGGATCTTGCGTCGCAAGAAGGTTCCGTTAGTCAAAGTCCTATGGAGGAACCACGGCCAAGGAGGAGCATACCTGGGAACCGCAGGACCTGATGCGACAAAGAAACCCAGAGCTGTTCAGTCAGGTATACCTCACAAACCCCTCAAGATGATTGATTTATTTTCCTGCTTTAAACTAGTAGGGTGCTCTAGGAAGAGTAGAGGCTAATCTTTTGTTTATTGGGATCTTGGCTTCATCAGTTGGGCGAATTGGTCATAGATTTAGGTTTCCCTTTAAACCTAATTTAGCGAACGTGGTGTCGTGATGGGATGTTACAAGTTTCTTTCCTTCGATAGAAATTCCCGTAGGCTTAACATTGATTTCGGGGATGAAATCTTCATTTTGTTTATTGAGATTTGTAACATCTCATTTCCAACTAGACCCCTAAGAGTGGTTTTGGCCATGACTAGGTCATTACAGAATTCTAGGAAGCTCAAGAAGACTAAGTGAGCTTAGACATGAAGTTGGAAATCATCATGGTCTGCAAATAGTAGGATTCTGAACAATAGTTTAGGAGGACCATGGGGCTACACCTTGACCCCAAGACCCTACCACAACACCCCTAATACTTTGGGAGGCCCATTAGAGCCATAAGGACCCATTGGGGTCAATCAAGAGACTCAGTTGACCCAAGTCAACCCTAACCCTAAATGGGTCAAACTAGCCTACTTAGGGTTAATTGACCTTCCCCTAGCCAAGTGGACCCCACCCATGCTCTCCTAACCCTAAAGTGAGGTCAATGGGTCACCAAGGACACATTGGGTTCAGCCTTAGAGACTAAGTTGACCCAAGTCAACTTAGGCCCCTCATCTGGTCAAAGTACCCTTACTAAGGGTAGGTGACCTCCAAAGTGTAAGTTAACCCTACATAACCCTTCATATACCTCAGGGGAAGCCATGGGGTCACCAAGGACCCCTTGGGGTCAACCCAAATGGTCATGTTGACCCAAGTCAACTCTAACACCTAATTTTGTCAAAGTGCCCTAACTAAGTGTCACGTGACCACCAAGGTGCCCAACCAACCTTACTCAGGGCTTACTAAACCTAAAGTGAGGTCAATGAGTCACTAGGGACCCATTGGAGTCAAACCTAGTGGCTAAGTTGACCCAAGTCAACTCAAGCCCCAAAGTGGTCAAAGTGCCATTACCAAGGGTCAAGTGACCTCCAAGGTGCCAAGTTAACCCTACCCAACCCTACATAGACCTTAATGGAAGCCAATGGGTCACAAGGGACACATTGGGGACTACCCAAATGATCAAATTGACCCAAGTCAACCCTAGCCTAAGCCAAGTCAAACCTAGCCCAAATGGGCTAACCCAAGCTCAAACCCATTTTCACCACTTGAGCTAACCTCATTTTTATTATTAATATGATGTTATGGGCTGCCAATAGGCTAGGTAGATGAGAAAATTCGGCCATGGTGAGTAGGAGAGAGGAAGCTCCATTTTTCCTTTTAATGGAGGAGAGAGAAAGTGAGAAAAGAGGACATTCATGGTCAAGGGAGACCAGGGGCCTCTCCAATTGATTCCAAAGGCTGAATACATTCCCCCCTCATCAGTGTTGAGGAGTTTAATAGCCATGGCTGGCCACCCAAGGTGGCTGAAATCAATTTCTTCAATAAGGAGGAGAGAGAAAGAGTGGTCAATAATGGGATGGAAGGTGAAACCCCCACAAATCCCCCCCCCCCCCATTGATGGCTGGATTCAACTCCTCAGGAGTAGGGGAGGAGTTTCCAGCATTCTTCAGGTCACCAAGGGGCTGAATTCATTGAGATTTCAGTTTCCCAAAATTCCCCATTAATGGTGAAAATGGGGATTCAAGCTATGACCCACCCTCTCCACCCATTTGATGCTTTTAAAAGCTTCCCTGGTCCAAGATAAATCATTTCCACCCTTCACCTGAAGAAACTGGGCGGTTTGGTAGTGAAGTTGCAAGCATCAGAAAGCTCCACCACCAGCCATGGGGCACCACCACCACACTAGACGACAAGCTCGGTTATAGGTCCTCCTCTACTCCTTCTTCCGTGGGTAGATCTTAGGAATCGTTTAGGACAAGAATCTGACTCAATTGAGCAAATCTAAGTTTTCATTTCCATGGTTTTTCAAAAACAAATGGTGGTCGGGTTCGCCGGAAACCACCACCTCCGACGGCCAAACCTCTGTCGGACGACAGCCCTTACCTCAACAGAGGTGGTGGGGGCGGTGGCTGGCCAGGCAGGTGGCCGGGTGGCCGGGAAATGAGCTTGGAATAGGCTCCAGGTTCGGTCAATCCCTGCCCTTGGCTGGAGGAAGAAGATTACTAGGAGGCGTTGGATCTGCTTCAAGATTCGTGCTGGATCTTATTTATTTAATTTGATTTTTTTTTGTATTTTTATCCTGTTTACTAGTCTGTCTTAAAATAAATATTACAAATACTTAGGCCCACTTGGTGGGAAAATGTTCAATATGAAAGTTGTAGCCCTATGGGTCTAATGTAATCCAAAATTGATTTGGACCAATTTGGCCCTATGGTTGGACCAGGGAACCCATATTGGTGGGACCTGTATCTAGGGCTGTCCTGAGATTCAAATGGATGCCCACCCTTCATACCTTGTCCAAATGGGTTGAAATTATGACAGGGGATTAGTCTTACCTCTACATTGGTGTTGTCCAAAATTGGGATTTTGTGGAGACACTTTTCCTAATATTTTTACTTTTATTTAATAATGCTATGGTATTTTAATTAAGTGGTCTAATTACCTCCAAACTCTCCCAAATTTTGGTGAGTGGTCTCTGGCATCAATACCTAGCTCTGTACAAAATTCCAACTCATTTGGATAGGTTTTGGTAGGGAATCACCAAACCCTAGTTTGGCCTTAAGGAGGTATTTTGACTAAAAGTGCACCATGGGCTTAGGGTGGCCACCTCCCCTCAACAGAGGCTAAGGTCTTGGACACTGACTTAGTATGGTGAATGACATCCTCTTAAGGAAAATGGGGTGATTTAGGATTGATTTACCCTAGGGTTCAACCTCAAACCCTAAGGAAGGACTTTTTGGGGCTGTGAAGGACATGGGGTTTGATGCCTTTGTATGACCTTGAAAACTCAGTAGAATTGAAGGTAGTGTAACCTAAGTTATCTGGAAGAAATCTTAGGGGACTGGGAGGAAGGTAGGCACCTCAAAACCCTAACCATAGTTTTAGGGTAGAAGCACAATGTTGTAAATTCAGCCACTAAACCTTAACTAAAGGTTATGAAACTTGGGTAGAGTAAGTTTTAGACCATCTAGAACCCCGAGTAATTGTATTAGAATTTTATGGATTATATTTCTTGTACTTTATTTGTTAAATACCCAAAAGGCACAAAATGGTGTTTTAATTAATTTGATTATTATGTTCATTTGAATCTGATGAAACTTGGTCAGAAGATAATCTAGGACTAAGTGAATATCCCTGAATTTTGTTACAATTTTTAATTGAATATATTTATTACTTCCTTCACAAGTTTCAAAAAGAGGCTTTGGTGGTATAAAATTAATTATAGATGATATATCTGTTGAAAAATCTTGAGACTTAGGTATTGATGATTTCAGGCCAAGATATACTTGTAGGAATTTATTCATAATTTTTAGAGGGTTATTTACAGTACTTTCTTTACAAGTCCATAATTTTGAGAATTTTGATAATTAATTTATTCAGAGATAAATTCTTGCTGAAAAATTATGAAACTTGGCCAATGCATAGTATCATTAATTCATAATTCTTGGACGGATATTTTCTGTAATTGGTTTATAAACAACGAAAGATAGTAAATATTGCTAAAATAATTTTAGTGCCCTTTTGATGATAGAAAAATTGTGATACTTTTGATTTACCATATTGAGATAACCTAATATTTATCATAATTTTGCTAGGCATCTTGCATGTGTACTTAGGGTTGCTCATGTTCAAACTGGTAGCCTTTGGAAGCCTTAAGGAAAATAATTAAATACCAGAAAAGTTAGGAAAATTATAATTTCCTGGATTTAGACTATTTGTGTCATGATAAGTCTCCAGTAAATAAGGTAGGCCAGTTGGATGATTATTTGGATTATCTCCTGTCCGGTCCGACATATAACCTATGATGGTCTGCATTTGGCAAGATGGGTAATTACAATAAGATACGATGGGACATGGGTAGGAGTTAGTCATTTTGGATAGATGAGGATGAGTTCACCATAGAAGAATAGGAAGTGTGGTGAGGAATTGGTTTAGCTAGGGTTTAGGGGCGCTCGGGTTCGACGAAAGATCATCCTTCCCGAGGTGAGGTAGAGTCAAATCACCCTAGGATTAGCCTATTGTAATATGAGAAGTTAATGGGTATTGGAATCAACCAATAATAATAATAAGTACCTTGCGAAAGGGAACATTGGGCGTAATCCCAACATAGTTCCTAGTTCCCCTTGAGAGCCCTTCACAGGGAATACCGGGGGCAGTCCTGGGTTAACATAAACTGTATTAACAAGCTGAAAAGAGTAACTTAGTAATTAGGGTTGCACATTTCACGAACATAGATAGCACCGATAGATAGTTGGAAGCTTCGGCTTGGATGGTTATGAGACGGACGTCTTGGTCCGGCGAGCTTTCGCTTGGTTGATATTTTTGATGGACGGGATGGTCCGGGGAGCTTTGGCTCGGTTGATATTTGTGACGGACGGGATGGCCTGGGGAGCTTTGGCTCGGTACTGAAACGATAAATTTGCATGTGCATGAAAGGAAAGAAAATTAAGGTGGTGGGTCTTCGGTATTGGAAGGTCGATGCACCGACACCAATACGCTGACTCGACAAGTGTGGTTAGCACTTCGCCAAGAGAATTCCGGTGCGCCAACCAACAAGAGTACGCAGGAGTCCGCTTCGTGCACCAAGCATTGAGGCGTACGATAGGTCTGACCGGTAGTGCTTTACTGGTTTAGAGGTGGGCGAGGCCCAACCCACCGCTTCTGTCTGCCACAATGGAGGTATCCTGGGAGGTAAGGCTCCAGAAAGGGGGAACTAAAGGTCTATGTGCACAGAGTCGGGTGTGTGTGTTGCACTTGCATGTTCCATCATACCCACTTGCATGTCATAGCATAATCAATTCATTTAACCCTGACACCTAAAGTATAAGTGGAATGTGACGCTTATACTTTAGGCCCTGCAAAACGACCCCTTGATCTATAAGCTTGTGTGGGCAAGTTTATAAATTAAGGTCAATTTTGATATATATTTACTGTTGTTTGATAACCGACATCCCAACGTATAAATTGGTATGGGACTTTTTATATGATGGGAGCCTTGCAGAAAATCCCTTGGCTTATGTGTTCTCACATAAGTGAAGGTTACTTTTCATATTTCATCTTATTATAAATATATATTAAAGAATTGCTAGTATAGGTCCGCTGCCATCTGTTTTTTATTACTCTCCACCTTCAAGACCTCCCCTTTCTTCCTCTCCGCTCGGTGCCTAGGAGCCATGGGGGAAGGGGTGGGGGATGATAGGGCTTAGTCTTTTAGACTAACGGTTTTCGAACCGCATCATTTTAGGGGACCGTGGAGCCCAGCATGGAGGAGCAGCCCCGCAGGACGGCACGCTTGTAGATGGGGCAGTCTAGCACCAGAGTTCATACAACCGGGATCGTGAGTCTCGACCTTGAGTAGATGTTCTGTTTTTGCTTCCGCATGAGTGATTTGTAGTAAGGACATGATGTACCGGGCATAAGCCCGTATTTTAGTACTCTGTTATATTATTCTGTGGACACTCCCTTCGTGGAGATTATCTTTATGATATGTGATTATCTGTGGATCGCTAGTTTGCTTTTATCTTATTTTGCTACTTTTCTGTGATTGAATTTGCCGGCTGAATCGGTGCTTTGTGGTGATGACCCTTCAGGGCGTGAAGTAATCACCGCAAAACGGCGGTTCTGGGCCTAAGACCCCCGTATGGAAAAAAGGGGTTCTTACAGTATCTTTGGCATTATTATTTAGGTCATATAAATGAGAAACTCATTTTTAAGCTCCATAAGGACTTACTACTAGACTCATTTGGTTATGAATCATTTGAGAGATGCGAATCTTATTTATTAGGTAAAATTACAAAAGCCCCTTTGAATGGACATACTGAGAGGGTTGCTGATCCTTTGGGTATAATACATAGTGATGTATACAGACCCCATAAGTTTTATGGCTAGAGGTGAGTTTCATTACCTTATTACATTAACTGATGATTTCAATAGAAACATATGTGTATATTATGAAGAACAAATCTGAATCCTTTGAAAAGTTCAATGACTTTGAGAATGATGTACAGAACTAACTAGAAAAAATAGTTAAAGCTCTCCGATCTGATCAAGGTAACAAATACTTGAGTCAGAAGTTTTGTGATCATCTAAAATATTGTGATACTGTATCACAACTCACTCCACCTAGGACACCACGACATAATGGTGTTTCTGAGAGGAGAAATCATACATCAGACATAGTGCGATCGATAATGAGTCATCCAGATTTGCCTTGTTGGGAAAAACCCGTATGATTTTGTTTAACAAATTATATTTAGTGATTTTACATCCTAAGTTTATTACCCATGTTGTATAGTGAGGATAATTTTATCTTAAAAGTCATAGGGTATCAATGATATAAAGGATATATATATATAAGGCATACTGAATTGAAGAGAAGAGTCATGAATTGCTAACATGCGTCGACTAGATCTCGATGCAACGTCGACTAGAATTCAACGTTACTTTGAATTGAAGTCAGAGCAACTTAATTTGGATAAGTCGATGACATTTACAGATTAAATAAACATAAGCATTTGCATGATATTGATGGAACATCGACTATAGAGATTTTCATACTGACAGTCAAAAATCGCTCTTGCTTCGAGAAGAACTTGATGTTACGTCTACTGGATTTCTTAACAGAATTTGTTTTGTGGCTTAATCTGAATTAAATCGAGAAGGGGTTTACATGACAGATTCTTCGTGACGTTATAGGAAGTTGATCTATATATATAATGACATATAAAAAATGAGTAACAATTACAAATTATCAGTCATCAACAACAAACGATTAAGAAAATCATATCGGACCATGAGAAGATTGAATTCGACAGAGAAAGCTTGGAAGATTATCATCTGCAATTAAATCTCTTCCAATATCAGTCAATTTATTTGATAGTTGTTGAATATGATAAGAAAATTAGAACTTCTTCTTCTCAAAAGGAAGTTACAATAGATTCAGAGAAAAAGTTTGAAAGATCATCGAGTGTTTGGATTCATAATCTTTGTTATTTTTATATTCAAAGATTCATCAGAAGTTCCAGAGATTATCATTAATTGTCCTCAGATATCTGAAGAGGGGACACTAAGATAAGAATCATCTTAACTCAAAACTTCTTTTCATTTTTCTTCTACATTTGAGAAAAAGAGTTTTAAGAATTCTTCTACAAAGAATTTTGTGAGAGGTTCTAAAAGTTTCCTTGAGAAAAGACTTAGGTTGTAATTGGTCCAAGATCTCCTTATCAACGGATCTGGTGTGGTTCTAAGAGTCTCCTAATCAAAAGACTCAGACACTGTGATAGTGAATTTATACCAAGGGGGTAAAAGAGTGGATGTAGCAAAATTGAGGGGGAACCACTATAATTCTTGCGTCATCTATAATTTTACTTTCATTTCTTATTTTGTACTGTTGTGCTGTGATTTTTATTAACTGCATATGATTCTACTTCATAGTTTATGTAAATTCAAATTTGTGAATTAATCAAAATATTTGAAAATAATTTAAATCTCTATTTACCCCTTTAGAGAAATCTCTGAGGAATATAACAACTAAACTCCTATTTTAATTATTATAGGGAGGTTGATCATCAATAGGTTAATCTATAAAAGGTTAACACCTTGATCAAAAGTTCATTTTGGTTGCAACAATAAATTCAAATTTTATTTACAAAAATGGCTTCATATACTTTCAAAGGATTTGCATCTATTAGGCCACCGGTCTATAATATTGATAGGCTTACACTCTAAAAAGACAGTATTAGATTGTGTTTGAACTCTATTGATGGGGACATTTTTGAATCAATCTTGACAGGACCACAATCACATATAGAAGGGATGTAGATGATAATATAACTGCAGAACCTTCACCAAGAAATGAATCGACTGATGTGGAGAAGAGAGTTAAAGATTATATTGTAAAAGTTATAAATATCTTGGTCTCTACCATGCCAGATGACATATTTCAAAAGGTTATATAATGTCTCTCAGTAAAAGAGATGGAAATCACTCTCAAGGATTGTTGAGGAAGTACAGGTGAGAGAAAGGATAGAAGGTCACTTCTAATCTCTCGCTATGAAAATTTTCAGAAGAAATCTGATGAATCTATAGCAGAGATGTTTGACAGATTCAGTATGATAATTAATGAGTTAAAAAGACTAAACAAAGACATATCTCTCACATAAATTAATGATAAGTTACTCATATGCTTTCCTAGGACATGTGATTCTAGAAATTAGACTATTAGAGAAGCAAGGTATGACATTGAAATCTCTATAGATGCTTTACTTGGGAAATTAAAATCTTATGAGCAATTATTGAAAAGTAGAGAAGAAACAGAAGCTAAAGAGAATAGCTTATCACCTAGAGAAAATCAGTTGCATTCAAAGTTACTAAAGATGAACCATTTATTATAGAAAATGAAATGTTCAGCCTTCTAGCAAGAAGATTTATAAAATGGATTAAATCAGTATGTTCAAGAAGAAGAGATAGCAGTATGAGAAAACCAAAATTTGACATGACTTTCAATAAGGCAATAATTTGTTTTACTTGCAGAAAACGTTGACATATTTCAATAGAATGTCCAAAATAGCAAAGGAAAGATCAAGCTCAAAGGATCAAAAGAAGAAATATCAGAAGAAGAAAAAGGATAATAGAAAGGGAAAAGGTTTTATTGCTAAATCCTGGAGTGACACAAGCTCTGAATCCAGTTCTTCATCAGATAATGAAGAGGAAAAATTTGCTGAAGAAGCTTATCTCATGACTCTAGAGACAGAATCTAATCATGATTTAATTGAGGTATCAGATTATTTTCATGATATATACTTTACTTCTGATAATTAAAAAAAGATATATTTCAGAGAATTCTGTATAAATTAAATAGAACTTGAAAAGAAAATCAAATCATTAACGCAAAAATCTAAAATATATGAAGACTGTCTTGATGATATTAAGCAAATAGAAGAAGATAAGCATTTAGAAGCTGTGATAAAAAATTTTAAAAAACAAATTATAAAGTTAATAGAAGAAAATTCTTCATTAAAAGAAGAACTATCAAAAGAAAAAGTCATTGAAGATTCCTTGAATAGGAGTAGTAAGCTTAAGAATAATACTAAAAACCTTATGAAAGGGTGTTGGAACACCCTATTACTGATTTGGGTCAGGATCACTATGTCTCTTTAGGAAACCTGTTTTGACCTCATTGTATAGATCTAAAGGTCAATTAAAATTGAGTCTAAGGGTTAGTGTTTAGGTTTGAAAGCTGCCCTCAAGACCAGGTTTTTCAGTTTGGAGAGTAAGTCATTTCGTCGAGCTCAGTACGACGAATCGTCGAACTCCAATCGACGATCGTTGAGCTCACTTCGACGGATCATCGAACTCCATTCGACGATCGCTGAGCTCAACTTCAACAAGTCGTCAAACTCCATTCGACGATCTTCGAGCTCAGATGGATGATATTGACTCCAGTTTGATTCTCTATCTCTGAGCTCAATTCGATGATAGTTGAGCTCAGATCGACGATCTCTGTTTCTGTCTAAGTTCAAATCTCTGAGCTCAGTTCGACGTTTTTCTGAAAAGTTAAATGTTTTTCAAGATTCAAATTCAGACAGTTGATGAATTATTATCAGCAATTAATTCAGAGATCTTGTAGCCGTTTTCATTTATTCTGGAGCAAGTTTCAAGGAATTTTATTGGACTTTCCTCCAGAAGACAACTGCAATTAAGGAAGTAATTAATGACAGGCCAACGGCTATCTTGGACAGTGGATCATTTCTATTCAGACAAAAGGAATAAAAGATTAGATTTTTCATTCCTGTTATAGAAGAACAAGAAGTTAGAAAAATATTCTGCAACAACAATTCTCTGCAACAACATCTTTCACAACAACAATTACACAAGAGAAAGAAAGAGAGTTGCAGACATTCTCAGTCTCAAGAATTCATACAAGAACACACATCACCAAAGGAGATCAATCAACTGAAATTTTCAGATCTCTCTTGATTCAAGTGTTCAAAGGCCATCATCATCCAAGACTCCACACACCTCACATTTCAGCTGTTGCTGAAATCATCATTTGCTGGAGATCAATTTTCTGAAGGCCTATAACCCTACTACAAAGATTCACTTCCTGAACAACTCAAGATCTCAGGGGGAGCTTTGACAACATCCACAATCTTCTCTTTGACTGTTGACAGAGAAGATCTTCTCATACCTCTCTCTCTCTCTCTGTTGTAAAGGGTTTTTCAAACTCCCTTCAAAATTTTGTGTTTTGTTTCTGTGACTTATCAACACTCAGTGGTGGCAAGACACCTGATCAAAAAATTTGGTTTGGTTTTTGAGCACCTTATCAAAAGCTCATTGGTGCCCAGGACACTTGATCAACTCATCCTGCAGTGGATTTCTACCTAGGGTGGTAGAAGAGTGGATGTACCCAGGTTGATTGGGGAACCACTATAGCTCCTTGTGTCTTCTGGTTGCTTATCTTTATTTTTGTTTCTGGCTGAGATTTGTGATTGGTCTGTGATTATGTTGTGTTTAGATTTATTTTATATTACTTGCTTCCCAGTTCACATAAGAGTACAACAACTGTTGTAAAAAGTTTTTATCAAGCACCATACTTTATTCACCCCCCCCCCCCCCTCTAGAGTATATCAGATCTAGCTTGCACTTTTAATGGGTATCAGAGCGAGGTTGGTTAAACATACCACACCTTGGTGGTTGCACAGGCTAACACCTGAACCCAAAGATTCCTATTTAGATCTGCTTGTTTTGATTTTGTTATTAGAATTCTTTCTTCACAAATCATGGCCCAAAACAAAGATTATGCTAGCACCAGACCTCCAGTGTGCAATCTATCCAAGTTTGCACTTTGGAAGGCAAGGATTAGACTCTGCATGAATTCTATTGATGAGGACATTTTCAATTCTGTTTTGACAGTATGTCCAAGACCTCCAGAGAACACAAGTACAAATACTATTACACCTCCCTCAGGAACAGATGCTGACATCAAGAAATGGAAAGTTGCAGATGCAAAAGCCATGAACATTCTTGCTCAGACTATGTCTGATGAAATTTTCCAAAAGGTGGCTGAATGCAACTCAGCAAAGGAGATCTGGGATAAGCTATCTGAAATTGTCTCAGGATCTGCTGATGAGAGAAAAGACAGAAGATCTCATCTCATAACCTAGTATGAGAATTTCAAGAAAGGAGAAGCTGAGTTAGTAGCAGAAATGTACAATAGACTCAGTCTGATAGTAAATGAACTAAAAACTTTGGATAAAGAGATTTCATTGACTGAGCTAAATGATAAAATCCTAATGTGCTTCCCAAGCACTTGGGACTCAAGGATTTGGCCAATCAAGGATGCCAGAAGTCTCAATGAGATCACAACAGAAGCTCTTTTGGGCAAGCTCAAGTCTTATGAGCTGCTCATTAAAAATAGAGAAGAAGAGCAGAAGGCTGCCTCACCAGCCACAAGAAAGGAAAAGTCAATAGCCTTCAAAGCCACTAAAGATCAGCCTGAAGACAAAGTCACAGGAAATGATGAGCTGCTTAGTCTACTGTCCAAAAGATTCTACAAAATGGCCAGAAAGGACTTCAGGAAGAAATCATACAAAGAGCATGACAAGCCAAGGTATGATAAATCAAATAACAAAGAAATTATTTGCTTTGGTTGCAGGAAACCAGGCCACATTGTGCCTGACTGTCCAGAGAACAAAAACAAGGACAGAAACGACAAGAAAGAAAGAAGAAAGGACAAGGACTTCAAGAAGAATAGCAATGGCAAACCCTCCTCAAGCAAGAACAAACACATAAGGAAGGGATTTGTTGCTGAATCTTGGAGTGATACAGAAGAGGAATCTGAAGCTTCATCCAGCTCAAGTGATGATGAGGATGATGCTGAAGAGAAGGAATTCTACATGATGGCTATCAATGCCTCACAACACAATTCTGATGCAGAAGAGTCACAGTCAGACTCAGAGACTCAACTTGAAGAGGACCAGGTAATAAGTTCATTTGATTTTAATTCTGAGGACTTTAAGTACGAATTTAAAGCACTATGTTTAGACTTATTAAAATCTGAGAAGGAGATCATTTCTCTCAGAAATCAATTATCTGAACTTAGTTCCTTAAAATCAGAAAACCTCAAACTCTCTGAGGAGTTGGAGTGTTGTAGGGAGCAGATAACTTCACTGAAAAGTGAGCTATCAGAGGCCAAAAAGCTTGAAGAATCTCTTAATGGGAGAAGTATCAAGCTAATGGACATCACAAGCACAGTGAACTCTAGATTCAATAGTACACTAGGCTTGGGTGCTTCATCTAGCCAACCTATAGTACTAACAACCCCAATTAAGTTTATCTCTGATAAAGGGAAGGGAGTTGTAGAGGTTGCTAGGAAAAATTCTGACTTACCCAAGAAATCAAGTGTTCAACAGAAATCGTCGAACGGAGCTAGACGATCGTCGAATGCAGATCGATGATCTCAGCCAAAATCGTCGAACTCAGGTCGACGATCTCTAAACCCTGAACTCTGCCACAGTCGATCGTCGAACGGAGCTCAACGATCTGACCCAAGATCGTCAAACGCAGCTCAACAATCGTCGAGCAGAGATCAGAGATTTGAAAACTTCTTCAAGGGTAAATCAAAATCCAATCCTAGGGGTCCTTCATCCAGATTTAACCCTTATACTGAATGGATAATACCTCCAAGGAGATATCATCCTGAAGGTTATAAGTGTCAACCAGGGATGTCATTTATTTCTGAATTTAAAGGTTATCAACCTAGGCCCAAGGTAAACTGGGTCAAAAACAAGTAAATTGCTTTATGTGCAGGTAAAGACCTATCCAACATCAAACCAACAATGGTATCTGGATAGTGGGTGCTCAAAGCACATGACAGGAAATAGGGACAACCTCACATCCTTCAAAGCCAAGCTTGGACCCAAAGTCATATTTGGTGATTCAAACTTTGGACTAACAAAAGGATATGGTGCAGTCCAGATTGGCACAGTCACATTCAAGAAGGTAGCCTATGTGGAAGGACTGAAGCACAACTTGATCAGTATCAGTCAGCTATGTGATGAAGGCTACCAGGTGACTTTCAGTAAAGTCTTATGCAAGATCAAGTCAGAGGACAACACAACTGTGTTGACAGGTAAAAGGAAAGGTAACATCTATTTAGTAGACTTTCTTTCAACAGAAGTAGATATTTGCCTGTTTAATTCTGTTTGTAGACCTAATGTATTATGGCATAAGAGACTAGGGCATATAAACCTTAGAACCATTGCTAAGCTATCCAAGGACAACCTTGTTAGAGGACTACCTCCTGGACCCTATAAGAAGGAAGGACTCTGCAGGGCTTGTCAATTAGGCAAGCAAACTAAAAATAGTTTCAAGTCACTTAATAAGAGTGATTCACCTAAGATTTTGTATCTGTTGCATATGGATCTTTTTGGACCCATTACAGTACAAAGCTTAGGAGGGAAATCTTACACTTTAGTAATTATAGATGACTTCTCTAGATTCACATGGGTGTTCTTTCTGAGAAAGAAGTCTGATAACTTTAAGTGTTTGACAGAGTTTCTCAAATGCATACAGACTGAGTTCAATACTCACATTGCCCTGATAAGAAGTGATCATGGGATAGAGTTTGATTCTCTTCTTATGCAAGAGTTCTGTCAGAGTGAAGGGATCAGGCATACTTTCTCAGCTCCTAGAACTCCTCAACAAAATGGGGTAGCTGAAAGGAAAAATAGAACCCTTATTGAATCTGCCACTATATTATTGTCAGATGCTCACCTTCCTCTATCTTTTTGGGCAGAGGTAGTGAACACCTCCAACTATGTGCTGAATAGAAGTTTAATACATAAACTGAAGGGCAAGACTCCCTATGAATTACTCAAAGGGAAGAAACCTAAAGTAGATTATTTTAGAATTTTTGGTTGTATCTGTTACATACACAATAATGACAAGAGATATTTAGCAAAATTTCAAGCTAAAGCTGATGAAGGAGTGTTTCTGGGATACTCCATGATCAGTAAGGCTTATAGGGTATATAATAAATCAACTCATAAAATTGAAGAATCTGTTCACATATCTTTTGATGAATCTAACATGTCTTTCAAGGAGAAGAACACTTCTACCATAGAACCTTTGCAGGTACATTCTCTTGCTGAAGACTTGAACAGATTACAAATCATTCAAAAAGAGGAAAGCAGTGAAGATGAAGAAGACATTCAACATCTTGAAGAGAAACATCTTGAAGAGCCAGTTGTTGTACCACAAGAGGAAACAACAACACAGGTTGGTGAACAATCAACACCTCCTGTTGATTTAGTAACATCAAGAGATCATCCAATCTCCCAAGTGATTGGAGACATCTCAGCTGGTGTGCAAACTAGAAATCAGGTCAACCAAAACCTGATGCACACTTGCTTCCTTTCTCAAATTGAACTTCAATCCATTCAAGATGCAAGCAAGATCCACACTGGATCATTGCAATACAAGAAGAGTTGCATCAATTTGAAAGGAACAAAGTTTGGGAACTAGTACCAAGGCCTAAGGATCACTCCATTGTTGGAACAAAGTGGGTGTTCAGAAACAAGTTGGATGATCAAGGAGTTATTGTAAGGAACAAGGCAAGCCTAGTTGCTCAAGGATACTCTCAAGACGAAGGGATAGATTATGACCAGACTTTTGCACCAGTTGCAAGGTTGGAGGCCATAAGAATCTTCTTAGCATATGCAGCACACAAAGGTTTCAAGGTATACCAGATGGATGTAAAGAGTGCTTTTCTAAATGGAGATATCAAAGAAGAAGTTTATGTCAGACAACCTCCAGGTTTATCTCTCCAACTCATCCTGATTATGTTTTTAAATTGCATAAAGCATTATATGGTCTAAAGCAAGCTCCTAGAGCATGTTATGAGACCCTAGCATGCTTCCTTCTGAAAAATGAATTTATAAGGGGTAGAGTAGACCAAACTCTTTTTATTAGAACCCATAAGTCTCATACCCTACTAGTACAGATTTATGTAGATGATATTATTTTTGGTTCTATTGATTCAAATTTGTGCAGAAGGTTCTCCAATCTAATGCATTCTAAATTTGAAATGAGTAGCATGGGTGAGCTATCCTTCTTTCTAGGATTGCAAATCAAACAACGTGCTGAAGGCATCTTTATTTCTCAAACCAAGTATGCCAAAGAATTGGTCAAGAAATTTGGTATGTCTGAAGCATCTTATATGAAAACACCCATGCCTACCAATGCTGTATTAGATGCTGATGAACATGGGAAATCTGTTGATCAGACAACATATAGAGAAATGATTGGCTCTTTAATGTACCTTACAGCTAGTAGACCTGACATAATGTTTGCTACATGCATATGTGCTAGATTCCAAGTGAACCCTAGAGAGTCACACCTAACATTAGTAAAAAGGATTCTTAGGTATGTAAAAAGTTGTCCAAATCTAGGTCTCTGGTATCCAAAAGATTCAGCATTTGACTTAACTGGATTTTCTGATGCTGATTATGCTAGATGCAGAATAGACAGGAAAAGCACCAGTGGAACTTGTCAGTTTCTTAGTGACAGACTTGTCTCTTGGTTTTGCAAGAAACAAACATCTGTGTCAACTTCAACTGCTGAAGCTGAATATATGGCTGCAGGTAGTTGTTGTTCACAAATATTGTGGATTCAAAACCAACTCCTAGACTATGCTACAACTTAGAGAAGTCAAAAATATTTTGTGATAATACCAGTGCTATTTCTATAGCTCAAAATCCAGTCCTCCATAGTAGGACAAAACACATAGAAATTAGGCATCACTTTTTAAGGGATAATGTTGAGAAAAATAAAATTGAACTTCAATATATCCCAACTGATTAACAAAGGGGAGATATTTTCACCAAACCCTTGGATGAAAAGAAACACACCTTCTTCCTGAATCAGTTAGGAATGTTAGATGGAGGAAGTTTGAAATAAGTTCCAAGATTTTAAAACTCTAAAAAATGACCAAGACTAGACAAACATCTTGATTTTTCCAGTGTCTAGAGTGTTTCTGATCTCTGAACTGCGCTCGATGATTTTTCCTCAGATCGTCGAACAGAGATCGACGCTTTCCAAAATCATCGACCAGAGTTCAGCACTTCTCAGATAGTGCTTAACTATCTTTCAGGTCAGCGATCGTCGAACGGAGATCGACGATTTTGTTTTCTGAACTATCGTCGAACGAAGACCGACGCTCTCCAATATCGTCGAACGGAGATCGACGATATTGATGACCTTTCAGTTCCCTTTAGAAGCCCAGCTCGTCGAACTGAGTTCATCGATCTTTCCTTTTCTGCGTCGAACCCTAATATAAAATTCATTTTTCGGCCGTCGTTCTCCCCTTGCGCTTTCATTCTCTCTGCAAATTTTCTCTTTCCCTCCAAACTTCTCTACACTTGGTCGTTTGGTTGTTTATTGTTTTTGCAGGAATCAATGGCCGTCTCAATTATAGTCCTGGCCGCCATGATATTTGATGCAGGTTTCGACATTGACATGGATTCTTTCAGCACCAGTGATCAAATTTTCCAAGATATTCTGGAACTGTTCAAGGAACAAAAGCTTATCACCATAATGTCCACCAAAATCAAGTTACCTGCAGATGAAATTAAGGAGTGGGTATATACTGCCCACACTCAGGATCAAAATATAGTGATTGGATCAATATCAGGAACCCAGGTATCCCTAACACCTGCTGCCCTGACAGAGATTTTTGAATTGAATTCTGGAGAAGACTCTGCTGAACTGTCTGGAGAAGAATTTTATGCTATGCTTGATAGAATGGGACATTCAGATGCAAACCCTAGCAAGATTCTGAAGAAGAATTTATCTGTGGAGTACAGATTTTTGGCTGATGTTGTAGGAAAGGTGTTGTTGGCCAAACACTCAGCCCATGATACCATCTCCAGGTATCAGCTGTGTTTGATGGGTACTCTTGTGGACAGAAAACAATTAAACTGGGGAGAAGTCTTCTTTTACCTGATTAAGAAGAAAATCAACAAAAATTTTGTTAACTATGGGAGGATATTAGGGTTGTTTCTACAGAACAGATGCCCTGCCCTACTAGTTTCAAATGGGATGCACATCAATGCCTCCAAGAGGCTCTCCTGTGCCCTCTTTGGAAAGTGGGATAGGCAAATAGTGAAGCCCAGCAGGCTCTCTGCAAGTGCAACTTCAGGCACAAGGACTATTGCAGTCTCTTCCCCTCAAGTCTCTCCCCCTGCAGAAGACTTGCCTGCTTCTTCTTCTCCTCCTCCTCCTCTTATTTCATCTCCACCAGTCACATCCACCATTAAAGTTTCATCCACCATCATAATTTCCAGCCCATCTCCACTTCTATTCCATCTCCAACTCTTCCACTAACTGAAGAAATCTTCCACCCTTTACATCACTACCCTCAACAAGAAATTGATTCATCATCCCACATTCCATCCTTCAATCTGATAGATGATTCCTTTATGGATGATTCCCTTCATCCCCTCCTGATCTACCCTCCTCATCCACATCCTACCAACAACTACTGCAAGATATCATTGCACAACCATCCTTCACCCCATCCATTTCCATTCCCCTATCTTCAATTTCCACAATACCCATATCTCAACCTTCCTTTCCACCATCCACCAGCTCTCCACCCACATCTCCAGCTGCTCCACCTTCAGTCCCTACCTCTGCTCAAGTCCATCTTGAGCATGTAGATATTCCAGCTTTAGCAGACAGACTCTATGAGCTGATAGCTCCCAGGCTATCACTCTTGTTGGAGACCTCCTTGGCTCCACTACTCAAGTTAGTTGCAGACCTGTCTGACAGGCTCTCCTCTCTCATTCCTCCTCAGGCAATCCCTTCCTCTGGGTGCCTTGATCTAGTCCTGACTGAATCTAGGCAGGGGGAGATGCCTCATGAAGGTGATTGATTGCCTGCTGCTGCTGCTGCTGCTGCTGTATCTTCATCTCAAGCTCAAGCCTCAACATTTCAAGTTGCAGTTTTCTCAATGGACCTCAGGACACTATTATCCGATTTTGACTCTATTTATTTCAGCCGTCTTCCAGAGCACACTGCAGTCCAGCCATCAGAAGATCTCTCTAAGGCCATTGTGCCTATTTCAAGCTGTGACACCAGCATAATACATTCTTTTGTAAAGTCCCTTTCTGCTGCTGCCCCTTCAGTTTCTGTTGAAAGTACTGATATTATTAATATTGCTGATGTTTTAATATCTGAGGATATACATATGACAGAGGCACTTATTCTTGAGCCTGCTGTTATTGCTGCTGTTGCCCCTTCTAGTGATGATTTTCCAGCTTCAACTGATACTGCTGCTGATGTTATTTCTGAAACTGCTGAATATGTTGTATCTGAATCTGCTGCCCCAGCTACTGCAGTATCTACTGCTGCTGCCACAACGTCTTCTGCCAGTTTTGCTTCTACACCACTTCCTGCTATTGCTGCTGCCACAATTGCTGTCACTACTGTTACTTCTGCTCCATCTCAACAACAAAGGACTGCCTTAAAAGGATTGATGCACTATATGATGCTCAAAGTTCAGAAAGTGATCAGTTCAGAACTGATTCAGATGATTCCTCAGCTACTATTGCAAGATAAAGAAAGGCCAGAAGCAAGGCTATGAAAAGAGTCCCCCCAGCCAAAGTAAAAGATACCAATGATATTCCCTATTACATACTGCATAGCTGCCCTATTACAGAACACTGGATGCAATATTCCAAAAATCAATTGAAGGCTATAAAAAAGAAGAGAAAGTATGAGAAAGGATCCTCTCAGTTCCATCATCCTCCTCCACCTCCTCCCTCACCTGATGCAGGTGCAGGTGGTATGTTGGAACACCCTATTATTAATTTAGTTCAGGATCACTATGTCTTTAGGAAACCTGTTTTGACCTCATTGTATAGATCTAAAGGTCAATTAGATTTGAGCCTAAGGGTTAGTAGTTAGGTTTGGGAGCTGCCCTCAAGACCAGGTTTGTTAGTTTGGAGACTAAGTCATTTCGTCGAGCTCAGTACGATGAATCGTCGAACTCCAATCGACGATCGTTTAGCTCAACTTCGACGGATCGTCGAACTCCATTCGACGATCGCTGAGCTCAACTTCAACAAATCGTCGAACTCCATTCGACGATCTTCGAGCTCAGTTCGACGATCTTGACTCCAGTATTGATTCTCTATCTCTGAGCTCAGTTCGACGATAGTTGAGCTCAGATCGACGATCTCTGTTGGTGTCTAAGTCCAAATTGCTGAGCTCAGTTCGACGATAGTGGAGCTCAGTTAGACGTTTTTCTGAAGAGTTAAATGATTTTCAAGATTCAAAATTCAGACAGTTAAGGAGTTATTGTCAGCAATTAATTCAGAAGATCTTGTAGTCGTTTTCATTTATTCTGGATCAAGTTTCAAGGGATTATCAAGGAATGTTTCATTGGACTTTCCCCCAGAAGACAATTGCAATTAAGGATGTAATTAATGATAGGCTAACGGCTATTCTGGACAGAGGATCATTTCTATTCAGAACAAAGGAATAAAATATAAGATTTTTGAATTCCTAACAAGTAGAGAGTGCACAAGAAGAAGAAGAACAAAATATTCTCTACAACAACTCTTCTCTGGAACAACATCTTTCTCAACAACAATCACTCAAGAGAAAAAGAAAGTGAGCTGTAGACATTCTCTGTCTCAAAGAATTCATACAAGAACACCATCACCAAAAGGAGATCAACAAATCTGAAATCTTCAGATCTCTTTTGATTCAAGTGTTCAAGGCCATCATCATTCAAGACTCCAGACATCTTACATTTCAGTTGTTGCTGAAATCATCAATTGCTGGAGATCAATTTTCTAAAGGCCTATCACCCTACAACAAAGCTTCATTTCCTAAACATCTCAAGAACTCCGTGGGAGCTTTGACAACATCCACAAATCTTCTCTTTGACTGTTGACAGAGAAGATCATCTTTTTCCCTCTCTCTCTCTCTCACTCTGCTGTACAGGGCTTTTCAAACTCCCTTCAAAAGTTTGTGTTTGGTTTTTGAGCATCTTATCAAAAGCTCATTGGTGGCAAGACACCTGATCAAAAAATCTGGTTTGGTTTTTGAGTACCTTATCAAAAGCTCATTGGTGCCCAGGACACCTGATCAACTCATCCTGCAGTGGATTCCTACCTAGGGTGGTAGAAGAGTGGATGTACCCAAGTTTAGGGGAACCACTATAG
Organism: Platanthera guangdongensis; assembly: GCA_039583875.1. Lineage (NCBI taxonomy): Eukaryota > Viridiplantae > Streptophyta > Magnoliopsida > Asparagales > Orchidaceae > Platanthera > Platanthera guangdongensis. Next base: position 214,857,885 of record CM077150.1, read on the forward strand.
CTCCTTGTGTCTTCTAGTTGCTTGTGTTTCTTTTGTTTCTGGCTGTGGCTTGTGATTAGTTTCTTTTGTAGACTGTGATTATTCTGTGGTTAGATTTACTATTTGCTTCCCTGTTCACTCAGATTACAACAACTGTTGTAAAAAGTTTTTAAGCACCATACTCTATTCACCCCCCTCTAGAGTATATCAGATCTAGCTTGCACTTTCAATTGGTATCAAAGCGAGGTTGGTTAAAAATACCACATCTCAGTGGTTGCACAGGCTAACACCTGAACCCAAAGATCCCTCTAGTTAGATCTGCTTTTTTAGATTTTGTTATTAGATTATTTCTTCACAAATCATGGCCCAAAACAAAGATTATGCTAGCACCAGACCTCCGGTGTGCAATCTGTCTAAGTTTGCACTTTGGAAAGCAAGGATTAGACTATACATGAATTCTATTGATGAGGACATCTTCAATTCTGTTTTGACAATGTGTCCAAGACCTCCAGAGAATACAAGCACAACTGCTGTTCCACCTCCTTCAGGAACAGATGCAGAGATCAAGAAGTGGAAGGTAGCAGATGTAAAGGCTATGAATATCTTAGCCCAGACCATGTCTGATGACATATTCCAAAAGGTGGCTGAATGCAACTCAGCAAAGGAAATCTGGGATAAGCTCTCTGAAATAGTCTCAGGATCTGCTGATGAAAGAAAGTACAGGAGATCCCACCTCATATCCCAATATGAGAATTTCAAGAAAGGAGAAGCTGAGCCAGTAGCTGAAATGTATAACAGGCTCAGTCTGATATTCAATGAACTCAAGACTTTGGATAAAGAGATCTCACTGACTGAACTAAATGATAAAATCCTAATGTGCTTCCCAAGCACTTGGGACTCAAGGATCTGGCCAATCAAGGATGCCAGAAGTCTGAATGAGATTACAACAGAAGCTCTCTTGGGCAAGCTCAAGTCTTATGAGCTGCTCATTAAGAACAGAGAAGAAGAGAAAAAGGCTGCCTCACCAGCCACAAGAAAGGAAAAGACAATAGCTTTCAAAGCCACTGAAGATCAGCCTGAAGACAAGGTCACAGGCAATGATGAGCTGCTTAGTCTATTGGCCAAAAGATTTTACAAGATGGCCAGAAAGGACTTCAGAAAGAGATCATACAAAGAGCATGATAAGCCAAGGTATGATAAGTCAAATAATAAATAAATTGTTTGCTTTGGTTATAGGAAACCAGGCCATATTGTGCCTGACTGTCCAGAAATCAAAAACAAGGACAGAAGGTACAAGAAAGAAAGAAGAAAAGATAAGGACTTCAAGAAGAGTATCAATGGCAAACCCTCCTCAAGCAAGAACAAACACACAAGGAAGGGATTTGTTGCTGAATCTTGGAGTGAAACAGAAGAAGAATCAAAAGCTTCATCCAGCTCCAGTGATGATGAAGATGACGCTGAAGAGAAGGAGTTCTGCATGATGGCAATCAATGCCTCTCAACACAATTCTGATGCAGAAGAGTCAGAGTCAGACTCAGAGACTCAACTTGAAGAGGACCAGGTAATTAGTTCTTTTGATTTCAATTCTGAGTACTTTAAGTCTGAGTTTAAAGCATTATGTTTAGACTTACTGAAATCTGAGAAGGAAATTATTTCTCTCAGAAATCAATTATCTGAACATAGTATCTTAAAGTCAGAAAACCTCAAACTCTCTAAGGAGTTGGAGTGTTGTAGGGAGCAGATAGCTTCACTGAAAGGTGAGCTATCAGAGGCCAAGAAGCTTGAAGAATCCCTTAATGGGAGAAGTATCAAGCTGATGGACATCACAAGTACAGTGAACTCTAGATTCAAAAGTACACTGGGCTTGGGTGCTTCATCCAGCCAACCTATAGTTCTAACAACCCCAATTAAGTTTATTTCTGATAAAGGGAATGGAGTTATAGAGGTAGCTAGGAAAAATTCTGATCTACCTAAGAAAACCAAGTTCCAGCAGAAATCGTCGAACGGAGCTCGACGATCGCCGAACGCAGATCGACGATCTCAGGCAAAATCGTCGAACTCAGGTCGACGATCTCTAATTCCTGAACTCTGCCACAGTCGACCATCGAACGGAGCTCGACGATCTGACCCAAGATCATCAAACACAGCTCAACGATCGTCGAACAGAGATCAGAGCTTTGGAAATTCTTTCAAGGGTAAATCAAAATCCAATCCTAGGGGTCCTTCATCCCAAAGCTTTAACCCTTATACTGAATGGATAATACCTCCAAGGAGATATCATCCTGAAGGTTATAAGAGTCAACCTGGGATGTCTTTTATTTCTGAATTTAAAGGTTATCAACCTAGGCCCAAGGTAAACTGGGTCAAAAATAAGTGAATTATTTTATGTGTAGGTGAAGACCTATCCAACATCAAACCAACAATGGTATTTGGATAGTGGGTGTTCAAAGCACATGATAGGAAATAGGGACAACCTCACATCCTTTAAAGCCAAGCTTGGACCCAAAGTCATATTTGGTGATTCAAACTTTGGACAAACTAAAGGATATGGTGCAGTCCAGATTGGGACAGTGACATTCAAGAAGGTAGCCTATGTGGAAGGACTGAAGCACAATTTGATCAGCATCAGTCAGCTATGTGATGAAGGCTACCATGTGACTTTCAGCAAAGTCTTATGCAAGATCAAGTCAGAGGACAACACAACTGTGTTGACAGGTAAAAGGAAAGGTAATATCTACTTAGTAGACTTTCTTTCAACAGAAGTAGATATTTGCCTGTTTAACTCTGTTAGTAGACCTAATGTATTATGGCATAAGAGACTAGGATATTTAAACCTTAGAACCATTGCTAGGCTATCCCAGGACAACCTTGTTAGAGAACTACCTTCTGGCCCATACAAGAAGGAAGGACTCTGCAGGGCTTGTTAATTAGGCAAGCAAACTAAAAATAGTTTCAAGTCACTTAATAAGAGTGATTCACCTAGGATTTTGTATCTGTTACACATGGATCTTTTTGGACCCATTACAGTACAAAGCTTAGGAGGGAAATCTTACACTTTAGTAGTTGTAGATGACTTCTCTAGATTCACATGGGTGTTCTTTCTGAGGAAGAAGTCTGATAACTTTAAGTGTTTGACAGAGTTTCTCAAATGTATACAGATTGAGTTCAATACTCACATTGCCCTGATCAGAAGTGATCATGGGATAGAGTTTGATTCTCTTCTTATGCAAGAGTTCTGTCAGAGTGAAGGGATCAGGCATACTTTCTCAGCTCCTAGAACTCCTCAACAAAATGGGGTAGCTGAAAGGAAAAATAGAACCCTTATTGAATCTGTCACTACATTGTTGTCAGATGCTCACCTTCCTCTATCTTTTTGGGCAGAGGCAGTGAACACCTCCTACTATGTGCTGAACAGAAGTTTAATACATAAACTAAAGGGCAAGACTCCCTATGAATTACTCAAAGGGAAGAAACCTAAAGTTAATTATTTTAGAATTTTTGGTTGTATTTATTATATTCATAATAATGACAAGAGATATTTAACAAAATTTCAAGGTAAAGCTGATGAAGGAGTGTATCTGGGATACTCCATGATCAGTAAGGCTTATAGGGTATATAATAAATCATCTCTTAAAATTGAGGAATCTGTTCACATATCATTTGATGAATCTAACATGTCTTTCAAGGAGAAGAATACTTCTACCATAGAACCTTTGCAGGTACATTCTCTTGCTGAAGATTTGAACAGGTTACAAATTACTCAAAAAGAGGAAAGCAGTGAAGATGAAGAAAGCATTCAACATATTGAAGAGAAACAACTTGAAGAGCCAGTTGTTGTACCACAAGAGGAAACAACAACACAGGTTGGTGAACAATCAACACCCCCTGTTGATTTAGTAACATCAAGAGACCATCCAATTTCCCAAATAATTGGAGACATCTCAGCTGGTGTGCAAACCAGAAATCAGGTCAACCAAAACCTGTTGCACACTTACTTCCTATCTCAAATTGAAACTCAATCCATTCAAGATGCAGAGCAAGATCCACACTGGATCATTGCAATGCAAGAAGAGTTGCATCAATTTGAAAGGAACAAAGTTTGGGAACTAGTGCCAAAGCCTAAGGATCACTCCATTGTTGGAACAAAGTGGGTGTTCAGAAACAAATTGGATGATCAAGGAGTAATTGTAAGGAACAAGGCAAGGCTACTTGCTCAAGGATACTCTCAAGAAGAAGGTATAGATTATGACCAGACTTTTGCACCAGTTGCACGATTGGAAGCCATCAGAATCTTCTTAGCTTATGCAGCACACAAAGGCTTCAAGGTATATCAAATGGATGTAAAGAGTGCCTTTCTAAATGGAGATATCAAAGGAGAAGTCTATGTCAGACAACCTCCAGGTTTTATCTCTCCAACTCATCCTAATTATGTTTTTAAATTGAATAAAGCATTATATGGTCTCAAGCAAGCTCCTAGAGCATGGTATGAGACCCTAGCATGCTTCCTTCTAGAAAATGAATTTATGAGGGGTAAAGTAGACCAAACTCTTTTTATTAGAACCTATAAGTCACATACCATACTAATACAAATTTATGTGGATGATATTATGTTTGGCTCTATTGATTCAAATTTGTGCAGAAGGTTCTCCAACCTAATGCATTCTAAATTTGAAATGAGTAGCATGGGTGAGCCATCCATCTTTCTAGGATTGCAAGTCAAACAACATGTTGAAGGCATCTTTATTTCTCAAACCAAGTATGCAAAAGAATTGGTTAAGAAATTTGGTATGTCTGAAGCATCTTGTATAAAAACACCCATGCCTACTAATGTTGTATTGGATGCTGATGAACATGGGAAACCTGTTGATCAGACAACATATAGAGCAATGATTGGCTCTTTACTGTACCTTACAGCTAGTAGACCTGACATAATGTTTGCTACATGCATATGTGCTAGATTCCAAGTAAGCCCTAGAGAGTCACACCTAACATTAGTAAAAAGGATTCTCAGGTATGTAAAAAGTTGTCCAAATCTAGGTCTCTGGTATCCAAAAGATTCAGCATTTGAATTAACTGGATTTTCTGATGCTGATTATGCTGGATGCAGAATTGACAGGAAAAGCACCAGTGGAACTTGTCAGTTTCTTGGTGACAGACTTGTCTCTTGGTTTTGCAAGAAACAAACTTCTGTGTCAACTTCAACTGCTGAAGCTGAATATATGGTTGCAGGCAGTTGTTGTTCACAAATATTGTGGATTCAAAACCAACTCCTAGACTATGGCTACAACTTAGAGAAGTCAAAAATATTTTGTGATAACACCAGTGCTATTTCTATAGCTCAAAATCCAGTCCTCCATAGTAGGACAAAACACATAGAAATTAGGCATCACTTTTTAAGGGATAATGTTGAAAAGAACAAAATTGAACTTCAATATATCGCAACTGATTTGCAAACGGGAGATATTTTCACCAAACCCTTGGATGAAAAGAAACACACCTTCTTCCTAAATCAGTTAGGAATGTTAGATGGAGGAAGTCTAAAATAATATCCAAGATTTTAAAACTTTAAAAATTGACCAAGACTAGGCAAACATCTTGATTTTTCTAGTGTCTAGAGTGTATTTCTAGTCTCTGAACTGCGCTCGACGATTTTCCCCCAGATCGTCGAACGGAGATCGACGCTTTCCGCAATCATCGACCGGAGTTCAGCGCTTCTCAGATCGTCTGAACTATCTTTCAGGTCAGCGATCGTCGAACGGCGCTCGACGATTTTGTTCTATGAACTATCGTCGAACGGAGCTTGGCGCTCTCCAATATCGTCGAATAGAGATCGACGATGTTGATGACCTTTCAGGTTCCTTTAGAAGCCCCGATTGTCGAACTGAGTTCAACGATCTCTCCTTTTCTGCGTCGAACCCTAATATAAAATTCATTTTTCGGCCGTCGTTCTCTCTTTGCGCCTTCGTTCTCTCTACAAAAATTCTCTTTCCCTCCAAACTTCTCTATACTTGGTCATTTGTTTGTTGAGTTTTGCAGGTAACAATGGCCGTCTCAGTTGCCGTTCTAGCCGCAATGAAGTTTGATGCAGGATTTGATAGAGACATGGAGTCTTTCAGCACCAGTGATCAAATCTTCCAAGACATTCTGGAACTGTTCAAGGAACAAAAGCTTGTTACTATCATGTCCACAAGAATCAAATTGGCTGCTGATGAGATCAAGGAGTGGGTCTATACTGCCCACAACCAGGACCAAAATACAATGGTTGGTTCAATTTCTGGAACCCAGGTCCCTCTGACTTCTACTATTCTGACAGAGATTTTTGGATTGAATTCTGGAGAGGATTTTGTTGAGTTGTCAGGAGAAGCATTTTCTGATTTACATGCTAGAATGGGTCATTCTGATGCAAACCCTGGCAAGCTGCTGAAAAAGAATTTGTCTGTTGAGTACAGGTTTTTAGCTGATGTTGTGGGAAAAGTCTTGTTGGTCAAGCATTCAGCACATGATACCATCTCCAGGTATCAGCTGTGTTTGATGGGTGCTACTATGGATAAGAAATAGTTAAACTGTGGAGAGATTTTCTTTGACCTGATTAAGAAGAAAATAAATAAGAATTTTGTGAATTATGGAAGGATACTAGGGCTATTTCTTCAAAATAGATGCCCTGCACTGCTAGTCTCATCTGGGATGCACTTCAATGCCTCTAAGAGGCTGTCCTGTGCCCTGTTTGGCAAATGGGACAGACAGATAGTGAAGCCCAGTAGGCCCTCTGCAAGCACCACTTCAGGAACAAGGACTCTTGCAGTCTCTTCCCCTCAAGTCTCTGCCCCTGTAGAACACTTGCCTGCTGCTTCTTCTCCTCCTCCACCTCTTATCTCCTCTCCACCAGTCACATCCACCACTCAAATTTCCCCCACAATCATTATCTCAACCCCTTCTCCAACTTCAATTTCATCTCCAACTGCTATTCCCTCTCCAACTCTTCCAATAATAGAAGAAATCTTCCACCCATTACATCACTACCCTCACCCAGACATTGACACATCATCCCACATTCCATCTTTCACACTTCTAGATGATTCCTTTATGGATGATTCACCTTCATCCCCTCCTGATCCACCCTCTTCATCCACATCTTACCAACAACTTCTACAAGATATCATTGATCAGCCCTCCTTCACACCTTCTATTTCCATTCCACTATCTTCAATTTCAACAATCCCCATATCTCAACCTTCCTTTCCCCCATACACCAGCTCTCCACCAACATCTCCAGCTGTTCCACCTACAGTCTCTACCTCTGCTCACATCCATGTTGAGCATGTAGATCTTCCAGCCTTAGCTGACAGACTTTATGAGCTGATAGCTCCCAGGGTATCACTTCTATTGGAGACCTCCATGGCTCCACTCCTAAAGTCAGTTGCAGACCTTTCTGTCAGGCTATCTTCTCTCATTCCTCAAGCAATCCCTTCATCTGGGTGCCTTGATCCAGTCTTGACTGAATCTAGGCAGGGGGAGATGCCTCATGAAGTGGTAAGATTGCCTGCAGCTGCTGTTACCTCAGCTCAAGCTCCAGCCTCAACACCACAAGTTGCAGTCTTCTCAGTGGACCTCAAGTCCTTATTATCAAATTTTGATTCAATATATTTCAGCTGTCTTCCAGTAAGCACTGCAGTCCAGCCATCTGAAGACCTCTCCAAGGCCATTGTGCCCTTTTCAAGCTGTGACACCAGTGTTATACATTCCTTTGTAAATTCAGTTTATGCTGCTGCAAATGTTGCTGTTTCTGTTTTTTCTGATGCTGCTGATGTTTCAGTTTCTGAGGATATGCAGACAGAGGCATTTGATTTTGAGCCTACTGTTATTGTTGATGTTATTAATGCTGTTATTGCTGATGCTGAAACTATTGTATCTGAAAGTAGTGTTTCTGAAACTGTTATCTCTGTATCTGTTGTTGCCCCAGTTACTGATGTTACTACTGCTGTTGTATATTCTGAGAATGTTGCTCCTGAAAGTTTTGTATCTGCTGATGTAATCTCCTCTGCTAGTGCTGCTTCTATTTCTCCTTCTACTGCTGCTGCTACAATTGCTGTCACTACTATTTCATCTGCTCCAACCCAACTTCAAAAAGACTATCTGAAAAGGATTGATGCTTTATATGATGAACAAAGCTCTGAAAGTGATCAGTTCAGAACTGATTCTGATGATTCTTCTGCTACTATAGCCAGGAAAAGAAAAGCAAGAAGCAAAGCTATGAAAAGAGTTCCACCAACTAAAGTCAAAGATACCAATGATATTCCCTATTATATTCTTCATGACTGCCCTATAACTGAACATTGGATGCAATATTCCAAGAATCAATTAAAGGCTATGAAAAAGAAGAGAAAATATGAGAAAGACTCCTCTCAGTTTCATCATCATCCTCCTCCACCTCCTCCTTCACCTGGTGCAGGTGCAAGTGGTAGCTCTGTATCTAAACCCTCTGCTAAAAGTCAAACCCCCTATCAGCCTCAAGGAAGATCTCAATATAGGGGGAGCCAATCCAGAGGATATCAATCTAGGAGAGGAAATTATAGAGGAAACCAAAGGGAATTCCAAGTTTACTCCAAAGGCTATTCTAGACAGCATCCATACTCAAGGGAAGGACAAGCTTCATCTGATACAACTTCAGGTCCTTTTCCCTACAAGCTGAAAGAATTAGTCTCATCCAGAGCTCCTCCAGATAATCTTTCCAACAGATATGAACCTCCAGTGCCTTTTGAGGATCCAGAGAACAATCCTACTACATGGACTGCTAGGATGAAATAGTTAGATGCTTTGGACCAGATTAAGAAAGCCAAAGAGCAAGGTAAGGACACCTCCAGTTTCACTACATTGTCAGAACAAAGAAAGAAGGAAAATGAAAGATATGCTTCCAACAAGCTTTTTGATTCTGAAAGATACATGGAGCTGCACACTGAAGATGTGGTACCAAGGCCTAAACAACAAACATCTCTAGGTGCAGCTGATGACAAAAGATCAAAGAAGGAAGCTATTGATCCAAATAGAGAAATAAAACTTATAAAGAGCAAAGAGAAGGAGTAATTCTATAAGGTGACAATTATTCTGATTTATGATCTGTCTGAGATATATCTGTGCTTCTGCAATGTCTTGTTTATTGCATTTTTGCTTTGTATATTGTTGCATTTGTTTCAATTTCTGTAAATAGTAATCCTAACCCAAATAGGGGGATATTGTTGGAACATCCTATTACTAATTTGGGTCAGGATCACTATGTCTTTAGGAAACATGTTTTGACTTCATTGTATAGATCTAAAGGTCAATTAGATTTGAGCCTAAGGGTTAGTAGTTAGGTTTGGGAGCTGCCCTCAAGACCAGGTTTGTTAGTTTGGAGACTAAGTCATTTCGTCGAGCTCAGTACGATGAATCGTCGAACTCCAATCGATGATCATTTAGCTCAACTTCGACGGATCGTCGAACTCCGTTCGACGATCGCTGAGCTCAACTTCAACAAATCGTCGAACTCCATTCGACGATCTTCGAGCTCGGTTGGATAATCTTGACTCCAGTATTGATTCTCTATCTCTGAGCTCAGTTTGACGATAGTTGAGCTCAGATCGACGATCTCTGTTGTTGTCTAAGTCCAAATCGCTGAGCTCAGTTCGACGATAGTGGAGCTCAGTTCGACGTTTTTCTGAAGAGTTAAATGATTTTCAAGATTCAAAATTCAGACAGTTAAGGAGTTATTGTCAGCAATTAATTCAGAAGATCTTGTAGCCGTTTTCATTTATTCTGGAGCAAGTTTCAAAGGATTATCAAGGAATGTTTCATTGGACTTTCCCCCAGAAGACAATTGCAATTAAGGATGTAATTAATGACAGGCTAACGGCTATTCTGGAAAGAGGATCATTTCTATTCAGAATAAAGGAATAAAAGATAAGATTTTTGAATTCTTGACAAGAAGAGAGTGCACAAGAAGAAGAAGAACAAAATATTCTCTGCAATAACTCTTCTCTGGAACAACATCTTTCTCAATAACAATCACTCAAGAGAAAAAGAAAGAGAGCTGTAGACATTCTCTGTCTCAAAGAATTCACACAAGAACACCATCACCAAAAGGAGATCAACAAATCTGAAATCTTCAGATCTCTTTTGATTCAAGTGTTCAAGGCCATCATCATTCAAGACTCCAGACACCTCACATTTCAGTTGTTGCCGAAATCATCAATTGCTGGAGATCAATTTTCTGAAGGCCTATCACCCTACAGCAAAGCTTCATTTCCTGAACATCTCAAGAACTCAGGGGGAGCTTTGACAACATTCATAAATCTTCTCTTTGACTGTTGACAGAGAAGATCATCTCTTTCCCTCTCTCTCTCTCTCACTCTGTTGTACAGGGTTTTTCAAACTCCCTTCAAAGGTTTGTGTTTGGTTTTTGAGCACCTTATCAAAAGCTCATTGGTGGCAAGACACCTGATCAAAAAATCTGGTTTGGTTTTTGAGCACCTTATCAAAAGCTCATTGGTGCCTAGGACACCTGATCAACTCATCCTGCAGTGGATTCGTACCTAGGGTGGTAGAAGAGTGGATGTACCCAAGTTTAGAGGAACCACAATAGCTCTTTGTGTCTTCTTGTTGCTTGTGTTTCTTTTGTTTCTGGTTGTGGCTTGTGATTAGTTTCTTTTGTAGACTGTGATTATTCTGTGGTAAGATTTACTATTTTCTTCCCTGATCACTCAGATTACAACAACTGTTGTAAAAAGTTTTTAAGCACCATACTCTATTCACCCCCCTCTAGAGTATATCAGATCTAGCTTGCACTTTATGGTAGTTCTGCTGTTCAACCCTCTGCCAGAAGCCAAACCCCTTATAAACCTCAAGGTAGATCCCAGTACAGGGGAATCCAATCCAGAGGCTATCGATCAAGGAGAGGAAACTACAGAGGAAACCAAGGAGAAATTCAAGTATACTTCAAAGGATACTCCAGGCAACACCCATACTCAAGGGAAGGACAAGGTCCATCTGATACTACTTCAGGTCCCTTTCCCTACAAGCTTAAAGAATTAGTCTCCTCCAGAGCTCCTCCAGATAATCCCTCTAACAGATATGAGCCTCCAGTTCCTTTTGAGGATCCAGAGAACAATCCAACTTCCTGGACAGCTAGGATGAAAGAGTTAGCTGCTTTGGATCAGATTAAGAAAGCCAGAGAGCAAGGCAAGGACACCTCCAGCATTACTATTTTATCTGATCAAAGGAAAAAGGAACTTGAAAGATATTCATCCAGCAAGTTCTTTGATTCTGAAAGCTACATGAAGCTGCACCCTGAGTCTGTAGTGCCCAGGCCTAAGCAACAAACCTCTATAGGTGCAGCAGATGGCAGAAGATCCAAAAAGGAAGCTCTCAATCCAAATAGAGAAATAGTACTGGTAAAGAGCAAGGAAAAAGAGTAATTCTGTAAGGTGACAGTACATTTTGATTTCTGAACTATCTATGATAATATCTGTGATTCTGCAATGTTGTTGTTTGTTATATTGTTGCTTTGTATGTTTTTAATTTTCCAATTTCTGTAAATAGTAATCCTAACCCAAATAGGGGGAGATTGTTAGAACACCATATTACTGATTTGGGTCAGGATCAATATGTCTCTTTAGGAAACCTATTTTGACCTCATCGTATAGATCTAAAGGTCAATTAGAATTGAGTCTAAGTGTTAGTGTTTAGGTTTGGAAGCTGCCCTCAAGACCAGATTTTTCAGTTTGGAGACTAAGTCATTTCGTCGAGCTCAGTACGACGAATCGTCGAACTCCAATCAACGATCGTTGAGCTCACTTCGACGGATCGTCGAACTCCATTCGACGATCGCTGAGCTCAACTTCAACAAGTCGTCGAACTCCATTCGACGATCTTCGAGCTCAGATCGACGATCTTGACTCCAGTTTGATTCTCTATCTCTGAGCTCAGTTCGACGATAGTTGAGCTCAGATCGACGATCTCTGTTTCTGTCTAAGTTCAAATCTCTGAGCTCAGTTCGACGATAGTGGAGCTCAGTTCAATGTTTTTCTGAAGAGTTAAATGTTTTTCAAGATTCAAATTCAGACAGTTGAGGAATTATTGTCAGCAATTAATTCAGAGATCTTGTAGCCGTTTTCATTTATTCTGGAGCAAGTTTCAAGGGATTTTATTGGACTTTCCTCCAGAATACAACTGCAATTAAGGAAGTAATTAATGACATGCCAACAGCTATCTTGGACAGTGGATCATTTCTATTCAGACAAAAGGAATAAAAGATTAGATTTTTCATTCCTGCAATAGAAGAACAAGAAGTTAGAAAAATATTCTGCAACAACAATTCTCTGCAACAACATCTTTCACAACAACAATTACACAAGAGAAAGAAAGAGAGTTGCAGACATTCTCAGTCTCAAGAATTCATACAAGAACACACATCACCAAAGGAGATCAATCAACTGAAATTTTCAGATCTCTCTTGATTCAAGTGTTCAAAGGCCATCATCATCCAAGAGTCCAGACACCTCACATTTCAGCTGTTGCTGAAATCATCATTTGCTGGAGATCAATTTTCTGAAGGCCTATCACCCTACTACAAAGCTTCACTTCCTGAACAACTCAAGATCTCAGGGGGAGCTTTGACAACATCCACAATCTTCTCTTTGACTGTTGACAGAGAAGATCTTCTCATCCCTCTCTCTCTCTCTCTCTGTTGTAAAGGGTTTTTCAAACTCCCTTCAAAAGTTTGTGTTTGGTTTCTGAGACCTTATCAACACTCAGTGGTGGCAAGACACCTGATCAAAAAATCTGGTTTGCTTTTTGAGCACCTTATCAAAAGCTCATTGGTGCCCAGGACACCTGATCAACTCATCCTGCAGTGGATTCCTACCTAGGGTCGTAGAAGAGTGGATGTACCCAGGTTGATTGGGGAACCACTATAGCTCCTTGTGTCTTCTGGTTGCTTGTCTTTATTTTTGTTTCTTGCTGAGATTTGTGATTGCTCTGTGATTATGTTGTGTTTAGATTTATTTTATATTACTTGCTTCCCTGTTCACATAAGAATACAACAACTATTGTAAAAAGTTTTTACCAAGCACCATACTCTATTCACCCCCCCCCCCCCCCCCCCCTCTAGAGTATATCAGATCTAGCTTGCACTTTCAAAGGGCTTGCTCATTTTGGCTTAGGAGCAATAGATATTAAACCTGCTTGAAAAAATCATGTATCATTCATTAAAGCAAAAGAAGTACCATCTACAATAGTACATAATAACTATTCAAATTTCAATAATAATGAGAGAAAGTTTAAAGGAAAAGGTGTTGCAAATAACCAATCAATAATAGATAAGAAACACAAATCAGTAGTTTTAATGAATCAGGAACATGCATCGATTTCATATCGACACAACTCTTATGAAATGTTGACATCAAATCGACGCTTTCCAAATGTTGCATCTACTTCAACTCGACGCATATCCCTTGAGTGCAATTATTTATATCAATTTTTTTTTAAAATGATGTTTGTTCTGATTGTTTTAACAAAGGTCATATAACTGGAAGCTATTGATTTGATAGACTAACACTTATTTATCAAAAGGGATATTATGAAAGGTCTTCATATACTTTCATTACTCCATATAATGGAAAAAGAAGTAATACATCCAAGGTAACCTAGATCCCAACTTTTGTTTAAATTCATGTGTAGGAAAAAGGGTGTCCTTCCACAAATCAGCAGTAGTATCTAGATAGTGGATGCTCCAGGCATATGACTGGACAAAGAAATATGTTGATAAATTTCAAGGCCAAAAATGGTCCCAATGTAGTATTTGGTGATTCCAATTATGGTCAGACCAAAGGTTATGGTATGAACAAAATTGGGGACATCACCTTTGCTAAAGTAGGTTATGTTGAAGGACTTCAACATAATCTGATTAGCATTACTCAACTTTATGATGGTGAATACAAAGTTGTTTTCACTAATAATCATTGCCAACTAGTAAACTCTAGGACATATGATAATGTACTAACTAGATCTAGAAAAGGCAATATATAAGTTGTTGACGTTTACTCTATTAATAATGAATTATGTTTATTCAATACTAAAATAGAAAGGATTGAGTTGTGTCATAGAATGCTTGGCGATGTAAATCACAAAACCATAACAAATATTTCAAAAATTGAGTTAGTAAGAAGCTTACCAAAAGGTAAGTATAAAAAAGTCAACCCATATAGAGCCTGTCAGCTAGGTAAACAGGTGAAATCTTCATTAAAACCAATTGGTAAGAATGATTCCCCACGAATCTTATACCTACCCCAAATGATTTTATTTGGTCCTCTTACCACGCAAAGATTCAGAGGTAAGTCATATGCATTTGTTATTATGGATGATTTCATAATGTCTAAGATTTGAAGATAGCCCACAAGTCAATAGTATACACATGTTTGTATTTATTATGCATTCTAGTTCAATATATGCAGGTTGTCCGCTATTCATTGATTAGAAAGGTTGATAGGCTCAGAAGTTTGGTTGTACTCAAGACAGGATACTATAGAGAGAGAAATTTTCCTAAGTCCAGAAGCATTGAGTGAGTACACATCACTCAATGTTAGAGGCCAAAAAGCATTGATAGAAGTTCAATCACTCAAAGCCTAAGTGGAGCTGGACTCAAATTCCAAAAGCATTGAGTGAAGGTCATTCACTCAATGCCTACACAACGGAATCAATCCAGGTACATAAGCGTTGAGTGAAGAAGGCTCACTCAATGCCCTATCAAAGGAAGAGGCAAATTCCAGAAGAGTTGAGTGTAAAAGGTTCACTCAACGCCTTCAGTCAGAAAATATGTACAAGTCCAGATGCATTGAGTATAGAAGGTTCTCTCAACGCCTTCAATCAGGAAAACTGTCAAGTCCGAAAGCATTGAGTGAATGAGGTTCACTCAACGCCATCACCCAGAGGGATTATGTTAAGTGCAAAAGCGTTAAGTGATGATAGTTCACTCAACGCCTTATCAATTAAGCTATCAAAGGCAACATCGTTGAGTGATGAAGGCTCACTCAATGCCTAAGAAGTTAGATAGTTATTTAGCTAAGTGTTTTTACATTGAGTGAAGACTTACCACTCAACACTTCAGCAGTTAACACTTGAAGTTCAGATGCGTTGAGTCTCCAGACAATACTAAATGCTTTTATTTGTTGAGTCACAAGACTTCACTCAATGCCTATGCAGACTATATAGTGAATGTTGCTATGTCCACGAGCGCTTAGTCATGCTGATGTTATCACAAAGTCAAATGAAGCGGGTTTTGCGCGCTAAAGTACAAGTGGCATCACATGCTATCTAAAGTCCAATTAATGGTAAAGCTACTTTACAGCTTCCCATACCACATACCCTTATGGATCAAAGATCCGTTGTAGTTAGGGATATAAAGTTGAAAGAGATAATATAAAAATACAGAGAAAGTAGAAATTGTTGGCTGAAGTGGTTGATGCAGAATATCACAAGAGACTTAAGCAATGACTAAAACCATAATATTCTGCAAATGTTAGCTAGTAGAGCTAACATTATTGTTGTTCTAGTTTAATGCTGTTATATTAAACTCAAGATCTATTCAAGGTTGAAGGAGCAGAGTTCTGCAACAAATCTTCTTAGCATAAGCAGAACAACTTTAAAGATTTACATTCTTGTTGTCGTGAAGAGTTGGGACTGTTTCTACATAGTCCAAGAAGAAGACTCGGAGGTTTATTTCTTTGGAGTCTGTTATTATAAAACTTTACTCAAACTATAGGATCATTGTGATCTGAGTTTTAAGGCAGTATTGTAAAGGCTGAGTGATAGGCTCTGTTATTTATGAGTTTGTAGGATCCAGGATTGGATATGAGGTAGCATCTTGGTCAAGATCCGAGTTAGGAGATTTGATGTATCTCTAAGAGGTAGGGCTGTTGAGTCTGAGGTAGGAGTTGCTTAACTCTGAGTGTAGCACTACTGTACCTGAGGTAGGACTATAATCATTCTGAGTTATAGTAGTGAGATTCACTCCGAGTTATAAGATCCTGATGGATCTGAGGTGTAAGCTCAAGGTGCTGAGGATATAAGAGAAGTTAACCGAATCTAGCACACTACTAAATTGGTGAAGGGGGAAGTGGATATACCCTAGATAGGGGAACCACTATAAAATATTGTGTATTGTTGTGATCTTGAAAGCTAACAACTAACTCTAACACACACCAAGCTTATAAATCTAAAAGATTCAAAAGAGTCAAAACAAACTTATTCACCCCCTCTAGGTGTTTATTTACCTTTGAACAAAGACTTTCATGTGATATCAAATTGAGGTTGTTCAAAAAGGACTTAATGATCTCGACAGGATCTCTAAGGGTAGCAAAATCTTATCTCTATGGCTTCAGGTGAGAACCACAAGGAGTTGGGTTCTATGAAACTTCCTATTTGTAGGAAGGATATTTTTGGGATCTGAAAGGAGAGGGTAAGGCAGTTCATGGAATCCTGAGACCCTAGGATATAGATAACTGTTCAAGTATACCTTTCATTCCCATGAAGGTCTCTACTATAGATGCTAATGTCCAAACTCCCAAGAAATACAATGAGATGACCAAGGATAAAGTAATTTTGGCAACTATCGACAAGAGGGACCAGAATATTATTATAAGTGACATAGATGATTCTACATTCTAGAACTTAGTCCACTGCAGAACTGCAAAGGAGATGTAAGACCCCCCTCCCGAAACATAAGATACGGCCGAGGGGAGTCTCATGCATAGAACAACAGCTTTGCGGTAATGCCAATATACGGGTTGACTGATACTACAAGACGGCTATCCTTCCGGCTAAAACTAATATCATCCATGCCAACCCAACATAAAGAATAAACAAAAATCAAATCCATATAAGTATAAAAGTACACAAGTACACAATAATAAGAAACATCAACAGGCTTCTATAATATCAGAGTACATAAAAAAAAACTTGCCTAAAGGACACAATAAAAGTCTCCCAAAAACTCACATCTGTAACCGACGACAGTGATGGTAACGTCATATCAGGCCCTGTCACCATGACCTGGCTGCCCTCCTGCACAACTTGCTGCTGCTCCATGATGCATCGTTAGCAAGGGCATCGGTCGCTGTCAAGTAATAAAGTTGAGGAGTTGAATCCCCGGATATCGATCTCTCGAGGAGTGCAAGTAGGGAGTGTGATTTCGCTATTGAAAAAGTGATTGCAAGTGTTAAGGTAAACAAAGGAGGTTTTGGTTTGTAGTTTCCTAAGTTTAACACTAATAAACCTATTGCACCAATGCTTATGTCAGGCTCACGCTTGACTAACCATGCACCAATGCTTCGAGAGTAGCTTTGGGCAAGTTCTTAGCCACCGAGAAAGATGATCATTCCTCCCGACTCGAGTAATACGAGTCTAGTGATGGCAATACACATTCCTACACTACTGTTCGATTACTCCAGATTCAAATTTTTGAGTACTACTAACAATGTTTACAACTGCAGAAAAATATAAATCCACGAGCATAAAGAAAAATTAAATCTATACTATTTCTACATAGATCATGAGTACTCGATTAGGAGCACTGCACGAATTTCGAACTACTATATACTAAAATCCTAAGCCAGCACCACTATTTTAAAGTTTACACAAAAATAATACATTTGACTCGAGATGCGCGCGTGGTTAAGATCGCCCTCATGTGGGTGATTCAGTGTGTGCTACAGAGATTATGAAATAAATAAATAACAGATTGGTATGCAATATAATGTGTTGTGTAGTGACCACATGCATGCTATCCCCCCAGACTTAAACTAAGCAACCTAACCAAGATTTGCAATAAAATCAAATAAATTAGAGTTGGTATAGAGGTTACCCATGCTCAGCAAATGAGCATACCAGAAGATTGGTGTTAAATTCAGCAGAAAGTCCATGGCCCAAGCAAGCACCACCTGCAAAAGAGAATATCTCCAAGAACAAAAAATAAAAACATAAAATCACAAAATAACTTAATTGAAAGCAGAGAAATTGGGTTGTCTCCCATAATCCACTTTTCTTTACCATCCTTAAGGTGGACCAAATAGTTATATTAAGCATAATATATAATGTTCAGAGCGTAAGTTTAATACGCAATGAAAAGGTCTAGAGTTACACACATCATTAATCAAAAAATAAAACCAGAGAAGGCAGAAAAGGGGCCCCGGAGATCCTTCACTTCTCAGCTGAATGCTGACTTGTGATAGATCCCCCCCAGTCACACGAGATGAGGAAGAGGCGAAAGCTTTAGGACCCAGGGAAGACAAATCTCCCCTGCCCCTAACCTCTTCCATCTCGCGTCGGCGGGCAAAATTCTGTGCCTTGCGCATGAGCAATTCTTTTCTTTTCAAATCCACGGATGGGGATCGCCAGGGATGTATAACCACTCCATGCAAATCTGTAGCAGGTCTAGGCTTTTCATCCGCGGGCATCCTTTCTTCACCCACGGAGGGTGATAGATCAGCCCAAGTGACCTGTTTTATAGTCTTACAGAATTTGTTCAGATCAATAGAAGTTTTTAATTCTATCTTCTGCACGCTATCTACAGCCATGCTCAATTCACGTTCCTTCTTATCCGAGTATTGTTTCATTTCAAGTAATTAAATCTTCATATCTCCATCAGCTAACATCTGCAGCTCTACCACTTTCTTAACTTGTTCTTCCTCAATCAGGAGAACACTTGTCTCAGCAGCACTAGATAAATTATCAGATAACAAATCATTCAACTCCTACATTTTTCTGTGTTCAATCAGAGGAATAGGGGGAACGGACGGCGATGAAGGAAAATCAACCTTGGGAGCCAAGGTGATGTCGCTCGCATTAAACTGCAATGTAGCCTCACTAGCTTTTTGAAATGGGACCCCTAAGATGGGTTTCGATGCATTTCCCATGGGTCCCAACACCTGGAAGTTAGTGACTACAATAGCCCCATTCAGTTTCACTTCCACCTCCTTGATTTCCTCGTCGGTCTTTACTGCCGACCCATCAGCAAGCACTAGTGACTTTCGGACATTTGATTCGATGTTTAAATTCAGTTTCTCAATATCTTGCAAAGCAAGAATGTTGCACGACAATCCAGAATCACATAAAGCTATCGTCTCCATTGTATTAATCTCACAGCTCACAACCACTTCATTTATATCGCACTCATCCGCGTCTCCAACACTGTTCCCTTGCTCATGGGGATTTTTCTCCGTGTCGCATGGGAAGGGTGCCGCAAGTATGCTCGGAGAGCACCTAGGCTAGTTGCCCCAGCTGAGTCTCCAAGTTCCTCATGGAAGCAGTTTGAGTGGCCATATTAGATTGAGCCATATCCACAAATTTTTCCATCATTTCCTCCAACGCACTCTTACGCATCCCTTGCGTGTTCTAATTATAAACCGGATGCGACGGTAGCGGCTGGCTATTAGAGGCTTGAGTATCAAATTGATGTTGGCCTCCCTGCCACCTTTGACTAGGAGCATTTTGATTCCACAAGAAATTAGGATGATTTCTCGCATTGGGATTATACGCATTATTATAGGCAGCAGAGCGGTTCTAATTGTTTATAAAATTAACGCTCTCGTCAGAAGTTAGACCTGACGGATCAGCAAATGGTTCTCAAGTAGGGCACTCATAAGCATGATGGTTGCAGTTTCCACAACCCTGGCAAGAAATGTCCATAACCCGAGCTGGAGGAGAGGTCGATCTAGTCAGCATCATCCTTCCATCCATCGTAGGATAGCTCTCCTCAGCATGTTGCACCACAGAATTCACTTCAGATAGATTTCTTGCCCCTCTATGGGTATTTCTTTCAGCGGTCCAGTAGGTACATTGGGAGGCGGTATCTCAAAGGAGCCTTAACGCCTCGTTAGGAGGTAGGTTCATTATAGTGCCACCGACTGTCGTGTCGTTCATAGCCCTATAATTTAGCTTAATAGCAAAATAGAATATTTATAATAAATTCCACGGCTCACAAAAATGCTAGGGGCATCGACGCTGTAGGACAGCGAACCTCTCCCATGCTTCAGATAAAGTTTCCTGGTCCATCTGTCAGAAGGTAGCTATTTCCCTCCGGGCGTTCAAAATTTTATCCACCGGGTGGAATTTAGCTAAAAATTTAGAGGAAAGAGCCTCCCAAGTAGTAGCGGTCCCGGGCATAATGGTATGGAGCCAGGTTTTGGCCTTGTCCCTCAGCAAAAACGGGAATATCCTCAGCTTCACTACATCATCAGGAATTCTGGCATAGTGGAAAGTGCTACAAATGTCTGAGAACTCCGCCAGATGGAGCTGTGGATCCTCACTCGGCAGGCCTGAATATTGGGTATTATTTCAGATCATGTTCAGAATGGCGGGCTTTATCTCTAAATGGTTGTTTACAATGGTCGGTCCGGAGCCAGGTTAAACACTTCCCCCAGTAGGGTTGTGAAATCACGCATTGTCCTAATGAGTGGTTGGACCACCTCTTGGCCCTCGACAACCCGTTCACCATAGTCATTTCCTCCTTGGCCAAGATCCTCCATCCTTTCTTCATTAGCAGCAGCACTCAGGCGAGCTCGCCTAGCACGTGCGGTTTCAAGCTCAAAAATATGATCTTCAACCCTATCATTGGAGTTGGGATCTGTCATACAACACAAAAAATCCTTTAAATAATACCAAAAACACTTACAAACTTTTTCAAAAGAAAAATACATGCAACGGTTGCACTCCCAAGCAACAGCGCCAAAAACATGATGCGTCATCAGCAAGTGCACCGGTCGCTGTCAAGTAATAAAGTTGAGGAGTTGAATCCCTGGTTATCGATCTCTCGAGAAGTGTAAGTAGGGAGTGTGATTTCGCTATTGAAAAAGTGATTGAAAGTGTTAACGTAAACAAAGGGGGTTTTGGTTTGGAGTTTCCTAAGTTTAACACTAATAAACTAATTGCGGGTCACCGTCACCACGTCTCTTTAGTGGATTACTCAAGAGAGTAATATGAAAGATGGATGATCCAATGAGGGTCGCAATCACCTCTTCGCCACACACGCTTTTAGCAATCGCTAGAACGACACTATCTCAATAAGAACACGAAAAACTGAAGCTCAGCAACACAATCATGATCTAAGATATAACAACACATAGACATGCTGAAATACATAAATTAAATAGTATTCTTAAGCAACAATCAAACAACCACAAGTTCAGAACAAAGTAACTACAAGAGGAGGGGGAGAAATACAACTAAACGCACGAAGGCTTTTCGAGATTCGCGGCTGGAG
The DNA here is from genome assembly GCA_039583875.1 of Platanthera guangdongensis. Lineage (NCBI taxonomy): Eukaryota > Viridiplantae > Streptophyta > Magnoliopsida > Asparagales > Orchidaceae > Platanthera > Platanthera guangdongensis. The sequence continues at coordinate 214,879,150 of CM077150.1, forward strand.
TCAAGGGTTGTCGGGCCTTATCCGAGATAGGTCTACGGATGACATCCGGGGTCCAGATGGGCTATCACCTCCTTCCAATCACCTGTCTTCTTCATGAATAGTAGATGGGCTAAATATATCCGGAGAACTCCACAGATGCAGCACCTTATGAGCTTGAAACGGAGCTTGGAGTTTGGAGAAGAAAATGGTGGCCGGAGATGAAGCTATTGCAAGCTTTTGGCGGGAGAATGGTGGCCGGATCAACACTCCAAGGAGGAGAGAGAGGAGTGGAGAACCTGTGGGGGCGAAGGACGACGCTTCGCGCGTAGCTGCAGGGCGGAAATGAAAAGAGGATATGCCCTAATTCACGGAGCCGAGCCTAAATACTGCAGCAGAAAATCATAGTGCACGACCAGTGGTCCTGTGCACTAGAGGTTGATGATCGTGCACTCAGCTCCCACAGAAACCTGTAGCTGCAAAGAAAAATTAATATATATATATATATATATATATGCGCACGCCTAGTGGCACACGACCGATTATCGTGCGCACTGGATCCCCTGATCGTGTGATAGGCAATGGCAGAACTTCAGAAAAACTGGAATAATACGCAGGAGCAGTAGCGCACGACCAGCGGTCGTGCGCACTATGTCCAATGGTTGTGCTGTTGCACAGGCAGAACTTGGAAAATGGAGAATATAGTGGGCACGACCAGTGGCGCACGACCAATGGTCATGCGTAATAGATCCACTGATCATGCGCTGTGTTCATGTACCATTTGGGATTTCCCAAATAATCTCGAAACACGCACATGACCCTTGGACCTGTAGTGAAAACAAAAAATCCACCAAAATGGGCACACCACATTCTCCATACATAGAAAAACACCAAGCAGGGAAAAATTACAAAAACTATAAAATCACACTGAAAATAGGTCTAAAGTGCACTTAACATGAAATGCACAGAGAAACGAATATGAACAATTATCGCTCTCAAGTGTATTCTATTAACGAGAAAACTGGCCAGATTAGTGCGAAATTATATATATAACTTGGAATCTTCACTCCATTTGCGGGGTTTCCTCCTAAAAAGGAAGACGTAGCAACCATTAGTCATAAAAACTAAGTGGTTTTCACATCTGCTCCCCCGACGACTCTTAGGCACCGGGCGGAGATAGGAAAAGGGCATTATATACGTATATATATATATATACATGTATATATATATACACACATGTATATATATACACACATGTATATATATATACATTTATATATAAATGTATATATATATACATGTATATATCTCTACCACTATAAAAAATTGCAAATTCATGATTTTTAAACTCATTAGAGTGATTGTGGCCGTCGAATCTGGCATGATATTACTTCAGCCGTATGATCGAATTATACCATCTCTCTCTACTTTTTCATAGGTCTATTAAACCTACGATCATCGCCTAAATCTTTTGCGAAATTACTATTTTACGCATATAACTTTGAAAAAAGCTTAATCGGGTGCTCTTCGTATAAATAGCCAGTTTGTCCGCCCAATGTAACCCTGCGCGCTCTCCATAACCCGCCAGGTTCTGTTACATTTAGTTTAAGCATTCATATCCTATAATATATACTCGAATATAACTCTCCAACCCACGATGTGGGACTATCTTTTAGAAGATATTAAAAAATACAAATTAAATATAAAAAGATGTGGTGGGTGAGCCTCGAACAGCCAACTCCGGAATAAATTTCAATCTCTTTATCCAGTATGCCACAGTAGATTTTCCCTATTTACAATAACTGAGATTTATATTTATCGCTTGCAATGTTTGTTTTTTAAAAAATTCATTTAATTATCTATTTATATATAATAGTAGGGATTTTAAAAAAAAATTTAAATTCAATCGTCTTATCCAGTACGCCGGGGGAGGGCGTAGCCCGCCGCCGCGACTGGGTAATGTCGCGCGGGGAACGAGGGTCGGAGGCCCGTGCCTGTCACTCGTATGTATATACATATATATGTATGTATATATATGTATATATATACATGTATATATAGATGTATATATACATACATACATATACATATACATACATATAGATGTATATATATACACATATATATATGTGTGTATATATATATATATACATATATATATATATACACACAGAAGTACAAGAAGGTGGTATAAGACTAATCAATATTAGAGTATCCAACATGTAAAGGAAGTGAGTGAATCAATTTATACTAGAAGTTCTACTATCAACAAAAGTATACAAGTATGAACGTATAACAGGAAAGTAACTCAACTTGTATGAATGCCCATACAGACATAGAAGTTAAGGATCGGCATAACAGTAAAGTAACTCATCATATAAGAGTGCTCATACAAACTTATATGATGAGAATCTTGTGTATATAATGCAATGCAATGTTATGAATGCGATGCGATGACTCACACATGCTCACACACATGTAATTGCTATGTCGACACAGACTTGTAGTTCCAAATTTTCGAGTAGGTAATAACCTCTCAGGAGCCATCCGTCGTGGCCAGACAGTGATAGTGGAACGGGCTTTCCACTACTATGCGAGCATCCACACTACCAAGCAAAGGACTCCATACGCCTCAACGTTAAGAACACAACAGCGGAGCTCACATGCGTACTACGGCTCATAGGGGTCTCGGGTAGATGTGCCCCAAGAACATACCCTAAACTGGCATACCGGTGTGGCACGGTAAGGGCCTCGGGAATGAGCATCGAGGACACAACTAATCCGTCCACTTGGCATGGAAAGGGCCTCGGGAATGAGCACCGAGAACACAGCCAAACCATCCAAAGTTTATCTGTCAACTCCCGTCGGTGTGATGACTAGCGAGCCCATAGACCTGCCACACTATCTTTAACCCAGGATTACGACACTGTGTGTCGACTCGCACCACATGGAATTTTCACATCTATGGGTTCCACATTGAGTCCCTTATAATCACATCAATATATTGTGGTCAAATACTCACGCACTTACACCCTCTTCACATTTTCGTGCCCCAAAGAACTTAAGGGTTAAACAAGAACACAGGTGGCAAGCCACCTTACACAACGTACCAACACCACACTGCTACCCATGAGGAGACAACTCTAAGCAGTGGACAACCATACACATTCCATTAAACATCAAATGTCATGGTCATGCATTAACAACATCCAATACCTTTCTGCATGATCAAGCATTCATAACAAGTGTAACTCCAAATGTTAACCACAATAATATAATGATACTTCACATAAACATCAAGCATGATAACATAGCTATGGGTTATACATTCAATTGTCGGACATCACACCCTGTTTTCAAAACATATTTCATTCTCCTGATTATAATTATGTACATCCCTTTCGGATTTCACAAGAATATCATTTGTACAATCAATCATATCAAATCATTTGTTCACTAACTTTCCCAAACCATTTCTTTGTCAAACTCCTTCAAACCGTTTGTACAATCATATTTAACCAAACCATTTGTTTATCATGATTACTTATACACTAAGTTTACCAAAACCTCAACATTATTATGCTACGATCTCTCTACCAAAACCAAACCCGGTTCTACACTAACCCGAGAACAACATGTACTTAATACAAGACTGCATAGCAACTTCGCCTGGACATTCCTAAGTCTACAGGACTGGTATGAAAACATGCAACCATCTGTTGGAAAGGTCTTTCCAAGGGCTACGACTTTTGTATTTAGTCAAAAAACTAGATCTGGATGTAACATACTCGAAAACGACCTTGAAGTTCGCTACACACAAAAAATAGATTTTTGCACGCATCTTAAAGCAAGATGAATGACATCGATTCATCTTCTTCCTTTAGTTATTTGTTTAAGACTATATTCAGACATTCATCCTCCCTTATTCACCCTCAATAGACCATTCCTCTTCACGAAACCAAGTCTATCATCTTCCCAAAGAAGATAGGAGAGGTTGAATACATCAAATCCCTAGGACATGGTCCTAGCATGGTCTCTTCCTAGGAGATCTTCATCTCGCAAGTCAAACTCTTTTGAGTTGACATCTCTCCTAGATAAAAACTATAGATCTAGCACCAAGAGAGATGGTAGGAAGATCACCTCATTTTCGTCCATGGATCTTGTTATCCTTTTCAGTAACATCTTCTCCTCGTTGGCTTTGTTCTTCACAGAAAGGAACAGTCTTTCCTCCGACAAAATCTGTCACCGACGGCTTTCCCTCTTCCGATAGTTTCGGTACAGGTAACGATTTGGTAAGAAGTGAAGTGACGGTTAGGGTTTTCCCTAAGTCCCCTTTTATAGGAAGAATTAGGGTTAGACCGCCTGCCACGTGTCACCCTAGTATTGGACCGCCCATTATTATTTAAATAAGTCTTGTCGAAAAGACCGGGTCCTAATAAGTGAACTGGCACATTTCCCGAAAACCTAGTTCAGCCCGTACACATGAACCCGCAACACAGTCTCCCGAAAATGTTCTAAGTAAAAAATCATTGTGTATACCATACACACTCGACAAATCGTCGAGATTCATCGTGATCACTCAATGCCTATAAAGTCCAGTCAAAATCGTGGAGTATACATGAAAATTCGTCGAATGCCTTCGAGTTCACTCAACACACTCGATGCTTCGTTGAGTGGCATAGATTCCACTCAACACCTATAGTATACAGAATAATTCTAAGTTAAAACACCGAACGCCTCGTTGAATGGCGTTGAGACCACTCAATGCTCTTGACGCTTCTTGAGTCTAGAAATATTCTAAGTAAAATCATTAAATGCCTTGTCGAATGGCGTTGAGACCACTCGGTGCTCTCGATGCTTCATGAGTCCAGAAATATTCTAAGTCAAAACACTCAACGCCTCATTGAATGGCTTTGAAACCACTCAACTCTCTCGACACTTTTTGAGTCCAAAAATATTTTAAGTTAAATCATACAATGCCTCATCGAATGGTGTTGAGACCACTCAACACTCTTGACGCTTTCTGAGTCCAGAAATATTCTAAGTTAAATTTCGTCGTGTGGCGTTGAGACCACTAAACGCACTCGACGCTTTCCAAAAACCCGGAAAATGTTTAAGTTAAACTGGAATGGCGTTCAGACCACTCAACTCATTCAATGTCTAGTGGATCCAGAGCAATTTTCTATGTTAAACTAGAATAGCGTTGAGACCACTCAACGCACTCAATGCCTGGTTGAGTCCAGAATTCTTCTAATTGAAATTTTCCCTATTATCTGAGTATCACTCGACGCCTGTTACCGGTGCACCCCAAGCTTGAGTCAGCTTTCTTGATTCAAAATGTGCGCGAGGGGTCTAGCACGAAATGTGACGTTACAAATCCTATATACAAAATAAAATATTTCGTCCCCGAAAATAGGCTAAGTCCGTGGGGGAGACAAAGCATGGAAATATAATATGCTTAAATTTTACCTTAGGGAAATAACTCCGGGTAGCGCTTCCGCATCAAATCCACTGGCTCCCAAGTATATTCTTCCTTCCCATGGTTAGATCATAGGACCTTCACCGAAGGAACATTTTTTCGACGCAACTTTCTCATCTTGTTGTCCACTATCCGCATCGGCTCTAGTCGAACAAACCTATCAGTTGCCTCTGTTCCATCTATGGTGTAAACATGTTGATCGGGCTACAATAGTGCCTTTCGAAACGACAACACGTGGAAGACTTCATGCAAATTTTCCAGTTCTGGTGGTAGCTCCAGCCGATAGGCCACAAGGCCAATTCTTTCCAATATAGCATATGGCCCCACATATCACGGGCTGAGCTTCTTCATACCATGCACTCGTGACACTCCATGCATCGGCCTGATCTTCAAGAATACTTTATCACCCACTTGAAATTCCACCATCCAATTTTCTTATTATGATATTTTTCCTGCCGACTTTGAGCCTTAAGCATGCGGTCCTATATCAATCAAACAGCAGCATCGCTATCATCAATATATTTGATTCCCAAAACCTTTGGATCCTCATCTTGCACGCATGAAAATGGAGTTCTATACCTCCTCCCAGAAAGTGCTTCGTGGGGTGTCATCCCGATGTTAGCTTGATAACTGTTGTCGTACGAAAATTCCACCAGTGGCAAGAGCCTTTTCCATGGCTCTCCTCTATCCAGTGCACACAATATCAACAGATCTTCCATAGTTATGATGGTCCTCTCAGACTGACCATCCGTCGGAGGATGAAAGCTCATGCTAAAGGTAAGTCGAAAGCCCAAATATGCTTGAACTGCCTTCCATTCCTTTGAGGTAAAGCGACCATCACGGTCGGAGACTATCATCATAGGCACACCATGGTACCATACAAACTGTTCCACAAAGAGACGAACTAATACATCCACATGCATCTCCTTCTTCATTGGGATAAATCTAGTGACCTCAGTCAAGCGATATACAATTACCCAAACTAAATCATTCCCAGAGCGCGAGCGAGGCAACCCGTGAACAAAGTCCATGGAGATATCCTGGAACTTCCACTTGGGGATGAGCAATGACTGTAATAATACTCCAGGGCTCTTGCACTCCACCTTCACCTTCTGGAAAGCCTCACAGTGTGTAACATAGTACTTAACAACACTCTTCATTCTTGGCCAAAACATTGCCTTTCGTAAGTCACAATACATCTTGAAAATCTCGGGATACACCAAATACTTGGAACAATGTGCCTCTCTCAAGATGTCATCCCGAAATTCACCTCCCTTGGGAATGTAGAGCCTTCCAAGGAAATGAATGAGGCCATCCTTCATTATATACTCCTCAATAGATCCATCCTCAATAGCTTTAATCACAAGGGCCACAGCAACATCCTTCCCTTACTCTGCCCGAATTCGATCTCGAATGTCAAAAAATATGCTCATTGAAGCTAGATATTCAGTATATGTCTCAGAATAATTCTTACACACCAATGTGATCTCCATCTCCTCGAGCACTCGAGCAAATTTCATACTCAACATCTGAGACTCAGGGCTCGACTCTGGTACTTTTTTGATCAAAGTATCTACTGTGGAGTTTGCTTTCCCGGGGTGATAGTTCAATGTAAATTCATAATCACACAAAAAATCTAACCACCGCTGCTGCCTCAAGTTCAGCTCCTTCTGAGTGTGGACATACTTCTAATTTTTATAATCTGAAAAGATCTCACAGTGAATGCCAAATAAATAATGCCCTAAGGCGAAAACCACCGCTCCCAACTCTAAATCATGGACTGGGTAATTAGCCTCATGCTTCTTCAACTTCCTTGAAGAAAAAGCCCTTATTGCGTCAACAATGCCCCCATCCCTTGATATGAGGCATCAATGTAAACTTGAAATCCATCTTTTCCTGATGGAAGAGCTAGCAAGGGTGTGGTGGTAAGTCTATCTTTCAGCTCTTGAAATGCAGCCTCACATTAGGTTGTCCACTCATATGGCACCCCTTTCTTCATCAAAGCAGTGAGGGGAAGGGCTTTCTTCGAGATTCCTATCACGAACTTACGATAATACCCAACAAGTCTCGCAAGCCATTGTAGAATCGCTTTGCATAACCATGGTCATCCAACTCGTAGGAATCAGTAAACCTAGCGAGGTGCTGAAACTCCCTTTGATATTCTGTCACGGACTTAGATCATTGCTTCAATTGCCGGAATCTTTTTCAAGCTCATCTCGAGCAGCCGAGGGAATGAAATACTCCAAGAAAGCTCCAAAAAACTCATCCCAACTGACCTTCGTGTGCACTCGGCCTTAGAAAGTGGAACCCTTGAGGGACTTCCACCACCTCTTCACATGCAATTCCAAGACTGACACCGCTAAGGTCACAGCCATATAGGCTGGACATCTGATTCCATCCATTAGCTATTACATAGTGTCGAGTCACTCTTTAGTACGAATAGCCGAATCTGTCCCAAGATAAGCAGGTGGGGAGAGGGCTTGAAAGGTACTCAACCAGTTGGAGCCCGGGGCACGTTGCTGCACAGGGGCCTGTTAAGACCTGAAGGCATCTAAGATCGCCGTAAGTGTCTGTCCCAACTCATACTGCTGGAACTCGATAGCTATAGAAGGGGTAGGAGTGCCCATTACTGGCTCTACACATGTCGAAATCAACACATAAAGGTACATACCTAAGGTCAGGTTGGCTAAACGTAGGGTAATGACTGGACATACTTAGCGTAAATTACACATGGGCACACCACTGCTTCCGCTATATCAGTTTGTCTGCAAACTGAACAATCGAACGGGGTGGCACCATTGTTCAATGACTTCTTTAGTTGAGGATCGTTGCTGTTAAATTTTCTCAACGTGGTCAGCAAGATAGCCCAAACGCCAAATTAATATCTTCGGAACTAACCAGTTCTCATGTTGAACCAGCGGAACCAAGGAACAGAGGTAACACCCAACAAACAATGGAAGCACAAGCAGGTCTTTTATACATTCACTTCTTTACAACATGAGGCATACATAGCGAGACATGATTTCGTTAGTATAACAGCTGTAAACAGAAAGCACCAAAAACAAGCCGGGCGGACAGCACCGGAGTCCGCCGAGACCGTGAGGTCGTCGAGGTCACCGAGTCCGCTGAGATCGCCCGAGCTAAGCCGCAATCCGCCGAATAGACACGGAGTCCGCCGAAGCCGCGAGGCCGCGCGGACACACCGTTATTCGCCTCCTGTTGAACCTGAACTGAGGAACACCCCTACCCGCCTGAAGCCGGCGGACAGGTTATTGAAGCTGGCAAAGATGAAACAGAACTGACAAGCCACAGAGCGACCTCCTGCTGAGTCCGCAGAGACCGCACACTTCCAAGTACTTGACCGAAGTCACAGCCAAACTCCTGGCTCCTTGAAGCTACCCGCGCGACCTGCACACAGCAAACCGTCAGCCTGAAACAATCCGCGCGGACTGACAAACAGAGACCGCAGCACTTCGCTCAACCCAACTTACTGTTCACTCTAGTTGCTTAGGTTTGCCAGGGGGTCCTATTTATAGGGAAGGTGAGGAGTGTGGTCACCGCCCAGGAGATAGCGACACTGCCCTAGCCCGCGCGATAGCAAAAACACCGTCCGCTGAGTCCGCAAGGACTTAGCCGGATACCAAGGAAAACCACCAGGAGCAAGGCAAACATTGGCGAACCCTCTCCAGTCCGCCCAAGCTATGCGGACAAGGCATCAGCCCACAAAGCTCCAATCACTGCAGGACAGCAACCCCCTTCAATGGCAGTCCGCACCAAACCGAGGCAGTCCGCAAGACTCACACCTCAATCCGCCACAAGTCCACGACCAAAGGCAGATAGCAACAGTCCGCCCGGTCACAGCGGACTTGGCGGATACCGCGGACACCATGGTCTTGGCACAAAGTGTGACCAAGTCCAAAACCATCAAGGGCCAATGCGAGCATGGCGGACACAAACTCCCGTCCGCCAAACACCCTAACACAGACCGCCATCAGTCCGCGAGCTCCTCTCACTCCTGTCCAATGCAGCAGCCATCCCCGGACTCCAAAACCAGTCCACCAATCGATCTCCACAGCAAATCGCCTGCTGTGCCACCAGAGCTCGACAAGGCCTCAGCCAAGCTCTAAGCCCAGTCCGCAACAGCCCACACCGCGGACACTCCAGTCCGTAAGCTTCCGGCTGACATGAGCCAACCCGCCTATCAGCACAAGCTTGCACCTGCGGCCACTGAGCAATGCACCAGTCCGCAAGCCTCCATCCGCTCAGGCTGCTCCTTGGCAAAGCCAATCAGCACCCTATCCGCAGAACCAGGCCGCATAGTCCGCGGACTCTATGCAACAAGCCGCTCAGAAGACAGTCGGCTTTCCACTAGACCTTCCACCAGGCCGCACATCACAGTCTGCCCAGTCCGCCTAGTCCGCCAACGCTGTCCGCCTCAGGCCGCCCGGCCTGTCCCATCACCCACTTCCACTTCACAAATTTCAACACTCCCCCTTGAAGTGGGAAGTGGTGACCAACCCCAGCAAGCTGCGCAAGCGTTCAAAAGGCCCCTTCGACAGTGGCTTCGTGAAGATGTCAGCAAGATTATCTTCACTCCGAACATGCCCGACCAGCAGAGACCCCTCCAACACCTTCTCCCTGATGAAATGGTGATCAATCTTTATATGCTTGGTCCTGGCGTGACACACTAGATTGTTAACCAGTTTGAGAGCACTCTTATTGTCACCCCGGAGTAAAGTAGGCCCTTACACTTCTTCATGAACATCCTCTATAAGCCTCCTCAACCAAACGGCTTCCCGAGCAGCCTAGGCCGAAGCCTTATACTCCGCCTCCGTGGTTGAAACCGACACCGAGTCCTGCTTCTTGCTACACCACGAGATGCTTGCTGAACCGCAAGTGAACACATAACCTGAAGTAGACCTTCGATCATCCGAATCACCGCCATAGTCAGCATCTGTGTACCCGAGCAACGCAAACTCCGCGTCCCTTCTATAGAGGAGTCCCATGTCAGAAGAAGCCTTGACATACTTCAGAATTCCCTTTGCCGCCACTAGATGAGATTGCCTTGGTTCAGCCATATACCGACTTACTCGGCCAACAGCATAAGCAATATACGGCCTTGTAATCGTCAGGTAAATCAAGCTCCCAACAAGAGCCCTGAACACCAAGGGATCATGAAGAACCCTTCCCTCATCTCGTCGAAGCTTCAGCCCAGATTCCAGTGGAGTAGAGCACTTCTTCCCTTCGCCCATGCCAAACCGCTTCACAATGCGATCAACATACCCTTTCTGGCTAATGAGAACCCCGCACTCCTTGCTCTCCCCTTCCAGACCGAGAAAGTGATGCAACTCTCCCAAGTCTTTCATCTCGAAGTATATAGCAAGCTCTGCCCTGAGCCTTGCTACTTCCCCCTCCGAGTACCCTGTGATGATCATGTCATCCACATACAGCAGGACCAAGACTTGTAGCTCTCCCTTCTTCTTGACGAACAAGCTTGAATCCGAGTTGGAAGCAAGGTATCCATAGAATTGCAAGTACTCTGCAATCTTCCCATACCACGCTCTAGGAGCTTGCTTCAACACATAAAGAGCCTTCCTGAGTTTGCAGACATAGTCCGGATGCTTTTCAGAGACAAAACCAAGCGGCTGATCCATGAAGATGTCCTTGTCAATCTCTCTGTAAAGAAAGGCATTCTTCACATCGAGTTGCCACAACCTCCATCCCTTGCTAGCAGCCAAGGCGATCACCACTCTTACAGAAGTCATCTTCGCAACTGGACTGAATGTCTCCTCATAGTCTTCTCCATACTACTGTGAGAATCCTCTAGCGACCAGGCGAGCCTTGAACCGATCAATGCTCCCATCAGCCTTCTTCTTCAACTTATACACCCACTTACAAGTAATCGGAGTAACGCCATCAACCTTGGGCACAAGGTCCCAGGTTTCATTCTTCTTCAGAGCATCAATCTCTTCTTTCATGGCATCTTCCCACTGCTTTACCCCAGTGGCCTCGTTGAAGTCTGCAGGCTCTCGCTCATCCAAAGGACCTGCAAAGAAGCAGGAGACAAAGCTCATTGCATTCCCATCACAGTACCGAGCCGGTGGCTTAACCACCCTCTTCGATCTCCGAAGACATGGCTCCTTGCTCACGGCTTCCGTTGCTTCTTCGGGCTCCACTCCTACCTGGGGCAAGCATTGAGCAGTGCTCCCCCTGCTTCCTGAGCCAGAAGGCTCAGCCTCGGAGTTCGAAGCAACAGGAGCTGCTGGTGAAACAGCAAGCTCCTCTTCCAAGCCTTCAGCAACCTCCACCGGTGCTTCATCAACCTTGCTACTTCCGGTTAGCTCCAGCGAGCCACATCCATATGACGTCAGCTCGTCAAAGACAACGTCTCTTGTCACCACGAACTTCTTCGTCACAGGGTCCATGCATTTCCATCCCTTCTTCCGCTCATCATAGCCAACAAAGACAAGTTTCCTTGCCTTCGCATCCAGCTTTGTCCGTGAAGCATCCGGGACATGCACGTAGCAAGTTGAACCGAACACCCTAAGGTGTCCAACACTCGGCTTCTCCTTCAGCAATAGCTCAACAGGAGTCTTCATGTTGATAGGGCTGAGTGGCATCCGGTTGATAACATAAGCAGCACAAGACATTCCCTCCGCCCAAAAGGACCTTGGGATATCTTTCGCATGAAGCCAGCATTTGCAGGTCTCCGTCAGATGATGGATCTTCCGCTCCGCTACCCCATTTTGTTGTGGAGTGTGAGCACAAGTAAGCTCCCGTTGGATCCCGTGCTTCCTGCAGAAGTTAGAAAACTCGGAGGAGACAAATTCGCCCCCGTTATCAGTTCTAAGCTTCTTAATCCGCAAGCCAAGCCGGCCTTCTACCAGCTCCTTAAACTCCACAAAAACACGGAAGGCTTCCGACTTCTCCTTTAAGAAGTACACCCAAGTATACCTTGAGTAGTCATCAACCAAGACAAGCATGTATCTGCTTCCACCAAGGCTGGCAGTAACCGTTGGTCCCATCAGGTCGCCATGAATACACTCCAGTGGCTTCTTGCTCCTTGTTTGTGATTTATCAAACGGAAGGCGATGTGCCTTACTGTATTGACAGCCCGCACAAACATGCCCATCACCAAAGGAGGACAACTTCGGCAACCCCCTCACCAAAGTTCTACTCACCATCGCCTTCAGCTTGTCCATGCCAACATGCCCCAGCCTCTCATGCTAGATAGCAGCGCTATCATTGGCCCTCATTTTATCAACATAAGCACTGGTGGAAAGAACAAACAAGTTCTTCACCCTCCTCCCAACATGAGCAACATCAGCCTTTACCGCTGATACGTTGCGAAGGAACCTCACGTCTGTTGGCCAAAACAGAATGTGATACCCAGCGTCCACCGCATTGGTCACCGAGAAGAGGTTTTTCTTCATGCCCGGCACGTGATACACACTCCTTAGCGTGAGTGGCCCCGGATCACCACCCAAAGACACGACCCCCTCTTTCTCTACTACATAAACAGTATTATCAGCAGTGATAATAGCTTCATTACCTGAGTAAGCTTGCATGGAGGTGAACTTCGATTTGTCCCCGGTGAGGTGATGACCACACCCGGAGTCCACGTTCCACTCGCTGTTGAAGTCCTCAGCAGACAAGGCCCGGACACAAGTGCCCGTCATAAAAGCTCCGCCCCATTCTGCTTCTTCACTTCTCGAGCAAGCTTCCTCCTTTCCCGCAGCATGCCCAGGCTGCAGTTTGACCTTGCAGTCCCGCTTGAAGTGCCCTCGCTGATGACACCGGTAGCACTTCAGATTCTTCTTCCAGTCCTTCGGAGCATTGATCATCTCCGGCGGATATGAAGTTGAAGTCTCCTTCTCAACAGCGGCCTGCACCTTCTTCTTCTTCTTCCCTTCCCATCCTTTCTTCTTGCCTGAGAAGAGAGCTTTGCTGCCTTCCTGATTCAGGTTCACTCCAGCCATCTGCCTTGCTAAGCTCTCCTGCGAGGCAAGCAGATTCTCCAGCTCCAGCAACGATGGCTGAGTAGCCCACCCTTGAACAGAAGTAACAAAGGCCACATACTCCTTCCGCAAGCCGCGGATAATGTGCCTTTTCATCTTTGCCTCAGAGATAGGCTCATCAGGATCCAGTGCCGACAGCTCAGTACACAAGCTCTTCATCTTTAAGAAGTACTTGGAGATGGAAAGGTCTCCCTGAGTTGCCCTGGCCAACTCATTCTCCAGGAACTGAAGCCGCGCCACATTCTTCCTATTGAACAACTCATCAATGGTTGTCCAAATATCAGCAGCCGACTCACATCCAACGATGTGATCAAACAGTTCCGGAGACACGGCTCTCTTCAGAATGAACTCCGCCTTAGCATTTGTTCTTCTCCAGAGCCTAACCTGCTCAGCAGTACCGAAAGCAGCAGTGACTTCCTGCCTATCGTCACCACCGACGACTTCCTACAGCTCCTCGCCAAGAAGATAACTCTTCATGCACGACTTCCACTTCTTGAAGTTAGTCGGTGTTAAGAGTTCAATGCCCAGACCTCTTGCAAAACTCCCTTCCATTGCAACACCTGTTGGCAACCTTTCAGCAGCTCCGAGCAACAACACAGGTTGATCACCACTCAATCACTGAGTAACAATATTGGCTGACTTCCGCTCACGCAACTGAACCTCAGAAACCTGGCTCTGATACCATGTTAAATTTTCTCAACGTGGTCAACAAGATAGCCCAAATGCCAAATTAATATCTTCGGAACTACCCAGTTCTCATGTTGAACCAGCGGAACCAAGGAACAGAGGTAACACCCAACAAACAATGGAAGCACAAGCAGGTCTTTTATACATTCACTTCTTTACAACACGAGGCATACATAGCGAGACATGATTTCGCTAGTATAACAGCTGTAAACAGAAAGCACCAAAAACAAGCCGGGCGGATAACACCGGAGTCCGCCGAGACCGCGAGGTCGCCGAGGTCGCCGAGTCCGCTGAGATCGCCCGAGCTAAGCTGCAATCCGCCGAATAGAAACGGAGTCCGCCGAAGCCGCAAGGCCGCGCGGACACACCGTTATTCTCCTCCTGCTGAACCTGAACTGAGGAACACCCCTACCCGCCTGAAGCCGGCGGACAGGTTATTGAAGCTGGCAAAGATGAAACAGAACTGACAAACCGCAGAGCGACCTCCTGCTGAGTCCGCAAAGAACGCACACTTCCAAGTACTTGACCGAAGTCACAGCCAAACTCCTGGCACCTTGAAGCTACCCGCGCGACCTGCACACAGCAAACCGTCAGCCTGAAACAATCCGCGCGGACTGACAAACATAGACCGCAGCACTTCGCTCAACCCAACTTACTGTTCACTCTAGTTTCTTAGGTTTGCCAGGGGTCCTATTTATAGGCAAGGTGAGGAGTGTGGTCACCGCCCAGGAGATAGTGACACCGCCCTGGCCCGCACGATAGCAAAAACACCGTCCGCTGAGTCCACAAGGACTTAGCCGGATACCAAGGAAAACCGTCAGGAGCAAGGCAAACATTGGCGAACCCTCTCCAGTCCGCCCAAGCTATGCGGACAAGGCATCAGCCCGCAAAGCTCCAATCACTGCAGGACAACAACCCCCTTCAATGGCAGTCCGCACCAAACCGAGGCAGTCCGCAAGACTCACACCTCAATCCACCACAAGTCCACGACCAAAGGCAGATAGCAACAGTCCGCCCGGTCACAGCGGACTTGGTGGATACCGCGGACACTATGGTCTTGGCACAAAGTGTGACCAAGTCCAAAACCATCAAGGGCCAATGCGAGCATGGCGGACACAAACTCCCGTCCGCCAAACACCCTAGCACAGACCGCCATCAGTCCGCGAGCTCCTCGCACTCCTGTCCAACGCAGCAGCCATCCCCGGACTCCAAAACCAGTCCGCCAATCGATCTCCACAGCAAATTGCCTACTGTGCCACCAAATCTCGACAAGGCCTCAGCCAAGCTCTAACCCCAGTCCGCAACAGCCCACACCGCGGACACTCCAGTCCGCAAGCTTCCGGCGGACATGAGCCAACCCGCCTATCAGCACAAGCTTGCACCTGCGGCCACTGAGCAATGCACCAGTCCGCAAGCCTCCATCCGCTCAGGCCGCTCCTTGGCAAAGCCAATCAGCACCCTATCCGCAGAACCAGGCCGCATAGTCCGCGGACTCTATGCAACAAGCCGCTCAGAAGACAGCCGGCTTTCCACTAGACCTTCCACCAGGCTGCACATCACAGTCCGCCTAGTCCGCCAACGCTGTCTGCCTCAGGCCGCCCGGCCTGTCCCGTCACCCACTTCCACTTCACAAATTTCAACAGTTGCAAGCTGATATCATTTGTAAGACCCTCCGCCCCTCCTGGAACACAAGACATGACTGAGGGGAGTCTTATGCCCAGAACAACCGCCTTGTTATAATGCCAATATATGGGTTGACTGATACTATAAGATGCCTATCCTGCCAGCTAAAACCAATATCATCCATGCCAACCCAACATAAAGAACAAACCGAATTCAAATCCACCTAAGTATAAAAGTCCACATGTACATCAATAATAAGAAGCATAAATATGCTTTTATAATATCAGAGTACATAAAAAAACTTTCCCAAAGGCTACAATAAAAGTCTCTCAAAAACTCACATCCGTAACTGGTGGCAGCGATGGTAACGTTGTATCAGGCCCTGTCATCTTGGCCTGACTGCCCTCTTGCACAACCTGTGGCTGCTCTATTTGAGGGGCTTCCTCCTAAAAAGTAAGGCGTAGCAACTGTTAGTCATAAATAATAAGTGGCTTTCACATTCGCTCTATTGATGCGCGAAAACAACACCGCCTAGTTAACACGGAGGAGTTTTCGATCTCACAGGCAAGGTGAAAATGAGGAGGAGAAGAGGAAGCTTCTGAGTGCTCAAGAGTGGAGCAAGTGCTTGTTCGAGGGTTGCGGGGATAGAGGAGAGGTTTGCTGAGAGCAGCCGGGAAGGCTGATGATTAGCAGAGGAGGTTGATGATTAGGAGCCGTCGAGCAGATGGTTACTTTGACGGTTGCGCTTGCATGTTGACGCCGAGAGAGCTAAGTTGAGCTGAGAAGGAGAGAGGGGGCCGCTAGCAGCAGTAACAGCAGACTTCACCCGCCGCAGCTTAAATGTCACACTTGCGACAGGATTTTCCTTTAATCAAGAAACAAGATTTCATCTTGCTAAGGCATATTTACATGAGAAATCAATAAAGGGTAAAAAGGGGGAAGCTGGAGGCCAAGGAAGAAGTTGTCAAAGGCTAAGTAAAAGTGGCTACAAGCAGGTTGCAGATCTTGATAGTCAGCTGCGGAGGACTAGAAAACTGAGTCCGCAGGCCTTGATGATCAGTAGTGGAGGACTGGAAAATTGAGTCTGCTGGCCTTGATGATCAGTAGTGGAGGACTGGAAAAATGAGTCTGCAGGCCTTGATGATTAGCAGTGGAGGACTGGAAAACTGAGTCTGCAGGCCTTGATGACCTGGCAGTTTTTCTCTTGCCCGTTGTTCCTCTACCCTAATGAGAGGTATCAGGGGCTATTTATAGGCCCAGGGAGGATCTTCTAGAAGCGGGGCCCAGTGACTTCATCATGGAGACTTGTGCGGACTTGGCGAGCAGGCTTCCCGGCTGGGCGGACTCGGCAAGCTGAGGAGGGCGACCTGAGGAGCAGAGGCCGTCCCTGGTTGAGGCAACATAGGGGGCGGCTTGGGAAACTGGAGGTCGCCCCTGTCTGAGGATCAGAGGGGGCGACCTGGGAAACTGGAGGCCGCCCCTCTGAGGAGCAGAGGGGGAGGCCTAGGAAACTGGAGGCTACCCCTCTAATGAGCAGTGGGGCGGCCTGGGAAACTGGAGGCCACCGCTCTAAGGAGCAGAGGGGGCGGCCTGGGAAACTGGAGGCCGCCCTTCTGAGGAGCTGAGGGGATGGCCTGGGAAACTGGAGGCTACCCCTCTGAGGAGCAGAGGGGGTGGCCTGGGAAACTGGAGTCCTCCCCTTTAAGGAGCAGAGGGGGCGGCCTGGGAAACTGGATGCCGCCCCTGTCTGAGGAGCAGAGGGTTGGCCTGGGAAACTGGAGGCTTCCCCTTCTGAGGAGCAGAGGGGTCGGCCTGGGAAACTGGAGGTCGCCCCTCTATAGGGGATATGGGATCCGTCTTTTGGCGAGTCGGAGAGTGAGTCCACCAAGCCTGCGACGTTGGGGTTGGTCTATGTTGACGTCGGCTGGGCAACCTGGCGGACTAAAGGAATATAGCACATAGATCGCCCCCTGTTGCTTTAGATTGCCTCCTGCAAGGAAAAATGTTGCGCGGTTAGCAGGCCTAACTGCGCGGCCTGCGAGGGTGAGCTATGGGACCAGCCTGCCATCCCGCAGGGCACGCGGTAGCTATGCAACCTGGGTGGACAGAGAAATATGTCTGCCTACGCTTGGAACTGTCGCAAACTCTAGGGAGAACCTGGAGCAGTGCGTGACTAGCCAGCTAGCTACCGTGGGAAGGATCACTGATTTTCGGGTTAACATAATCCCCGCACTTTTTTAAGTTTCGAAGGGAACTTCAAAAAAGTTGGAGACCCACGAAAATCATGATCCACCCAAAAGGAAAGGAAGGGGTAAGGAGAGATAGAACCTGATGTCTTTCCTTCGAAGTTTCCTAATGCTGTCTTTTTCCTGCAAAGAAAAATTTAGTGTAAGCATGTATGGAAGGTACATCCTGCGCGTACCTGGGTTTGCCTTTGCAAAACAAAAAAGATGTGCCTTCTACTGAGCTCTGCAAAATGATGGTGAGAGGAAAACATAGGAACATAATAACTTGTACGTACCCTATGGAGGCTTGCATGCACCTGTTATCCTCTGCAAAAGGAAGAATAAGCAGTATGCATGAAGGAAAAAACATGTTGCAAGTACCTGAAGGGGATTTACAAGCGTTTGTTGATTTCTTCAAAAGAGAGGTTAGAGGTAGATATGGAAGTAAAGTAAGTTGAAAGTACCTGAACAGAACTTGCAGGAATCTGCTAATTTCTACAAAGAAGGTGTTAGAAGTAGATATGATATATGAAATTAGGTTGCAAGTACCTGGAAGGAAACTTGCAAGCATCTGCTGATCTCTGCAAGAAAAAAGTTAGAAGCTGATATGATGAAAAGACTAAGCTGCAGGTACTGGATAAGACTTGCAGTTGTCTGTTACCCACTGCAAAGAGAAGAGTAAACAACAGACATAATATAATGAGCTAAGCTGCAAGTACTTGCGTAGAATTTGTGAATGCTAACTGTTGATGAGATAAGGTCGATATGGTCATATAGCAGAGGAAATGTCTGATGAAAAATTGATGATAATTGAATGAAGATCAAACCAGAGTAGTGGTCTTCTTGCTATATTAGAGATGATATCTTTAACATGAAGTCCCGATCAATAAGTCAAACGTTAACTGTTGATATAATAGGAGGGATATGATCGCATTGGCAGGGAAAAAACTTGATGCATTCTGCCAATCTAAATAATATTAAAACGCAATGGCAACTGTAGTAAGATATAATATCTTCAATATGAAATCCAAATCAATAAGAAGAGATCAACTTAGTTAGACTCTGCTTGCATGGCTTGTTAATCAAGGAGAGCCAGATTCCTTGATCAATGTTTAATGGCATTTGCATTTAATAAGAGTGATGAATAACTTTGTGAATCATCATCTGATAGAGCTTAGGCAAGCATTGAATAAAAGATGAGAGTAATGGAGCTTATATATGTAGAGATCTTGTAAGTCATCATCTGATAGAGCTTAAGCAAGCGACGCATATAGGATGAGCACAAGCAAAGTGAATGTTTGCTAATCCTATTGTGAGGCCAGATTTAACCTGTTCACCTGTGAAAAAGGCAGTTTATAAAATGAGGTTTATAATCGGAAGTGACCAAAGAAGGCTGGATGCTACCACAGGTATTCCCCGTGGGCCTTATGCATTGCTTGTCTGAGAAGGTTCATCACGAGTATAGTCCTACTAAGAGCGGACTAGCTATACTCCCTTGACAGGTCACAAAAGGGAGACATGCACAACAAATCCTAAGGAGGAAGCGGCAGAAGCACTACTTTCTTTCCTTGGATACAATCGTCACTGATCAATGAGACTAGTTGCTCCAAGTGGCCTAAAGCATTGCTTGTCTGTGGAAAGATCAGTGGAATTGTGGATCCCGCAAAGGCACGGATTGAGAGTACCATAGAGTGTTCGGCCGTCACAATTGTGAGATGATCGAAGAGGCAAGGCTATGCTTGATCTCCATTGCTTGCCAAGCAAAGATCATCGTAACTGTGATGTATCCTTTGTGAAGCGTAGCAGAGCTAACACATAGGGCTTCCCTAGCACACACTCTGTGTCAGATGCCGACTAGGATCCGAAGTCTGAAGCCCAACATCGTAGATTGAACGGCTCACACTGCATATACATGAATACTCCCCACTGTATGTGGTCGTAGCGGTCGTGCCAGAGAATAATCTACGGAGGGAACAACAAGACTTGGCGATATCTCATTGGTTCAGCGATCTTTTTGGCAAAGAGAAGAATAGAGGAAGAAGCATTACAAGAAGGGAACTGTGTCAGTACGGGATCCTTGATAAAAGCTTTATTTACAAGCAAGAAGGAACACTTAGAAGTGTTTTGAGATGAAAATGTTCAGAGTAACAGTAGAGATAACCCATCATGGTTGTGAAAACGATTTTGAACCATGAAGTTCTTTGCCGGCTTAGAATAGTCTTCCAAGTGCGCCCTCATCATTGGCATTGAAGCATTCAACAGGAATGTGAACAACTAGGAGAGGGTGTTCCTCGACTAGGCTCACTCCTCTCGAGCTGCAAGGAATGTCTGCAACTTCTTTGCTCTTTGCGTTTGCTGGATCAGGGTGATCGTCTTTGGGATGCAGGTCATGCATCTTACCCCGCCGCAGCATCTTTTGCACTAGTTGGCAGAGTGCTTGGCAGTTCTCAGTTAGATGGCCTCACTCTTTGTGGAATTCGCAATATGGTTCTGAGTCTCTAGATCTTTGATCAGCCGATTGATAAGGCTTTTTGTAGCTTTCCCTATCCTTCATGACTTGGCTTACTTCTAGCATGGCTTCGTCTAGTTCTGAATCATTCAAGTCATCGTCTTGCTGTTGATAACTGTAGCTATTTGTGAAGATGGGGCTGGTGGTAGTAGCAACTGATCTTGAGCATGATCACGGCTTGGGAAAGGAAATCGATGGCATTGAAATCTTCTTTCCCTCCTTGAGTGAGTTGGGAAATCTTTGCGAGGAGACCTCAGAGGCTGCTTATGAGAAGGATCTTTCTCTAATACAATCCTGGAGATGAAGCCTGGGTTGCTCTTCTCACCTCGGATGTATGAGTTTGCTAAGGCAATCAACTCTTGGTACGTTCTTGGCGCTCGGACATTGGCTTCAAACTTGAGCGGCCCTTCCCGAAGACTTTGGATAAGAGCCACTCGGTACATTTCTTGATCAGCAATCTCGATGTCCAAGATTTCTCTCTGGAATCGATCAACGAATTGAGACCAAGTCTCGTTCCCACGTTGCTTGATCTTAAAGAGGGATTCAGGAACGCCTTTTCTCTTTGTTGAGGTAGAGAATCTGAGCAAGAACTCCCTTCGCAGATCAGCAAAGGAAGTGAAGGAGTGTGGGTGAAGACCATAGAACCAGTCCCTCACTTGTCCATCAAAGGTTGTGACAATAAGCTTGCACTTAGTCGCATCAGAAAGTGTCTTGAAAGCAACGGCTGATTCGAAGACTTGCAGATGCTTCACTAGATCAGTCTCTGCAGTGTAGATTGGTAACCTGGGCTCTCTGAAGTTTGTTGGAGTAGGTTCATGACGAACATTCTCTGTAAAGGGTGACGGCTCATCTTGCTCTCCTACAACATAAGGATAAAATGGAGCATATGCTGTAGCTGCAAAAGAAGCAGGAGGATAAAAGGGAAAAGTTGCAGCAGCACGAGCAAAGGCAGGATCTGATGGGTAAGGATGACTTCCCTGAAAGTTGAGAAATCTTGCAGGACTTCCCTGGGCATCTTTCCGGAAGAAGTTTTGACGAGCTGCGAACTCTTCATCTTGAGGTCGCAAAGGTGTTGCAGGCCCTTGCGGAAAGGTTGCTGTATAAGGAGGAGGATAGACCGGCTGGCAAGCTGGAGGATAAGCTTATTGATGCTCCAATGTTGGAGTCGGATTGATCGGAGTAGCTGGAGCAACTAGAGCTGCTGTAGGTTGAGTGTCTAATCGCTGTGTGATTACAGCAAGCATTTGATTGATTGATTGGAACTGCTAAGCATTTTCACGGCGCGATTGTTCATAGACCTCCCAGATAGGATCATCTCTAGTACTTGATTGAGCAAGGTTCTCTGCTGAATGAAGATCTGACATGGCTACATGTCCTTGTTCACTGTCTGTTCAGATCTGAAGGTCGCATATTAACTATTGATGCGTGAAAACAGCACCGCCTAGTTAACACGGAGGATTGTTCGATCTCACGGGTGGGGTGAAGAAGGGGATGAAGGTTACGGGGTTGAGGAGGAGAAGAGGAAGCTTCTGAGTGCTCGAGAGTGGAGCAAGCGCTTGTTCGAGGGTTGCAGGGATAGAGGAGAGGTTTGCTGAGAGCTGTCGGGATGGCTGATGATCAGCAAAGGAGGTTGATGATCAGGAGCTATCGAGCAGATGGTTACTTTGACGGTTGCGCTTGCAGTTTGACGCTGAGAGAGCTAAGTTGAGCTGAGAAGGGGAGAGGGGGCGCTAGCAACAACAACAGCAGACTTCGCCCACCGCGGCTTAAATGCCACTCTTGCGACGGGCTTTTCCTTTAATCAAGAAACAAGATTACAGCATTGCTAAGGTACCTTTACATGAGATAGCAATAAAGGGTACATAGGGGGAAGCTGGAGGCCAAGGAAGGAGTCGTCAGAGGCTAAGTAAATGAGGCCGCAAGCAGGCTGCAGAGCTTGATGGTCAGCTGCGGAGGACTGGAAAACTGAGTCCGCAGGTCTTGATGATTAGCAGTGGAGGACTGGAAAACTGAGTCCGCAGGCCATGATAATCAGCAGTGGAGGACTGGAAAACATAGTCCTCAGGCCTTGATGACTTGGCAGTTTTTCTCTTGCCCGTCGTTCCTCTCCCCTAATGAGAGGTATCAGGGGCTATTTATAGGCCAGGGGAGGATCTTCTAGAAGCGGGGCCCAGTGACATGATCATGGAGACTTGCGCGGACTTGGCGAGCAAGCTTCCCAGCTGGGCGGACTCGGCGAGCAGAGGAGGGCGACCAGAGGAGCAGAGGCCGTCCCTAGTTGAGGCAGCATAGGGGGTGGCCTAGAAAACTTGAGGCCGCCCTTGTCTGAGGAGTGGAGGGGGCAGCCTTGGAAAGTAGAGGCTGCCCCTCGGAGGAGCAGACGGGCGGCCTGGGAAACTAGAGGCTGCCCCTCTGAGGAGCAGAGGGGGCGGCATGGGAATCTGGAGGCCGCCCCTCTGAGGAGCAGTGGGGGTGGCCTGGGAAACTGGAGGTTTCCCCTCTAAGGAGCAGAAGGGGCAGCCTGGGAAACTGGAGGCCGCCCCTTTAAGGAGCAGAGGGGGTGGCCTGGGAAACTGGAGGCGACCCCTCTGAGGAGCAGAGGGGACGGCCTGGGAAACTGGAGGCTACCCCTCTGAGGAGCAGAGGGAGTGGCCTAGGAAACTGGAGGCTACTCCTGTCTGAGGAGCAGAGGGGGCGGCCTGGGAAACTGGAGGTCGCCCCTTTTGAGGAGCAGAGGGAGCGGCCTGGGAAACTGGAGGTCACCCCTCTATAGGGGATATGGGATCCGTCTTCTAGCGAGCCAGAGAGTGAGTCCGTCGAGCCCACGACGGTGGGGTTTGTCTATGGTTGACGCCGGCTGGGCGACCTAGCGGACTAAAGGAATAGAGCGCATAGATCGCCCCCTGTTGCTTTAGATTGCCTCCT
Source organism: Platanthera guangdongensis (assembly GCA_039583875.1). NCBI lineage: Eukaryota > Viridiplantae > Streptophyta > Magnoliopsida > Asparagales > Orchidaceae > Platanthera > Platanthera guangdongensis. The sequence goes on from CM077150.1 coordinate 214,902,592, forward strand.
GCAAGGAAAAATGTTGAGCGATTAGCAGGCCTAACCGCGCAGCCTGCGAGTGTGAGCTATGGGACCAGACCGCCGTCCTGCAGGGCACGCGGTAGCTATGCGACCTAGGTGGACAAATAAATCTGTCTGCCTATGCTTGGACTTGTCGTGAACTCCATCGAGAACCTGGAGCAGGGCGCGACTAGCCAGCTGGCTACCTTGGGAAGGATCGTTGATTTCTGGGTTAACACGCTCCCCCGGGGACTCTTAGGCACCGGGCGGAGAAAGGAAAACTAATAGATAATAGTTCTACTATCAACAGCACTACACAAGTATGAACGTACAACAAGAAAATAACTCAACTTATATGAATGCCCATACAGACATATAAGTTAAGGATCGGCTTAACAGTAAAGTAACTCATCATATAAGAGTGCTCATACAAAATTATATGACAAAGATCTTATGCGGTGAAATGCAATGAAATAAATGTAATATGATGACTCACCCATACTCACACACAGACACTACTATGTCGACACAGACTTATATTTCCGACTTTTGGAGCAGGTTGCTAACCTCTCTAGAGCCATCCATCGTAGTCAGATGGTGATAGTGGAACGGGCTTTCCACTACTAGGTTGGTCACCACACTAGCTGGCCTAGGCCTCTATATGCCTCAATGCTTAGAAAATAACAACGGAGATCACATGCATACTACTGCTAAAAGTGGTCTTGGGTAGATGTGCACCAAGAACAAGCTCAAACTATCCTACCGGTGTGTCACAAAAAGGGCCTCGTGAATGAGCACTGAGGACAACCAATCCATCCACTTGGCACGGAAAGGGCCTCGAGAATGAGCACCAAGGACACAGCCAAAACTTCCAAAGTGAATCTGTCAACTCCCGCCAGTGTGATGACTGGCGAGCCCATAGGCCTGCCACACTATCCTTAACCTAGGATTACGACACCGCGTGTTGACTCACACCACATGCAATTTTCACATCTAAGGGTTCCAAATTGACTCCCTTATAATCACATCAATCTAGTGCGGTCAAATACTCACGCACTTAAACCCTCTTCATATTTTCGTGCCCCAAAGCACTTAAGTGTTCAACAAGAACACAGGTGGCAAGCATCTCATACAATGTACCAACCCCATACTGCTACCCGTAGGGAGACAACTCTAAGCAGTGGACTACCATACACATTCCATTAAACATCATATCACATGGCCAAGCAATAACCACATCCAATTCCTTTCCTCATGATCAAGCATTCACAACAAGTGTAACTACATATGATAACCACAACAATATAATGATACCTCTACTTCACATACACATCAAGCATGATAACATAGCTATGGGTTATACATTCAATTTTAGGACATCACAACCTCTTTCCAAAACCTATTTCATTCTCCTGATTATAATTTTGTACATACCTACCGGATTTCACAAGAATATCATTTGTACAACCAATCGTATCAAATCATTTGTTCACTAACTTTCCCAAACCATTTGTTTATCAGACTCCTTCAAATCATTCGTACAATCGTGTTTCACCAAACCATTTGTTTATCACGATTATATATAGACTAAGTTTACCAAAACCTCAATATTATTTTGCTACGATCTCTCTACCAAAACCAAACCCGGTTCTACATTAACCCGAGAACAACATGTACTTAAGACATGGCTGTACAACAACTTCCATTGGACATTCCCGAGGCTATATCACTCATATGAAATCATGTAACCATCAGTTGGAAAGGTCTTTCCAAGGGATATGTCTTTCGTGTTTAGTCAAAAACCTAGATATTGATGTAACATACACGAAAATGGCTTTGAAGTTTGTTGCTCACAGAAAATATATTTTTGCACGCATCTTAAAGCAAGATGAATGGCATAGGTTCATCTTCTTCATGTAGTTATTTGTTCAAGACTATATTCAAACTTACCTCCTCCCTTATTCACCCTCAATAGACCATTTCTCTTCACAAAACCTAGTCCATCATCTTCACAAAGAAGAGAGGAGAGGTTGCAGACATCAAATCCCTAGGAGAAGGTCCTAGCATGGTCTCTTCCTATGAGATCTTCATCTCCAAGTTAAACTCTTTTGAGTCAACATCTCTCCTAGATAATAACTTAAGGTCTAGCATCAAGGAGAGGGTAGGAAGCCCACCTCGTTTCCGGCCTTGGATCTTCTTATCCTTCTCGGTGACATCTTCTCCTCATTGGTGTTGTTCTTCACGGAAAGGAATAGTCTTTCCTCTAGCAAAATCAGTCTCCGGCGGCTTTCCCTCTTCCGACGGTTTTGGCACAGGTAACGATTCATCAAGAAGCGAAGTGACGGCTAGGGTTTTCTGTAATTCCCCTTTTATAGGAAGAATAAGGGTTAGATCGCCTTCCACGTGTCACCCTAGTATTGGACCTCCCGTTATTATTTAAATTAAGTCTTGTCAAAAAGTTCGGGTCCTAATACGCCAATTAACGCATTTCCTGAAATCCCGGTTCAGCCTGTACGCATGAACCCGCAACATAGTCGCCTGAAAATGTTCTATGTCAAAATCATCGTGTATACCATACACACTCAAAGAATCATCGAGATTCATCATGATCACTCGACGCCTATAAAGTACAGTCAAAATCGTCGAGTATACGTGACAATTCGTCGAATGGCAACGAGTTTACTCAACATACTCGGCACTTCGTCGAGTGGCGTTGATTCCACTCAACGCCTATAGTATCCAGAATAATTCTAAGTTAAAAAGACTCAACGCCTCATTGAATGGCGTTGATAAAACTCAACGCTCTCAATGTTTCTTGAGTCTAGAAATATTCTAAGTCAAATCACTCAACGCATCGTCAAATGGCGTTGAGACCACACAGCACTCTCGACGCTTCTTGAGTCTAGAAATATTCCAAGTCAAATCACTCAATGACTCATCGAATGACATTGAGACCACTCAATGCTCTCGATGCTTTTTTAGTTCAGAAATATTCTAAGTTAAATCACTCAACACCTCATCGAATGTTGTTGAGATCACTCAACGCTCTCGACGCTTTCTGAGTCTAAAAATATTCTAAGTTAAAATTCATTGAGTGGCGCTGAGGTCAGTCAACGCACTTTATGCTTTCTGAATCCAGGATAATTTCTAAGTTAAACTGGAATGGCATTGAGACCACTCAATGCACTCAACTCTTGCTGTATCCAGAGAACTTTTCTAAGTTAAATCGGAATGGCGTTGAGACCACTCAACACACTCAACGCCTGGTTGAGTCCAGAATTCTTCTAAGTGAAATTTTCCCTATTAGCTGAGTATTACTCGACGCCTGTTACCGGTGTACCCCAAGCATGAGTCAACTTTCTTGACTCAAAACACGCGTGAGGGGTCTATCACGAAATGGGACATTATAGGAGATGTGGGATTCTCTGATTATGTATATAGAATGGATAGAGGAGGTGAGGGATGACAGGAAATCCCTCCTTAACCAGAAGTATGAGGCCTTCAAACAAGGTAAGAAGGGTTCCATAGCTGAATGCTATGAAAAGTTTTTCAAGATTTTGAACAGACTGATCACCTATGACAAACAGTTCATAAATTATGAGCTGAATGACAAGTTTTTGAGATCCCTCAACCATGTATGTGATATCAAGATTTGTGCCATCATGAAGGTTGGCAAACTGGCCAACACTATGCCCCAAAACCTATTTGGGAAGCTACTATCACATGAGATATAGTTGGACTCCAGAAGAGCAGAAGATGTTGCTGCCGGAATGCTCAATGGAGAGAAGACTGTGGCCTTCAAAGCTGAAGTCACAAGGAGGTGTAGGGAAAAGAATCCTCCACCAAGGAGAGCTGCTGAGTTAGTGTGCTCAGATCCTATCACTTCGGGCAATGAACTTTCAGATGGAGAACTTACCTTATTCTCCAAATAGTTTAAGAAGATGTTGAGCAGCAGAAGACAATGGAGGAACAAGGGCACTTTTAGTTCTAGCTCTAGAAAGCCATATACCAACATGGAGAAGTCTAAAAAAGACCCCTCTAGGTAAAGGTATGATTCTATGGAGAATAAATACTTTAAGACTAATGTTGTTTGCTTTTATTACAACAAATATGGATATATCATTGCTAGTTGTATAGTCAAGATAAAAGAGAACAAGAAATCAGATGACAAGAAGCATCACAAGGACAAGAAGGCTGAAAAAGAGCTTCATGGCCATGAATAAAACCTGCTTGTTTTCTAGTGATTCTGAATCTTCAGAATCAGAAGAAGAAGATGCCTATATTTTTCTCATTTCTATTGAAGAGAAGCATGATCTTCCTGCTACCATAATAGGCATTGAGGCACCATTGTTCTATGTTTACAGTGATTTAAAAGAAAATGAATAATTCAGCCTTATGGCCTTAACTATAGATAATCAGGACAATTCTGTTCCTGATGAGGTAATCTCACTTCCCAACTCTCCTTCTGTGTATGAGACTGGCTCAGACTCTGAGCCATCCACTTCATCCAGTGAGGGGGATGGATCAAAAGTTAATGAGGATGTCAATCAATTGATTAACAAGTATGGTGCTGTCATGGAGGCTCTGAAGAAGAGCAAGAAGCTTATCAATAGACAAACTGAAGAGATTGCATCTCTATAATAAGTTACTTCCTTGTAGTCTGAGTCATCTTCTATGCTAGCCTAATTGAGGAGGGAAGTCATTCAGTTAAATACAATCTCTATCATCCAAATAGGCACCATCAGTCAGAATATTAAGAACATCAAGGATCTTGAAGAGAAGTTACTCAAAGAGAGCATGCTAGTGGCTGAATTTTCTAAGCCCAAGAAAGTGCTGCCATTGATTGACTCTTTGTCCTATCAAAATAATAAGAGAGTATTAGGGTTCAATTGGAATACTAGAGCTGCCCATTCCAAGGGGAAAGGAAAGGTTCCAGTTGTCCCTCAGACCACCTTTTAGAAGGTTATTCTCCCTTCTAATAGGTATGACCATGACAGTATGTTTGGTAATTGGAAGAACCAAAATTCTTCCTATAAGAGATTTAATGCTGCTTCCAATGGAAGAATAAAGGGCATGGGATTGAGTACACTGAATGCTCCCCATGAGAAAATCCAAATGGCCCACCATAGACTAATTGTATTTGGTTCTCCTGCACCCACTCTCAAGAGTAAGGAAGTGGCCTCCACCCAAGATCTTTCTTCTAAGAATAAGACTGTGAGAAAGACTGTAAGTAAGCCTCACTGGATCATTTTTGATGCCATCAATACCATGTCAACTACAAATAAGACATTTGTTGGTGTAAATCAGAATAAACTAAGTGTACCTACTAGCAGACTTACTTTCAGTCAAATTTTTACTAAAAGAAATAGGAAAAACGCTGATGTTCTCCCCTCTGAATAGATAAAGGTTGATGGCTTACACACATCAAAGACTGTTCAGAAGAGGAGATATAATATCCATGAGTGTTGGTGATGTGGCAAGGTGGGTCACTTTGCCATAGACAGTTGGCATAACCAAATTTTTCCTAGGGTAAGGATGAGTCTGCCTGTCAGGGCTGCAGTAGGTAGATATAGCCATTTTAAAGCTAACATAAACCAAGGACCCAAATATTTTTGGGTTCCTAAGGTAATCCTTATGATTTCATGTAAGTCTGAGTCCCCATCAAATGCCAATATGGTACTTGGAAGTGGTAGTTCATGTTGGATCGGGTGACCAACCTTAGAGAGGGGGTTGAATATGGTTTGCAAAGAGAGTGTAAAATTAAAATGAAATTTTCTAATAAAACACTTTTTGAAAGCTACCGCAGGGCGGTAGACCACTACCGCTCGGCGATAGGTCATGGAGAATGAATCACTTGTAAGATTTTGTATTCTGATCTTTCACAAATCGCTCAAACCATAAACACAAAACAACCATAATTTTGATATGCAATAAACAATATATAATTTTATTCAATAAGAACAGATGTTTACAGTATTAAAACTAGATCTCCTTGATGTCGGAGATCGAAGGAGCTGAAATACAAATTGCTCCTTTTGTTTTTATACGGACCGTCTACCAGTACCGGTTGTCTCTCTCTTTTTAACCTTGTAAAGGTCTTTGAGCCGGCACTTCACCTTCCTAGTTAGAATGGTCTTAGAGCCCCACTAGATCCCCCGATCTAGACGACCCTCACTAAGAAGATTTCTCACAAAACCCTTCCCAGAATCCGATGACCCTCCGATCAACTTTCCTCACACACATAATACAAAAAAAGGGTAAAATAAAATATAAGAATTAGAGAAAACTCCCATCTAGCTACAACACTTGATGTTGATGACGATTTGATTATAAAGGTTCGATCTTTGTGGCTTGAGAGTCTTACTCTTTAATGTTCTTCAGATTCATTAAGGTGTGCGCTTGATGATAGTTTCTCATAGCAAGGATCCTTCATGTGAATATTAGGATGAAGGCTTCTAGATCATCATATTGGTAGCCTTCAATCCTTGCACGTGAATTCCTTTTGATCTCCTATGAAGAACTATTCTCCTCAATGAGTTGGGATGACCCCTTCCTTCCATTTAGACGGCTAGGGCGAACTCCCCTTTCAAATTTAGTGAAAAACCATTGCCTGAAACTCAATTTCAGGTTATTTTAATTAAAAAAAGCTGTGCAGGAAGCTACCGTTCCCACTGTGCGGTAACTTCGGTGGTAGCTCATAGTCATAAAAATCCTTCATTTTTCCTCTTTTCAATTTTGTGGATTTTGCCTTCATCCTTAAAAATAAATTATTTCGCATAAAAATAAAATATATTCTTGCCTTTCAAATGATATTTGATGCACTTTCTGATTTCTCATTCAAATCATGATATATTTGGAGTTTCCTGATACCGTGAGACCTCTTTCCTTTTTTGTTGCTCAATTAGTTGAAGATTTGTGGGCTTTTATAGTCATTTTAAATTAATCTGCCGCCAACGGTAGAGCTAGTGACCGACGATAGGTCCATTCGCGTGGTGTTGACAACTTTCTAGCAATTTTGGAAAATTATCTAAAATATATTCGAGCCGCTTTTAGATACCGTGGTGCGGTAAAAGGTAACTCCATACGGTAGTAGTATCTTCTCGAGAAAGACGACTCGACATTCGTCGAGACAGACAGTATTTGATGGTATGACTAACGACACGTGGTAGGTCACCGAGAACTCATACAAATTTAATTCCAAGCTAGCGCGGGAGGTAGAACTAGCTCTCGACCGTAGGTTATAGAACTTGAGGCTTTTATTTTTAACACATGTAATCCTGCACACTCTAAACACACAACATACATGATTAAATACACACTGAGATTTGTTATTCTCAAACCTAGAGATGCGGAATGCATGTTCCAACAAACTCCCTTTTTGATAATAACAAATCTACTATGAATAAATACTGCATAATAGTATTTGTGTTGAGATTAAATGATAAGCATTCAATGTGTACTCCCCTAGATGGACACTACTCCTACATAGAGCCTTCCTTGTTTGTACACTTCCTAAATGAGATATTTCTTCAAAATCATTCTTCCCCTTTTGGTATTATCAAAAGATGGTGGGAGAGCACATATTAATGAGTAGAGCTTTCTATGATGCCACTGGTTGATTATTATAATTTGCCACTTGTGAAAAACATGTTACTGCTTGTTAAGATAATTATCATGAGCGGGCATAAGTAGAGTATCAACGTCCTATGATTACTCCCCCCCCCCCACATAGATGATTTCCATAAAAAATTAAATGAATTCCACCTTAATTAGGAAATTGATCTACAATGTTCTCCCCGTTTTTGGTAGATTAGAAGGAGGGAAGAGATGAGTGTATGAAATGAAAATTTAAAAGGGTCTATGTTAGAGAAGAAAAATGGGATGCAATGTGCAAGATCATAGATAACTCTTTGACACTTATTGAGCAAAATGCATACATGATTAAGTAAGATAGAAAAATAGCACTTATTAAGCGCATAATATCACTTAGTACTCATACTTTAACACTTGTTGATAGAGTAAAAATTCATGATTAAGCAAAAGTAGTACACATAAAAATATGTTAAGCACTCTTAAAATAAACATATTTTTAGAAAATATGATCATATTAAGGATATGAAATTTTAAGCCTAATAAGAAGATGTTTTCAATTCCATTCAAATCAAAGAGATGTTATTTTATTGATATTTTTGCAAGCATGATTTCAAAATATCAAAGAGAGATAGAGACCACAATGTCAGCAAATTTGCATTTCAAGTAAAAATAAATATTGTAGCGGTCATGCTTTGCTATCTAGTGCATTTACTTCTTATTTTATAGAATAGTTTAGGTATGTATTAGGATCCAATTCTCATGAGTAGAAGTTTTATGAGAAATAATGATGTGTACAAATAGTGTTTTGATAAAGTATACAAGTGAATTAATAAAAACACATGACATATATAATGAACAAACATAACATTAAAATACAAAAATAATATTACTTCCACTAATTTTAAATGCTCATGAGTAAGAAGTACAACTACCAAGGTGCTCTACACACAATACTTGTTAAGACTTATCAGAGAGTAGAGTAGTGCTTGGGGGATCATATTTATGCCATTATTAATATTATTTTTATTTTTGTGATCGAGTGTTCTAAGAGAAATGGTCAAAAATTTTGTTTGCTACAAGATACTTTATAATTCTTTTTCCAAGGTGCTCAACCTCACAATGCTCATTAAGACTTATCAGGAGTGCTTGGTGTAGTCTTCCTCCTTATCAATTTTTATTTGATTTTTATTATTGTGACAAAGGACACTGAATTCACTTGTTGTGCAAAAATAGCAATTTTTAAGACACCTTTCTCCAATGAATGAGTGCATGAAAACAAAGAATTGATATAATCAATTCAATATAGTGTAGGTAATCTATTTATGCATTTTACACCATTATGTTATTACACTCCACAATCATGCAAGTATATGATTAAAACCACATGTAGGCTATCAAAAATAAGTGAGTGAATGAATCATTATTAAACAAAAAATATTACTCATACTTAGAGACATGCTAAGAAATCTTGCACATATTTTCTACATTCAATTAATTGCACATAACAAGATAGTTTTCAAGACATGACAAACATAATAATGTTTTAAGATTCTTGAAAATTAAATTACACATTATAATTCATCTTAAATTGATATAATTAATCATCTTTAACAAGGGCATTATAGATAAAAAAATTATTTTTGTTCTTTTAAATCATTTTATAATAATTTGTATATATATTTAAAAAATAGTTGTGTTTTTCTAAAAACATGAAATCTCAAAGAGATATATCATTCAAACACAAGATAGCATGATAGAATAGTATGCATGAGAATAATGAACATGATAAGTGAAATAATGGTCATGTAATGTATATGTGAATCATGAGTATGCCCCAGAATCTGATACCCAAACTATATATCTACACCCTAGCCCTGTACTAAGTGACAGATGGGCATGAGGAGCTGTACAAATTCCATAGGTTGGGGTATTAATCCCATATGCATACAAAAAAACCCACTCAACCTAACATTATTTCCCCCCAATGCTACTCATGGACCTATTGGAAACCTCCTCGGCTAAGGACAAGGAATGGTTTACATGTTAGCATCCCTAATGAAGACAACCTTACGCCCCCGCTATTGTGAGACACAAATAATGGGTGATTGATTATGGTCATACTAAATCATTTAATCCTATAGACATATATACGATATGATACTAATGCTTGATAAGTGCTTTGATTTATTAGTATTGCTTAAGAAATACAAATCTCAATTTTTAGAGATATTATGAAAGAAAATCAACTACCATAGGTGATGGACTTTGAAAGTATCTAGTGTTTACCTAACTCACCTAGAGGGGGGTGAATAGGTGAAGTTTGTGTCTTTTCGCGAATTAAAAATTACTCGAAAATAAGAAAGCAAGCAAACACAGAGATCTATAGTGGTTCCTCGTATTGGGTACGTCCACTGTCCTGCCTCGCCTATCTATCATGAAGGGCTAGATTCATCTACTTCACCTTTTTCAAATCATCAACAATCTTACAACTAGGAGCAACGCTCCTACACCTCAGAGAACAAACTCTCATACACCTCGATCCACAACTGGATCTACAACTCGATCCACGCACGGATCTACAAACTCGATCCACAAACGGATCTACAAACTCGATCTTCAAATGGATCTACAAACTTGATCCTCAACGAATCTATGAACTCGGAGATAAATATCCTATAATATATAAAAGAAAATTACAACACACAAATGATTGTAAGTCTTCGCTCCGACATTCTTCGTAGAAGTAGCTCTTGAAACCTGAAGAACTCGAAAAATTGAAATCCTTGTGGAACTTGATTCTTCAGCCTTCGATCTTCGAACAACTAGGACTGGAGTAGAATAGAACTTGAGAGAAGAAGAGATCCAGTTGAGGAAGTCATTGAAGAAGAATATCAATAGTCGTCGGAGGGCCAATCATGAAAAATCGAGAAATGCGTATGTACGGCCGACGATTTCTGATTTTCGAATCTTTTGAAATCAAAAATGAATTAGGGTACGATTGTTTTTTTTAACTCCAACATATATATATATAGAGAGAGATTCGAAATAACGGTTATAAAATATTTCCAAAAATGAACCCTAGAAATTATTGTGTATAGCCGACGGTTTCAAACTAGAGAAATTCCGTAAAAATCATCCTAAGTCAAATTCGGTGAAATTCGTCGAATATCGATTATGACACTCACCAAATTTATATGTGATATACATCGAATTTGACTTTGCCAGAAATCCAGAGTGGTCGACATATGGCTTGACACATTCGGCAAGTATCGCCGAGGATACTCGTCGAATTCGGCGAGTATCGCTAGTGAAACTCTGCGAATTCGTCGAGTATCGCCAATGATACTCAGCAAATTTTCCTTGGTCGAAAACTAGAATTCCAAATTTACCCTAAGTATATACGACAAATTCGACGAGTATCGGGAAGCATACACGACGAACTCGGCGAGTATCAAGGGGATACTCGGCTAATTCGACGTGTATGACTAACCATACTCGCCAAATTTAACTTAGGTAAAATTCCTCTTCTCTGAGTCCTGGTCTTTGTCCTTCCTTCATTCTTCTCCTGTACATGGGATAGAAGTACACCGCAATAGAGAGATTACACGTGAGTCAACACATTGTCCTACACAATAAATGATTACATTGTATAGTCCCGTGTTCAATGATTCATTGTAACCTAATATTTTTGTGTACTTAGCAAAGTAAACCTACAAGTACATAACTAGAATACAACATCCAATACAAACTCAATTCATCTTAGCTTGACTGGGCCCTTCTTCAAATCAGGGTTATTGAGGATACAATACCCAACAATCTCCCCCTATTTGAAGAAGTCAAAATCCTACAAGCTAAGGTGAATTGCACACAACAAATAACAAAATTAAGACTTGACAAGATGAATGAGATTAAAAGGATAATAGCACGCATTCCAAGACAGTTATAGGAATCATATATATATATATATATATATATATATATATATATATATCAAAAATGCTTTAGTTTTGGGAGTCAGCCCACAACACTCAATAATTGAAATATATATAAGAAATCAGATCTGCCTGTTCTTTCTCTTCAAAAGCTGTCTCTCAATGTATTCTCTGGGCTTGGGATAGTACTTAGGAGGAGGACGAGGCATATGATCAGCATTCTTGTTCTTCCTGAAATGAATCCTCCTCCTGGTGTAGGCTTCCTTGTATCTATTCCATTCATCTTGACTGTAGTGGTCCTGATGAAGAAAAAGTACCCAAGATAATTAGTTTGGAAGTCGGGCTCCAAACCTCTTCCAAATTCTCTGTCGGGCTCTACTCTGACTGGAATTGGCCTGACTTCTGACGTGCATTCCCCAAATATTTTTCTCTTGTGAACTGGGGGAGCAACATCTTCAACACTCTGAGCTTTTGGAAAGATAGCTGCTAGAGCAGCAATGTCTGAATCAAAATCTTGTGTTCCTGCACAGTACTATGAGTAATTCTGGTGAGGATAAGCCTCGTCAGATGCTGGTACAGGCACTACATGAACTTGATTTCCAGTCAGCTGATTGCATAGCCACTCGGTATTGTCATAAATATAGTTATTTGTAGCCTTGAAGCTTTGTTCCATCGAAGTCGACAGTAAATCCACCTTAGCTGTAAATGCATCCTTCCCCATTTTGTCTTCGGTGGCGATGGCATTAGCATAATGTAACATACTTGTATCAAAGTTATTCATTGACCGGTTGTGAGCATCGATCAAGGATATAGCATTGTGATCAACATTTTTCACAACATGAATATTTTTCTTTAGAGCATTCATAGTCAAGGAAATTGTTGCACCACATTCTTTGCCCCACTCATCAAGTCTCATTTCCAGCTTTCCAATCCGAACCTTTACCTCTGTAAGTCCATTCAGCATAACTTTTTGATAATATCAAACTCTCTTGGTTACCTTCTGCAACGAGGCTTCAAATTGTGCATGTTGTTATGCTAGCATCCTCTCAACTGCTTTTAAGATAGAGCTGTCTGTAATGGAGGATGGTATATCAGTAGCCTCGGGCACTGGAACATCTATTGGGATGTCAGAATCACTGGGGGATTCATCGATCGAAGAAAGGTGAAATTTTTCAGCAAGAACAGAATCATCAGTAGTCTGGATAGGAGAATGCTCCTCAGCATCTCCTTCCACATCAAACAGAACAACTATGCCTTTGGGCACCTCTTGCATCCTGCCATGTCTCTTCTCCAGGTTACGGATGAACCGGTCAACCTCAGTGGAGATGGAAATCTGGGACTGAGTTGCCTCCCACTCAGAAGATACAATATTAGTCATCTTTGGGAAAGGAACTAGTAGGTTGTCCACAGACATTGGTGCAACATCAGTAGCAACACTTGCACTCTCAGTAGCAGCAACTTCACTAGTAGCAGACTTGTTCAGACCAACTAAACTCTTTTCAGTAACACTACCATGGTCATCAGCAGGAGCTTCAATCTCATAATCCTCAACCCTGGGGTCATCTTCATCAGTAGTCTCATAAATATAAAATTCCTCATCATCCTCCTCATGCTCAGAAGGTGCTAGATCCTCTTCCCCTGGAGTCAATTCCTCATCCTCAACTGGCAGAACCTCAACTGCAGCAACAGTACTAATAGCATCAACCTCTACAAGGAGATCAACTAGCTCTATGTCGGGAAGCATTGTATTTGGGGCCACTCAATCAGGAACTGTATCTACAACCACTGAAACTGAATCAGCCTCTTCAAGATAATCGGCTTGATCATAGATTGGAAGCAGCAGATACCTGGACAACAGAGAGGCTTTCACTTTGACCTTATACTTCTGAATCTTGTTTTTGATAACAGTGTCTTCATGTCTGAGCTTTACATGCTCGAAGAACTCGAGAACTTCTTTGTCCTGAACTTTGTATGGGTGTTCTAGGACAAAAGAGAGTCTTGCAGTTTCCAGCATAAGAATGACATTTTTGAACTCATCAAAAGCATGAGCAAACCCGGTGCAGACAAGTTCTCCCCCTCCTAGCAAGCCACTCGTTCTTCTGGGAGCCATGGAAAATCAAGGAAACTTGAATATAGACTTGACGTAATAGTTCTCTGTTAACTGAGCTCACTGAAATTCAAACCACTTCACTGCACTAGACTAAACTCTCACTGCCCTACACTTCTGTCGGCAATGGCAATAGGGCTCGGGAACAGATCACTGCTCAAAATTGGCGGGGAAACCGTGTAGAACAGTTTGCTAGGGTTTGGAAAGGGTTCAAAACCCTAGTCAAAAATGACCGAATGTGAAGGGGCTGTGACTGTCGGCGAGGAAGACGACGACGTGGTTGCGGGAGCCGAATCGTCAGATTGAAGTTATCGGTGAATCGGCAGTCAATTGACGAGTGCGTGCTTGCCCCCGTTGAATATTATATATATATGATTATTTAAATTGACCTAGAATCGGCGCGCACCTTAAAAATCAAATCGACAGATCCAATATAGTAAGATATAATCTCCGCACAAGTCAAATTCGGCGAGATTCACTTAATCTAGAGTCCGATTTGGCGAGTAAGAGCTGATATTCGACGAATCGGCAAGTTTGCCTACCGATATTCGCTGAATTTTCCTTAGAAAATTCTTCTACCGACTTGGTTTAAGTACCGAGTGAATTCTTGTTTGCTTAGCCTTCTTCATGAGTCCATCTTTAGCATGCCTAGTTCCATTTTGAAGAACAAAAACTTGGCCTCGTCCAGCGGCTTCGTGAAAATATCTACAACTTGTTTGTCTGTCGGGACAAGGCTAAGGGCTATGTCCTTGTTCTCCACATGCTCCTGAATGAAGTGATAACACACCTCGATGTTCTTTGTCCGACTGTGGGAATCTGGATTGTTTGCAATTGCTATTGCAATGGATGAGTCGCAATACATTGGAATCTCTCTGAACTTTAAATTGCAGTCTTCTAATCGATTTCTGATCCATAGAAGTTGTGCGCAACGACTACTCGCAGAGATATACTCTGACTCGCCAGTAGATGTTGCCACACAATTCTGCTTCTTACTGCTCCATGAGATAAGCTGTCTTCCGAGCAATTGACACGTCCCGAAAGTGCTTTTCCTATCATCCCTGCTTCCTGCAAGATCAGCATCTGAAAAACCCATTAGATCATCATCATTACTTATTGGGTACCATAAACCAAGATTAGGTGTACCATTAAGGTATCTTAAAATCCGCTTTGTAGCGACGTAATGAGATTCCTTAGTGTTCACCTGATATCTAGAACAGACACGTGTTGAAAATATTATATCTGGTCTACTGGCAGTCAGGTAGAGCAAGGATCCAATTATGCTTCTGTACTTGGTTTCATCAAATGGTTTCCCTTTCTCATACTTGACCAGAGACACAGTTGAACTCATTGGAGTCCTCATAGAGGATGCGCTCTCCATTCCAAATTTCTTAAGAAGTTCCTTGGTGAACTTCGTCAAAGAGATGAAAATTCCATCTTCAGATTGCTTCATCTGAAGTCGTAAGAAATACGTTAGCTCTCCCATATTGCTCATTTCAAACTTCCCTTGTATAAGTTTAGAAACCTTTTTGCAAATGTTGTCTTGTCTAGAGCCAAATGTGATATCGTCGACATAGATTTGCACTAGCAGAATCTTGCCTTTAACTTCCCTAAGAAATAATGTCTTGTCTATCTTTCCCCTTGTCAACTTATTCTCAAGAAGAATGCTAGACAACGTCTCATACCAAGCTCAAGGAACTGGCTTTAAGCCATATAGTGCTTTATTTAAAAAGTAAACATAGTCATGAAATTTGAATTGACAAAACCTTGGTGGTTATGTTACGTATACTTCCTCTTTCAGATTCCTATTGAGGAATGCTAACTTCACGTCCATTTGGTAGACGGTGAAACCTTTGAGGGTAGCATACACAAGAAATAATCTGATCGCCTCGAGCCGAGCCACTGTAGCGAAGGACTGGTCGAATTTGATCCCCTCTTCTTCTCTATATACTTAAGCTACAAGCCTGGTTTTATTCGTGATGATTGCACCATGTTCGTCCAGCTTGTTTCTGAATATCCACTTGGTGCTTATCACGTTCTGTCCCTTTGTCCTAGGTACCACCTCCCAGACTTTGCATCGTTCAAATTAATTGAGCTCCTCTTGCATTGCTAATATCCAAGAATCATCCATATTTGCTTCCTCGAACTCCTTCGGCTCAACCGAGCTAGAAAACTGAGATGCATAATCTTATTAGCTGTACCTCTTCTGGTTTTGACATCGTCACTTAGCTTTCCTATTATCTGATCACCTGGGTGATCTCTTAGGTGTCTGATCCCTAGATTCCTTGCTCTCCCTCCAGTAGGCTCTACAACATCTGGTGCATCCTCTATAGGTTGTGGCAATTCTTCCTCTAAAGGTTCTTCATCCACCAATCCTGGATCGATGTTCTTGACTGATCTTGGAGCTTCTTCCTTGACTGCTTCATCAAATCTTAGCTCCTTGAACCTGGTACCTGCATCTACACCCCTAATACTAAATGAGCTGCTATATAGCATGCTTGTCTCATCAAATACAATATTTATTGAAACTTCTATCACCAGAGTTTTCTTATTAAAAATCTTATATGTCTTACTATGGATACAACATCCTACAAAAATACCTTCAAAACATTTATCACTAAACTTAGTGTGGCAATACTTCCCATTATTAAGCACGAAGCATTTGCTTCCAAAGATCCTAAAGTAAGACACAGTCGGTTTTCTATCCTTCAACAGCTCATAGGGTGTCTTACGATAGCTTTTGTTAATTAGTGCTCTGTTTTGCACGTGAAAAGTGGTGTTGACTGCTTCAACCCAGAAGTACTCTGGAATTGAAACGTCATTCAACATCATTGTAAATTCTTCAATTCGAGTTCTGTTTCATCTCTCTGCATCTCAATTTTGCTATGGAGTACGCGGAGAGGAAAACTCGTGAAAGATGTCTTGACTTTCACAAAATTTTGTCATGGCACCAGACTCAAACTATGTTCCATGGTCACTTTTGATTTTGACCACTAAGCAGTTCAGTTCTTTCTGAATTTGCCGGACAAAATTGATGAAAGACTCGAAGGTGTCTGACTTGTGTTTTAGAAATAATACCCAAGTGAAACGCGAGTAGTCATCAACAATTACTAACATATAGACCGTACCTCCTAAGTTGTGAATAGGCATAGGACTGAATAAGTGCATATGAAGAAAGTATAAGCTTCTTGAGGAATCCTTTTCAGCAATGCCCTTGAAGGTAACACGTGGCTACTTACCCATTTGATAGGCGTGACATGGACTCTCTGTAAGGCACTTAATGTTGGGGGCATCATGCACCAATTTGTGAGAAAATAATATATTTATAGTTTTGAAATTAATATGTGTTAATCTCTTGTATCATTGGTCACAGAGAGACGAACTACTTTTAGCCATAAAACACACTGGGTAGAATTGTCAAAACAAAGAAAATTCAAACAGAAAATATTTCTGCTCTGAGTGCCTGTTAAGACCGTCTCCATATTTGCAGACTATTTTATCAAACACTTGTCCTTGCAGAACTCAACAATGTAGTCTTTATCACATAGTTGACTTATGCTTATAAGATTATGGTGTAATCATTCAACATAAGATGCATCTGTGAAGGATACTACGACATTGGAAATCATACCATAACCTTTTATAGTTCCCCTATCTGAACCTACAAAGATGACTTTCGGTCCATCTTTAACTGGGGTATAATCACGCAAAAGGCTTCTTGTCCCCTTTTCCTTGGTTCCTGGTCTGCTGAACACCACTAAGAACATTAACCTTGCTAGTGGTCGGACTCGCATTGCTAACTCGTGGGGTTACAAAATTGGCAGGCTTGTACAAACGATCTGCGCCAAAGTGACCAATTTTGTCGTAGCACCAATAGTCAAACCTGTTGTACCTCCTTTTGTACACCTATTTTACCCTTTGGAGTTGAGGTCTAGCATGGGCATCATTCTTAGAGGTGGAGGCCTCCTGGTTGCAGCATATACATGGGCTTCCCATCTCTTTAGCCTTAGGCACAATAGATTTAGCTTTTTGTGTCTTCTTATTATTATGGCCATGTACATACCGACCATAACTCTTCATCTAAATCTCTTCAAAAGGTGCTTTGAACACGCTGGCACCAAAGTCACGGGGATGGGTCCATCTCTGGTATTTGTTCTTGGGCTCTACATAAGTAGGCCTAACATGATGACCATATGATGACTCAAGGTCAAACATATTCGTCGGGAAGATTACCTTCCTAAACAATGGTTGACCCATGGGCACCTTCCCCTTTTCCTTTGTGCTAGCCTTCATGGCATCCTTACCTTTCTAGCTACATATCCAACACAACTACCCTTCCTTTGAGCTGAAAACCCGTTGATGAGGTGGATAATAGTCTTTGGCTTGGAGAAACTCTCAACAAGTTGATGATCTTGAAAAGGTTTTTGAAGCTATCAACAATAGTGTCACTTGGTCCTTGCTTAAATGCTTCGTACTCTTGATATAGTAGAGATCTTCGATCGTCGTAAACTTCCTCAGTCCCTTCCATCAGAACTACTAAGCAGTCCCACATCTCCTTTGCAGACTTGCAGTGGAATAAATTTTGGAGCATTGAATCGTCCACTACACTTGCTATGATGTTCTTCGCTTTCTTATCCAAGGAGACCAAAGCGATTTCATCCATTATTAGATCCATCATACTCTTAGGAATCTGAATGGATGGGTTCAGAGGTGATGGTAGTGTAAGAACATGTGGTCCTTCTTCCACTATCTGAAAGATTTTTGGATCAGCAGCTTCCATAAAGAACCGTACTCGTTCTTTCCACATGGGAAAGATTTATTTAGTGCACACCGGTAGCTTCATAGATGACATGTCTTTAATTCTATCCATGGTGAATTTGCGGAATCTCAAAATGCTAGATTAGGGATATTGTTCAAGGTGTTGGCCTTATCGAACAAAATTCCCCTTTGATACCAATTGAAAGTATCTAGTGTCTACCTAACCCACCTAGGGGGTTAATAATTGAAGTTTATGTCTTTTCACGTATTAAAAATTACTCAAAAATAAGCAAGCACACAAACACAGAGATCTATAGTGGTTCCCCGTATTGGGTACGTCCACTGTCCTGCGTCGCCTATGTACCACGATGGGCTAGATTCGGCTACTTCACCTTTCTCAGATTATCAACAATCTTACAACTCGGAGCAATGCTACTACACCTCGGATAACAAACTCTCCTACACCTCGATTTACAACCAGATCTACAACTCGATCCATGCACGGATCTACAAACTCGATCCACAATTGGATCTATAAACTCGATCCTTAAATAGGTCTACAACTCGATCCTCAATGGATCTATGAACTCGAAGATAAATCTCCTACGATATATAAAAGAAAATTACAACACAAAATGATTACAAGTCTTCGCTCCGACGTTCTTTGTAGAAGTAGATCTTGAAACTTGTAGAACTCAGAAACTTGAAATCCTTGTGTAACTTGATTCTTTAGCCTTCGATCTTTTAACAACTAGGACTGGAGTAGAATATAAATTGAGAGAAGAAGCGATCCAGTGGAGTAAGTCATTGAAGAAGAAGATTGCTAGTCGCCTACGGCCGATCGGGAAATATCAAAAAATGCGTATGTGCGGCCGACGATTTCTGATTTTGGAATCTTTTGAAATCGGAAATGAATTTAGGGCAAAATTGATTTTTTTTCAGAAAATCCAAATATATATAGAGAATCGAAATAACGGCTATAAACGATTTCCAAAAATTAACCCTAGAAATTACTGTGCATGGCCGATGATTTCGAACCAGAGAAATTCCAAAAAAATCGGCCTAAGTCAAATTTTGCGGAATTTGTTGAATATTGACTATGATACTCCCCGAATTTATAAGTGATATTCGTCGAATTTACCTTAGCCATAAATCCAGAGTGGTTTACATATGGATCGACATATTCGGCGAGTATCGCCTGGGATACTCGTCGAATTCGGGGAGTATCTCCATTGATACTCGGTGAGTATTGCTAGTGATAATCAGCAAATTTTCTTTGGTCGAAAACTAGATTTCTAGAGAATTTACCCTAAGTATATACGAAGAATTCGACGGGTATCGGGAAGCATACATGATGAACTCGGCAAGTATCAAGGGGATACTCGACGAATTCGACTTGTATGACTAACCATACTCGCCGAATTTAACTTAGGTAAAATTCCTCTTCTCTGAGTCCTGGTCTTTGGCCTTCCTTTATTCTTCTCCTATACTTGGGATAGAAGTACACCCCAAAAGAGAGATTACACGTGAGTCAACATGTTGGCCTACACAATGAGGGCTTACATTGTATAGTCTCATGTTTACTAACTCACTGTAACCTGACATTGGTCTGTACTTAGCAAAGTAAACCTGCAAGTACATAACTAGAATACAGCATCAAATACAAACTCAATTCATCTTAGCTTGACTGGGCCCTTCTTCAAATCAGTGTTATTGTGGATGCAATACCCAACAGACTTCAGTATAACTGATACTAGGATAGAGAGACACATAGGACACTAAAAAGCTGACTATTATTCAATTATATAGAGATGGATTGATTTATCATTAAACTTAATATTTGTAAGTCATATAACAAACATACATGAAAAAGGTCCAAGGAATATTGGCTTAAGAAAAATATAAAAGAAAAAAACATAAACAAATACAAAATACAAAAAAATGCAATAAAAATAGAAAGAAAATTATGCACATCGTGAAGTAGATTATCGAGTAATTTTGTATTGAATAGTTTCTTCTTCACGCAATAGGTGTATATTAATGGATAATATATTTAGGTATCCAAAAGGAGCCAAGTGTTGTGATTCTTTTGGGTGCCCAAACATAGCGTGATAAATCATGGGGATATAATGATGAATGCACCCTTTCGAGTGGAATAGGAGCGCCTATTTAATGATGGGCCTCCATTCATACTTTGGTTGAATATTCTTTTTATATTGCAAATTTCCATTTTGATTTTTATGATTATTATTTATAGGAAATTTATGAACATTTAAACTTCTTATATTGAGAGAGGAAAAATAGTGATTAGCATTTATCATGTTTTTAAAATTAAATAGTCTACTGGGTGTATGTTTAATATGATTTAACGTACTAGTATAAGTCTTATATAGTTTTGAAGATAAACTAGAGATAAAATATTTTTTATTACTTGAAATTTTTTGAATGAACAATTTTAATAATTCTAGTTTACGAGACAAAGCAAAATTTTCATTAATCAAATTTTCATTACGTTCTTTGGAAATATTTAGCTATTTTTTAAAAACCTTGAATTTATCTTTAAATTCTTTGCAATCAAAATAAGGTATAATAATTTCAACTACAAAGCTAGAAGAAGAACGGAATACATCAAACTTTGGTTCTACATTTTGATGTGCTTTTAAATTTTTATTTTCTTAACACAATTCTGAATTAATATTCCTTAATTTCTTAATTCTATGTATATCATTTTCCAGCACATGCAATGTAGAGAAAGAATTACAAGCAAACAGGGAATTCGATTTTCTTATAGTGCTCTTGGATGAGGCAAGATTGGAGCATGGAATTTCTTTGACTTCTTCATTTATTTCCTCATCCATAGTTAAGATTTCATTTTCCTTTCCCTTGATGTGGTGGCCATGTCTTCCTCCAAGAGCAAATCTTCATTTGGTTCTTCACCTGGATCCACGAGAAATTGCTCAGATTCATTATCTGTAGATGGAGAACTATAAGTAATCTCAAGAAATTTCTATTTGTCATAAGCAGTAGGAAGCATGTAGATGAGTTCAAAAATTTCGTGACCGAGCCCACAAAATAGACTCTTCATAGCTTTGGCATTTATATGACACTTGTGCCTAATTAAGTTATTTAGGGGATTGATACAAGTTATGTTCCAAACTTCTATATCTGATAATATAAGGAATTTTGTCATTAAGGTTCTCCATTCATTACAGTTTACTTCTATAAATAGAGGTGGTGCTAATGAATCTTTAGTGTACAGATATCCATCCCCACCAGTATATTCGAGATCAGGGTCTCGGTGGTAAAACCAATTTAGAATAACCTCACTCTGATACCACTTGTTGGATCAAGTGACCAACCTTATAGTGGGGTGAATAAGGATTGAAAATATAGTGTAAAATTAAAATGAAATTTTCCAATAAGACACTTTCTGGAAGCTGCCTCGGGGCGGTAGACTACAACCGCTCGGCGGTAGGTCACAGAGAACGAATCACTTGCAAGATTTCGTTTTTTGATCTCTCCCACAGTGCTCAAACCACAAACAGCAAACAACCACGATTTTTAGATGCAATAAACCATATATAATTATATTCAACAAGAACATATATTTATAGTAGCAAAACTAGATCTTCGTGACGTCATAGATCGAAGGTGATGAAATACAAATTACTCTTTTTGTTTCTATACTGACCCTCTACTCGGACTGGTTGGCTCTCTCCCTTTCCCCGCGAAAAGGTCTTCGAGATGACTCTTCACCATCCTACCCGGAATGGTCTTAGAGCCCCACTAGGTCCTTCAATCTAAACAACCCTCACCGGGATGATTTCTCATAAAATCCTTGTAACACCCCTGATTTTTCGGTGTTTATTTTAATTATCATAGTGACATTTTTTGACGTCATGGCATTACGTTGACGCGTAGTTAACGGGTGTCGTATGTCGAAGCACGGGCTTGCTCAGTGGGTTTTCTTGTATGGTTGGTTTTTGGTTTGGTTGTGCACCTTCAATCGCGAGCCGGGTCTATTTCGGTGACTCGGTGGAGCTTTTATAGGGATGTGGTGGCATTTTGTCTTCGGGTGATGTTTTACCCGGGTTTGGGTTGTAGGATTGGGATTTCGACTTCGCCGTTAAATTTGTAGCATTGGTATTTAGCTACGGTGCGATTTTCGTAAGCCGAGTAAATCTGATTTCGGTTCATGTTTAGACTATTGTCTATTATATTGTTTTATATTTTATTAATTAATTAAGTATGTATATATATATACAGTCGGACATTAGGTCACATGATATCCCTATTCATCGTCTTCCTAAATCGACGGCGAACTGTTTTTGCGAAAAAGGAAGGAGCGGCGGCCGGGCAGTTTGGTTGGTGATTTCCTGTGATTCGGTGGTCGGACTCCTCGATAGAGTAGAGTTTTGGAAAGCTCTCAGCGAGGGCTACACGATCGTGGTAAGATCTTCATGTTTCCTCGATTTTTAGGTGTTAGGGTTTGAGGTTTTGAATCCTTTTCCCCTCCAAAAGTTTCAGGAAATGTTGCTCGGGCCTTTTTACGGCCAATCCTGTCGCGGTGCGAGCGAGAGGCATCGTTTCTGGAGTTTTTGAGGCAAGTGGATTTTCCACTTGCATGTTCGTTTTCTTGTAATTTTCCTCCTTTTCTTTACTCCCCCTTTAGAGAGTAGGAGTGGTTTAGGTAGATCCATGAAAAGACCACCTTGGTTAGGGCATATATTCGGACAAGGCATGAAGAATAGGATTTCGGGTTAAGGGAAATTCGGTGTATATCGTAGGAGGATTCGTCGAGTATCATTAAGTCCATTTTGCTGAGTATAGGTGTAGATGATGGAGACGTTGCTGTTGTGGACGCCATTGATCCCCGCCTGAGAGAATTCGTGGATTGGGACGATCATTGTCGTAAGCTCGAAGATGGGAGTCTACCACGACATTTCTTTGCCAACGCCGCCGCCTCTACATATTTTGCTCGACGTCCGCCGCCTCCAATAAATAAAATATATAATTATAAATTACATAATTATAATTATATATTTTATCAGTTATTATTTTTAGTAATTTCTATTTTATTCAATTTTAATTTGAGCATTTTTTATTTGCAAGCATTTCATTATAGTATTTTTATTTCATGTATAATGATGGGTGCTTATAACCATCATGTATTGCTTTAAATTATTTCCTTCCATATGTAAGATGTGTGTCTATAACCATCATAGTTTCATTTTGAATTTTGAATGAAGGAGATTGAGTGGTGTAACTATATATAGACGTGCTTATGATGAAATTGGCAGAGAATGAATGAAAAATTAAAACCCTAAATCTATTGAGATTTCCCTCCTCCTCCTCTCTCCATCTTGTAAAATTCGGCCTCTCTTCACCCTCTCCTCCTCTTGGCCTCCTGCCACCTCCCTACCCCTCTATATTGTCTCCTTCCTCCTCCTCCTCAATATTCACCCTCACCTCCACCACCCCAACCCGAGCACACCTCTTTCTCCCCCAAAGAAAACCGTCCCCTTTTTCCCTCCCCAATACCCTAGTCGGCCACCCACATAGCCGCCACCCTCTCCCTCCCCTTCTATATATTCGGCCACCCTGCCCACCACCCCAAACCGACCACCCTCATCTAAACAAAACCCGAGCAGCCCCCCTCACCACAAAACCGAGCCACCCCCTTGAAAAGAATAGGCCACCACCTTTTCTCTCTCCTATTTCCATATATATATTGTCCTTCAAGGATGAAAACTCTCCTTGGGTGATTTCAAAATGGAAATGGCTCGTGTCTTCATTGTCTGGTGCAGATCTGTGGGTTTGTATGGAAATCGAAAATCAACCACCGTCGTGTGTGATTTCTCTACTCATCTTGTGGATGGACTTCTTGAGATTGGGTAAAGATTTACTAAAACATCTTTGTGTGATTTCTTCTATAAATTTGTGAGGTATTGGTGGAATTAGAAGGCTATTATTTAGTCCTGATTTATATTGAAATTGTGCTAATTAAAGTCTGAATTTTCAGGCATTGGTTTCCCAAATATTATCGTATAATTTGGAGCGGGTAGATCTCGTGAACACTAGAAGAAATCGAGTTAATCACCCTTGATTTTCCCTTGAGTTTAAGAGATTTGGTATACCCTCATATTAATTATTTCTGGGATTGATTTGGACATTATTTTTAATCGTTATTTTAGTCTGGATCCTCTCGTATTGGTTTGTGATTTGTTTGCGAATAATTTTATTTGGAATTGCTAATTGTCCGGATCGGGTAGGTCCTTTTCACTTGAGCAAACATTAACAAATAGCCATTGTTTAATCTTTATAAGAGGTAGCATCCCTTTGCATTTTGCATTGCTATATTGGTTGGTCATCGTTAGTATTAATTTAGATAAATATTGCTCGCAGCATATTTAATTTATTTGTAGAATCTAAGAACGCGTAATGTTTGATCCGTCGAAACCTTGGGCTTGCATCAATTTGGTATCAGAGGGAGGTTCATGTCAATTTCCTAATTGGCACCCTCCCCCTTTTATTATTTCGCCGACACGCACTTGCATGTTTCTATGTCAAAATAATAAAATAAAATTTTTATTTTTGGTCTACCAATAGCAACTTAAAATTCTCAATTTTTTCTCAAAATTTTAAAAACTTAAATTCTAGAAATTCTCCATCATTTTATTAGTAAAAAATCAAAAAATAATATTTTATTTTTATTAAGTCATTGTTTTATTAAGCCATTATAAATTTTACTTTTGGTCTGCAAATAGCGGCCTATATTTTTATTTTCTGCAAAAAAAATAAAAAAAAATATTTAATAATCTTCATAATATTTTCAGCAAGAAAATCAAAATCATTTATTTATTACCCTACTTGCTAAGCGGAAACAATTCTGTCATTCCTAGAGTTTAATGGGTCAGGTTCATATTTCATTGCATGTGCACCAAATTTGAGAAAACTTTTTTGTCCCGTCACCACTAGAAAATGGCCTATGACGTGTATGCTAGAATACATGCACCTACTTATGATGGTTTAGGGTGTCCCCAAGTTTTTCTAGACTGGGTTAAGGAAATATAGTGCTACTTTGAGTGGTACAAATCGACTAACGCAGATAAGATGCGAGTGGCGAGAATAAAGTTAGGTAGAGCTAAGATATCCCGGTTGAATGAGGAACAACCTCTGAGAACCGAGAATGGTAAATTACTTATTGGTTGGGCAGGCATGAAGGCCATACTGACAGAACAGTACGTCCCTACGTACCATCGAACGCATATGTTAGATGATTTGGATACCCTTAAACAAGGGAATAAGTCGGTCTCTGAGTATATGAGTCTTCTTAAGGATATGATGGTTAGGTGTGGTGTGAAGGAGGTGCCAGACGACATCCTCTCTATGTTTCATAAGGGGTTAAACCACTACATCTAGGGTAAATTACTGTGTTATGGTCACACCGACCTAAACACCACTTTTAATGCTACATTGGATACTGAGAAGCATAATGTTCATAAGAATAAGACTCGCTCGTTTCAGAAGGGAGAGTCCATCTTAGGACCACCACGCACTTTTAGGGAAACCATTCCTAATAGGTCTTATGTCTTGGACTCCAAAAATATACTACTAGGGTGTTGCCTCTGTTAGCCTCGATGACTAAGCCTCCTAAGATTATGATTGAAACCAATGAGGATTCTGATGTAGATGTGGTATCTCTTGATTCTGAGGATGACCCCATAGGTGAGAGTATTCTGACATGTATGTTAGTGCCAGACGATTCTGATGAGTCTAAAATTGAGGGAATACCTAGTGATTTAGAAGACGATGTATGTGATGATTACGTTTCGATATGTGAGAGTATTATGTTGCCTATTACGTGCCCTACTAGTGTTGTGTCTCATCACCATAGTATTGAGTGCCCTCTCCAGGCTACGATCCCCATCGTGTTAGAGCCTATGATTACACCTACTAAGATAATATCTGAGTTATCTGAGGAGCCTGAGAGTGAGGATGTTCCTATTATTATTGTGGATGAGTTACGATCTAAGGGAAGGGTATTTTTGGATGATTATTTGGTTGTACATCCGGATGAGAGTTCTTTGATGTTGTCACCGTTGGTGAAATCAATACTGATTCAGATTTTGTCCCTGGTTTGATATTACCGGCCCTTCCCCATACTTATTTGCCCACATTAGTTGACTTTTTAGGACGTGGAACTGGTAGACCTAGTCCGAATTTTTATGTCATGCCCACTTTATTAGTTCCTACATTGTCATTGTATCAGCTTATAGACATTACTATGTTGAGTGCACTAGTACTTGGAATTTTCACTGCACCTCATAGACATGACTATGCATCACTTTTGACAGCTTATTTTTCTGCGTGTCTGACTATGGTTTGGTCCTCTACTATGACTGATTCTGATTCTTTAGCTATTGTGCCTCTGCTTATGGTGTCCCCTAGTCATACTTATATACCACACCCAGTCGCACACATTTACCCACCATCTTTTGATGACCCTTATTTCCCCACTTAGTGACTTTAGTTGGGTCCCTTGAGTTGTGTCGCTCGCACATCCTGTCACATCCGGGAGCGTCCAAATCTATTATTTTTCATGATGAGCGGTTCTCCTTGGCATATCTTCATGCCAAGCATGAGTATTTAAAATTTAAAATTAAAACTGCGATTTTGGAGCCCATTAAAATCATCTCTGATTATCAGGCTCTCGTGCCACCTGACTTAGCCCCCTTATCCTCCGCATTTGGGTCTATTCATGTAGCACATGGATTCTCTCCTCATGTATCTTGGACATTAGTGTTTCATTTTAAGTTATGTCTAACGCACTTCCACTACTTTCTGAGACCGTCTGACGCTAGATTTAGTGATTTGAGTTTAGTCTGGTCAGTCGCCAAGCGGATGCCTTCTAGCTCCGTTAATAAATTAATATGTAGGAATGCCGACCCATCCATGATTATTAAGAACATTGGAGTTCATGCTTTTATTTCAGATTTTTATATAACACATGGTGTTTCACTTTATTTCAAGTTTCCGGACTTTTTACTGTACGTCTCTATTCCACCCATGTTACTTTATTTGTCGTTCTTATCTACCACTACATGTTCTCTTGGGATGGGGAGTGTTAGTTCTGTTGTGTATATTTCCCACGTTGATTCCATGGTTCTTGAACCGGATGGTAAGATTCAAGTTTTATTTCTTTTGTTTGACAACCTTTTGAATTTCCACAGAAGTTTTGTTGTTTCTTTTCCAAACAGGTTCTCAGTGCTGATGGATGTACATGCTACTACGACATGGATAGTGGGGCCAGATTTGCCCCATGTTTATGCTGCTTTGGACTGTTCTTCCCTCACAGGTCACTCATCGTTGATGAGTAATTTTGAGTGGGGGAGGATTGATGGGGACATCGTTGTTGCGGCCGCCATTGATCCCCGTCTGAGAGAGTTCGTCAATTAGGATGATCGTTGTCGCAAGCTCGAAGATGGGAGTCTACCACAATGTTTCTTCGCCAATGCCTTCGCCGCTACATGTTTTGCTCGGCGTCCGTCGCTGCCAATAAATAAAATATATAATTACAAATTACATAATTATAATCATATGCTTTATCAATTATTATTTTTAGCAATTTCAATTTTATGCAATTTTAATTTAAGCATTTTTTATTTGCAAGCATTTCATTATAGTATTTTTATTTCCTGTATAATGATGGGTGTTTATAACCATCATGTATTGTTTTAAATTATTTCCTTCCATATGTAAGATGGGTGCCTATAATCATCATAATTTCATTTTGAATTTTTAATGGAGGAGATTGACTGGTGTAGGCTATATATAGCCATGCTTATAATGAAATTGGTAGAGAATGAATGAAAAATTAAAACCCTAAATCTATTGAGATTTCCCTCCTCCTCCACTCTCCCTCTTGGAAAATTCGGCCTCTCTTCACCCTCTCCTCCTCTTGGTTGTCGGCCACCTCCCTCCCCTCTCTATTGTCTCCTTTCTCCTCCTCCTCCTCAATATTCTCCCTCACCTCCACCTCCCCAACCCGAGACCACCTCTTTCTCCTCCAAAGAAAACCGGCCCCTTTTTCCCTCCCCAAAACCATAGTCAGCCACCCTCCTAGCTGCCACCCTCTCCCTCCCCTTCCATATATTTGGCCACCCTCCCCACCACCCCAAAACGACCACCCTCATCCAAACAAAACCTGAGCATCCCCCTTATCACAAAACCGAGCCAACCCCTTGAAAAGAATACTCCACCACCTTTTATTCTCCTATTTCCATATATATTGTCCTTCAAGGTTTATACATCTCCTTGGGTGATTACAGAAAGTAAACAACTCATGACTTCATCGTTTGGTGCAGATCTGTGGGTTTGCGTGGAAATAGAAAGTGAACCACCGTCGTGTGAGATTCCTCCACTCATCTTGTAGACAAACTTTTTGGGATTGAGTAATGATTTACTAAAACCTCTTTGTGTGATTTCTTTTATAAATTTGTGAGGTATTGGTGGAATTAGAAGGCTAGTATTTAGTCCTAATTTATATTGAAATTGTGTTAATTAAAGTCTGAATTTTCAGGCATTAGTTTCCCGAATATTATCGCATAATTTGGAGCCGGTAGATCTCGTGAACACTAGAAGAAATCGGGTTCATCACCCTTGTTTCCCCTTGAGTTCAAGAGATTTGGTATACCCTCATATTAATTATTTCTGGGATTGATTTGGACTTTATTTTGAATCATTATTTTAGTCTGGATCCTCTCGTATTGGTTTGTGATTTGTTTGCGAATAATTTTATTTGGAATTGCTATTTGTCTGGATCGGGTAGGTCCTTTTCGCTCGAGCGAACATTGGCAAATAGCCATTGTTTAATCTTTATAAGGGGTAGTGTCCCTTTGCGTTGTGCATTCCTATATTGGTTGGTCATTGTTAGTATTAATTTAGATAAATATTGCACGCTGCGTATTTAATTTATTTGTCAAATCTAAGAACGCATAGTGTTTGATCCGTCGAAACCTTGGGCCTGCATCAGTAGAGAACATTCAATTCATAGGATATAGTAGCCTGATTCGTCGAGTGAGACATGTTGAGACCACGGTAAGAATCGTCAAGTAAGGCTAGGCGTTGAAACAAGTTAATTCGTCGGGTATGAGTTTGCTAGTCTAAGTAGAATTCGGCGAGTATCACTAGCCTAATTCATCGAGTATCAGTAGGGTAGAAATCGTCGAGTATCGCCAAATTTCCTTGGCACATTTCTGTCGGGTAAGATGAAGTTTAGTCTAAGGTATATTTGGCGTGTATCGTGAGGTTAAATCCATCGAATATCATAGATGAGCCCAAGAAGAGTTCGGCGAGTACCATCAATAAATCGTGGAATATCATAGAATTGATAAGGAAAATTCGACGTATATCTTAGGAATTTGTCGAGTATCGTTAGTTCATTTTCGCCGAGTAATGCAAAATTTATCGGGTATCGTTGTGATGTGTTGGGTATACTCGCTGAATTAGCCAGGACTTAGATTTTTCGCTGTTTTTGGCCCGATTCGTTGAGTTTGGACCTTAGGGTATATTTTTGGGTATTTGCGTCCCATTTGTCATGGGAGAGTTGGGGTTTGCTGTGCTTTGGGGTTTTTCTCCCATATTTCTTTGAAGTAAATCTGTGTTTTGGGTTATGATTTTATCTGTATTGCCAGTGTTTTGTTATGACCATGGTTGGCTATGATCTTTTGACCCTGGTGGGTTTGTGACTGTGGTTGTGCTGGCGGCAGGTTCTCCCCCGATAGGTGCCATTTTTCCCGCTTTGCATGTTTTAACGGCATAAGACCACCTTTCTTTTGACCCTGGTAGGGTTGTGACAGTGGGTGTGCTGGCGGAGGGTTCTCCCCCCACAGGTGCCGGTTTTTCCCCAGTGTATATGCTCATTTTATAATGAGTTTGTTATTTATTTATGAACTCACTTATGTATATGTATTCGAAGCTTAGATCTTTATCGGACTTGGTGCAAATTGTCCTACTCTTGGAGTCTGTAAGTTAGTCCTTTCCCATTGTTTTATTTCTTATTAGCTGAGGTTATCAGCCTTCTTATAATTGTGTTTGGTAAACCCCCCCTTCTATTTTCACTTATTTATTATCTGATTGCTTCCTTTTCCACTTGTATTTACTTGTTGAGGTATTCTTTCTTTGAATGCCTCAGGTTCAGGACTGTAGCCGGTGGAGCGGCTGAATTGGGTAGTAGCTTGTGGACTGTAGTGTTGCAGTAGTTTTTTTCCCCACTATTATGAGGTAGTTTATTGTGTGGCCGTGTGTGGCCACACATCATTTAGCTGCACCATGCTGCGCACCGCGCAGCTACACAGGGCCGATCCTCGTGCATGGTCTCACCTCACGTGTGGTCACGACCGCGCTTGAAATGCGACTATAGCCGCACCTCGCATGGCCTCACAAAGTGCGCGTGCACTTGTAGCCTTTGCTGCCACCAATAACCCTCGTCATCCCCCTGCCTCCGCCACCATCGACCACCTCCAATCGCCGTCGTCTCCGGGCACCCTACTCGAGCCATTTGAATTTCCCTGGATCACCTCTGTCATTCCACTAAATTTAGTGATCCAAGTAATTGAAATGGAGCGACATTATTTGTCAGCACAAAATACTCCCCGACACAATTACCACCATAACCCTCAAGAAAACTATAAATAAGCTCAAGCCCTCATTTGAAGACACGCAACTCCAATGGCATGAGAGAGCTCTGAAGTTTTTCGATGATATCATAGTGTTAGGCTGATTCTCTGCTCAGGAATTCCCTTTTGCTTCTCTCCTTGTGCTATGTTTTCAAGGAGCTTCAAGTCACGTCAATCGCCTCAACAAGAGTGCTTACATCAAGCTCCACTTCAATGAGAGCGCTCCCTCCAACAACTCTGCGTACTTAGAGAATTTTCCAACTTGAACACTCGCACCAAGGTTTCGTGAGATCAGCAATACTCAAAGGTCGGAGTGCTTCCATCGAGGCTTCAAGGACTTAGCTGTCTTGTAAATTTTCAAGAAGTTAGTGGATTTTGGCTCAACATAGATCCAATCACATGGTTTTTCACACTTTTTGTGATTTTCACGTCAAAAATTCCTCTCGTCATTCGATGCAGTTTACTTTGATTATTTTGTGCCCGGTCCTACTCTGAGCTAAGGCGATCTGACCTCTCCGGACCCAAGAAAAACAGCACGACCTATAACATATATATATATATATATATATATATATATATATATATATATATATATATCAGTTCTAAGGTTATGTTTTAACTTTTCTCGGTCCCCTCTCTAAAGTGTTAAAAACAGCAATAGCGAGAGCGCCGACAGACTATTTGACCTAAGCACTAGTCATCATTTCTGGCGATAGTTCTTGCAGTTTATAGAGACGAAGATCCTGATCATCTTCCAGCATGCTTCCATTCAATAAAAGAAAAGTCTTCTTCTTGACGTTAGTGTGGATACCCATGAATTCGAAGATCTTGTTCTGCATTTGTCGAGAAATCAATCGAAGAAGAATCTAGATTATTCATTTTGACTAAATTATCTCCGTAGATTCTGAATCTTTATCGAGTATTATGACTCAATTCCACACTCGTACTTTTGCATTTTGATTTCTTGATTAATGGTTTTTCGCAAGATTGATTGTTTCTCTTTTAGTTTTTTCTTGAAATTATCACACTACGCACATATAATGTGACCTTAGAGAAAAACCAACGGTGGTATCAGAGGAAGGTTATAAGATTACCATGTTTTCAGAAATTCCTTTCTTTGCATCAACCGTCTTTATCTATACAGTTTGTGAAACTATAGGCACAAAAAAGCGAGCTTATCTAATGCATAAGTAGAGATGAATTTGCATGTGCCTAGTTCATGTAAATTCGAATATTTAGAATAGTTTTAATTGTTCAGATTTATTCCTGAAATATTAATTATTGATGGGTTTCATTAATGTGAATCTAGAATGTATTTGTAATGTGTGATGTATTTATTTTCATGATTTTGTATAAATATGTGCAATGTGATTAAGTGTTAAACATGATTAATTATTAATCACATGTCACAAAAATCGCTTAATCCTTATATTAAATATACATATGATGAAGTGTGGGCTTGCCAAAATAATGTACATTAATCTATCTTAGTAAGGTTGCGATTGGAGATTTATGATATACTGCTATCAACATTGTGTCTAACTTAACTATGTGACCTCAACGATTGAGTTCCTAGAGGCATAAGGTTGGCATACACCATAAGATGGTTGTGAATAATAGTAAATTTCTAGCCATACAAAAGTTGCATGATGATGCAATTGACAAAAGTTGTTTGCCTAAATAATCACATTATGGGTGATTATCCAAAGCTGACTTATGATGGGGTGTAATACGGATCTTGTCCACTAAAGAGTAACTCGCATAAACTCTCTGAATTAATATTAAGGGTTACCAATTCAATGCAAATAGCAGGAGTATTTAATAAAAGTCCTTATTAAATAAAATGTATTTTGAAATATAATACTAAAATACTTTTGCATAATTCTTGTAGAAATTTCATGGAAAGTAATTCACATCTCACCTTGTCCCTGAGAGCCATTATTGAGAAACACAAGATCAATGAGACAAACTTCCTTAACTGGAATAGAGATTGAGGATTGTCCTCAAGCAAGAGCGTAAGCTCTATGTCTTGGAGGAAAATCCCCCTAAAGAGCCTCTTGGATCTGATTCTCAGGTAGATAAAGAAGCTTATAAAAAGTATCAAGATGGCTCCTTAGATATTGAATGCCTCATGCTTGCCAATATAATCTCTGAGTTTCAAAAGCAACATGAGACCATGTGCGATTATGAGATAATCAAGCACTTAAATAAACTATTCCAAGGGAAAGCTCGATAAGATTGGTTTGATATTTTTAAGGCCTTGTTTTAATGTAAGATGGTAGCTCGTGACCTAGTAGGGACTCATGTACTCAAGATGATTGGGTACATTAAGAACCTTAAAAGATTTGGTTTTTCCCTGGGCCAAGATCTAGGTACAGAATTGATCTTATAATCGTTGTCAGACATTTATGAGTAGTTTGACTTAAACTACAATATAAATAAAATTAATAAGACATTGCTTAAGGACCTAGGCATGTTACAAACTACCAAGAATAATATGAATAAGGCTATGCCTGCTATACCCATATTGGTGGTGCATAATGGCAAGTACAAGACTAATGGTTACAAGAAGTCGAAGATAATAAGAGCTAAGCCATGTCTTGATTTGAAGTCTTCAACATTGAAGAAGAAGGGACTGGCTAAGGAAGGGAATTATCATCATTGTGAGAAGGCAGGGAACAAGAGGAGTAATTGTCCTCTTTATCTTGACGATCTGTAGAAGAAGATGGAAATTATGATTTCCACGTCAGGTATTTTTTTATTATAAAAATCAATCTTTTTGCTCCTTCATCTTAGGTATTGGATACTGGATGTGGTTCTCACATCTGAACAAATATGTAGAAATTAGGGAGGTGAAGAATGCTGGGTAGAGGAGAGATACACCTACGCACTTGAAATGGATCAAGAGTTACAATAATTAACATATGAGCTTATCATATTTCTTTGTCCTCTGGGCTTGCAATAGCATTAGGGAATTGCTATTACGTTCCCTCCATAACAAGAAATATTATATCCATTTCATATTTTTTTATTTAAAGGTTTTTCATTTATAATTAAGAATAATTATTATTTTATTTATATTAATGATGTTTGTTATGATGTTGCTAAGATATTTAGTGAATTATATATTTTGAACTTATATCAACTTATTTATGACATTGAAAATGCTAAAATACTAAAATTGATTGACTTGAATCCTACGTATCTTTGGCATTATTGTTTAGGTCATATAAATGAGAAACAAATTTTTAAGCTCCATAAGGATTTACTACTGTACTCATTTGGTTATGAATCATTTGAGAGATGTGAATCTTATTTGTTAGGTAAAATTACAAAAGCCCCTTTGATTGGATATACTGAGAGGGCTGCTGAACCTTTGGGTATAATACATAGTGATGTATACAGACCCCATAAGTTTTATGGCTAGAGGTGAGTTTCATTACCTTATTACATTTATTGATGATTTCAATTGATACATATGTGTATATTATGAAGAACAAATCTGAATCCTTTGAAAAGTTCAATGAATTTGAGAATGATGTACAAAACTAACTAGAAAAAATAATTAAAGCTCTCTGATCTAATCAAGGTAACAAATATTTGAGTCAGAAGTTTTGTGATCATCTAAAAGATTGTGATATTGTATCACAACTCACTCCACCTAGGATACCACGACATAATGGTCTTTCTGAGAGGAGAAATCATACCTCAGACATAGTGCGATCGATAATGAGTCATCCAGATTTGTCATGTTGGGAAAAACCCGTATGATTTTGTTTGACAAATTATATTTAGTGATTTTACATCCTAAGTTTATTACCCATGTTGTATAGTGAGGATAATTTTGTCTTAGAAGTCCTAGGGTACCAATGATATAAAGGATATATATAAGGCATACTGAATTGAAGAGAAGAGTTATGAATTGCTAACATGCGTCGACTAGATCTCGATGCAATATCGACTAGAATTCAACGTTACTTTGAATTGAAGTCAGAGCAACTTAATTTGGATAAGTCGATGACATTTACAGATTAAATCAACATAAGCATCGACATGATATTGATGGAACATCGACTATAGAGATTTTCATATTGACAGAAAAAAAATGCTCTTGCTTCAACAAGAACTCGATGTTACGTCTACTGGATTTCTTAACAGAATTTATTTTGTGGCTTAATCTGAATTAAATAAAGAAGGAGTTTACATGACAGATTCTTGGTGACGTTATAGGAAGTTGATCTATATATATAATGACATATAAAAAATGAGTAACAATTACAAATTATCAGTCATCAACAATAGACGATTAAGAAAATCATATCATACCATGAGAAGATTGAATTCGACTGAGAAAGCTTGGAAGATTATCATCTGCAATTAAATCTCTTCCAATATCAGTCAATTTGTTTGATAGTTGTTGAATATGATAAGAAAATTAGTACTTCTTCTTCTCAAAAGGAAGTTACATTAGATTCAGAGAAAAAGTTTGAAAGATCATCGAGTGATTGGATTCATAATCTTTGTTATTTTGATACTCAAAGATTCATCAGAAGTTCCAGAGATTATCATTAATTGTCCTCAGAAATCTGAAGAGGGGACAATAAGAGAATAATCATATTAACTCAAAACGTCTTTTAATGTTTCTTCTACATTTGAGAAAAAGAGTTTTAAGAATCCCTCTGCAAAGAATTTTGTGAGAGGTTCTAAAATTTCCTTTAGAAAAGACTTAGGTTGTAATTGGTCCAAGATCTCCTTATCAACGGATTTGGTGTGGTTCTAAGAGTCTCCTAATCAAAAGACTCAGACACTGTGATAGTGAATTTATACCAAGGGGTAAAAGAGTGGGCGTACCAAAATTGAGGGGGAACCACTATAATTCTTGCGTCATCTATAATTTTCTTTCATTTCTTATTCTGTACTGTTGTGCTGTGATTTTGATTAACTGCATATGATTCTACTTTATAGTTTATGTAAATGAAAATTTTCTGAATTAATCAAAATATTTGAAAATAATTTAAATCTCTATTCACCCCTTTAGAGAAAACTCTGAGGAATATAACAACTAAACTCCTATTTTAATCATTATTATTGGGCAGTTGATCATCAATAGGTTAATCTATAAAAGGTTAACACCTTGATCAAAAGATCATTTTGGTTGCAACAATAAATTCAAATTTTATTTACAAAAATGGCTTCATATACTTTCAAAGGATTTGCATCTATTAGGCCACCAGTCTGTAATCTTGATAGGTTTACACTCTAAAAAGCGGGTATTAGATTGTATATGAACTCTATTGATGAGGACATTTTTGAATCAATCTTGACAGGACCACAATCACATATAGAAGGGATGTAGATGATAATATAACTGCAGAACCTTCACCAAGAAATGAATGGACTGATGTGGAGAAGAGAGTTAAAGATTATATTCAAAAAGTTATAAATATCTTGGTCTTTACCATGCCAGATGACATATTTCAAAAGGTTACATAATGTCTCTCAGTAAAAGAGATGGAAATCACTCTCAAGGTTTGTTGAGGAAGTATAGGTGAGAGAAAGGAAAGAAGGTCACTTCAAATCTCTCGCTATGAAAATTTTCAGAAGAAATCTGATGAATCTATATCAGAGATGTTTGACAGATTCAGTATGATAATTAATGAGTTAAAAGGACTAAACAAGGACATATCTCTCACATAAATTAATGATAAGTTACTCATATGCTTTCCTAGGACATGTGATTCTAGAAATTGGACTATTAGAGAAACAAGGTATCACATGTAAATCTCTATAGATGCTTTACTTGGGAAATTAAAATCTTATAAGCAGTTATTGAAAAGTAGAGAAGAAACAGAAGCTAAAGAGAATAGCTTATCATCTACAGAAAATCAGTTGCATTCAAAGTTACTGAAGATGAACCATCTATTACAGAAAATGAAATGTTCAGCCTTCTAGCAAGAAGATTTAGAAAATGGATTAAATTAGTAGGTTCAAGAAGAAGAGATAGCAGTATGAGAAAACAAAAATTTGACATGACTTTCAATAAGGCAATAATTTGTTTTACTTGCAGAAAACGTGGACATATTTCAATAGAATGTCCAAAATAGCAAAAGGAAAGATCAAGCTCAAAGGATCAAAAGAAGAAATATCAGAAGAAGAAGAAGAAGGATAATAGAAAGGGAAAAGGTTTTATTGCTAAATCCTGGAGTGACACAAGCTTTGAATCCAGTTCTTCATCAGATAATGAAGAAGAAAAATTTGCTGAAGAAGCTTATCTCATGACTCTAGAGACAGAATCTAATCATGATTTAATTGAGGTATCAGATTATTTTCATGATATATACTTTACTTCTGATGATTTTAAGATATATTTCAGAAAATTTTATATAAGTTAAATAGAACTTGAAAAGAAAATCAAATCATTAACGTAAAAGATGAAAATATATGAAGACTGTCTTGATGATATTAAGCAAATAGAAGAAGATAAGCATTTAGAAGTTGAGATAAATAATTTGAAAAAACAAATTATAATCATTAAAAGAAGAACTATCAAAAGAAAAAGTCTTTGAAGATTCCTTAAATAGGAGTAATCAGCTTAAAAATAATACTAAAAACCTTAAGAAAGGGCTTGCTCATTTTGGCTTAGGAGCAAACCTTAACTTGATAGTAACAATAGATATTATACCTGCTTGAAAAAATCATGTATCATTCATTAAAGCAAAAGAATTACCATCTATAATCGTACATAATAACTATTCAAATTTCAATAATGATGAGAGAAAGTTTAAACGAAAAGGTGTTGCAAATAAACAATCAACAATAGATAAGAAACACAAATCAGTAGTTTTAATGAATCAGGAACATGCATCGATTT
Organism: Platanthera guangdongensis; assembly: GCA_039583875.1. Lineage (NCBI taxonomy): Eukaryota > Viridiplantae > Streptophyta > Magnoliopsida > Asparagales > Orchidaceae > Platanthera > Platanthera guangdongensis. The sequence continues at coordinate 214,940,521 of CM077150.1, forward strand.
CATATCGACACAACTCTTATGAAATGTTGACATCAAATCGACTCTTTCCAAATGTTGCATCTACTTGAACTCGACGCATATCCCTTGAGTGCAATTATTTATATCAATTTTTTTTGGAAATGATGTTTGTTCTGATTGTTTTAACAAAGGTCATATAACTGGAAGCTATTGATTTGATAGACTAACATTTATTTATCAAAAGGGATATTATGAAAGGTCTTCATATACTTTCTTTACTCCCTATAATGGAAAAAGAAGTAATACGTCCAAGGTAACCTGGATCCAAACTTTTGTTTAAATTCATGTGTAGGAAAAAGGGTATCCTTCCACAAATCAGCAGTAGTATCTGGATAGTGGATGCTCCAGGCATATGACTGGACAAAGAAATATGTTGATAAATTTCAAGGCCAAAAATGGTCCCAATGTAGTATTTTGTGATTCCAATTATGGTCAGACCAAAGGTTATGGTATGATCAAAATTGGGGATATCACCTTTGCTAAAGTAGCTTATGTTGAAGGACTTCAACATAATCTGATTAGCATTAGTCAACTTTATGATGTTGAATACAAAGTTGTTTCCACTAATAATCATTGCCAACAAGTAAACTCTAGGACATATGACATTGTACTAACTAGATCTAGAAAAGGGAATATATAAGTTGTTGACTTTTACTCTATTAATAATGAATTATGTTTATTCAATACTAAAATAGAAAGGAATGAGTTGTGTCATAGAATGCTTGGCGATGTAAATCACAAAACCATAACAAATATTTAAAAAATTGAGTTAGTAAGAAGCTTACCAAAAGGTAAGTATAGAAAAGTCAACCCATATAGAGCCTGCCAGCTAGGTAAACAGGTGAAATCTTCATTAAAACCAATTGGTAAGAATGATTCCCCATGAATCTTATTCCTACCGCAAATGAATTTATTTGGTCCTCCTACCACATAAAGATTTGGAGGTAAGTCATATGCATTTGTTATTATGGATGATTTCATAATGTCTAAGATTTGAAGATAGCCCACAAGTCAATAGTATACACATGTTTGTATTTATTATGTGTTCTATTTCAATATATGCAGGTTGTCCACTATTCATTGATTAGATAGGTTGATAGGCTCAGAAGTTTGGTTGTACTCAAGACAGGATACTAAGATAGATAGAAATTTTCCTAAGTCCAGAAGCATTGAGTGCGTACACATCACTCAATGTCAGAGGCCAAAAAGCATTGATTGAAGTTCAGTCACTCAAAGCCTAAGTGGAGCTGGACTCAAATATGGCTAAGTCCAAAAGCGTTGAGTGAAGGTCATTCACTCAATGCCTACATAACGGAATCTATCCAAGTACATAAGCGTTGAGTGAAGAAGGCTCACTCAACGCCCTATCAAAGGAAGAGGCAAATTCCAGAAGAGTTTAGTGTCAAAGTTTCACTCAACGCCTTCAGTCAGAAAATATGTACAAGTCCAGATGCCTTGAGTATAGAAGGTTCACTCAATGCCTTCAATCAGGATAACTGTCAAGTCCAAAAGCATTGAATGAATGAGGTTCACTCAACGCCATCACCCAGAAGGATTATGTCAAGTGCAAAAGCGTTGATTGATGATGGTTCACTCAACGCCTTATCAATTAAGATGTCAAAGGCAACATCGTTGAGTGATGAAGGCTCACTCAATGCCTCAGAAGTTAGATAGTTATTTAGCTAAGTGTTTTTGCATTGAGTGAAGATTTACCACTCAACACTTCACCAGTTAACACTTGAAGTTCAGATGCGTTGAGTCTCCAGACAACATTAAACGCTTTTATTTGTTGAGTCACAAGACTTCACTCAATGCCTATGTAGACTGTATAATGAAAGTTGCTAAGTCCACAAGCGCTTAGTCATGCTGATGTCATCACAAAGTCAAATGAAGCGGGTTTTGCGCGCTAAAGTACAAATGGCGTCTCATGCTATCTACAGTCCAGTTAATGGTAAAGCTACTTTTCAGCTGCCCATACCACTTACCCATATGGATCAAAGATCTGTTGTAGTTAGGGATATAAAGTTGAAAGAGATAATATAAAAATACAGAGAAAGTAGAAATTACTAGTTGAAGTGGTTGATGCAGAATATCACAAGAGACTTAAGCAATGACTAAAACCCTAATATTCTACAAGGGTTAGCTAGTAGAGCTAACATTATTGTTGTTCTTCTTTAATGTTGTTATATTAAACTCAAGATCTATTCAAGGTTGAAGGAGCAGAGCTCTGCAACAAATCTTCTTAGCATAAGCAGAACAACTTTAAAGATTTACATTCTTATTGTCGTGAAGAGTTGGGACTATTTCTACATAGTCCAAAAGAAGACTCAGAGGTTTATTTCTTTGGAGTCTGTTATTATAAAACTTTACTCAAACTATAGGATCATTGTGATTTGAGTTTTAAGTCAGTATTGTAAAGGCTTAGTGATATGTTCTGTTATCTCTGAGTTGGTAGGATCCAGTATTGGATATGAGGTAGGATCTTGGTCAAGATCTGAGGTAGGAGATTTGATGTATCTCTGAGAGGTAGGGTTATTGTGTCTGAGGTAGGAGTTGCTTAACTCTGAGTGTAGCACTACTGTACCTGCGGTATGACTATAATCATTCTAAGTTATAGGAGTGAGATTCACTCCGAGTTATAAGATCCTGAGGGATCTGAGGTGTAAGCTCAAGGAGCTGAGGATATAAGAAAAGTTAACTGAATCTAGCACACTACTAGATTGGTGAAGGGGGAAGTGGATGTACCCTAGATAGGTGAACCACTATAAAATATTGTGTATTGTTATGATTATTGAAAGCTAACAACTAACTCTAACAGACACCAAGCTTATAAATCTAAAAGATTCAAAAGAGTCAAAACAAACCTATTCACCCCCTCTAGGTGTTTATCTACCTTTGAACAAAGACTTTCATGCGATATCAAAGTGAGGTTGTTCAAAAAACACTTAATAATCTCGACAGGATCTCCAAGGGTAGCAAAATATTATCTCCATAGCTTCAGGTGAGAACCATAAGGAGTTGGGTTCAATGAAACTTCATATTTGTAGGAAAGATATTTTTGGGATCTGGAAGGAGAGGGTAAGGAAGTTCATGGAATTCTGAGACCCTAGGATATAGATAACTATTCAAGTACACCTTTCATTCCCATGAAGGTCTCTACTATAGATGCTAATGTCCAAACTCCCAAGAAATACACTGAGATGACCAACGATAAAGTAATTTTGGCAACTATGGACAAGAGGGACCAGAATATTATTATAAGTGACATAGATGATTCTACACTCTAGAACTTGGTCCACTGCAGAACTGCAAAGGAGATGTAAGACCCCCCCTAACGGAACATAAGACATGGCTGAGGGGAGTCTTATGCACAGAACAATAGCTTTGTGGTAATGCCAATATACGGGTTGACTGATACTACAAGACGGCTATCCTTCCGGCTAAAACTAATATCATCCATGCCAACACAACATAAATAATAAATAGAAATCAAATCCATATAAGTATAAAAGTACACAAGTACATCAATAATAAGAAGCATCAACAGGCTTCTATAATATCAGAGTACATAAAAAAACTTGCCTAAAGGACACAATAAAAGTCTCCCAAAAACTCACATCTGTAACCGACGGCAGCGATGGTAACGTCATATCAGGCCCTGTCACCATGGCCTCGCTGCCCTCCTGCACATCTTGCTGCTGCTCTATGATGCATCGTTAGCAAGGGCACCGGTCGTTGTCAAGTAATAAAGTTGAGGAGTTGAATCTCCGGATATCGATCTCTCGAGGAGTGCAAGTAGGGAGTGTGATTTCGCTATTGAAAAAGTGATTGCAAATGTTAAGGTAAACAAAGGAGGTTTTGGTTTAGAGTTTGCTAAGTTTAACACTAATAAACCTATTGTGGGTCACCGTCACAGCGTCTCTTTGGTGGATTACTCAAGAGAGCAATATGAAATATGGATGAGCCAATGAGGGTCGCAGTCACCTCTTCGCCACGCATGCTTCTAGGAATCGCTAGAACGACACTATCTCAATAAGAACAGGAAAAACTGAAGCTCAGCAACACAATCATGATCTAAGATATAACAACACATAGACATACTGAAATACTTAAACTAAATAGTGTTCTAAAGCAACAATAAAACAACCACAAGTTCAGAACAAAGTAACTACAAGAGGAGGGGGAGAAATACAACCAAACACATGAAGGCTTTTCGTGATTCACGGCCGGAGTCACGGGTTGTCGGGCCTTGTCTGAGCTCGGTCTACGGATGACATCCAGGGTCTAGAAGTGCTGTCACCTCCTTCCAATAACCCGTCTTCTTCATGAATAGTCGTTGGGATAAATCTATCCGGAGAATTCCACGGATGTAGCACCTTATGAGCTTGTAACGGAGCTTAGAGTTTGGAGAAGAAAATGGTGGCCGGAGATGAAGCTATTGCAAGATTTTGGAGGGAGAATGGTGTCCGGATCAACTCTCCAAGGAGGAGAGAGATGAGTTGAGGACCTGTGGGGGCGATGGATGGTGCTTCGCATGCAGCAAAGGGGCAGAAATGAAAAGCGGATAAGCCCTAATTCGCGGAGCCGAGCTTAAATACTACAGCAGACAAACAGAGCGCACAATTAGTGGTGCACGACCAGTGGTCATGCACATTGATGGTTAATGATCGTGCGCTCAGCTCCCAGAGAAACCTGTAGATACAAAGAAAAATTAATATATATGGGCATGACCAGTGGCGCACGACTGATGGTCGTGCGCACTGGATACCCTAATCGTGCGATAGGCAATGGCAGAATTTCAAAAAAAACTAGAATAACAACCATGAGCAGTGGCGCAAGACCAGCGGTCGTGCGCACTATGTCCAATGGTCGTGCGTTTGCACAGGCTGAACTTGGAAAATGAAGAATATAGTGTGCACGAACAGTGACGCACGACCAGTGGTCGTGCGTAATTGATCCACTGATCGTGCGCAGTGTTCCTGTACCGTTTGGGATTTCCTGAACAATCCCAGAACACGCACATTACCCTTGGACTTGCAGTGAAAATAGAAAAGCCACCAGAATGGGCACACCATATTCTCCATACACAGGAAAACACCAAGTAGGGCAAAAGTACAAAAACTATGAAATCACACTGAAAATGGGTCTAAAGTGCACATAACATGAAATGGACAGAGAAACAAATATGAATAATTATAGCTCTCCAGTGTAGCGCATTAACAAGAAACCTGACCCACATGAGTCCAAAATATGTATATAACTTGGACTCATCACACACCCAGACTTACCCATTTGCGCATCCCAAACAAATCATCACTCAGTTTACTAGAAAATAGCTAGCTGGTCAGTAATTTCAAAATGAATTAAGACGAGAAATCAAAAACATCATGGGCATATAAAATATAATAGAAAAACTTTTTAATTATACTACGGAGTTTAAACTATTCAACAGGAGTAAATAAATATTGTATCTACTCAAAATTGGAATTCTAGAGAATCATTTAGTCATGTGTAGGAAGAAAGTCGACAGGTCTCTAAGATGAGCATTGCCAAAGACCTGGGCTCTTGATCACCTCCAAAGAAATCCATCAATGTCAGGGACCATACGCTTTCCCGTTCACACTCTATCCACGGCACTAGCTAGACTCAATCTAAGAATCAGTAGGACTTGTAGGATCGACTGGGGCTTAGGCTAAGGTTTGGTAGTCAAAGATAAACATGAGCGTTACACGCAACCAAAGCGAGCGAACAACAAGCTAAACCAAAACAACCACTCAGAATTACACGTGTGACACACCCCCAGACTTAGCTTGAAAACCTGGTGTGTACACGGCCTAACCCGACCAAAATTAAGATAAACATATTGGGATTCCAATTCTCATTGTAATTCTTTTAGATTTTCTTTTTCAATTTTTTTCTTTTTTCTTCCCTTTTTTCTTTCATTTAGCAATCCCCAATTTTAGCAAGTAGAAACCTTTTTGTATTCATCACCACATCACATGAATTCCACGTATCACAACATCATCAAAATATTAAATTCAAACAAGCTCATGTATTTGGTTGTGATAGTAGGTTTGGCTTTAAGCTTTGGTGAATGAAGGTAGAGCTGAATCAAAGGAGGGGTAGGCACAAACTTAGCATGCAACAGTTAGCTGCTAGGACATGATAAACAAAGCTCAAACTAGTCAAAATGATGGCTTATGTCACGCTCACGCTTGACTAACCATGCACTAATGCTTCGAGAGTAGCTTTGGGCAAGTTCTTAGCCATCGAGAAAGATGATCCTTCCTCCCGACTCGAGCAATACGAGTCTAGTGACGACTATACACATTCCTACACTACCGTTCGATTACTCCAGATTCACATTTTTGAGTACTATAAACAATATTTACATCTGCAGAAAAATATAAATCTACGAGCATAAAGAAAAATTAAATCTATACTATTTCTACATAGATCAAGAGTACTCGATTAGGAGCACTGCACGAGTTTCGAACTACTCTATACTAAAATCCTAAGCCAGCACCACTATTTTAAAGTTTACACAAAAATAATACATTTGACTCGAGCTACGCACGTGGTTAAGATCGCGCTCATGTGGGTGATTCAGTGTGTGCTACAGAGATTATGAAATAAATAAAAAATAGATTGCTATGCAATATAATGTGTTGTGTAGTGACCACACGCATGCTATCCCCCAGACTTAAACTAAGCAACCTAACCAAGATTTGCAATAAAATCAAATAAATAAGAGTTGGTAGAGAGGTTACCCATGCTCAGCAAATGAGCATACCAGAGGATAGGTGTTAAATTCAGCAGAAAGTCCATGGCCCAAGCAAGCACCACCTACAAAAGAGAACATCTCCAAAAACAAAAATTATAAACATAAAATTACAAAAAAAAACTTAATTGAAAGCAGAGAAATTGGGTTGTCTCCCATAAGCCACTTTTCTTTACCATCTTTAAGGTGGACCAAATAGTTGTATTAAGCATAATATATAATGTTCAGAGCATAAGTTTAATATGCAACGAAAATGTCTAGAGTTACACACATCATTAATCAAAAAATAAAACCAGAGAAGGAAGAAAAGGGGCCCCGGAGATCCTTCACTTCTCAGTTGAATGCTGACTTGTGATAGATCCCCCCAGTCAGACAAGATGAGGAAGAGGCAAAAGCTTTAGGCCCCAGGGAAGACGAATCTCCCCTGCCCCTAACCTCTTCCATCTCGCGTCGGCGAGCAAAATTCTGTGCCTTGCGCATGAGCAATTCTTTTCTTTTTAAATCCACGGATGGGGATCGCCAGGGATGTATAACCACTCCATGCGAATCTGCAGCAGGTCTAGGCTTTCCATCCACGGGCATCCTTTCTTCACCCGCGGCGGGTGATAGATCAGCCCAAGTGACCTGTTTTATAGTCTTACAGAATTTGTTCAGATCAATAGAAGTTTTTAATTCTATCTTCTGCACGCTATCTACAACCATGCTCAATTCACGTTCCTTCTTATCTGAGTCTTGTTTCATTTCAAGAAATTAAATCTTTGTATCTCCATCAGCTAATATCTGTAGCTCTACCACTTTCTTAACTTGATCTTCCTCAATCAGGAGAACACATGTCTCAGCAGCACTAGATAAATCATCAGATAACAAAACATTCAACTCCTACATTTTCCTGGGTTCAATCGGAGGAATAGGGGGAAGGAACGGCGATGAAGGCAAATCAACCTTGGGAGCTAAGGTGATGTCGCTCGTATTAAACTGCAATGTAGCATCACTAGCTTTTTGAAATGGGACCCCTAATATGGGTTTCGATGCATTTCCCATGGGTCCCAACTCCTGGAAGTTAGTGACTACAATAGCCCCATTCAGTTTCACTTCCACCTCCTTGATTTCCCTGTCAGTCTTTACTGTCGACCCATCAGCAAGCACTAGTGACTTTCGGACATTTGATTCGATGTTTAAATTCAGTTTCTCAATATCTTGCAAATCAAGAATGTTGCACGACAATCTGGAATCACATAAAGCTACCGTCTCCACCGCATTAATCTCACAGCTCACGGCCACTTCATTTATATCGCACTCATCTGCCTCTCCAACACTGTTCCCTTGCTCACGGGGATTTTTCTCCGTGTCACTTGGGAATGGTGCCGCTAGTATGCTCAGAGAGCACCTGGGCCAGTTGCCCCAGCTGAGTCTCCAAGTTCCTCATGGAAGCGGTTTGAGTGACCATATTAGATTGAGCCATATCCACAAATTTTTCCATCATTTCCTCTGACGCACTCTTACGCATCCCTTGCGTGTTCTAATTATAACCCGGATGCGGCGGTTATGGCTGGCTATTAGAGGCTTTAGCATCAAATTGATGTTGGCCTCCCTGCCACCTTTGACTTGGAGCATGTTGATTCCACGAGAAATTGGGATGATTTCTCGCTTTGGGATTATACGCATTATTATAGGGAGCGGAGCGGTTCTGATTGTTTATAAAATTAACGCTCTAGTGAGAAGTTATACCTGACGGATCAGCAAATGGTTCTCCAGTAGGGCACTCATATGCTTGATGGTCGCGGTTTCCACAACCCTGGCAAGAAATTTCCATAACCCGAGCTAGAGGAGAGGTCGATCTAGTCAGCATCATCCTTCCATCCATCGTAGGATAGCTCTCCTCAGCATATTGCACCACAAAATTCACTTCAGATAGATTTCTCGCCCCTCTATGGGTATTTCTTTCAGCGGTCCAGTAGGTGCTATAGGAGGTGGTATCTCAAAGGAGCCTTAATGCCTCGTTAGGAGGTAGGTTCATTATAGTGCCACTGACTGTCGTGTCGTTAATGGCCCTGTAATTTAACTTAATAGCAAAATAAAATATTTATAATAAATTCCACGGCTCACAACCATGCTGGGGGCATCGACGCTGCAGGCCAGCTAACCTCTCCCATACTTCAGATAAATTTTCCTAGTCCATCTGTCAGAAGGTAGTTATTTCCCTCCGGGCGTTCACAATTTTATCCACCGGGTGGAATTTAGCTAAAAACTTAGAGGAAAGAGCCTCCCAAGTAGTAGCGGTCCCGGGCATAATGGTATGGAGCCAGGTTTTGGCCTTATCCCTCAGCGAAAACAGGAATATCCTCAGCTTCACTACATCATCAGGAATTCCAGCATAGTGGAAAGTGCTACAAATGTCTGATAACTCCGCCAGATGGAGCTGCGGATCCTCACTCGGCAGGCCTGAATATTGCGTATTATTTCAGATCATGTTCAGAATGGCAGGCTTTATCTCTAAATGGTTGTTTACAATGGCCGGTCCAGAGCCAGGTTAAACATTTCCTGCGGTAGGGTTGTGAAATCACGCATTGTCCTAATGCATAGTTGGACCACTTCTTGGCCCTCAACAACCCATTCACCGTAGCCATTTCCTCCTTGGCCAAGATCCTCCATCCTTTCTTCAGCAGCAGCAGAACTCATGCGAGCTCGCCTAGCACGTATGGTTTCAAGCTAACACAGAAGATCTTCAACCCTATCACTGGAGTTGGGATCTGTCATACAACACAAAAAATCCTTTATATAACACCAAAAACACTTACAAACTTTTTCAAAAGAAAAATAAATGCAACGGTTGCACTCCCCAGCAACGGCGCCAAAACTTTGATGCGTCGTCGGCAAGTGCACCGGTCGCTGTCAAGTAATAAAGTTGAGGAGTTGAATCCCCCGATATCGATCTCTCGAGAAGTGTAAGTAGGGAGTGTGATTTCGCTATTGAAAAATTGATTGAAAGTGTTAACGTAAACAAAGGGAGTTTTGGTTTGGAGTTTCCTAAGTTTAACACAAATAAACCTATTGTGGGTCGCCGTCACCACGTCTCTTTAGTGGATTACTCAAGAGAGTAATATGAAAGATGGATGAGCCAATGAGGGTCGCAATCACCTCTTCGCCATGCACGCTTCTAGCAATCGCTAGAACGACACTATCTCAACAAGAACATGAAAAACTGAAGCTCAGCAACACAATCATGATCTAAGATATAACAACACATAGACATGTTGAAATACATAAAATAAACAGTGTTCTTAAGCAACAATCAAACAACCATAAGTTCAGAATAAAGTAACTACAAGAGGAGGGGGAGAAATACAACCAAACGCATGAAGTCTTTCTGAGATTCGTGGCCGGAGTCAAGGGTTGTCGGGCCTTATACGAGCTCGAGCTATGGATGACATCCGGGGTCCAGAAGGGTTGTCACCTCCTTCCAATAACCTGTCTTCTTCATGAATAGTCGAGGGGCTAAATCTATCCGGAGAACTCCATGGATGCAGCAACTTATGAGCTTGAAACGGAGCTTGGAATTTGGAGAATAAAATGGTGGCCAAAGATGAAGCTATTGCAAGCTTTTGGAGGGAGAATGGTGGCCGGATCAACTCTCCAAGGAGGAGATAGAGGAGTGGAGGACCTGTGGAGGCGAAGGACGGCGCTTCGCGCGCAGATGTGGGGCAGAAATGATAAGCGGATATGCCCTAATTCGCGGAGTCGAGCGTAAATTCTGCAGCAGAAAAGCATAGCGCATGACCAGTGGTCGTGCTCACTGGAGGTTGATGATCGTGCGCTCAGCTACCACATAAACCTGTAGCTGCAAAGAAAAATTAATATATATGTGCACGACTAGTGGCGCACGACCGATGGTCGTGCGTACTAGATCCCCTGATCGTGTGATAGGTAATGGCATAACTTCAGAAAAACTGGAATAATGCGCACGAGCAGTAGCGTACGACCAGCGGTCGTGCGCACTATGTCCAATGGTTGTGCTGTTGCACAGGCAGAACTTGGAAAATGGAGAATATAGTGGGCACGACCAGTGGCGCATGACCAACGGTCGTGCGCAATAGATCCACTGATCGTGCGCTGTGTTCCTGTACCATTTGGGATTTCCCAAACAATCTCGGAACACACACACGACCCTTGGAACTGCAGTGAAAACAAAAAAGCCACCAGAATGGGCACACCACATTCTCCATACACAGAAAAACACCAAGCAGGGCAAAAGTACAAAAACTATAAAATCACACTGAAAACGGGTCTAAAGTGCACTTAACATGAAATGGATAGAGAAACGAATATGAACAATTATCTCTCTCAAGTGCAGTGCATTAACGAGAAAAAAGGTCCAGATTAGTGCAAAACTATGTATATAACTTGGACTCATCACTCTATTTGCGGGGTTTCCTCCTAAAAAGGAAGACGTAGCAACCGTTAGTCATAAAAACTAAGTGGTTTTCACATCCGCTCCACCGACGACTCTTAGGCACCGGGCGGAGATAGGAAAAGGGCACTATATATATATATATATATATATATATATATATATATATATATATATATATATATATATATATATATATATATATATATATATATATATATATATATGCATGTATATATATATATATATATATATATATATATATATATATATATATATATGCATGTATATATATATATGCATATATATATATATACACATGTATATATATATACATTTATATATACCTGTATATATATATATATATATATGTATATATCTCTACCACTATAAAAGAAATAGCAAATTCATGATTTTTGAACTCATTAGAGAGATTGTGGCCGTCGAATTTGGCATGATATTACTTCAGCCGTATGATCGAATTATACCATCTCTCTCTACTTTTTCATAGGTCTCTTAAACCTACGATCATGTCCTAAATCTATGTCAAATTACTATTTTACCCATCTAACTTTGAAAAAAGCTTAATCGGGTGCTGTTCATATAAATAGCCAGTTTGTCTGCCCAATGTAACCTTGCGCGCTCTCCATAACCCGCCAGGTTATGTTACATTTAGTTTAAGCATTCAGATCCTATAATATATACTAGAATATAACTCTCCAACCCACGATGTGGGACTATCTTTTAGAAGATATTAAAAAATACAAATTAAATTTAAAAAGATGTGGTAGGTGACCCTTGAACCGCCAACTCCAGAATAAATTTCAATCTCTTTATCCAGTACGCCACAGTAGCTTTTCCCTATTTATAATAACTGAGATTTATATTTATCGCTTGCAATGTTTGGTTTTTTAAAAAATTCATTTAATTATCTGTTTATATATAATAATCGAGATTTTTTTAAAAAAATTTAAATTCAATCATCTTATCCAGTACGCCGGGGGCGGGCGTAGCCTGCCCCGCGACTGCGTAATGTCGCGCGGGGCACGAGGGCCAGAGCCCCGTGCCTGTCACTCGTATGTATATACATATATATGTATGTATATATATACATGTGTATATGTGTATATATATATGCATATATATATACATACATATATATATACTAAAATTCTAAGCCAGCACCACTATTTTAAAGTTTACACAAAAATAATACATTTGACTCGAGCTGCGCACGTGGTTAAGATCGCGCTCATGTGGGTGATTCAGTGTGTGCTACAGAGATTATGAAATAAATAAAAAACAGATTGCTATGCAATATAATGTGTTGTGTAGTGACCACACGCATGCTATCCCCCAGACTTAAACTAAGCAACCTAACCAAGATTTGCAATAAAATCAAATAAATAAGAGTTGGTAGAGAGGTTACCCATGCTCAGCAAATGAGCATACCAGAGGATATGTGTTAAATTCAGCAGAAAGTCCATGGCCCAAGCAAGCACCACCTACAAAAGAGAACATCTCCAAGAACAAAAATTATAAACATAAAATTACAAAAAAAAACTTAATTAAAAGCAGAGAAATTGGGTTGTCTCCCATAAGCCACTTTTCTTTACCATCTTTAAGGTGGACCAAATAGTTGTATTAAACATAATATATAATGTTCAGAGCATAAGTTTAATACGCAACGAAAATGTCTAGAGTTACACACATCATTAATCAAAAAATAAAACCAGAGAAGGCAGAAAAGGGGCCCCAGAGATCCTTCACTTCTCAGTTGAATGCTGACTTGTGATAGATCCCCCCAGTTAGACGAGATGAGGAAGTGGCGAAAGCTTTAGGCCCCAGGGAAGACGAATCTCCCCTGCCCCTAACCTCTTCCATCTCGCGTCGGCGAGCAAAATTCTGTGCCTTGCGTATGAGCAATTCTTTTCTTTTTAAATCCACGAATGGGGATCGCCAGGGATGTATAACCACTCCATGCGAATCTGCAGCAGGTCTAGGCTTTCCATCCACGGGCATCCTTTCTTCACCCGCGGCGGGTGATAGATCAGCCCAAGTGACCTGTTTTATAGTCTTACAGAATTTGTTCAGATCAATAGAAGTTTTTAATTCTATCTTCTGCACGCTATCTACAGCCATGCTCAATTCACGTTCCTTCTTATCTGAGTCTTGTTTCATTTCAAGAAATTAAATCTTTGTATCTCCATCAGCTAATATCTGCAGCTCTACCACTTTCTTAACTTGATCTTCCTCAATCAGGAGAACACATGTCTCAGCGGCACTAGATAAATCATCAGATAACAAAACATTCAACTCCTACATTTTCCTGGGTTCAATCGGAGGAATAGGGGGAAGGAACGGTGATGAAGGCAAATCAACCTTGGGAGCTAAGGTGATGTCGCTCGTATTAAACTGCAATGTAGCATCACTAGATTTTTGAAATGGGACCCCTAAGATGGGTTTCGATGCATTTCCCATGGGTCCCAACACCTGGAAGTTAGTGACTACAATAGCCCCATTCAGTTTCACTTCCACCTCCTTGATTTCCTTGTCATTCTTTACTGTCGACCCATCAGCAAGCACTAGTGACTTTCGGACATTTGATTCGATGTTTAAATTCAGTTTCTCAATATCTTGCAAATCAAGAATGTTGCACGACAATCTGGAATCACATAAAGCTACCGTCTCCACCGCATTAATCTCACAGCTCACGGCCACTTCATTTATATCGCACTCATCTGCCTCTCCAACACTGTTCCCTTGCTCACGGGGATTTTTCTCCGTGTCACTTGGGAATGGTGCCGCTAGTATGCTCAGAGAGCACCTGGGCCAGTTGCCCCAGCTGAGTCTCCAAGTTCCTCATGGAAGCGGTTTGAGTGACCATATTAGATTGAGCCATATCCACAAATTTTTCCATCATTTCCTCTGACGCACTCTTACGCATCCCTTGAGTGTTCTAATTATAACCCGGATGCGGCAGTTGTGGCTGGCTATTAGAGGCTTGAGCATCAAATTGATGTTGGCCTCCCTGCCACCTTTGACTTGGAGCATGTTGATTCCACGAGAAATTGGGATGATTTCTCGCTTTGGGATTATACGCATTATTATAGGGAGCGGAGCGGTTCTGATTGTTTATAAAATTAACACTCTAGTCAGAAGTTATACCTGACGGATCAACAAATGGTTCTCCAGTAGGGCACGCATATGCTTGATGGTCGCGGTTTCCACAACCCTGGCAAGAAATTTCCATAACCCGAGCTGGAGGAGAGGTCGATCTAGTTAGCATCATCCTTCCATCCATCGTAGGATAGCTCTCCTCAGCATGTTGCACCACAAAATTCACTTCAGATAGATTTCTCGCCCCTCTATGGGTATTTCTTTCAGCGGTCCAGTAGGTGCTATAGGAGGTGGTATCTCAAAGGAGCCTTAATGCCTCGTTAGGAGGTAGGTTCATTATAGTGCCACTGACTGCCGTGTCGTTAATAGCCCTGTAATTTAACTTAATAGCAAAATAAAATATTTATAATAAATTCCACGGCTCACAACCATGCTGGGGGCATCGACGCTGCAGGCCAGCGAACCTCTCCCATACTTCAGATAAATTTTCCTGGTCCATCTGTCAGAAGGTAGTTATTTCCCTCCGGGCGTTCACAATTTTATCCACCGGGTGGAATTTAGCTAAAAACGTAGAGGAAAGAGCCTCCCAAGTAGTAGCGGTCCCGGGCATAATGGTATGGAGCCAGGTTTTGGCCTTATCCCTCAGCGAAAACAGGAATATCCTCAGCTTCACTACATCATCAGGAATTCCAGCATAGTGGAAAGTGCTACAAATGTCTGATAACTCCGCCAGATGGAGCTGCGGATCCTCACTCGGCAGGCCTGAATATTGCGTATTATTTCAGATCATGTTCAGAATGGCAGGCTTTATCTCTAAATGGTTGTTTATAATGGCCGGTCCAGAGCCAGGTTAAACATTTCCTGCGGTAGGGTTGTGAAATCACGCATTGTCCTAATGCATAGTTGGACCACTTCTTGGCCCTCAACAACCCATTCACCGTAGCCATTTCCTCCTTGGCCAAGATCCTCCATCCTTTCTTCAGTAGCAGCAGAACTCATGCGAGCTCGCCTAGCACGTGTGGTTTCAAGCTCACACAGAAGATCTTCAACCCTATCACTGGAGTTGGGATCTGTCATACAACACAAAAAATCCTTTAAATAACACCAAAAACACTTACAAACTTTTTCAAAAGAAAAATAAATGCAACGGTTGCACTCCCCAGCAACGGCGCCAAAACTTTGATGCGTCGTCGGCAAGTGCACCGATCGCTGTCAAGTAATAAAGTTGAGGAGTTGAATACCCCGATATCGATCTCTCGAGAAGTGTAAGTAGGGAGTGTGATTTCGCTATTGAATAATTGATTGAAAGTGTTAACGTAAACAAAGGGAGTTTTGGTTTGGAGTTTCCTAAGTTTAACACAAATAAACCTATTGTGGGTCGCCGTCACCAAGTCTCTTTAGTGGATTACTCAAGAGAGTAATATGAAAGATGGATGAGCCAATGAGGGTCGCACTCAACTCTTCGCCATGCACGCTTCTAGCAATCGCTAGAACGGCACTATCTCAACAAGAACATGAAAAACTGAAGCTCAGCAACACAATCATGATCTAAGATATAACAACACATAGAAATGTTGAAATACGTAAAATAAACAGTGTTCTTAAGCAACAATCAAACAAACATAAGTTCAGAATAAAGTAACTACAAGAGGAGGGGGAGAAATACAAACAAACGCATGAAGTCTTTCTTAGATTCGTGGCCGGAGTCAAGGGTTGTCGGGCTTTATACGAGCTCGAGCTACGGATGACATCCGGGGTCCAGAAGGGTTGTCACCTCCTTCCAATAACCTGTCTTCTTCATGAATAGTCGATGGGCTAAATCTATCCGAAGAACTCCATGGATGCAGCAACTTATGAGCTTGAAACGGAGCTTCGAATTTGGAGAATAAAATGGTGGCCAAAGATGAAGCTATTGCAAGCTTTTGGAGGGAGAATGGTGGCCGGATCAGCTCTCCAAGGAGGAGATAGAGGAGTGGATTACCTGTGGAGGCGAAGGACGGCGCTTCGCGCGCAGATGTGGGGCAGAAATGATAAGCGGATATGCCCTAATTCGCGGAGTCGAGCGTAAATTCTGCAGCAGAAAAGCATAGCGCATGACCAGTGGTCGTGCGCACTGGAGGTTGATGATCGTGCGCTCAGCTACCACAGAAACCTGTAGCTGCAAAGAAAAATTAATATATATGTGCACGACTAGTGGCGCACGACCGATGGTCGTGCGCACTAGATCCCCTGATCGTGTGATAGGTAATGGCATAACTTCAGAAAAACTGGAATAATGCGCACGAGCAGTAGCGCACGACCAGCGGTCGTGCGCACTATGTCCAATGGTTGTGCTGTTGCACAGGCAGAACATGGAAAATGGAGAATATAGTGGGCACGACCAGTGGCGCATGACCAACGGTCGTGCGCAATAGATCCACTGATCGTGCGCTGTGTTCCTGTACCATTTGGGATTTCCCAAACAATCTCGGAACACACACACGACCCTTAGAACTGCAGTGAAAACAAAAAAGCCACCAGAATGGGCACACCACATTCTCCATACACAGAAAAACACCAAGCAGGGCAAAAGTACAAAAACTATAAAATCACAATGAAAACGGGTCTAAAGTGCACTTAACATGAAATGGATAGAGAAACGAATATGAACAATTATCTCTCTCAAGTGCAGTGCATTAACGAGAAAAAAGGTCCAGATTAGTGCAAAACTATGTATATAACTTGATCTCATCACTCCATTTGCGGGTTTTCCTCCTAAAAAGGAAGACGTAGCAACCGTTAGTCATAAAAACTAAGTGGTTTTCACATCCGCTCCACCGATGACTCTTAGGCACCGGGCGGAGATAGGAAAAGGGCACTATATATATATATATATATATATATATATATATGCATGTATATATATATATGCATATATATATATATACACATGTATATATATATACATTTATATATACCTGTATATATATATACATGTATATATCTCTACCACTATAAAAGAAATAGCAAATTCATGATTTTTGAAATCATTAGAGAGATTGTGGCCGTCGAATTTGGCATGATATTACTTCAGCCGTATGATCGAATTATACCATCTCTCTCTACTTTTTCATAGGTCTCTTAAACCTACGATCATGTCCTAAATCTATGTGAAATTACTATTTTACCCATATAACTTTGAAAAAAGCTTAATCGGGTGCTGTTCATATAAATAGCCAGTTTGTCTGCCCAATGTAACCTTGCGCGCTCTCCATAACCCGCCAGGTTATGTTACATTTAGTTTAAGCATTCAGATCCTATAATATATACTAGAATATAACTCTCCAACCCACGATGTGGGACTATCTTTTAGAAGATATTAAAAAATACAAATTAAATTTAAAAAGATGTGGTAGGTGACCCTTGAACCGCCAACTCCAGAATAAATTTCAATCTCTTTATCCAGTACGCCACAATAGCTTTTCCCTATTTATAATAACTGAGATTTATATTTATCGCTTGCAATGTTTGGTTTTTTAAAAAATTCATTTAATTATCTGTTTATATATAATAATCGAGATTTTTTAAAAAAAATTTATATTCAATCATCTTATCTAGTACGCCCGGGGCGGGCGTAGCCTGCCCCGCGACTGCGTAATGTCGCGCGGGGCACGAGGGCCAGAGGCCCGTGCCTGTCACTCGTCTGTATATACATATATATATGTATGTATATATATATACATGTGTATATATATATGCATATATATATACATACATATATATATATGTATATATATATACATATATATATATACATACATATAGATGTATATATATACATATATATATACATATATATATACATATATATGTACATATATATGTATATATATATATATATACATATATATGTATATATATATATACATATATATGTATATATCTATATACATATATATATATATATGTAGAAGTACAAGCAGGTGGTATAAGACTAATCAATATTAGAGTATCCAACATGTAAAGAAAGTGAGTGAATCATTCTATACTAGCATTTCTACTATCAACAGCAGTATACAAGTATGAACGTACAACAGAAAAGTAACTCAACTTATATGAATGCCCATACAGACATAGAAGTTAAGGATCGGCATAACAGTAAAGTAACTCATCATATAAGAGTGCTCATACAAACTTATATGATGAGAATCTTGTATATGTAATGCAATGCAATGTTATGAATGTGATGCTATGACTTACACATGCTCACACAAATACAATTGCTATGTCAACACAGACTTGTAGTTCCCACTTTTCGAACAGGTAATAACCTCTCAAGAGCCATCCATCGTGGCCAGACAGTGATAGTGGAACGGGCTTTCCACTACTAGGCGAGCATCCACACTACCAAGCATAGGCCTTCGTACGCCTCAACGTTAAGAACACAACAACGGAGCTCACATGCGTACTACGGCTCAGAGGGGTCTCGAGTAGATGTGCACCAAGAACATACCCTAAACTGGACTACCGGTGTGGCACGGAAAGGGCCTCGGGAATGAGCATCGAGGACACAACTAATCCATCCACTTGGCACGGAAAGGGCCTCGGGAATGAGCACCTAGAACACAGCCAAACCATCCAAAGTTTATCTGTCAACTCCCTTCGGTGTGACGAACAGCGAGCCCATAGACCTGTCACACTATCCTTAACCCAGGATTACGACAATGTGTGTTGACTCGCACCACATGGAATTTTCACATCTAAGGGTTCCACATTGAGACCCTTATAATCACATCAATCTATTGTGGTCAAATACTCACGCACTTACACCCTCTTCACATTTTTCATGCCCTAAAGAACATAAGGGTTAAACAAGAACACAGGTGGCAAGCCACCTTACACAACGTACCAACACCACACTGCTACCCATGAGGAGACAACTCTAAGCAGTGGACAACCATACACATTCCATTAAACATCAAATCACATGGTCATGCATTAACCACATCCAATACCTTTATGCATGATCAAGCATTCATAACAAGTGTAATTCCAAATGTTAACAACAATAATATAATGATACTTCACATAAACATCAAGCATGATAACATAGCTATGGGTTATACATTCAATTGTCGGACATCACATCCTCTTTTCAAAACATATTTCATTCTCCTGATTATAATTATGTACATCCTTATCGGATTTCACAAGAATATCATTTGTACAATCAATCATATCAAATCGTTTGTTCACTAACTTTCCCAAACCATTTCTTTGTCAAACTCCATCAAACCGTTTGTACAATTATGTTTAACCAAATCATTTGTTTATCACGATTACTTATACACTAAGTTCACCAAAACCTCAACATTATTTTGCTACGATCTATCTACCAAAACCAAACCCGGTTCTACACTAACCCGAGAACAACATGTACTTAATACAAGACTGCATAGCAACTTTGCCTGGACATTCCTAAGTCTACAGGACTCGTATGAAAACATGCAACCATCTGTTGGAAAGGTCTTTCCAAGGGCTACGACTTTTGTGTTTAGTCAAAAAACCAGATCTGGATGTAACATACTCGAAAACGACCTTGAAGTTCACTACGCACAGAAAATAGTTTTTTGCACGCATCTTAAAGCAAGATGAACGACAACGGTCATCTTCTTCCTTTAGTTATTTCTTCAAGACTATATTCAGACTTTCATCCTCCCTTATTCACCCGCGATAGACCATTCCTCTTCACGAAACCAAGTCTATTGAAAGTGCAGGTTAGATCTGATATACTCTAGAGGGGGGTGAATAGAGTATGGTACTTACTAAAAACTTTTTACAACTTTCGTTGTATTCCTAAGTGAACAGGGAAGCAATTAAAATAAAGTAAACACAGCAACTATCTAAACACAGAGCAATCACAGAACAATCACGGAGCATAGCCAGAAAACAAAAGAAAATAGCAACCAGAAGACACAAGGAGCTATAGTGGTTCCCCAACCAATCTGGGTACATCCACTCTTCTACCACCCTAGGTAGGAATCCACTGCAGGATGAGTTGATCAGGTGTCCTGGGCACCAATGAGCTTTTGATAAGGTGCTCAAAAACCAAACTCTCAAGTCTTTTGGAAGGAGACTTGCAACCAGAATAATTTTGAAGGGATTTAAAACCCTATACAGGAATTGGAGAGAGGGTGATAGTGTCTTCTCTGTCAACAGTCAGAGAAAAGACTTGTGGATTGATTGTAGCAGATCTTGCTCCCCCTGAGATCTTGAATTGGTCAGGAATGCAGGAGCACTGCTTCAGGGTGATAGGCCTTCAATGACCTAGAATGCCTGGACCAGAACTGCTTCAGGAACTTCTTTTGACTGATAAAGTTCTGTTGTCCTTTGAAGTTGTCCTGAGAATAGAGAGAAGAAGACTCTTGATTGAATTTGGTTGTTCTTCTTCTTCTTGAGAAAGTTCTCTGGTCAAGGCTGATTGCAGTCAAGAACTTTATATTTGAGAATGTTTGTTCTTCTCTATAACTTCAGAGTGTCTATCAGATTGTTTGCTGTACTGTAATTCTTGAACTCTATCACTGCTTGATTCTTCTTTTTTTTCTTTTACTATGTTTCTGTGTGTGTCTCGTGTCCTCTTTTCTGACTAAGGAGCATTCAAACTTTTGAATGTCAAGCAGTAATTACAATCGGCTTGGAAAGAATCAGCAATCAATGACTTTCCTAACTGTCCCATGGAAAAACAGCAGGGAATAATCCATAGTCAATGCGCGTTCTAACGGTAACATTCCGAGAAGATCTAGCATTAAATGTTCAGGAATCAGCGCCAAGAAACGGGACGGGAACCTTGAATAAAACCTAATCTGGATTCGTCGAACGAAGAACACAATTCGTCGAGCTGAACTTGTGTTCGTCGAGCTGAGCTTGAGTTCGTCGAGCTGAGCTTGAGAGAGTTCGTCGACCAGACAATCTTCATTCATCAGATAGACAGTCTTCATTCGTCGAGCTGAGAATCAAATTCGTCAAGCCGAGAAAAGTTCTGAACTTAGACAAAATATTCTGCATCTGCTGAAATGCTATATCGACATAAGTTGGTGTCGACAGATTGATCTTGGTGTCGACAAATCCTCTGGTGTCGACATAAGCTGGTGTCGACTGAAATCCTGTTGTCGACACAAATCATCTGGTGTCAACACAAACCCTAAGTGTCGACACAATTTCTCTGAGTCCAGAAATCGTCGAGTAGAGCTTAGCATTCGTCGTCCTGAGAAGCTGAATTCGTCGACCTATGAAGCTGTGAACTTGAGGTCCAAGTTCATCGAGCTCAGAATATAATTCGTCGACCGAAGCTTGAAGCTGGACTTAGAAAATTTTGAAGTTGTCCTGACTTTGGCTTGATGCAGAAACTAAGTCTTCGTTGAGCAGAGAATATATATCGTCTAGCTCAGCACTAAGAATTGTCTCATGATTGTCAAGCGCAGAACTCCTTTCGTCGAGCTGAGTTCGACGAACGTAGAACTCACTTTACTTGGTCTTGAAAACTTGTGAGTCTAGAGTCTCTGAGGGTCTTGTTGAAAGCTGGTCCATCTGGAGTTGAGCCTAAGGACTTAACCTAGACTCTAGCACACAAATTGACCCTGGCTTTACATGATGGGTCACATCCTAAGTCAGTGAACCTAGCCCAAATCAACTAGGGATCCAACAATCTCCCCCTATTTGGGTGAGGTCACTAATAAAGACTCAAAATAGAAAAACAAAGCAAGAAAAAAGATATATCTGGCAGAGAATTATAACACATGCAACAGATATATATACACACAGCTTTGTTTAGCAGATAGCATAGTTTAAAAAAAACAAATATCAGTCAGAAATTGAAACAACAAGAAAATTACTTCTTTGGCTTCTTCTGCTGAGGTTTGTCTTCTGCTTTCTTTTCTCCTAGCTTCTTGAAAATGATTTCTCTGTTAGGATTTTGAGCTTGAGCCACTGTCATGGTCATATCAGCTGCCCCAATAATTTTCAATGATGTAGCCCTGGGGACAACTGCTTCTGGATGAAGTTTCATATAATCATCAACATTAAACAGTTTGTTGCCTTTGTCAAACCTTTTCAGCTCTTCCTTTCTATACTTTGACATTGTTGAAAGACAGAGATATCTTTTCCTTCTGCTTTGGCTTTATTTATCAATGATAGTCCAATCAGCTCTTGGTACCTAGCCATTCTTGCAGTATTAGCAGTTTTTGGATCTTTAAAAGGAATTGGAGGAGAGAGAGGTCTTTTAGGGCTTTCAGCTTTATGTACTTCAGAACTTTGTTGATGTTGATGCTGCTTACTTTGACTTCCTGAGGAGGATGGTCTCTGCTGGATGCTTCCAGAAGATCTCCCTGACTGTCTCTGATAAGTTTGCATTGGGGCAGATCTCTGGGAGCTAGAAC
Organism: Platanthera guangdongensis; assembly: GCA_039583875.1. Classification (NCBI taxonomy): domain Eukaryota; kingdom Viridiplantae; phylum Streptophyta; class Magnoliopsida; order Asparagales; family Orchidaceae; genus Platanthera; species Platanthera guangdongensis. Next base: position 214,963,262 of record CM077150.1, read on the forward strand.
CACTGGCACCAGCTGCTGGAGGAGGAGGAGGATCCTTCCTGTATCTGTGCACTGTAGGAGGGGAGTATCTCCTGCTTCTCTTTCTATCTTTCTGCTGGTTTTTGGAGAGCCACATTCATGCTGGCATTCCCTTATATGGAGTTACATTGTGCAGAATATAGTAGGGAGTGTCTGCAGTGGGATTTGGCTTGGGAGCTGGAGGAGGAGCAACCTTTCTCTTCTTTGCCAACAATCCATTTTTCTTACTAGCTGCATCCTCATCAGAATCATTATCATCATCATCATCAGACTCTGAATCCTGAAGGGTTCCATACAATGCATCCAATGCTTTTAAAGCTTGATCAGAAACAACAGCCTTTTCTAGAGGAGGGGCAGAAGGTTCAGGAATAAGGGTTTCAGCAACAAGAGAAGAAGTACATAAAGCTGAAAGCCCTAAAAGACCTCTCTCCTCCAATTCCTTTTGAAGATCCAGAAACTGCTAATACTGCAAGAATGGCTAGGTACCAAGATCTGAATGGTATTTCTCCTTGTGTCTTCTGGTATTTCTCCCTTCAAAATTATTCTGGTTGCAAGTCTCCTTCCAAAAGACTTGAGGATTTGGTTTTTGAGCACCTTATCAAAAGCTCATTGGTGCCCAGGACACCGGATCAACTCATCCTACAGTGGATTCCTACCTAGGGTGGTAGAAGAGTGGATGTACCACGATTGGTTGGGGAACCACTATAGCTCCTTGTGTCTTCTGGTTGCTATTTTCTTTTACTATCTGTCTGTGTGTGTCTCATGTCCTCTTTTCTGACTAAGGAGCATTCAAACTTTTGAATGTCAAGCAGTAATTACAGTCGGCTTGGAAAGAATCAGCAATCAATGACTTTCCTAACTGTCCCATGGAAAAATGACAGGGAATAATCCATAGTCAATGCGCGTTCTAACGGTAACATTTCGAGAAGATCTAGCATTAAATGTTCAGGAATCAGCGCCAAGAAACGGGACGGGAACCTTGAAGAAAACCTAATCTGGATTCGTCGAACGAAGAACACAATTCGTCGAGCTGAACTTGTGTTCGTCGAGCTGAGCTTGAGTTTGTCGAGCTGAGCTTGAGAGAGTTCGTCGACCAGACAATCTTCATTCATCAGATAGACAGTCTTCATTCGTCGAGCTGAGAATCAAATTCGTCGAGCTGAGAAAAGTTCTGGACTTAGACAAAATATCCTGCATCTGCTGAAATGTTGTGTCGACATAAGTTGGTGTCGACAATTGATCTTGGTGTCGACACAAATCCTCTGGTTTCGACATAAGCTGGTGTCGACTGAAATTCTGGTGTCGACACAAATCGTCTGGTATCGACACAAACCCAAAGTGTTGACACAAATTCTCTGAGTCCAGAAATCGTCGAGTAGAGTTTAGAATTCGTCGACCTGAGAAGCTGACTTCATCGACCTGAGAAGCTTTGAACTTAAGGTCCAAGTTCATCAAGCTCGGAATATAATTCGTCGACCAAAGCTTGAAGCTGGACTTAGAAAAATTTGAGGTTGTCCTGACTATGTCTTGATGCAGAAACTAAGTCTTCGTTGAGCAGGGAACATAGATCGTCTAGCTCAACACTAAGAATTATCTCACGATCGTCGATCGCAGAACTCCTTTCGTCGAGCTAAGTTCGACGAACGTCGAACTCACTTTACTTGGTCTTGAAAACTTATGAGTCTGGAGTCTCTGAGGGTCTTGTTGAAAACTGGTCCATCTGGAGTTGAGCCTAAGGACTTAACCTAGACTCTATGACACAAATTGACCCTGGCTATACATGATGGGTCACATCCTAAGTCAGTGAACCTAGCCCAAATCCACTAGGGATCCAATATCTATCATCTTCACAAAGAAGATGGGAGAGGTTGAATACATCAAATCCCTAGGACATGGTCCTAGCATGGTCTCTTCCTAGGAGATCTTCATCTCGCAAGTCAAACTCTTTTGAGTCGACATCTCTCCTAGATAATAACTATAGATATAGCACCAAGAGAGATGGTAGGAAGCTCACCTCATTTTCGTCCATGGATCTTGTTATCCTTTTCGGCGGCATCTTCTCCTCGTTGGCATTGTTCTTCACGGAAAGGAACAGTCTTTCCTCCGACAAAATCTGTCATCGACGGCTTTCCCTCTTCCGACAGTTTCGGTACAGGTAACGATTTGGCAAGAAGTGAAGTGACGGTTAGGGTTTTCCATAAGTCCCCTTTTATAGGAAGAATTAGAGTTAGACCGCCTGCCATATATCACCCTAGTATTGGACCGCCCATTATTATTTAAATTAAGTCTTGTCGAAAAGACCGGGTCCTAATAAGTGAATTGGCACATTTCCCGAAAACCTAGTTCAGCCCGTACACATGAACCCGCAACACAGTCTCCCGAAAATGTTCTAAGTAAAAAATCACTGTGTATACCATACACACTCGACGAATCGTCGAGATTTATCGTGATCACTCAACGCCTATAAAGTCCAGTCAAAATTATGGAGTATACATGACAATTCGTCGAATGCCTTCGAGTTCAATCAACGCACTCGACGCTTCGTCGAGTGGCATCGATTCCACTCAACTCCAATAGTATACAGAATAATTCTAAGTTAAAACACTCAACGCCTCGTTGAATGGCGTTGAGGCCACTCAATGCTCTCGACGCTTCTTGAGTCTAGAAATATTCTAAGTAAAATCACTAAATGCCTCGTCGAATGGCGTTGAGACCACTCAGTGCTCTCGATGCTTCATGAGTCCAGAAATATTCTAAGTCAAAACACTCAACACCTCATTGAATGGCTTTGAAACCACTTCAACTCTCTCGACACTTTCTGAGTCCAGAATTATTCTAAGTTAAAGCATACAATACCTCGTCGAATGGCATTGAGACCACTCAACACTCTTGACGCTTTCTGAGTCCAGAAATATTCTAAGTTAAATTTCATCGAGTGGCGTTGAGACCACTCAACGCACTCGACGCTTTTCGAATCCCGGACAATTTCTAAGTTAAACTGGAATGGCGTTGAGACCACTCAACTCATTCAATGTCTGGTGGATCCAGAGCAATTTTCTATGTTAAACTAGAATGGCGTTGAGAACACTCAACGCCTGGTTGAGTCCAGAATTCTTCTAATTGAAATTTTCCCTATTATTTGAGTATCACTCGATGCCTGTTACCGGTGCACCCCAAGCTTTAGTCAGCTTTCTTGATTCAAAATGCACGTGAGGGGTCTAGCACGAAATGGGACGTTACAAATCCTACATACAAAATAAAAGATTTTGTCCCCGAAAATAGGCTAAGTCTGTGGGGGAGACAAAGCATGGAAATATAATATGCTAAATTTTACCTTAGGGAAATAACTCTGGGTAGCACTTTCGCATCAAATCCACTGGCTCCCAATTATATTCTTCCTTGCCATGGTTAGATCACAGGACCTTCACTGAAGGAACATTTTTTTGATGCAAGTTCCTCATCTCGGTGTCCACTATCCACATCGGCTCTAGTCGAACAAACCTATCAGTTGCCTCTGCTCCATCTATGGTGTAAACATGTTGATCGGGCTGCAATAGTTCCTTTTGAAATGACGACGCGTGGAAGACTTCATGCAAATTTTCCAGTTCTGGCGGTATCTCCAGCCGATAGGCCACAGGGCCAATTCTTTCCAATATAGCATAGGGCCCCACATATCTCGGGCTGAGCTTCTTCATACCATGCACTTGTGACACTCCATGCATCGGCCTGATCTTCAAGAATACTTTATCACCCACTTGAAATTCCACCATCCAATTTTCTTATTATGATATTTTTCCTGCCGACTTTGAGCCTTAAGCATGCGGTCCTGTATCAATCAAACAGCAGCATCGGTATCATCAATATATTTGATTACCAAAACCTTTGGATCCTCATCTTGCACCCATGAAAATGGAGTTCTATACCTCCTCCCAAAAAGTGCTTCATGGGGTGCCATACCGATGTTAGCTTGATAACTGTTGTCATACGAAAATTCCACCAGTGGCAAGAGTCTTTTCCATGGCTCTCCTCTATCCAGTGCACACAATATCAACAGATCTTCCATAGTTCTGATGGTCCTCTCAACTGACCATCAATCGGAGGATGAAAGTTCGTGCTAAAGGTAAGCCAAAAGCCCAAATATGCTTGAACTGCCTTCCATTCCTTTGAGGTAAAGCGACCATCACGGTCGGAGACTATCGTCATAGGCACACCATGGTACCATACAAATTGTTCCACAAAGAGACGAACTAATACATCCACATGCATCTCCTTCTTCATTGGGATAAATCTAGCGACCTCAGTCAAGTGATATACAATTACCCAAACTAAATCGTTCCCAGAGCACGAGCGAGGCAACCCGTGAATAAAGTCCATGGAGATATCCTCGAATTTCCACTCGGGGATGGGCAATGACTGTAATAATACTCCAGGGCTCTTGCACTCCACCTTCATCTTCTGGAAAGCATCACAGTGTGTAACATAGTACTTAACAACACACTTCATTCCTGGCCAAAACATTGCCTTTCGTAACTCACTATACATCTTGAAAATCTCGGGATACACCAAATACTTGGAACAATGTGCCTCTCTCAAGATTTCTTCCCGAATTTCACCTCCCTTGGGAATATAGAGCCTTCCACGGAAATGAACGAGGCCATCCTTCATTGTATACTCCTCAATAGATCCATCCTCAATAGCTTTAATCACAAGGGCCACAGCAGCATCCTTCCCTTACTCTGCCCGAATTCGATCTCGAATGTCATAAACTATGCTCATGGAAGCTAGATATTCAGTATATGTCTCAAAATAATCCTTACACACCAATGTGATCTCCATCTCCTCGAGTACTCGAGCAAATTTCATACTCAACATCTGAGACTCGGGGCTCGACTCTGGTACTTTTTTGCTCAAAGTATCTGCAGTGGAGTTTGCTTTCCCGGGGTGATAGTTCAATGTAAATTCATAATCACACAAAAACTCTAACCACCGCTGCTACCTCAAGTTCAGCTCCTTTTGAGTGTGGACATACTTCTAATTTTTTTAATCCGAAAAGATCTCGCAATGAATGTCAAATAAATAATTCCCCAAAACTTTAAGGCAAAAACCACCGCTCCCAACTCTAAATAATGGACTGGGTAATTAGCCTCATGCTTCTTCAACTTCCTGAAGCAAAAGCCCTTGCTGCATCAACAATTCCCCCATCCCTTGATATGAGGCATCAATGTAAACTTGAAATCCATCTTTTCCTGATGGAAGAGCTAGCATGGGTGTGGTGGTAAGTCTATCTTTCAACTCTTGAAATGCAGCCTCACATTGGGCTGTCCACTCATATGGCACCCCTTTCTTCGTCAAAGCAGTGAGGGGAAGGGCTTTCTTCGAGATTCCTTTCACGAACTTACGATAATACCCAACAAGTCCAAGGAAGCTCCATACATCGGTCGCTGACTTCAAAGGCGACCATTCCTTCACGACACGCACCTTGACCGGGTCCACAGCTAGTCCAGCTCCACTAATCGCATGGCCCAATCAGGCAACTTCTCGGAGCCAAAATTCACATTTGCTGAACTTGGCAAACATGGCATGCTCTTTTAGCTTCTTCAAAACTATCAAGTGTTGTGCATGCTCTTCTTCTGTCTTCGAATAAACCAAAATATCATCGATGAAGATGATGATGAAGACATCTAAGTATGGCTCGAACACCCAGTTCATCAAACTCATGAACTCAGAAGGGGCATTTGTGAGTCCAAAAGGCATCACCGTGAACTCGTACAAACCATATCTCGATCTAAATGTTGTCTTCGGGATATCTACCTCTTGTATCCTCAACTGGTAATAACCCAAGCACAGATCTAGTTTGGAAAACCAATGTGCTCCCACCAATTGATTGAATAACTCATCAATCCGGGGTAGTGGATAGGTGTTATGCACCGTCAGTCAGTTGAGTTCCCGATAGTCTATGCACAATCTTAAGGTTCCATCCTTCTTCTTGACAAATAGAATAGGGGCACCCTATGGTGATGAACTGGGGCGAACAACCCCTGATTCTACCAACTCATATAACTGAACCCTAAACTCGGCGAGTTCTTTTGGATCCATTCGATAAGGGGTCCGAGAGACGGGTTTGCCACCTAGTACTAATTTAATCTGAAAGTCCTCCTCTCTATATGGGGGTAATCTTGTCAACTTCTCAGGAAATATCTCAGGGAAGTCCTGCACTACCCGCACATCTTTCATGTTTGACCCCATCTCTTTTAATTCAAAACATATCATATATACTTTGTCCCCTCTCATATGGGCCTTAAGGGCCTGAATCGAAGACAATAATATATGGGGTGCAAATTTGATACCACGAAAAATGACCTCTGAGTCTCTATGCCTCAAGGTTATTTGCCTCGCCGCAAAATTTATCTTGGCATGGTGCCAATCCAACCACGAGATGCCCAGAATGAGATCAAATTCTGGTATTCTCAGCACCATTGCAAGGGTTTCAAATGGTTTTCCTTCAGTGTATGCTTCCAAGTCGCACTTGGAGGACTATGTCATCTCGGAGCCATCCGGAAGGCATACTCTCTGAGTGGTACCGGTGAAGTGTTGCACTCCTTCTAAGTCTTTAACAATGTCTGCCGAAACGAATGAGTGAGTGACACTGGTATCAAACAGTGTATCAGTTGGTTTCCCACTTACCATTACGGTGCCTATATATCAATTATAAAGACTCAAAGCTAGCCCCATAGCATATCGTAAGCATGTCCAGTACAAACATCTGATCTCGAGCAGGTCCAGGATTACATCCTCGTGGTCCTCGTCCTCGACCATGCACATGTCCACGTCCTCGTTGGGATGCTGGCGGAAGATCAGGGAGAGCATTTCCACCTAGTTGTGGGCAAAAGCGTCGAATGTGGCCTGGCTGATTGCACTTGAATCAAACTCGCTCATGCTGCTCCCTAGGCTGCAGGTACAGTTGTTGCGGTGGAGGTAGAGCTGGTTGCGGGGTCGGATGCTCCATTCTAAAATTTTGGTGGAAGCCACCTCTGCCTCTATTGTTTCCTCTTCCTCTGTTGTCTTGCCTCCTTTTATAAGTGGGGCATGCTTCCATTACGCCCACGGCTAGTCTCTTACTACTTCCCAAGTGATCCGCCTCTAGCCTTTTTGTCATATCGATGATCTCTGCCAAACACTAGTCCGCAATAAACAAAAGGGCTTGCCTTAGGAGATCTCGCAAGCCATTGTAGAATCGCTTTGCATAACCATGGTCATCCAACTCGTAGGCATCAGCGAACCTAGCGAGGTGCTGAAACTCCCTTTGATATTCTGTCACGGACTTAGATCCTTGCTTCAAATGCAGGAATCTTTTTCAAGCTCGTCTCGAGCAGTCGAGGGAATGAAATACTCCAAGAAAGCTCTAAAAAACTCATCCCAACTGACCTTCGTGTGCACTCGGCCTTAGAAAGTGGAACCCATGAGGGACTTCCACCACCTCTTCACATGCAATTCCAAGACTGACACCGCTAAGGTCACAGCCATATTGGCTAGACATCTGATTCCATCCAGTAGCTATTACATAGTGTCGAACCACTCTTTAGTACGAACAGCCGAATCTGTCCCAAGATAAGCAGGTGGGGAGAGTGCTCGAAAGGTACTCAACCAGTTGGAGCTCGGGGCATGTTGCTGCACAGGGGCCTGTTAAGACCTAAAGGCATCTAAGATCTCCGTAAGTGTCTGTCCCAACTCATACTGCTGGAACTCAGTAGCGATAGAAGGGGCAGGAGTGCCCGTTACTGGCTCTACACGCGCCGGAATCTACACATAAAGTTACAAACCTAAGGTCAGGTTGGTTAAACGTAGGGTAATGACTGGACATACTTAGCGTAAATTACACATGGGCACACCACTGCTTCCGTTATATCAGTTTGTCTGCAAACTGACCAATCGAACGGCGGTGGCACCATTGTTCAATGACTTCTTTAGTTGAGGATCGTTGCAAGCTGATATAATTTGTAAGACCCCCCGCCCCCTCCGGGAACACAAGACATGACCGAGGGGAGTCTTATGCCCAGAACAACTACCATGTTGTAATTCTAATATATGGGTTGACTGATACTACAAGACGCCTATTCTGCTAGCTAAAACCAATATCATCCATGCCAACTCAACATAAAGAACAAACAGAATTCAAATCCACCTAAGTATAAAAATCCACATGTACATCAATAATAAGAAGCATCAACTGGCTTTTATAATGTTAGAGTACATAAAAAAATTTCCCAAATGCTACAATAAAAGTCTCTCAAAACCTCACATCCGTAACCGATGGCAGCGATGGTAACGTTGTATCAGGTCGTGTCACCCTGGCCTGGCTGCCCTCTTGCACAACCTGTTGCTTCTCTATCTGAGGGGCTTCCTCCTAAAAAGTAAGGCGTAGCAACTGTTAGTCATAAATAATAAGTGGCTTTCACATTCGCTCTATTGATGCATGAAAATTGCACCACCCAGTTAACGCGGAGGAGTGTTCGATCTCACAGGCAAGGTGAAAATGAGGAGGAGAAGAGGAAGCTTCTGAGTGCTTGAGAGTGGAGCAAGCGCTTGTTCAAGGGTTGCGGGGATAGAGGAGAGGTTTGCTGAGAGCAGCCAGGAAGGCTGATGATTAGCAGAGGAGGTTGATTATTAGGAGCTGTCGAGTAGATGGTTACTTTGACGGTTGCGCTTACAGGTTGACGCCGAGAGAGCTAATTTGAGCTGAGAAGGAGAGAGGGGCTGCTATCAGCGGCAACAGCAGACTTTGCCTGCCGCGGCTTAAATGCCACTCTTGCGACGGGCTTTTCCTTTAATCAAGAAGCAAGATTACATCTTGCTAAGGCACATTTACATGAGAAAGCAATAAAGGGTACAAAGGGGGAAGCTGGCGGCCAAGGAAGAAGTTGCCAGAGGCTAAGTAAAAGAGGCTGCAAGCAGGCTGCAGAGCTTGATGGTCAGCTGCGGAGGACTGGAAAACTGAGTCCGCAGGCCTTGATGATCAGCAATGGAGGACTGGAAATTTAGTCTGCTTGCCTTGATGATCAGCAGTGGAGGACTGAAAAACTGAGTCTGCAGGCCTTGTTTATTAGCAATGGAGGACTGGAAAACTGAGTCCGCAGGCCTTGATGACCTGGCAGTTTTTCTCTTGCCCGTCGTTCCTCTCCCCTAATGAGAGGTATCAGGGGCTATTTATAGGCCCGGGGAGGATCTTCTAGAAGCAGGGCCCAGTGACGTCATCATGGAGACTTATGCGGACTTGGTGAGCAGGCTTCCCGGCTGGGCAGACTCGGCGAGCAGAGGATGGCGACCTGAGGAGCAGAGGCCATCCCTGGTTGAGGCAACACAGGGCGCGTCCTAGGAAACTGGAGGCCTCCCCTGTCTGAGGAGCAGAGGGGGCGGCCTGGGAAACTGGAGGCCACCGCTCTGAGGAGCAGAGGGGGCGGCCTGGGAAACTGGAGGCCGCCACTCTGAGGAGCAGAGGGGGAGGCCTGGGAAACTGGAGGCCACCCCTATGAGGAGCAGAGGGGCGGCCTGGCAAACTGGAGGCCGCCCATCTAAGGAGCAGAGGGGGCGGCCTGGGAAGCTGGAGGCCGCCCCTCTAAGGAGCTGAGGGGGCGGCCTGGGAAACTGCAAGCCGCCCCTCTGAGGAGCAGAGGGGGCGGCCTGGGAAACTGGAGGCCGTCCCTCTGAGGAGCAGAGGGGGCGGCCTGGGAAACTGGAGGCCGCCCCTGTCTGAGGAGCAGAGGGGGCGGCCTAGGAAACTGGAGGCCACCCCTTCTGAGGAGCAGAGGGGCGGCCTAAGAAACTGGAGGCCGCCCCTCTATAGGGGATATGGGATCCTTATTCTGGCGAGCCGAAGAGTGAGTCCGCCGAGCCCGTGACGGTGGGGTTGGTCTAGGCGTTGACGCCGGCTGGGCGACCTGGCGGACTGAAAGAATAGAGCGCATAGATCGCCCCCTATTGCTTTAGATTGCCTCCTGCAAGGAAAAATGCTGAGCGGTTAGCAGGCCTAACCGCGCGGCCTGCGAGGGTGAGCTATGGGACTAGCCTGCCGTCCCGCAGGGCACGTGGTAGCTATGCAACCTGGGCGGACAGAGAAATCTGTCTGCCTATGCTTGGAATTGTCACGAACTCCAGGTAGAACCTGGAGCAGGGTGCAACTAGCCAGCTGGCTACCTTATGAAGGATCGCCGATTTCTGGGTTAACATAATCCCCGCACTTTTTTAAGTTCTGAAGGGAACTTCGAAAACGTTGGAGACCCACGAAAATCATGATCCACCCCAAAGGAAAGGAAGGGGCAAGGAGAGATAGAACTTGATGTCTTTCTTTAGAAGTTTGCTAATGCCTGTCTCTTTCCTGCAAAGAAAAAGTTAGTGTAAGCATGTATGGAAGGTACATCCTGCGCGTACCTGGGTTTGCCTTTGCAAAACAAAGAAGATGTGTCTTCTACTGAGCTCTGCAAAATGAAGGTGAGAGGAAAGCATAGGAACATAATAACTTGCAAGTATCCTTTGGAGGCTTGCAAGCACCAGTTATCCTCTACAAAAGGAAGAATAAGCAGTATGCATGAAGGAAAAAACATGTTGCAAGTACCTGAAGGTGACTTGCAAGCGTTTGTTGATTTCTGCAAAAGAGAGGTTAGAGGTAGATATGGAAGTAAAGTAAGCTGCAAGTACCTGAACAGAACTTGCAGGAATCTGCTAATTTCTGCTAATAAGGTGTTAGAAGCAGATATGATATATGAAAGTAGGTTGTAAGTACCTGAAAGGAAACTTGCAAGCATCTGCTGATCTCTGCAAGAAAAAAGTTAGAAACTGATATGATGAAAAGACTAAGCTACAGGTACCTGGATAAGACTTGCAGTTGCCTGTTAATCACTGCAAAGAGAAGAGTAAACAACAAACATAATATAATGAGCTAAGCTGTAAGTACTTGAGTAGAATTTGTGAATGTTAACTGTTGATGAGATAAGGTCGATATGGTCATATAGCAGAGGAAATGTCTGACGAGCATTGATGATAATTGAATGAAGATCAAACCAGAGTAGTGGTCTTCTTTCTATATTAGAGATGATATCTTTAACATGAAGTCCCGATCAATAAGTCGAACGTTAACTGTTGATATAATAGGAGGGATATGATTGTATTGGCACAAAAAAACTTGATGCATTCTGCCAATCTGAATAAGACTAGACCGCAATGGCAATTGTAGTAAGATATAATATCTTCAATATAAAATCCAGATCAATAAGAAGAGATCATCTTAGTTAGACTCTGCTTGCATGGCTTGTTAATCAAGGAAAGCCAGATTCCTTGATCAATGTTTGATGGAATTTGCATTTAATAAGAGTAATGAATAGCTTTGTGAATCATCATCTGATAGAGCTTAGGAAAGCAGTGAATAAAAGATGAGAGTAATGTAGCTTATATAAGTAGAGAGCTTGTAAGTCATCATCTGATAGAGCTTAAGCAAGCAACACATATAAGATGAGCACAAGCAAAGTGAATGTTTGCTAATCCTATTGTGAGGCCGGATTTAACCTGTTCACCTGTGAACAAAGCAGTTGATAAAATGAGGTTTATACTCGGAAGTGACCAAAGAAGGTTGGATGCTACCACAGGTGTTCCCCCTGGGCCTTATGCATCGCTTGTCTGAGAAGGTTCATCACGAGTATAGTCCTACTAAGAGCGGACTAGCTATACTCCTTTGATAGATCACAAAAGGGAGACATTCACAAAAAATCCTAAGGAGGAAGCGGCAGATGCACTACTCTCTTGCCTTGGATACAATCGTCACTGATCAATGAGACTAGTTGCGCCAAGTGGCCTAAAGCATTGCTTGTCTGTGGAAAGATCAGTGGAATTGTGTATCCCGCGAATGGCATGGATTGAGAGTACCATAGAGTGTTCGGCTGTCATAATTGTTTGATGATCGAAGAGGCAAGGCTACGCTTGATCTCCATTGCTTGCCAAGCAAAGATCATCGTAACTGTGACGTATCCTTTGCAAAGCACAGCAGAGCTAACACATGGGGCTTCCCTAGCACACACTCTGTTCAGATGCCGAGTAGGGTCCGAAGTCTGAAGCCCAACATCGTAGATTGAACGGCACCCACTACACATACGTGAATACTCCCCACTGTATGTGGTCGTAGCGGTCGTGCCAGAGAACAATCTACGGTAGAGAACAACAAGACTTGGCGATATCTCATTGGTTCAGCCATCTCTTTGGCAAAGAGAAGAATAGAGGAAGAAGCATTATAAGAAGGGAACTGTGTCTCTACGGGATCCCTGATAAAAGCTTTATTGACAAGCAAGAAGGAACACTTAGAAGTGTTTTGAGATGAAAATGTTCGGAGTAAGAGTAGAGATAACCCATCATGGTGGTGAAAAAAAATTGAACCATGAAGTCCTTTGCCGGCTTAGAATAGTCTTCCAAGCGCGCCCTCGCCATTGGCATCGAAGCATTCAACGGGAATGTGAACAACAAGGAGAGGGTGTTCCTCGACTAGGCTCACTCCTCTCGAGCTGCAAGGAATGTCTGCAACTTTTTGCTCTTTGAGGTTGCTGGATCAGGGCGATCATCTTTGGGAAGCAGGTCACGCATCTTACCCTGCCGCAACATCTTTTGCACTAGTTGGCAAAGTGCTCGGCAGTTCTCAGTTAGATGGCCTGACTCTTTGTGGAATTCACAATATGGTTCTGAGTCTCTAGATCATTGATTAGCCAGTCGATAAGTCCTTTTGTAGCTTGCCCTATCCTTCATTACTTGGCTTACTTCTAGCTTGACTTTGTCTAGTTCTGAATCATGCAAGTCATCGTCTTGCTGTTGATAAACCGCAACTATTTGTGAAGATGGGGCTTGTGGTAGTAGCAACTGATCTTGAGCATGATCACGGCTTGGGAAAGGATATCGATTGCGTTGAAATCTTCTTTCCCTCCTTGAGTGAGTTGGGAAATCTTTGCGAGGAGACCTCGGAGGCTGCTTATGAGAAGGATCTTTCTCTGATACAAGCCTGGAGACGAAGCCTAGGTTGCTCTTTTCACCTCGGATGTATGAGTTGGCTAAGGCAATCAACTCTTGGTACGTTCTTGGCGCTCGGACATTGGCTTCAAACTTGAGCAGCCCTTCCCGAAGACTGTGGATAAGAGCCACTCGGTACATTTCTTGATCAGCAATCTCGATGTCCAAGATTTCTCTCTGGAATCGATGAACGAATTGAGACCAAGTATCGTTCCCACGTTGCTTGATCTCAAAGAGGGCTTCAGGAACGCCCTTTCTCTTTGTTGAGGTAGAGAATCTGATCAAGAACTCCCTTCGCAGATTAGCAAAGGAAGTGATGGAGTGCGGGTGAAGACCATAGAACCAGTCCCTCACTTGTCCATCAAAGATTATGACAAGGAGCTTGCACTTAGTTGCATCAGAAAGAGTCTTGAGAGCAACGGTCGATTTGAAGGCTTGCAGATGCTTCACTTTATCAGTCTCTCTAGTGTAGATTGGTAACCAGGGCTCTCTGAAGTTTGCTTGAGTAGGTTCATGACGAACATTATCTGTAAAGGGTGACGGCTCTTCTTGCTCTCTTACCGCATAAGGATAAAAGGGAGCATAAGCTGCAGCTGCAAAAGAAGCAGGAGGATAAAAGGGAAAAGTTGCAGCAGCATGAGCAAAGGCAGGAGCTAATGGGTAAGGATGAATTCCCTGAAAGATGAGAAATCTTGCAGGACTTCCCCGGGATGCTTCCCGGAAGAAGTTTTGACGAGCTGCAAACTCTTCATCTTGAGGTCACAAAGGTGTTGCAGGCCCTTACGGAAAGGTTGTTGTATAAGGAGGAGGATAGACCAGCAGGAAAGCTGGAGGATAAGCTTGCTGATGCTCCAATATTGGGGTCAGATTGATCAGAGCAGCTGGAGCAACTGGAGCTGCTGCAGGTTGAGTGTCTAATCGCTGTGTGATTACAGTAAGCATTTGATTGATTGATTGGAACTGCTGAGCATTTTCATGGCACGATTGCTCGAAGGCCTCCCAGATAGGATCATCTCTAGGACTTGATTGAGCAAGTTTCTCGGCTGAATGAAGATCTGACATGGCTACCTGTCATTGTTCACCGTCTGTTCGGATCTGAAGGTCGCGTATTAACGATTGATGCGCAAAAACGGCACCGCCTAGTTAACACGGAGGAGTTTTTGATCTCACGGGCATGGTGAAGAAGGGGATGAAGGTTATAGGGTTGAGGAGGAGAAGAGGAAGCTTCTTAGTGCTCGAGAGAGGAGCAAGCGCTTATTCCAGTGTTGCGGGGATAGAGGAGAGGTTTGCTGAGAGCTGCCGGGAAGGTTGATGATCAGTAGAGGAGGTTGATGATCAGGAGCTATCGAGCAGATGGTTACTTTGACAGTTGCGCTTGCAGGTTGACGCCAAGAGAGCTAAGTTGAGATGAGAAGGAGAGAGGGGGCAACTAGTAGCGGCAACAGCAGACTTCGCCCGCAGCGGCTTAAATGTCACTCTTGCGATGGTCTTTTCCTTTAATCAAGAAACAAGATTATAGCTTGCTAAGGCACCTTTACATGAGAAAGCAATAAAGGGTACATAGGGGGAAGCCGGTGGCCAAGGAAGAAGTTGTTAGAGGCTAAGTAAAAGAGGCCGCAAGCATGATGCAGAGCTTTATGGTCAGCTGCGGAGGACTGGAAAACTGAGTCCGCAGGCCTTGATGATCAGCAGTGGAGGACTGAAAAACTGAGTCCGCAGGCCTTGATGATCAGCAGTGGAGGACTGGAAAACTGAGTACGATGGCCTTGATGACATGGCAATTTTTCTGTTGCCCGTCATTCCTCTCCCCTAATGAGAGGTATCAGGGGCTATTTATAGGCCCGAGGAGGATCTTCTAGAAGCGGGGCCTAGTGACGTCATCATGGATACTTGCGCAGACTTAGCGAGCAGGCTTCCCGGCTGGGCGGACTCGGCGAGCAAAGGAGGGCGACCTGAGGAGCAGAGGTCGTCCCTGGTTGAGGTAGCACAGGGGGCGGCCTAGGAAACTTGAGGTCACCCCTGTCTGAGGAGCGGAGGGGGAGGCCTGGGAAACTTGAGGCCGCCACTCCGATGAGCTGAGGGGGCGGCCTGGGAAACTAGAGGCCTCCCCTCTGAGGAGCAGAGGGTGTGTCTTGGGAAATAGGAGGTCGCCCCTCTGAGGAGCAGAGGGGGCGGCCTAGGAAATTGGAGGCCTCCCCTCTGAGGAGCAGAGGGGGCAGCCTGGGAAACTGGAGGCCGCCCCTCTAAGGAGCTGAGGGGGTGGCCTGGGAAACTAGAGGCCGCCCCTCTGAGGAGCAGTGGAGGCGGCCTGGGAAACTGGAGTCTGCCCCTCTGAGGAGCAGAGGGGGCGGCCTGGGAAACTGGAGGCCGCCCCTGTCTGAGGAGCAGATGGGCGGCCTGGGGAACTGGAGGCCACCCCTTCTGAGGAGCATAGGGGGCGGCCTGGGAAACTGGAGGCTACCCCTCTATAGTGATATGGGATCCATCTTCTGGCGAGCCGGAGAGTGAGTCCGCCGAGCCCGCGACGGTGGGGTTGGTCTAGGGTTGACGCCGGCTAGGCAACCTGGCAGACTAAAGGAATAGAGCGCATAGATCGCCCCCTGTTGCTTTAGATTCCTCCTGTGAGGAAACATGTTGCGCGATTAGCAGGCCTAACCGCGCGGCCTGCGAGGGTGAGCTATGGGACCAGCCCTCCATCCTGCAGGGCACGCGAGAGCTATGCGACCTGGGCGGACAGAGAAATATGTCTGCCTACGCTTGGACTTGTCGCAAACTCCATCGAGAACCTGGATCAGGGCGCGACTATCCAGCTGGCTACCTTAGGAAGGATCGCTAATTTCTGGGTTAACACACTCCCCCGAGGACTCTTTGGCACCGGGCGGAGAAAGGATATATATATATATATATATATATATATATATATATATATATATATATATATATATATATATAAGCAGAAGTACAAGTAGGTGGTATAAGACGAATCAATATCAGAGTATCCAACATGTACAGTAAGTGAGCGAGGCAATCTACACTAACAGTTCTACTATCAACAACAGTACACAAGTATGAACGTACAACAAAAAAATAACTCAACTTATATGAATTCCCATACAGACATATAAGTTATGGATCGGCTTAACAGTAAAGTAACTCATCATATAAGAGTGCTCATATAAAATTATATGACAAAGATCTTATGCGGTGCAATGCAATGAAATAAATGTAATATAATGACTCAACCATGCTCACACACACGTACACTACTATGTCGACACAGACTTGTAGTTCCCACTTTTGGAGCAGGTTGCTAACCTCTTTGGAGCCATCCATCGTGGACAGATTGTGATAGTGTAACGGGCTTTCCACTACTAGGCTGGTCATCACACTAGCTGACCTAGGTCTCTGTACGCCTCAATGCTTAGAAAATAACAGCGGAGCTCACATGCATACTACTGCTCAAAGGGGTCTTGCGTAGATGTGCACCAAGAACACAACTCAAACTAGCCTACCGGTGTGGCACAAAAAGGGCCTCGTGAATGAGCACTGAGGACACAACCAATCCATCCACTTGGCACGGAAAGGGCCTTGAGAATGAGCACCAAGGACACAGCCAAAACTTCCAAAGTCAATCTGTCAACTCCCGTCAGTGTGATGACTGGTGAGCCCGTAGGCCTACCACACTATCCTTAACCTAGGATTACGACACCGCGTGTTGACTCACACCGCATGCAATTTTCACATCTAAGGGTTCCACATTGAGTCCCTTATAATCACATCAATCTAGTGCGGTCAAATACTCACGCACTTATACCCTCTTCATATTTTTGTGCCCCAAAGCACTTAAGTGTTCAACAAGAACACAGGTGGCAAGCATCTCATACAATGTACCAACCCCATACTGCTACCCATAGGGAGACAACTCTAAGCAGTGGACTACCATACACATTCCATTAAACATCATATTACATGGCCATGCAGTAACCACATCAAATTCCTTTCCACATGATCAAGCATTCACAACAAGTGTAACTACATTTGATAACCATAACAATATAATGGTACTTCTACTTCACATATACATCAAACATTATAACATAGCTATGGGTTATACATTCAATTTTCGGACATCACAACCTCTTTCCAAAACCTATTTCATTCTCCTGATTATAATTTTGTACATCCCTACCGGATTTCACAAGAATATCATTTGTACAACCAATCGTATCAAATTATTTGTTCACTAACTATCCCAAACCATTTGTTTATCAGACTCCTTCAAATCGTTCGTACAATCATGTTTCACCAAACCATTTGTTTATCACGATTATATATAGACTAAGTTTACCAAAACCTCAATATAATTTTGCTACGATCTCTCTACCAAAACCAAACCCGGTTCTACATTAACCCGAGAACAACATGTACTTAAGACATGACTGTACAACAACTTCCATTGGACATTCCTGAGGCTATATCACTCATATGAAAACATGTAACCATCAGTTGGAAAGGTCTTTCCAAGGGATATGTCTTTCGTGTTTAGTCAAAAATCCAGATATTGATGTAACATACACGAAAATGGCTTTGAAGTTTTTTGCTCACAGAAAATATATTTTTGCACGCATCTTAAAGCAAGATGAATGGCATAGGTTCATCTTCTTCCTGTAGTTATTTGTTCAAAACTATATTCATACTTACCTCCTCCCTTATTCGCCCACAATAGACCATTTCTCTTCACAAAACCTAGTCCATCATCTTCACAAAGAAGAGAGGAGAGGTTGCAGACATCAAATCCCTAGGACAAGGTCCTAGCATGGTCTCTTCCTATGAGATCTTCATCTCCAAGTTAAACTCTTTTGAGTCAACATCTCTCCTAGATAATAACTTCAGATCTAACATCAAGGGAGAGGGTAGGAAGCCCACCTCGTTTCCGGCCTTGGATCTTGTTATCCTTCTCGGCGGCATCTTCTCCTCGTTGGTTTTGTTCTTCACGGAAAGGAATAGTCTTTCCTCTAGCAAAATCAGTCACCGGCGTCTTTCCCTCTTCCGACGGTTTCAGCACAGGTAATGATTCATCAAGAAGCAAAGTGACGGCTAGGGTTTTCTGTAATTCCCCTTTTATAGGAAGAATTAGGGTTAGATCGTCTGCCACGTGTCACCCAAGTATTTGACCTCCCGTTATTATTTAAATTAAGTCTTGTCGAAAAGTCTGGGTCCTAATATGTCAATTAACGCATTTCCTGAAATCCCAGTTCAGCCTGTACGCATGAACCTGCAACACAGTCGCCTAAAAATGTTCTAAGTCAAAATCGTCGTGTATACCATACACACTCAAAGAATCATCGAGATTCATCATGATCACTCGACGCCTATAAAGTCCAGTCAAAATTATCGAGTATACATGACAATTTGTCAAATGGCGTCGAGTTTACTCAACATACTCGACGCTTCGTCGAGTGGCGTCGATTCCACTCAACGCCTATAGTATCCAAAATAATTCTAAGTCAAAAAGACTCAACGCCTCATTAAATGGTGTTGATACCACTCAACGCTCTCAATGTTTCTTGAGTCTATAAATATTCTAAGTCAAATCACTCAACGCATCGTCGAATGGCGTTGAGACCACTCAGCGCTCTCGATGCTTCTTGAGTCCAGAAATATTCCAAGTCAAATCACTCAATGACTCATCGAATGACGTTGAGACCACTCAACGCTCTCGATGCTTTTTGAGTCCAGAAATATTCTAAGTTAAATCACTCAACACCTCATTGAATGGCGTTGAGATCACTCAATGCTCTCGACGCTTTCTGAGACTAGAAATATTCTAAGTTAAAATTCATTGAGTGGGGCTGAGGTCAGTCAACGCACTTGATGCTTTCTGAATCCAGGATAATTTCTAAGTTAAACTGGAATGGCATTGAGACCACTCAATGCACTCAACTCCTGTTGTATCCAGAGAAATTTTCTAAGTTAAATCGGAATGGCTTTGAGACCACTCAACACACTCAACGCCTCGTTGAGTCCAGAATTCTTCTAAGTGAAATTTGCCCTATTAGCCGAGTATCACTCGACGCCTGTTACCGGTGCACCCCAAGCTTGAGTCAACTTTCTTGACTCAAAACACGCGTGAGGGGTCTATCACGAAATGGGACGTTATAGGAGATGTGGGATTCTCTGATTATGTATATAGAAGGCATAGAGGAGGTGAGGGATGACAGGAAATCCCTCCTTAACCAGAAGTATGAGGCCTTCAAACAAGGCAAGAAGGGTTCCATAGATGAATGCTATGAAAAGTTTTTCAAGACTGTGAACAGACTAATCACCTATGGCAAACAGTTCACAAATTATGAGCTGAATGATAAGTTTTTGAGATCCCTCAACAATAAATGTGATATCAAGATTTGTGTCATCATGGAGGTTGGCAAACTGGCCAACACTCTGCCCCAAAACCTATTTGGGAAGCTACTATCACATGACATATAGTTGAACTCCAGAAGAGCAGAATATGATGCTGCCAGAATGCTCAACGGAGATAAGACTGTGGCCTTCAAAGCTGAAGTCACAAGGAGGTGTAGGGAAAAGAATCCTCCACCAAGGAGAGCTGTTGAGTCAGTGTGCTCAGATCCTATCACTTCAGACAATGAACCTTCAGATGGATAACTTACCTTATTCTCCAAATAGTTTAAGAAGATGTTGAGTAGGAGAAGACAGTGGAGGAACAAGGGCACTTTTAGTTCTAGCTCTAGAAATCCATATACCAACATGGAGAAGTCTAGAAAAGACCCCTCTAGGGAAAGGAATGATTCTATAGAGAATAAATACTTTAAGATTAATGTTGTTTGCTTTTATTACAACAAATATGGACGTGGCATTGCTGGTTGTACAATCAAGATAAAAGAGAACAAGAAATCAGATGACAAGAAGCATCACAAGGACAAGAAGGCTGAAAAAGAGCTTCATGGCCATGAAGAAAACCTGCTTGTCTGCTAGTGATTCTGAATCTTCAGAATCAGAAGAAGAAGATGCCTATATTTTTCTCATTTCTATTGAAGAGAAGCATGATCTTCCTGCTACCATAATAGGCATTGAGGCACCATTGTTCTCTATTGACAGTGATTTTAAAGATAATGAAGAATTAAGCCTTATGGCCTTAACTGTAGATAATCAGGACAATTCTGTTCCTGATGAGGTAATCTCACTTCCCAACTCTCCTTCTGTGTATGAGACTGGCTCAAACTCTGAGCCATCCACTTCATCCAGTGAAGGGGATGGATCAAAAGTTGATGAGGATGTCAATCAATTCATTAACAAGTATGGTGCTACCCTGGAGGCTCTAAAGAAGTGCAAGAAGCTTGTCAATAAACAAACTGAAGAGATTGCATCTCTATAATAAGCTACTTCCTTGCAGTCTGAGTCGTCTTCTATGCTAGCCCAAATGAGGAGGGAAGTCATTCAGTTAAATACAATCTCTATCATCCAAATAGACACCATCAGTCAGAATATTAAGATTATCAAGGATCTTGAAGAGAAGTTCCTCAAAGAGAGCATGTTAGTGGCTGAATTTTCTAAGCCTAAGAAAGTGCTGCCATTGATTGACTCTGTGTCCTATAAAAATAATAAGAGAGTATTAGGGTTCAAGTGGAATACTAGAGCTGCCCATTCCAAATGGAAAGGAAAGGTTCCATTTGTACCTCAGACCAGCTTTTAGAAGGTTATTCTCCCTTCTAGTAGGTATGACCATGACAGTATGTTTGGTCATTGGAAGAACAAAAATTCTTCCTGTAAGAGCTTTAATGCTGCTTCCACTGGAAGAATAAAGGGCATGGGATTGAGTGCAATGAATGCTCCCCATGAGAAAATCCAAATGGCCCACCATAGACTAATTGTATTTGGTTCTCCTGCACCCACTCTCAAGAGTAAGGAAGTGGCCTCCACCCAAGATCTTTCTTCTAAGTATAAGATTGTGCGAAAGACTGTAAGTAAGCCTCACTGGATCATTTTTGATGTCATCAATACCATGTCAACTACAAATAAGACATTTGTTGGTGTAAATCAGAATAAACTAAGTGTACCTACTAGCAGACTTACTTTCAGTCAAATTTTTACTAAAAGAAATAGGACAAAGGCTGATGTTCTCCCCTCTAAATAGATAAAGGTTGATGGCTTACACACATCAAAAACTGTTCAGAAGAGGAGATATAATATCCATGAGTGTTGGTGATGTGGCAAGATGGATCACTTTTCCATAGACAGTTGGCATAACCAAATTTTGCCTAGGGTAAGGATGAGTCTGTCTGTCAGGGCTATTGCAAGTAGATATAGCCATTTTAAAGCTAACATAAACCAAGGACCCAAATCTTTTTGGGTTCCTAAGGTAGTCCTTATGGTTTCATGTAAGTGGTTGTTCATGTTTGATCGGGTGACCAACCTTAGAGGGGGGTGAATATGGTTCGCAAAGATAGTGTAAAATTAAAATGAAATTTTCTAAGAAAACAATTTCTGAAAGCTACCGCAGGGCGGTAGACCACTACCGCTCGGCGATAACTCATGGAGAATGAATCTCTTGTAAGATTTTATTTTTTGATCTTTCACACATCGCTCAAACCATAAACACAAAACAACCATAATTTTGATATGCAATAAACAATATATAATTTTATTAAATAATAACAGATGTTTACAGTATTAAAACTAGATCTCCTTGATGTCGGAGATCGAAGGAGCTGAAATACAAATTGCTCTTTTTGTTTCTATACGGACCGTCTACTAGTACCGGTTGTCTCTCTCTTTTTAACCATGGAAAGGTCTTTGAGCCGGCACTTCACCTTCCTAGTCAGAATGGTCTTAGAGCCCCACTAGATCCCCTGATCTAGACGACCATCACTGAGAAGATTTCTCACAAAACCCTTCAGGGATTCCGATGACCCTCCGGTCAATTTTCCTCACACACATAATACAAAAAAACGGGTAAAATAAAATATAAGAATTAGAAAAAACTCCCATCTAGCTAGAACACTTGATGTTGATGACGATTTGATTATAAAGGTTCGATCTCTGTGGCTTGAGAGTCTTCCTCTTTAATGTTCTTCAGATTCAAGAAGGTGTGCGCTTGATGACAGTTTCTCAGAGCAAGGATCCCTCACATGAATATTAGGATGAAGGCTTTTGGATCATCATATTGGTAGCCTTCAATCCTTGCACATGAATTCCTTTTGATCTCCTCTGAAGAACTATTCTCCTCAATGAGTTTGGATGACCCCTTCCTTCCATTTAGACGGCTAGGGCGAACTCCCCTTTCAAATTTCGTGGAAAACCATTGCCTGAAACTCAATTTTAGGTTATTTTAATTAGAAAAAGTTGTGCCGGAAGCTACCGTTCCCGCTGTGAGGTAGCTTCGGTGGTAGCTCATAGTCATAAAAATCCTTCATTTTTTCCTCTTTTCATTTTTTTGGATTTTGCCTCCATCCTTAGAAATAAATTATTCCTCATAAAAATAAAATATATCCTTGCCTTTCAAATGATATTTGATGCACTTTCTGATTTCTCATTCAAATCATGATATATTTGGAGTTTCCTGATACCGTGAGACCTCTTTCCTTTTTTGCTACTCAATTAGTTGAATATTTGTGGGCTTTTATAGTCATTTTAAATTAAGCTATCGCCAATGGTAGAGCTAGTGACTGATGATAGGTCCATTCGCCTGGTGTTGACAACTTTCTAGCAATTTTGGAAAAATATCTAAAATATATTCGAGCCGCTTTTGGATACCGTATCGTGGTGCGGTAAAAGCTAACGCCAGACGGTAGTAGTATCTTCTTGACAAAGATGACTCGACGTTCGTCGAGACAGATAGTATTTGATGGTATGACTAATACCACGTGGTAGGTCACCGAGAACGCATACAAATTTAATTCCAAGCTAGCGCAGGCGGTAGAACTAGCGCTCGGCCGTAGGTTACAGAACTTTTAGCTTTTATTTTTAACACATGTAATCCTGCACACTCTAAACACACAACATACATGATTAAATACACACTGAGATTTGTTATTCTCAAACCTAGAGATGCGGAATGCATGTTCCAACAAACTCCCTCTTTTGATAATAATAAATCTATTATGAATAAATACTGCATAATAGTATTTATGTTGAGATCAAATGATAAGCATTCAATGTGTACTCCCCTAGATGGACACTACTCCTACATAGAGTCTTCCTAGTTTGTACTCTTCCTAAATGAGATATTTCTTCAAAATCATTCTTCCCCTTTTGGTATTATCAAAAGATTGTGGGAGAGCGCATATTAATGAGTAGAGCTTTTCTATGATACCACTGGTTGATTATTATAAGTTGCCACTTGTGAAAAACATGTTACTGCTTGTTAAGATAATTATCATAAGCGGGCATAAGTAGAGTATCAACGTCCTATGGTTACTCCCCATACATAGATAATTTCCATAAAAAATTTAATGTATTCCACCTTAATTAAGAAATTGACCTACGATGTTCTCCCCATTTTTGGTAGATTAGAAGGAGGGAAGAGATGAGTGTATGAAATGAAAATTTAAAAGGGTCTATGTTAGCGAAGAAAAATGGGATGCAATGTGCAAGATCATATATAACTCTCTGACACTTATTGACCAAAATGCATAAATGATTAAGTAAGATAGAAAAATAGCACTTATTAAGCGCATAATATCACTTAGTACTCATAGTTTACCACTTGTTGCTAGAGTAAATATTCATGATTAAGAAAAAGTAGTACACATAAAAATATGTTAAGTACTCTTAAAATAAACATATTTTTAGAAAATATGATCATATTAAGGATATGAAATTTAAAGCCTAATAAGAAGATGCTTTCAATTCAATTCAAATCAAAGGATGTTATTTTATTGATATTTTTGCAAGCATGATTTCAAAATATCAAAGAGAGATAGAGACCACAATGTGAGCAAATTTGCATTTCAAGTAAAAATAAATATTGTAGCGGTCATGCTTTGTTATCTAGTGCATTTACTTCTGATTTTATAGAATAGTTTAGGCATGTATTAGGATCCAATTCTCATGCGTAGAAGTTTTATGAGAAATAATGATGTGTACAATAGTGTTCTGATAAAAGTATACAAGTGAATTAATATAAATGCATGACATATATAATGAACAAACATAACATTAAAATACAAAAAATAATATTACTTCCACTAATTTTCAATGCACATGAGTAAGAAGTACAACTACCAAGGTGATCTACACACAATACTTATTAAGACTTATCAGAGAGTAGAGTAGTGCTTGGGGGATCATATTTATGCCTTTATTAATATTATTTTTATTTTTGTGATCGAGTGTTCTAAGAGAAATGGTCAAAATTTTGTTTGCTACAAGAAAATTTACAATTCTTTTTCCAAGGTGCTCAACCTCACACTGCTCATTAAGACTTATCAGGAGTGCTTGGTGTAGTTTTCCTCCTTATCAATTTTTATTTGATTTTTATTATTGTGACAAAGGAATCTGAATTCACTTGTTGTGCAAAAATAGCAATTTTTTAAGACACCTTTCTCCAATGAATGAGTGCATGAAAAACAAAGAATTGAAATAATCAATTCAATATAGTGTAGGTAATCTATTTATGCATTTTGCACCATTATGTTATTACACTCCACAATCATGCAAGTATATGATTAAGACGACATGTAGGTTATCAAAAATAAGTGAGTGAATGAATCATTATTAAACAAAAAATATTACTCATACTTAGAGACATGCTAAGAAATCTTCCACATATTTTATACATTCAATTAATTGCACATAACAAGATAGTTTTCAAGACATGACATAAACATAACAATATTTTAAGATTCTTGAAAATTAAATTACACATTATAATTCATCTTAAATTGATATAATTAATCATCTTTAACAAGGGCATGATAGATAAAAAAATATTTGTGTTCTTTTAAATCATTTTATAATAATATGTATATATATTAAAAAATTAGTTGTGTTTTTCTAAAAACATGAAATCTCAAAGAGATATATCATTCAAACACAAGATAGTATGATAGAATAGTATACATGAGAATAATGAACATGATAAGTGAAACAATGTTCATGTAATGTATATGTGAATCATGAGTATGCCCTAGAATCTGATACCCAGACTATATATCTACACCCTAGCCCTGTACTAAGTGATAGATGGGCATGAGGAGCTGCACAAATTCCATAGGTTGTGGTATTAATCCCATATGCATACAAAATAACCCACTCAACCTAACATTATTTCCCCCCAATGCTACTCATGGACCTATTGGAACCCTCCTCGGCTAAGGACAAGGCATGGTTTACGTGTTAGCATCTCTAAAGAAGACAACCTTACGCCCCCGCTATTGTGAGACACAAATAATGGGTGATTGATTATGGTCGTACTAAATCATTTAATCCTATAGACATATATACGATATGATACTAATGCTTGATAAGTGCTTTGATTTATTAGTATTGCTTAAGAAATACAAATCTTAATTTTTAGAGATATTATGAAAGGAAATCAACTACCATAGGTGATGGACTTTGAAAGTATCTAGTGTTTACCTAACTCACCTAGAGGGGGCTGAATAGGTGAAGTTTGTGTCTTTTTGCGAATTAAAAATTACTTGAAAATAAGCAAGCACACAAATACAGAGATCTATAGTGGTTCCTCGTATTGGGTACGTCCATTGTCATGCCTCGCCTATCTAGCATGAAGGGCTAGATTCAGCTACTTCACCTTTTTCAAATTATCAACAATCTTACAACTAGGAGCAACGCTCCTATACCTCAGAGAACAAACTCTCCTAAACCTCGATCCACAATTGGATCTACAACTTGATCCACGCACCGATCTACAAACTCGATCAACAAACGGATCTACAAACTCGATCTTCAAACGGATCTACAAACTTGATCCTCAACGGATCTATGAACTCGGAGATAAATATCCTACAATATATAAAAGAAAATTACAATACATAAATGATTGCAAGTCTTCGCGCCGACATTCTTCATAGAAGTAGCTCTTGAAACTTGAAGAACTCGAAAAATTGAAATCCTTGTGGAACTTGATTCTTCAGCCTTCGATCTTCGAACAACTAGGACTGGAGTAGGATAGAACTTGAGAGAATAAGAGATCCAGTTGAGGAAGTCGTTGAAGAAGAAGATCGCTAGTCGTCAGCGGCCGATCATGAAAAATCGAGAAATGCATATGTGCGGCCGACGATTTCTGATTTTGGAATCTTTTGAAATTGAAAATGAATTAGGGTATAATTGTTTTTTTTAAACTCCAACATATATATATAGAGAGATTCAAAATAACGGCTATAAAAGATTTCCAAAAATGAACCCTAGAAATTACTATGTATAGCCGACGGTTTCAAACCAGAGAAATTCCAGAAAAATCATCCTAAGTCAAATTCGGCGGAATTCGGCGAAATTCGTCGAATATCGATTATGACACTCACCAAATTTATAAGTGATATTCATCGAATTTGACTTTGCCAAAAATCCAGAGTGGTCGACATATGGCTCAACACATTCGACGAGTATCGCCGAGGATAATCGTCGAATTCGGCGAGTATCGCCTAGGATACTCGTCGAATTCGGCGAGTATCGCTAGTGATACTCGGCAAATTCGTCGAGTATCGCTAGTGATACTCAGCGAATTTTCCTTGGTCGAAAACTAGAATTCCAGAGAATTTACCCTAAGTATATACGACGAATTCGACAAGTATCGGGAAGCATACACGACGAACTCGACGTGTATCAAGGGGATACTCGACTAATTCGACGTGTATGACTAACCATACTCGCTGAATTTAACTTATGTAAAATTCCTCTTCTCTGAGTCCTGGTCTTTGTCCTTCCTTGATTCTTCTCCTGTACATGGGATAGAAGTATACCGCAATAGAGAGATTACACATAAGTCAACACATTGGCCTACACAATAAAGGATTACATTGTATAGTCCTGTGTTTACTGACTCATTGTAACCTAACATTTTTGTGTACTTAGCAAAGTAAACCTACAAGTACATAACTAGAATACAGCATCAAATACAAACTCAATTCATCTTAGCTTGACTGGGCCCTTCTTCAAATCAGGGTTATTGTGGATACAATACCCAACAATCTTCGCCTATTTGAAGAAGTCAAAATCCTACAAGCTAAGGTGAATTGCACCCACCAAATAACAAAATTAGGACTTGAAAAAATGAATGAGATTAAAAGGATAATAGCACGCATTCCAAGACAATTATAGGAATCATATATATATATATATCAAAAATGTTTTAGTTTTGGGAGACAGCCCACAACACTCAATAATTGAAATATATATAAGAAATCAGATCTGCCTGCTCTTTCTCTTCAAAAGTTGTCTCTCAATGTATTCTCTGGGCTTGGGATAGTACTTAGGAGGAGGACGAGGCATATGATCAGCATTCTTGTTCTTCCTGAAATGAATCCTCCTCCTAGTGCAGGCTTCCTTGTATCTATTCCATTCATCTTGACTGTAGTGGTCCTGATGTTTCTCCAGTACAAGCTCGTACAAAGAAAAAGTATCCAAGATAATTCCTTTGGAAGTCGGGCTCCAAAACTCTTCCAAATTCTCTGTCGGGCTCTACTCTGACTAGAACTGGCCTGACCTATTCTGTCCTGACTTCTGACGTGCCTTGCACATATCTTTTTCTCTTGTGAACTGGGGAGCAACGTCTTTAACCCTCTGAGCTTCTGGAAAGATAGCTGCTAGAGCAGCAATGTCTGAATCAAAATCTTGTGTTCCTGCACAGTACTATGAGTAATTTTGGTGAGGATAAGCCTCGTCAGATGCTAGTACAGGCACTACAAGAACTTGATTTCCAGTCAGCCGATTGCATAGCCACTCAGTATTGTCATAAATATAGTTATTTGTGGCCTTAAAGCTTTGTTCCATCGAAGTCGACAGTAAATCCACCTTAGTTATATATGCATCCTTCCCCTTTTTGTCTTCGGTGGCGATGGCATTAGCATAATGTAACATACTTGTATCAAAGTTAGTCATTGACCGATTGTGAGCATCGATCAAGGATAGAGCATTATGATCAACATTTTTCACAACATGAATATTTTTCTTTAGAGCATTCATAGTGAAGGAAATTGTTGTACCACCTTCTTTGCCCAACTCATCAAGTCTCGTTTCCAGCTTTCCAATCCGAACCTTTACCTCTACAAGTCCATTCAACATAACGTTTTCATAATCTCGAACTCTCTTGGTTACCTTCTGCAACGAGGCTTCAAATTGTGCATGTTACTATGCTAGCATCCTCTCCACTGCTTTTAGGATAGAGTTGTCTGCACTGGAGGATGGTATATCAGTAGCCTCGGGCACTGGAACATCTGTTGGAATGTCAGAATCACTTAGGGATTCATCGATCGAAGAAAGGTGAAATTTTTCAGCAAGAACGTAATCATCAGCAGTCTGGATAGGAGAATGCTCCTCAGCATCTCCTTCTACATCAAACAGAACGACTACGCCTTTAGGCACCTATTGCATCCTGCCAAGTCTCTTCTTTGGGTTGCGGATGAACAGGTGAACCTCAGTGGAGATGGAAATCTGGGACTGAGTTGCCTCCCACTCAGAAGATACAATATTAGTCATCTTTGGGAGAGGAACTAGTAGGTTGTCCACAGACATTGGTGCAACATCAGTAGCAACACTTGCACTCTCAGTAGTAGCAACTTCACTAGCAGCAGACTTGTTCAGACAAACTAAACACTTTTCAGCAACACTCCCATGGTCATCATCAGGAGCTTCAATATCATAATCCTTAACCATGAAGTCATATTCATCAGTAGTCTCATCAATATAAAATTCCTCATCATCCTCTTCATGCTCAGAGGGAGCTGGATCCTCTTCCCCTGGAGTCAATTCCTCATCCTCAACTAGCAGAACCTCAGCTACAACAACAGTACCAATGGCATCAACCTCTGCTAGGAGATCAACTAGCTCTGAGTCGGGAAGCATTGTATTTGGGGCCACTCAATTAGGAACTGTATCTACAACCACTGGAACTGAATCGGCCTCTTCAAGATAATCGGCTTGATCACAGATTGGAAGCAGCAGATACCTGGACAACAGAGAGGTTTTCACCTTGACCTTATACTTCTGAATCTTGTTTTTGATAACAGTGTCTTCATGTTAGAGCTTTACATGCTCGAAGAACTCAAGAACTTCTTTTTTCTGAACTTTGTATGGGTGTTCTAGGACAAAAGAGAGTCCTGCAGTTTCCAGCATAAGAATGACATTTCTAAACTCATCAAAAGCATGAGCAAACCCGGTGCAGATAAGTTCTCCCCCTCCTATCAAGCCACTCGTGCTTCTAGGAGCCATGGAAAATCAAGGAAACTTGAATATAGACTTGACGTAATAGTTCTCTGTTAACTGAGCTCGCGAAATTCAAACCACTTCACTGCACTAGACTGAACTCTCACTACCCTGTACATCTGTCGGTAATGGCGATAGGGCTCGGGAACAGATCACTGCTCAAAATCAGCGGGGAAACCGTGTAGAACAGTTGGCTAGGGTTTGGAAGGGGTACAAAACCCAAGTCGAAAATGACCAAATACGAAGGGGCTGTGACTGTCGGCGAGGAAGACGATGACGTGGTTGTAGGAGCCGAATCGTCAGATTGTAGTAATCGGTGAATCGGCAGTCAATCGATGAGTGTCGTGCTTTCCCCCGTTGAATATTATATATATATGATTATTTAAATTGACCTAGAATGGGCGCGTACCTTAAAAATCAAATCGACGGATCCAATATAGTAAGATATAATCTCCGCACAAGTCAAATTCGGCGAGATTCACTTAATCTAGAGTCCTATTCGGCGAGTAAGAGCTGATATTCGACGAATCGGCAAGTTTGCCTATCGATATTCGCTGAATTTTCCTTAGAAAATTCTTCTGTTGACTTGGTTTATGTAGCGAGTGAATCCCTGTTTGCTTAACCTTCTTCACGAGTCCATCTTTAGCATGCGTAGTTCCGTTTGAAGAACAAAAACTTGGCCTCGTCCAGCGACTTCGTGAAAATATCTACAACCTATTTGTCTGTCGGGACATAGCTAAGGGCTATGTCCTTGTTCTCCACATGCTCCTGAATGAAGTGATAGCACACCTCGATGTTCTTTGTCTGACTGTGGGGAACTGGATTGTTTGCAATTGCTATTGCACGGGATGAGTCGCAATACATTAGAATCTCTCTAAACTTTAAATTGTAGCCTTCTAATTGATTTTTGATCCATAGAAGTTGTGCGCAACAACCACTCGTAGAGATATACACTGGCTCGGTAGTAGATGTTTCCACACAATTCTGCTTCTTACTACACCATGAGATAAGTTGTCTTCCGAGCAATTGACACGTCTCGAAAGTACTTTTCCTATCATCCCTGCTTCCTGCAAGATCAGCATCTGAAAAACCTATTAGCTCATCATCATTACTTATTGGGTACCATAAGCTAAGATTAGGTGTACCATTAAGGTATCTTAAAATCCGCTTTGTAGCGACGTAATGAGATTCCTTAGTGTTCACCTGATATCTAGCACAAACACATGTTGAAAACATTATATCTGGTCTACTAGAAATCAGGTTGAGCAAGGAACCAATTATGCTTCTGTACTTGGTTTCATCAAATGGTTTCCCTTTCTTATACTTGACCAGGGACACAGTTAAACCCATTAGAGTCCTCATAGAGGATGTGCTCTCCATTCTGAATTTCTTAAGAAGCTCCTTGGTGAACTTCGTCTAAGAGATGAAAATTCCATCTTCAGATTACTTCATCTGAAGTCCTAAGAAATACTTTAGCTCTCCCATACTGCTCATTTCAAACTTTCATTGCATAAGTTTAGAAAACTTTTTGTAAATGTTGTCTTCTGTAGAGCTAAATATGATGTCATTGACATAGATTTGCACTAGCAAAATCTTGCTTTAACTTCCCTAAGAAATAATGTCTTGTCTATCTTTCCCCTTGTGAACTTGTTCTCAAGAAGAAAGCTAGACAACGTCTCATATCAAGCTCAAGGAGCTTGCTTTAAGTCGTATAGTGCTTTATTTAAAAAGTAAACATAGTCATGAAATTTGAATTTACAAAACCTGGGGGGTTGTGTTACGTATACTTCCTCTTTCATATTCCTATTAAGGAATGCTAACTTCACGTCCAGTTGGTAGACGGTGAAACCTTTGAGGGAATCATACGCAAGAAATAATCTGATCGCCGCGAGCCGAGCCACTAGAGCGAAGGTCTGGTCGAATTCGATCCCCTCTTCTTCTCTATATACTTAAGCTACAAGCCTGGTTTTATTCGTGATGATTACTCCATGTTCGTCCAGCTTGTTTCTGAATATCCACTTGGTGCTTATCACGTTTTGTCCCTTTGTGCTAGGTACCAGCTCCCAGAGTTTGCATCGTTCAAATTGATTGAGCTCCTCTTACATTGTCAATATCCAAGAAGCATCCATGTTTGCTTCCTCGAACTTCTTCGGCTCAACCGAGGCAGAAAACTGAGATGCATAATCTTATTAGTTGTACCTCTTCTGGTTTTGACATCGTCGCCTAGCTTTCCTATTATCCGATCACCTCGGTGATCTCTTAGGTGTATGAACCCTAGATTCCTTGCTCTCCCTCTAGTACGCTCTGCAACATCTGGTGCATCCTCTGTAGGTTGTGGGAATTCTTCCTCTAGTGGTTCTTCATCCACCAATCCTGGATCGATGTTCTTGACTTATCTTGGAGCTTCTTCCTTGACTGCTTCATCCAATCTTAGCTCCTTGAACCTAGTACATGCATCTACACCACTAACACTAGATGAGCTGCTATATAGCATGCTTGTCTCATCAAATATAATATTTATTGAATCTTCTATCACCTGAGATTTCTTATTAAAATCTTATATGTCTTACTATAGCTACTACATCCTACAAAAATACCTTCAAAACATTTATCACTAAATTAGTGCGGTAATACTTCCCATTATTAAGCACGAAGCATTTGCTTCCAAAGATCCTAAAGTAGGACTCAGTCGGTTTTCTACCCTTCAATAGCTCATAGGGTGTCTTACGATAGCTTTTGTTGATTAGTGCTCTGTTTTGCACGTGAAAAGCGGTGTTGACTGCTTCAACCCAAAAGTACTCCGGAAGTGAAGCGTCATTCAACATCATTATAAATGCTTCAATTAGGGTTCTGTTTCATCTCTCTGCAACTCCATTTTTCTATGGAGTACGCGGAGAGGAAAACTCATGAAAGATGCCTTGACTTTCACAAAATTTTGTCATGGCACCAAACTCAAACTATGTTCCATGGTCACTTTTGATTTTGACCACTAAGCAGTTCAGTTCGTTCTTAATTTGCTGGACAAAATTGGTGAAAGACTCGAAGATGTCTGACTTGTGTTTTAGAAATAACACCCAAGTGAAATGCGACTAGTCATCCACAATTACTAACATATAGATCGTACCTCCTAAGTTGTGAATAGGCATAGGACTGAATAAGTCCATATGAAGCAAGTATAAGCTTCTTGAGGAATCCTTTTCAGCAATGCCCTTGAAGGTAACCTGTGGCTGCTTACCCATTTGATAGGAGTGACATGGACTCTCTGTAAGGCACTTAATGCTTGGGGCATCATGCACCAATTTTGTGAGAAAATAACATATTTATAGTTTTGAAATTAATATGTGTTAATCTCTTGTGTCATTGGTCACAAAGAGACACACTACTTTTAGCCATAAAACACACTGGGTAGAATTGTCAAAACAAAGAAAATTCAAACATAAAATATTTCTGCTCCGACTGCCTGTTAAGACTGTCTCCATATTTGCAGAGTATTTTATCAAACACTTGTCCTTGCAGAACTCAACAATGTAGCATTTATCACATAGTTGACTTATACTTATAAGATTATGGTGTAATCCTTCAACATAAGATGCTGTTGGAGTTACCATTGTGATCTGGAAGTGATCAAGCATGTAATCTCACTGCCAACGCGATATGAGCCTGCAGGGTCGCACATTAGAGATGTGGAGAAGTTGGATGACTGACTGTGTTGGTAAAGGTTACCAATCACCGACCTGAATAGGGTTATGGGCAAAGTGTTGCCTTATAGGATCATCGGGTTGGGCAAATGTTGCCTCGAAGGGCTGGTTGGGATTGTCGTCCGAGGGTCGATGACATTAGTCGAGAATAGTCTTCTGATTCCCGCCGATCGGCGAGAATCGTCTCTCTGATTCTCGCCGATCAACGAGAATCGTCGAGAATCAATTGTTGATTCTCGACGATCGACTACTTCGACAATTGTCGTCGACCGCGGCTCGACGATCGTCGAGTATCGTTGTGTATCGTCGAGCGCGGCTCGACGATCGGCGAGAATCGTCGAGTATTGTACTCTGATTCTCGCCGATCCTGTATGATACTCGCCGAACCTGCTCAGTGATTCTCGCCGATTGTCGCCGATTCTCACCGACTGATACTCGCCGATTCTGAACCCTATTTTCGGGTGGTCTGCGGATAGCGATTTTCCTGGGTTTATTTATACCTTTGGTATAAATAGGACACTTAGGGTTTTCGGGATCGTGCTCTCGCAATTTTCTCCTATAGCAGATCGAAACCCGACGGAAGCCATTCCGCCTTTCGATCCGCCGATCCCGATCCCCGCCGCCGACGGAAGAGTTCTGCCGTCGTCGTGTTTGCTCCGTCGACCGCCTCTTCTCCAGCGACTGTCGCTGGTGCTGCTCTTCCTGGTGCGGACCTAGCAGTCCGTGGGATAGCCGAGGTGCGGTCTTCTCCTTCCCGATCTTCCGTGCGACGGAAAGCTCGGCGTTCTCCCGCTCGTGTGGACTTCTGCAGAAACGTGGACACTATTCCACGTAGAACTCGCCACCAGCAGAAATCAAAGTTTGGAGCATCTCCGTTGGGTTGTGACTCAACGCCACTGAGGTAATTTTTGCCTAGATTTTGCTAACTTCTTGATTCAACGTTCATGGCCCGATCCACATCTCTTTGGGTCTTTCTTGATGTTTATTTTTCCGCTGCGTGCACAAGCGTTGTTCCAACCCTATAGAGAAACCCAACAGTGGTATCAGAGCGAGGTTGCGGCCATGATCGTTGTTT
This sequence comes from Platanthera guangdongensis, assembly GCA_039583875.1. NCBI lineage: Eukaryota > Viridiplantae > Streptophyta > Magnoliopsida > Asparagales > Orchidaceae > Platanthera > Platanthera guangdongensis. Next base: position 214,997,492 of record CM077150.1, read on the forward strand.
TGGAAGTTTGTTATTCCAGTGCGTGTAAACCTAGGGATTTAGAAGTGTTCTAAATGTCTAGATTTAGTCTTGGTTCCCGCCAAGAACGTCTGGAATTGCGTGGGAATTTCTAAGTGTTAGAAATTGTGATCTCCTTAGCAGTAACCATCCCTCGATTTTGTTTTGGATTTTGAATCCAACAAAGAGAGATGAGCTTGTCTACTGCTTTAAGTTGAGCTGTCTTTGCCTTTGTCCAATGCATGTAAATCTGAGGATTTGGAAATTTCCGGATGTTCAGATTTAGCCCTTCCTTCTATCAAATGTTGATGGTGTCAGGATGTGCACATAAGGGATGCATGTGGTTTTAGAAGAATTGTTTTTCTTTGGATGTGCACGTCGATCAAATGTTGATCATTGTTAATTGTTAACCTATATTTGAAATCCCTTCATCAAATATTAAGTGTTCGGATGCCTTCCGATGGATGACACTCTTCCTGCCTCGATCGATGAAGTGTGGGCTTGCCAAAGCAAGGTGCATCAATCTATCTTGGTAAGGGTGCGAGCGGATAATTGTGATATCCCACTGTCGACATCGGGTCCAGCTTAACTAGGTGACCTCAAAGGTTGAGTGCCTAGAGGCATAGGGTTGGCATGCACCATATGATGGATGCGAATAAGGAGTTATTCACCAACCATACAAGAATTTCATGAGGATGCAATTGGCAAGCGTTGCCTACCTAAATAACTGCATCGTGAGAGGAACGTCAAAGCGGACTCATAGTGTTGGTGAAATACGGATCTTGTCCACTAAGAGAGTAGCTCGCATGAACTCTCCAAATTGCTAGTGAGGGCTATCATTTCGAATAAAATAGTGGGAGTTTTTTAATTGAAGTTATAATTAGAATAAATTGTAATTGAAATTTAGGTACTGATTTTATTCTGCATAAATTCTTGTAGAATTCCATGGCAAGCGTTGCGCACTCCACGTTGTCTCTGAGAGCCATCCTTGAGAAGGATAAGCTCAGTGGGACAAATTATATGGACTGGTATAGGAACCTGAGAATTGTTCTCAGGCAAGAGCGAAAGCTCTATGTCTTGGAAGAAGAAGCCCCCGAGGTGCAAACCGGGAATTCTTCCCGTGCTGAGAAAGATACTTATAAGAAGTATACTGACGATGCTTTGGATGTCGAGTGCCTTATGCTTGCCACCATGAACTCTGAGCTTCAGAAGCAACATGAGAACATGGGGTGCAAGGAGATTGACGAGCATCTCAAGAAAATGTTTCAAGGGCAGGCTCGTCAAGAGAGGTTCGACATCACTAAAGCATTGTTTCAGTGCAAGATGGGAGTTCGAGACTCAGTAGGGACTCACGTGCTCAAGATGATTGGGTATATAAAGAACCTTGAAAGGCTGGGTTTTCCTCTTGGTCAAGAGTTGGCCACGGATCTGATCCTGCAATCGTTGCCGGACAGTTATGAGCAGTTTGTCTTGAACTACAACATGAATGAGATAGACAAGACACTGCCCGAACTCCTAGGCATGTTGAGAACTGCCGAAATCAATATGAAGAAGGCCAAGCATGCTAGCCCCATACTGATGGTGCATAAGGGCAAGGGCAAAGCCAAGGGCTCCAAGAAGACGAAGGTAGGACCTAAGTCATATCTTGAGCCCAAGTCTTCAGCACTGATGAAAAAGAAGAGCACGGTGAAGGATGGGAAATGCCACCACTGTGGCAAGGCTGGTCATTGGCGGAGGAACTGTCCTTCGTATATTGAGGGTCTGCAGAAATTGAGGGGAGGTATGACTTCCGCTTCTAATATCTACGTTATAGAGATAAACCTTTCTGCTCCTTCATCTTGGGTATTGGATACCGGATGTGGTTCTCACATTTGTATAAATGTGCAGGAACTGGGAAGGAGAAGATTGCTGAGTAAAGGGGAGGTGGACCTCCGCGTCGGCAATGGAGCAAGAGTTGCTGCTGTAGCCGTAGGAGTTTACCGTCTTTCTTTGCCCAGTGGGCTTGTAATAGAACTAGATAACTGTTATTTTGTTCCGGCGATAACTAGAAACATTATATCTATTTCATGTTTGGACATGATTGGATTTTCTTTTATAATTAAGAACAATTGTTGTTCTATATTTAAGAATGATGTTTGTTATGTTGTAGCCCAATTGTTTAATGGTCTTTACGTTTTGAACTTGGACCATCTGATCTGTAATGTAGAAAACAATAAAAGACTAAGAACAAATGATTCGAACCCTACTTTTCTCTGGCATTGTCGTTTGGGCCATATCAACGAGAAGCGCATATCCAAGCTCCATAGAGATGGACTTTTGGACTCATTTGATTATGAATCATTTGAGCGATGTGAATCTTGTTTGTTAGGCAAGATGACTAAAGCTCCTTTCACTGGTTATACTGAGAGGGCTGAGGATCTCTTGGGTGTTGTACATAGTGATGTATGCGGACCCATGAGTTCCATGGCTAGAGGAGGGTATTTCTACTTTATTACATTTACTGATGATTTCAGTAGATACGGATATGTGTATCTTATGAAGTGCAAATCCGAGACCTTTGAAAAGTTCAAAGAGTTCAAGAATGAAGTAAAAAACCAGTTGGGTAAAAGGGTTAAAGCACTCTGATCTGATCGAGGTGGCGAATACCTGAGTCATGAGTTCCGTGATCATCTGAAAGAGTGTGGTATTGTATCACAGCTCACTCCACCTAGAACACCACAACATAATGGTGTGTTTGAGAGGAGAAATCGTACTCTGTTAGACATGGTACGTTCGATGATGAGTCATGCAGACTTGTCTGTTTCCTTTTGGGGTTTTGCTTTAGAGACTGCTGCAATGACATTGAATCGCGCTAAACCTAAAACGGTTCTAAAGACACCATATGAGATATGGACTGGGAAGCGTCCTAGTATGTCGTTCATTAAAATTTGGGGCTGTGAGGCATACGTGAGACGTCAAATGCCTGACAAGCTGGAACCCAAATCGGATAAATGTTATCTGGTGGGATATCCTAAGGAAACGAAAGGGTATTACTTTTACCTACCGTCTGAGGGCAAAGTGTTTGTCGCAAGGACTGGTGTCTTCTTGGAGAAGGAGTTCTTATCAAGAAAGACTGAAAAGGTAGAGCTTGGAGAAGTTCAAGAACCACATGTAGTGAATGAACCGGAATTAGATTCTGAGACAGGACTACAAGATGTTGTAGCTAGAGAACCTGCTCAGGGAACACAAGTCCTACATAGATCTGGTAGACCGAGGTTTGAGCCTGAGAGATATGGATTTCTCGTGTCTCAAATAGGTAATGTGTTGCTCATGGATCATGATGATGAACCAGCAACCTACCAAGAGGCTATGAATGGACCGGACTCCGACAAATGGCTTGAGGCTATGAAATCCGAAATGGACTCCATGTATGCAAACCAAGTTTGGAACTTGGTGGAACCACTTGAAGGGGTACGACCCATAGGGTGCAAGTGGGTCTTCAAGAAGAAGACCGACATGGATGGGAATGTACAGACATTCAAAGGCCGACTGGTGGCTAAGGGTTTCAAGCAAATTCATGGTATTGACTATGATGAGACCTTTTCCCCTGTTGCTATGGTAAAGTCCATAAGGATATTGCTTGCTATTGTTGCGTATTATGACTACGAGATCTGGCAGATGGATGTCAAAACGGCTTTCCTTAATGGAAACCTCCTTGAGGAAGTGTATATGACACAACCCGAGGGTTTTGTATCCCCAGATGAAGCCACTAAAATATGCAAGCTGAATAAGTCCATTTATGGACTGAAACAGGCCTCTCGAAGTTGGAATCTTCGTTTTGATGAGAAAATCAAAGAGTTTGGTTTCATCAAGAATGAAGATGAGCCTTGTGTTTACAAGCAAATCAGTGGGAGCATTGTTGTCTTCCTGATATTGTATGTAGATGACATACTGTTGATCGGGAACGACATTCCTACCCTGAACTTTGTTAAGAACAACCTAGGGAACTGCTTTTCAATGAAGGATTTGGGTGAAGCGACTTGTAAGACCCCCCCTCCCCCTTACCAAGGAGGGCTACCGGATCTTATGCCCAGAACCGCCGTCTTACGGTGGCACTAACTCACGGGTTAGTCGACACCGCAACACGCCGATCCTGCCGGCTAGTACGATCATAAACCTGTAGGCCAATATGAGAAGAAAGAAGTAAAACTGTATATGTAAAAATACCAGTCCACAAGCCACAGTACAATCATGAAAAAGAGATGAATAGTACAACATAATAGTCCACAAATAAGTACAAATGAAAGAGTAAAAAGGGCTTATGCCCTGTACATCAAATCTCTCTCTCACAAAATCATAAATGTGGAAGCTATGCTAGAACATCGGATCTCGTCCCACCTGAGGACGCACAGTAGTGGTAGTAGCCTGCTGAAGTGGTATCTGCTCCTCATGTCCTGCCTCCTCGACATGCTGGTGCTCCATCTCCACGGGCTCCTAAAAATAGTTGGTCACCGACCATTAGTCAAAAAGATTAAGTCGTTTCCTCCGCACCTCGCCCCGCAGCTCCTAGGCACCGAGCGGGAGGACGAAGCGGAGGACAACAAGGGGTAGCAAAGTGGAAGCAGGTGACAATATCTAACTAATGCTGTTATAAGTATTGTAATTCTACTCTAGCAATTCTATGTACGGTACAAGTAGTAAGTAAGAGCAGTGCAGTAAAGAAAAGCAAAGAAGCAGTAGTAAGTACAAGTAAATAAGCTAAGCTACCACTATGCTATCATCACAAACATACCCTAACTTATATAAATGCCCATACAAATATATAAGTTAGGGTTTCCAGGAAATTTAACTTATCATATAAAAGAGCTCATACTAATTTATATGATAAGGATCTATGAAGCGTATGACCTAATATGAATGAATGATATGATGCAATTTTATGCGCAGGCAAGTGCAACTCACACACAACGACTCTGTGATCACAGACCTTTAGTTCCCACTTTTTGAGAGCTAGCATCACTCTCGGGTACCACCGCTGTGGCTACGGCAGCAGCGGAGCGGGCGTCTCCGCTTCTAGACCGATATGCACACTACTAAGCCTTAGACCCCTCTCATACGCCTCTGTACACGTACAAGGTGCACTCTAGAGTCTCGCGTACGTACTTTGCTGACAAACCCGTCAGTCTTGTTGGGTCGGATGTGTGTTATCGGGGATCGTCCTCCAGACCGCAGTGTAAAACAACCCACTGGCCCCTCTAACTCCCACAACCGCCTGGTGCACCGTACTGCCATCGGTGTGACGAATGACCAGTACCGCATGCCCCGCCACGATATTTATGCACATGCAAGTAATTCATACCGAGCCTCCTGCTCGCAGGACCAAAACCCATCCTGAATTCCTCAAACCCAAACCCGGGTGAGAACGCACATTAGTGCCTTTGTGTCAACTCCCTCAAACCCCAAACGGGTGAGCATATATCATGAATCTCTCCAGCCCCCACACGGGCGAGAAGGTACAACAATGTCCTAACCTATTAAACTACTCTTGCCTACGGTTTATTATACTTAGAGATTTAAGGTTAATCCCAGGACTGCCCCCGGTATTCCCTGTGAAGGGCTCTCAAGGGGCACTAGGAACTGTGTTGGGATTACGCCCAGCGTTCACTTTCGCAAGGATACTTATTTTAGTTGATGACTACCCATGTATCTCCCCAGCTCTCCTTATTGCTCTAGTACAACCCTAGTGGCTTAAGGTGTTACCGGGATGCCGACGGTCTTCCGCCGACCCCCATTCCAATTGCTAACTAAGACTTGCACTTTTGATCCCTCACTAAGGCAACTCTACCCACCAGGGTTACTCATGTTGAACTCTCTCTTATTTCTGCCGATAATCAATCCCCTGGTAATCACCTAAGGCAAGACCTATTTGTGTTATATGCAGACCATGACCTATGATTACCCTAAAAATGGGATCTTCCAAACCTTAAGGCATCTTGCCTCTAAATATTTATCCTAAGGTGTTATGGACTAAGGGAACTACCCTAAGAATTCTCATAATTTTCCTTGGCAAAATAGTCCTTTAATTAATTCTTTTAATTCAAATGCTAGGTCACTTTACACATGAAGTAGTTTGATTAAGTATCCACTGACCTAGGGATTTTTTCCTGAGATGTATATTGACAAAATATTACTGCCTACAGAATTTCATAATTTTCCTTAAATTATTTATTATCATTTTCAATTTAATATCAATTCCACAAAAATTCCATTTTCCAAATGATGTATAGGCATTATGTACACAAAAATTCCAGAAATATTACAGAGCTTTTAGGACACTAATTTATGACTATTGGCATAGAATCATCAACATTTAATGTAAGATGGCCTATAGTATTCCATTATAAGATATTTACCAAAATGCCATTATACTAATTTAACACAAATAATGCATCCATTAAATTCTGAGAAATTTGTGCAAGACTAATAATAACATTTTATGACAGTAGAATAATTTCCAAATTTTTCAGAGGTATAAATCCATCATTTCAAGAATTTACAAAATAAGGGTAAAATGGGGAATTTAGGGTATCTACTCCAAACGTTCTTCAAAACAGAGAAATCATATTTTTCCTAAGTCAAATATGATGTTATCTATGCCTTGGCAAAGTTGTTTGGATTTGTACTTGAATAAATCCTATTTTCCAATTTTATCTCCAAAATAGCTATATTTAAAATAAATTCCAATAAATGGAATTTTGATTCCAAAAATTCCATCATTAGTTTGAGGGATGAAATTTACCCTAATGAACCACTGTAAATAATTTCATGACTCTTGCATTTCACCATTGGGCTAAATACACCAATTGGCATTTTTGCTATTTGCACACCAAGGCTAAACATAGCTAGCACATGCAAGTGGATTTCCCCAACATGCAGTGAACCCAAGGTGCTGAAAATTTTATCATGCACCAAGGATGACCCCACTGACCCACCACCAAAATATGGGGCCATGGGGAGTAGTAGAACTCCATATATGTCATTTATTTATATTTTGATATTTTACCAAAACCTATAGGAAACTATTCTCTAAAAATTCCTAAATTTTGGAAGGAGCTAAGTATGTCCTAATCATGCATGTGCCCAAAATTTGGGGCCATGGTGACTAATATTGAGACCAGGGCATCCAATATAATTTCTGCCCTAGTCTAGGACCAGTCCTAGGAGAAATGTCCTACAGGACTGTACACTACACCAAAATGTATGTTTAGGGTGGCATTTTAAAGGTAAGACCCTAGGCTACATGTTTCATTAAGGGGCTAAGTTCTGGAAATGCCTCTAAGAGGCCTAACATTAGCTTGCAAGTGACAGCAAAAACAGGGACAGAAAATTAAATTTTGATGTAGCACGAATCTTAAAGCAGGATGGATGGCATCTGTTCATCTTCTTCCTCCAGCCAAGGGCCGAGATTGTCCCGACCTGGAGCACCTTCAAACCTCATTTCCCGGCCACCCCTTAGCCTCCATGGCCGGCTACCACCACCACCACCTCCGTTGAGGTGGTGGCCAACGTTTGGCGGCGAAATGGTGGCCGGAGGCGGCGGTTTCCGGCGAACTTGCACTCCATCAAAATTCCAAAATCCATGAAAAAGCTCACCTTGGATCTGGCTCATTTGAGCCCGATGTATCGCCTAATAGATCTAGGAAACTAGTACGGGTAGAGGTGAGGTGAAACGGACCTCGATTGGGGCTTGGCGGCGGGTTTGGCGGCGGTTGGCCATGGAAATTTTCCTCTCCGGCGAGCTTGCTCCCGAACCCGATTCTCCACCAAAAGCTTTGATCCAGATATCGAATTCCACTCCTTTCGGCCTTCTGAAACTAATGGTGAGGTCTGTTTGGACAGAGGTGGCCTATAAGTGGAGTTAACTCTAAGGTGAGCTCGGTTTGAGCTTTGGAGGTTTCACCCATGGTGCCATGTGGCTCACTGCCTTGGTTTTCTGCTGGAAATGAAGAGGGGAGGTCAGCCACCTGGTTTTGGGCAGCCAAAACCAGCTGATGGGGTGGCCATGTGGCCATTATTCCCTTCATTCCTCTTTCTCTCTCCTCTTTTCCTAAAAATCTCAATTTTACCCCCTTGCATGTACTCTCTCTCCTGATTTAGAGGGGTAGGACTGGTCTTGTTCACTTGGGCTGACTTTGGGCCAATTTTAGTGGGCTTGGTCCAAGGGAACTTGGCTTGGCCTTCATTTCACTCTTTAGGTCAATTTGTTGACCAAATTGACTTTTAGGGTTGACTGGTCAACTATGGTGGGTGGACTGACCCCACTTGGTGGAAATGGGTCTAGTGTCACCACCCAACTTGGTTTGGGTCAAGGGGGTGCCCCACTTAGGTTAATTAGGCCTATGAGTGTGGATTTGACCAAATTAAGCCCAAGGTTGACTTTGGTCAATTGGGGTCAAAATTTTGACCCAGTGACATACCCTAGGGTCCACTTAGATTGTTTTTAGGGTTAGGGCAATGTGGTGGGGTCATGGTGTGGCTAGGGTCCCCACTCAGGCTAGTTTGACCTAGTTTGACTCAGGTCTTATAGTGGGCCCCACATGGCTACCACCCACTACCTAGGGTCAAACCTAGTTGATCTCCTCAAATCTCACCCCATGCCTAACCCAATCTAAGTTGAGGGGTCCAGCAGTAACATGGGATGTTACACGACTTATATACTCGGTATTAAGATCTATAGAGATAGATCGAAGAAGTTGCTGGGTTTGACCCAGAGTACGTACATCGAAAAGGTTTTGAAGCGGTTCAACATGCTTGAGTCCAAGAAAGGATTTTTGCCCATGTCTCATGGTGTGAATCTCTCTAAGGACCAGTATCCAAAGTCTTGTGAAGATAAGGACCGCATGAAGTTGATTCCATATGCTTCGGCAATTGGATCAATCATGTACGCGATGTTATGTACTCGACCCGATGTCTCCTTTGCTTTGAGCATGACTAGCAGGTATCAGTCAGACCCCGGTGTGTAACACCCCCTATCCGTCGCATAGCATATAGCAGTAGGTCCGGCCGGGGCCCGACGCCATATACCACAGACAGACCGGGTGGTTACGTATGGAAACCATCCAACCAATCTCAACGTCCTACACAGAGCATTCTAGCGGAAGCAGTTTATATAAGTTGCAAAACAAGAACCCAGCAACAAGCATGAATGTCCACTAACATGATAATAGGAATGTTATTACAAAATACTCAAAAGTCGGCCTTAAGGCCTTACAAAACGTTCCACTTGCTTAACACATGATTTACAAACCTCGGCACGCAGGCCGGCCATACATGAATAAAACATAAAAACATTTCCACTTGGGCCTTCGAGGGCCAGCTTCGCAAAAAGGCTTTAGCCCGCTATTGACCGCTTGGTCCAGCTGCACCTGCAAGCAAACAAACCACCGCACGGTGGCAAACAAGGCAACGGTCAGCAATGCTGACCAAATTATAACGATCCCGCCCCCAACTCGGGGCGGCGATGCTCCTTCCCTGCATTTCATTAGCATAAGCGAGCAATTTATAACCATAGCCATTTCATCACAGGCGTTGGCTCGCACGGCCACACGCCCCGTGCACTCAGGGCACATTCTCGGTGAACCGGTCCATGTCGCGTCAATTAAAGCCACCAACATTCCGGACTCACCACCGCCAACAGACGGCTAATCCTATGAGCAATTTGTCTTCCTGGCACTGGTCACGTCAATTTAAGCCATCGACCGCCGAAGACCCTATTCTATGCCAACGGTAAGTGCCACGTGCCTTTAGGTCTCTTTAACCGAACGACATAGAACGGGTACGGTTCCATCTAACCCGTGCTCACGTCGCAACGACAATTTAAGCCATATGCGCGGGTCAAACTTCCACCGAGTCCCGTGTCCATCACAAATCACATAACCCCGTTATGTTCAAGTTGGATCTCAGGCCACCAAGTTGGCAAGACCTCGTGTCCGCCCAGTTTTCCGGGTGCACCTTTGGGTTAGTCCCCAAGGCTCCCTGCTGCAATCTACCGCGTAGAAAACCCGAAAACACCCAATAGCACGGAGTCTTCTCCGGCCTCATGCAATGCAACATCACCGATCCGGACTAACATGTCCGGGTAGGCTTCACACAAAATGCCTACGTCCGTTCTCGCATACGGACTCTAAACAACGGGGACTTTATATATCTACCCGAAGGAACGCCTCCAACTCTTCGCAAACTCGCGAGAGAGGGCTTCCTATGCTAAGAAAGAGAGCTATCATTCTCACAAGTGAGGATCGTTACCCTTGCGTTCCTCTTTGGCACCATCGAAATGTAATCGGATAGAAATCACCGCACTTGCGTTGCCTCCGTGGATCCGGAGTCGGCTTGCGATTCGGAGCTCCGAAGCTCCTCCAATGGCGGATCTAGCTCCTCTTCCTCTTGCCTTAGCTCTTCTTTCTCCAAGAGTTTGGAGAGAGGATAAGGCATGAAAAGTGAAGTTTTCCAAGTCAACTCCCGGGTATATCCTCCCAGGAATAACCCCCAGCCATTGGATCTTCAATCAAGGAAACGAACGGCTTTGATTCGGGGCTGAAATGCCCAATCTGGGCCGAACACGGCCTGGCACACGCCCGTGTCCAGGGCCGTGTGCCGCATTCGCCGTCAAAATCGAATCTTCTGAACACGCACACGGGTATCGAACACGCCCGTGTTCGAGCTGACACGCCCGTGTTCCAGCTGACACGGCCGTGTAGTCGGCCGTGTACCCCATTATTTTCTCCCGTTTTCAACCTGAGCACTGCACGGGTTCTAGGACACGCCCGTGTCCTTGCCCGTGTCATATTGACACGCCTGGGCCCCCAGGCCGTGTACACGGGACATTTCGTCAAGGGGAGAACGACGACTGGATGACACGGCCTTGGACACGCCCGTGTCCTAGGCCGTGTGCCTTGTCTCGACGATCGTCGAGTGAATCTCGACGATTTCACCTTGACGATCGTCGACACGGGTCGACACGCCCTGCGACACGCCCGTGTCGCAGGCCGTGTGCCCATTCTCGACGAATCGTCGAGAATAACTCGACGATTTCACGGCTAAGTGTCGACACGGGTCGACACGCCCTGCGACACGCCCGTGTCGCAGGCCGTGTGCCCATTCTCGACGAATCGTCGAGAATAACTCGACGACTTCGCGGCTAAGTGTCGAAACATGCTCGACACGCCCTGGGACACGCCCGTGTCCCAGGCCGTGTGCCTTCAGTCAGAAACCAAAACTGGCCCAAAACGTCCTCCTTTGCTCCTTTGAGTTTCGGGGCGTTACAACTCTCCCCCTCTTAAAAGAATTTCGCCCACGAAATTACATAAAGGAAAAAAAAAACATGTACAAAACCAAAATTTGTACCTGAGCGGAACAACTCCGGATATTCGTCAAGCATCGTCTGCTCTCGCTCCCAAGAGAGCTCCTCATGACCGCAATTGTCCCACCGGACTTTGACCATCCTGATCTCTTTATTGCGTAGCCGCTTGACTTCCGAGTCCTCAATCCGCACGGGCTTGACTTTAGTCGTTAGCCCACTATCCACCGGCACTTGATCGACCGCGATCACTTGCGTAGGCTCTTGCACCGCCTTCCGAAGCACCGAAATGTGGAACACATCGTGTAAACCACTTAGCTCCACTGAAAGCTTCAACCTATAGGCCGCTTCTCCAACTCGCTCCAGAACCTCAAACGGTCCAAGGTACCTCGGGCTTAGCTTTTTCAACCGTCGCACCCGCGAGACACCCTTGAACGGCTTGATCTTTAGGTACACATAATCACCCACAGCGAACTCCACGTTCCTGTGCTTGGCATTATAGTACTTTGCTTGCCGGTCCTGAGCGATGAGCAACCTCTCCCGAATGGTTCTCACCAAAGAAGTAGCATCATCCACTTCCGATCGCTTATACAACTTCGACTCGCCCGTTTCTAACCAAGACAACGGCGTGCGACATCTTCTACCATATAGGGCCTCGAAAGGCGCCATCTGAATACTTGCTTGGTAGCTGTTGTTGTATGCGAACTCCACCAAATAAAGGTGGTCCTCCCATTTCTTTCCAAAGTCCAAGACACACATGCGAAGCATGTCTTCCATCGTTCTATTGACCCTCTCGGTCTGCCCATCCGTTTGCGGATGGAAGGCTGTGCTAAACTTCAGCTTTGTTCCCAACATTTGCTGCACCAGCCTCCAATCATTGGATGTGAACCGCCCATCTCGGTCACTCACGATGCTGCGGGGCACACCATGAAGCCGCACTATATTATCCACATAAAGCTTTGCCAGCTTCTCCACCGGATCATCCTTCCTATGCGGAATAAAATGCGACACCTTTGTTAATCGATCGACCACCACCCAAATGGCGTCGTTCCCTTTTTGCGACCTTGGCAAACCATGCACAAAGTCCATAGAGATGTCGTCGAATTTCCACTCCGGAATAGGCAAGGACTTAAGAAATCCTCCCGGCTTTTGGCACTCCGCCTTTACCAAGGCGCAAGTTTGGCACTTCGCTACGTATAGCGCCACATCCTTCTTTAAACCCGGCCACCAAAATAGCTTCTTTACATCACGGTACATCTTCGTGCTCCCCGGGTGAATCGAGTACTTGGTATGGTGCGCCTCGTACAACAACTCCACCCGTAAATTGCCCACACTTGGGACGCACAAACGACCGTCTTTCCACAGCAATCCGTCCTCCATAACGAATTGGGAATTTGACCCATCCAGAGCCTCTAACATGAACTGCTTCATATGAGCATCCATATCCAAAGCCTGCCGAATCCGATCAGCCAGGTCATATTGGACTTCAGTCCAATTCAGCACTGCTTCAGCACTAGATTGTCTATCCACACAAACAATCTCCAACGCCTCCAGCTCCTGCACCAACCGCTCATCATGCACTGATAGCCAATTTGCTTGAGCTGGGGCTCGGCGACTCAACGCGTCCGCAACCGCATTCCCTTTGCCAGGCACGTAGTGGATCTTGAAAGTATAGTCCCCCAGGAACTCCATCCACCTACGCTGCCGCATATTCAGATCCTTCTGATCAATCAGGTACTTTAGGCTCTTGTGATCGGTGTAGATATCAATCTTCACACCGTACAAATAGTGTCTCCACAGCTTCAAGGCAAAAATCACGGCCGCTAACTCCAAGTCATGGACCGGATAATTCCTCTCGTGCACTTTTAGCTGTCTCGAGCCATAAGCTATCACGCTTCCGTGCTGCAGTAGCACGCAACCCAAACCGCTGCCCGAAGCATCGCTATATATCTCATAGCCTTCGGTCCCAACCGGCGAACTCAACACAGGCGCCGTGGTCAACCGACACTTCAGTTCCTCAAAAGCTCGCGCGCACTCCGGCGTCCAAACGAACTTATGCTCCTTCCTCGTCAAAGTAGTGAGAGGTAGCGCTATCCGCGAGAAGTTCTCTACGAAGCGCCTATAATAGCCGGCAAGCCCCAAAAAGCTCCGGACTTCTGCTACCGTAGCAAGCTCAGGCCACTCCCGTATCGCAACAATCTTCGTCGGATCCACAACAATACCCTCTCCACTCACTATATGCCCGAGGAACGCCACTGAGGATAGCCAAAACTCGCACTTCGAGAACTTGGCATACAACTGATTTCTCCTGAGTGTCTCCAACACCAAATGGAGATGCTTGAAGTGATCCTCCTCACTTTGCGAGTACACCAAGATATCGTCGATGAAGACGATCACAAAATGGTCCAAGTACTCCCTGAACGTTCTGTTCATCAAATCCATGAACACTGACGGCGCATTAGTCAGCCCAAACGGCATGACCGTAAACTCATAATGCCCGTATCTCGTACTAAACGCTGTCTTCGGGATATCACTCTCCCTTATCCGCAGCTGATAGTACCCAGACTTGAGATCTAACTTCGAGTACACCGTCGACCCGACTAACTGATCGAAGAGATCATCAATCCGGGGGATCGGGTACTTGTTCTTCTCAGTCAGCTTGTTTAGCTCCCGATAATCAATACATAACCTCAAGCTTCCGTCCTTCTTCTTAACAAAGAGGACCGGTGCGCTCCAAGGCGAAGAACTCGGGCGCACATAACCTTGCTCCAACAACTCTTGCAATTGAACTTTCAGCTCCGCCATTTCCTTAGGCGCTAGCCGATACGGAGATCGTGACACAGGCTTTGCACCTGGCACTAGCTCGATCGTGAAATCTATCTCCCGTTGAGGCGGGGCTCCAGGAAGATCTGCGGGGAACACATCAGGGTATTCCGATACCACTGAAATACAATCCAAAGCGGGCTTCGGCTTTGCAACCTCCACAAGTGTAAAGAACAGTTCTGCTCCGGCACGAACCGCCTTCACCACCTGAAGAGCAGACATCAACGTCTTGCTCGACCCCTTTAAGCCCGTAAAAGTCGTCTCACGACTTGCTCCCAGCTTGACTTCCTTGCTACCGCAATCTATATGGGCCTGCTGCTCCGAGAGCCAGTCCATGCCAAATATGACGTCGAACTCCACTAACGGAAGTAAAGACGCCCGCAGGTCGAACTCCTGCTCCCCAATACGAATCTTAACATCGCAGATCCTAACCGCTCGCATCGAACACCCATTGGGCAACAACACATCCAACTTATCCTTCGCCATCGAAGAAGGGACTCCAATGCGTGATATAAATCCTTCGGACAAGAAGGAGTGTGAAGCTCCCGTATCGAAGAGTGCTCGTGCCGGATTTTCACAAATCAATACGAATCCTAAACAAGCAGTAGTAAGGTAACATGTGCATAACAAGCATATAAAGGAATTGACTTGCTATAAATTAAACCGTACCTGTCACCACGTCAGCTTGTTTAATGGCCTCCTGTTGGCCAAGATTGTAGACCCTTGGTTGGGCCGGAGCATAGTGGGATGCGGTCGACTCCACCGCCTTTCCCTTCTCTTCATAAGTAGCTCCTGGCCTCCTCTCGGACTTAGGACGTCCGCTCCAACAATCACGGGCGAAATGCCCCGTCTTTCCACACGTAAAGCACGCACCCGGGGTCCGACCCGTAGTCGCCCCAGAAGCGCCAGAAGGAGCTGGACCCGAAGTCCTATGCTTCTTGAAAGTCCTCCGATAGCCTGACTTTGAAGTAGTCGGCACTCTGAACTCAGATTTCTTTTCACCCAAGCTTTTCTTCGCTTGTACACTCTTCATGTCCTTCTCCAAGGACCGGGCAGTATTGACCAAGGTTAAGAAACCCTGCGTCATCGGCCCCGACAGTAACAATCTCAGCTCATCCCTCAAGCCTTCATAAAAACGATTAGTCTTGCGCTCCTCATCCATGATGATGGAGCTAGCATAACGACTCAACCGCGTAAACTCGTGGAGATATTCATCCACGCTTCTCTCACCCTGCACCAACTTCAGGAATTCATTCTCCATTGAAATCCTCTGAGTCGAAGGGAGGTATCTTGCCAAGAATAATTCCGAGAACTCTTCCATCGGAACGTCTATCAGTTGTCTACCTCGCAGATGATGCAGCTCCAAACCTTCCCACCACATCCTCGCTTCTCCATCCAGCAGGAATGTAGCGATGGTGGTCATCTGCCACTCCTCCGTCTCCGTCGCTGTCATGACTCTCTTCACCCTAGAGAGCCAGTCTTCAGCCTGCGATGGGGTTCCCAACCCCGAGAATAACGGAGGGTTAAAGCTCATTACATGCTTCAACTGCCTCTCAGTCGCCCTCCTTGGCACTATTGGTTCTACAACCACTTGCTCCATCCTCCTCGGCTCCGCCTCTTGCAGAGGTACTTGCTCCATCACAGGAGCGGGCTGCTGCGCTTGCCTCCCAGGCTGCGCATTGATCACGGCCAACACCGCTTCAGCCACCAATCTTATATTTTCAGCCGACAAAGGTGTTGCGGGAGCAACTTCCGGTGCACTACTTGCCTCAGAAACTCGGCGTTCTGACGGCCCAACACCACTTCGGGTCACCTATAGTGGTACAAAACACCGTAAGCGACCAAATAAATTGCAAACAGCAATTATAGGAACACGCAGGTTCCTCAAACACGAGTATTTTCATTCCTAAGTGGACATTCATGGGTTCTTTTTACTGTTATAACGATGACGCACACAATGTGCTCACCACCCCTTAAAAAGAATTCGACCACGAATTCCATTCAAGCCGGACAAAAACCAGTAGTCTGATACCAAATTGTAATACCCCCTATCCGTCGCATAGCATATAGCAGTAGGTCCGGCCGGGGCCCGACGCCATATACCACAGACAGACCGGGTGGTTACGTATGGAAACCATCCAACCAATCTCAACGTCCTACACAGAGCATTCTAGCGGAAGCAGTTTATATAAGTTGCAAAACAAGAACCCAGCAACAAGCATGAATGTCCACTAACATGATAATAGGAATGTTATTACAAAATACTCAAAAGTCGCCTTAAGGCCTTACAAAACGTTCCACTTGCTTAACACATGATTTACAAACCTCGGCACGCAGGCCGGCCATACATGAATAAAACATAAAAACATTTCCACTTGGGCCTTCGAGGGCCAGCTTCGCAAAAAGGCTTTAGCCCGCTATTGACCGCTTGGTCCAGCTGCACCTGCAAGCAAACAAACCACCGCACGGTGGCAAACAAGGCAACGGTCAGCAATGCTGACCAAATTATAACGATCCCGCCCCCAACTCGGGGCGGCGATGCTCCTTCCCTGCATTTCATTAGCATAAGCGAGCAATTTATAACCATAGCCATTTCATCACAGGCGTTGGCTCGCACGGCCACACGCCCCGTGCACTCAGGGCACATTCTCGGTGAACCGGTCCATGTCGCGTCAATTAAAGCCACCAACATTCCGGACTCACCACCGCCAACAGACGGCTAATCCTATGAGCAATTTGTCTTCCTGGCATTGGTCACGTCAATTTAAGCCATCGACCGCCGAAGACCCTATTCTATGCCAACGGTAAGTGCCACGTGCCTTTAGGTCTCTTTAACCGAACGACATAGAACGGGTACGGTTCCATCTAACCCGTGCTCACGTCGCAACGACAATTTAAGCCATATGCGCGGGTCAAACTTCCACCGAGTCCCGTGTCCATCACAAATCACATAACCCTGTTATGTTCAAGTTGGCTCTCAGGCCACCAAGTTGGCAAGACCTCGTGTCCGCCCAGTTTTCCGGGTGCACCTTTGGGTTAGTCCCCAAGGCTCCCTGCTGCAATCTACCGCGTAGAAAACCCGAAAACACCCAATAGCACGGAGTCTTCTCCGGCCTCACGCAATGCAACATCACCGATCCGGACTAACATGTCCGGGTAGGGTTCACACAAAATGCCTACGTCCGTTCTCGCATACGGACTCTAAACAACGGGGACTTTACATATATACCCGAAGGAACGCCTCCAACTCTTCGCAAACTCGCGAGAGAGGGCTTCCTATGCTAAGAAAGAGAGCTATCACGCTCACAAGTGAGGATCGTTACCCTTGCGTTCCTCTTTGGCGCCATCAAAATGTAATCGGATAGAAATCACCACACTTGCATTGCCTCCGTGGATCCGGAGTCGGCTTGCGATTCGGAGCTCCGAAGCTCCTCCAATGGCGGATCTAGCTCCTCTTCCTCTTGCCTTAGCTCTTCTTTCTCCAAGGGTTTGGAGAGAGGATAAGGCATGAAAAGTGAAGTTTTCCAAGTCAACTCTCGGGTATATCCTCCCAGGAACAACCCCCAGCCATTGGATCTTCAATCAAGGAAACGAACGGCTTTGATTCGGGGCTGAAATGCCCAATCTGGGCCGAACACGGCCTGGCACACGCCCGTGTCCAGGGCCGTGTGCCGCATTCGCCGTCAAAATCGAATCTTCTGAACACGTACACGGGTATCGAACACGCCCGTGTTCGAGCTGACACGCCCGTGTTCCAGCTGACACGGCCGTGTAGCCGGCCGTGTACCCCATTATTTTCTCCCGTTTTCAACCCGAGCACTGCACGGGTTCTAGGACACGCCCGTGTCCTTGCCCGTGTCATATTGACACGCCTGGGCCCCCAGGCCGTGTACACGGGACATTTCGTCGAGGGGAGAACAACGACTGGATGACACGGCCTTGGACACGCCCGTGTCCTAGGCCGTGTGCCTTGTCTCGACGATCGTCGAGTGAATCTCGACGATTTCACCTTGACGATCATCGACACGGGTCGACACGCCCTGCGACACGCCCGTGTCGCAGGCCGTGTGCCCATTCTCGACGAATCGTCGAGAATAACTCGACGATTTCACGGCTAAGTGTCGACACGGGTCGACACGCCCTGCGACACGCCCGTGTCGCAGGCCGTGTGCCAATTCTCGACGAATCGTCGAGAATAACTCGACGACTTCGCGGCTAAGTGTCGACACACGCTCGACACGCCCTGGGACACGCCCGTGTCCCAGGCCGTGTGCCTTCAGTCAGAAACCAAAACTGGCCCAAAACGTCCTCCTTTGCTCCTTTGAGTTTCGGGGCGTTACACGGTGAGTGTCACTGGATTGCAGTCAAGAATATCCTGAAGTACTTGAGAAGGACTAAGGACGTGTTCTTGGTGTATGGTGGAGAGGAAGAGCTCGTTGTAAGTGGTTACACGGATGCTAGCTTCCAAACTGATCGAGACGACTCCAAGTCTCAGTCAGGTTTTGTGTTTTGCCTGAATGGAGGAGTTGTGAGCTGGAAGAGTTCCAAGCAAGAGACAGTTGCTGATTCTACAACAGAGGCCGAGTATATCGCAGCAGCTAATGCGGCGAAGGAGGCTGTATGGATTAGGAAATTCATCGGCGAGCTTGATGTAGTTCCTAGCATTGTTGGTCCCGTAGTTCTCTACTGTGATAACAATGGTGCAATATCACAATCTAAGGAACCTAGATCTCATCAGCGCTCCAAGCACATACTCCGGCGGTTTCATCTTATTCTTGAGATTGTCGAACGAGGAGATGTAAACATTTGCAGAGTGCCGACTGAGGAAAATATTGCGGATCCGCTGACAAAGCCTCTCGCGCAGAGAAAGCATGATGGTCATACTAGATCGATGGGTATACGATACCTAAATGATCAACTCTAGCGAGAATCTTGTGGGTTGCATGTAATCTTGTATTTTGTTGGCTGTTTGTTCATATGATGAACTGTGTACCTAGTTTTTCTTTTACAATTAATGGCAAGTTCTTTTATTATGTCTTTTTCTATATGATAGTTAAATGTTAACATAATAGATACCCTTAGAATGTTCGCTTCCATGGGACATCAAGTACGTGACTTGAATGTGAGAGCCCATGATTTATTTGAAGCTTCATTCTTAAAGGTCCCTGGTCGAGTATCATCATAGAAGCTAAGGGTGATGATGATACATGAAGGCTAGCACGTGTGTTGACTGATGACTGGTTCTCACAGGTCATGATATTGTGATATCAAGTCATCATGTGGGTACTTGTTAGTGAACAAGTTGTACTGTACAGACCCAACCTGAGACTACTCTGTGGATTGTCATCCAATCGTGTCACGAGTAGGTCTCAATTGACAATGGTGTTGTGATCCTTTGACCTGAAGTCACAGCATTCATCAAGTGAGGAAGAGCGTGCTTTGATGCCATCCAAAGTCTTCCTTGAGAAAGGTTGATGATAAGGGTGGTTGTTGGGCATGTTACGAATCATTTGGGTGTTTGTGTGTGAGCAGATATGGGATTTGTCCTCCTGTATGACAGGAGTTGCATCCATGGGCCCCTTGATGGAACTGGACTGAGAAATGCATGGCCATGCTTGGTTGAGTCAATATGTGATATTGGACTCACCATTCTCTGGAATTCCGTCCTGGATCAAGAAACTAGGATTGAGCTATTACGAGGGTGACACGGTCCATACCTCTAGTTCTTTCCGGATGTAAGGGACAAAGGGACAAAGACAACGCTGATACATTGGTCATAAAGGCTTATGAGTTATAAACTCATATTGCTTGGGGAGCAATGATGCATTGCTAGATGCCGCTCATTATTTGTGAGGTTTTTGGTTTGATACTTTCGAGATCAAGTGGGAGTCTATTGGAGTTACCATTGTGATCTGGAAGTGATCAAGCATGTAATCTCACTGCCAACGCGATATGAACCTGCAGGGTCGCACATAAGAGATGTGGAGAAGTTGGATGACTGACTGTGTTGGTAAAGGTTACCAATCACCGACCTGAATAGGGTTATGGGCAAAGTGTTGCCTTATAGGATCATCGGGTTGGGCAAATGTTGCCTCGAAGCACTGGTTGGGATTGTCGTCCGAGGGTCGATGACATTAGTCGAGAATCGTCTTCTGATTCCCGCCGATCGGCGAGAATCGTCTCTCTGATTCTCGCCGATCGATGAGAATCGTCGAGAATCAATTGTTGATTCTCGACGATCGACTACTTCGACAATTGTCGTCGACCGCGGCTTGACGATCGTCGAGTATCGTTGTGTATCGTTGAGCGCGGCTCGACGATCGGCGAGAATCGTCGAGTATTGTACTCTGATTCTCGCCGATCCTGTATGATACTCGTCGACTGATTCTCGCCGAACCTGCTTAGTGATTCTCGCCGATTGTCGCCGATTCTCACCGACTGATACTCGCCGATTATGAACCCTATTTTCGGGTGGTCTGCGGATAGCGATTTTCCTGGGTTTATTTATACCTTTGGTATAAATAGGACACTTAGGGTTTTCGGGATCGTGCTCTCGCAATTTTCTCCTGTAGCAGATCGAAACCCGACGGAAGTCGTTCCGCCTTTCGATCCACCGATCCCGATCCCCGCTGCCGACGGAAGAGTTCCGCCGCCGCCGTGTTTGCTCCGTCGACCGCCTCTTCTCCAGCGACTGTCGCTGGTGCTGCTCTTCCTGGCGCCGACCTAGCAGTCCGTGGGATAGCCGAGGTGCGGTCTTCTCCTTCCCGATCTTCCGTGCGACGGAAAGCTCGGCGTTCTCCCGCTCGTGTGGACTTCTGCAGAAACGTGGACACTATTCCACGTAGAACTCGCCACCAGCAGAAATCAAAGTTTGGAGCATCTCCATTGGGTTGTGACTCAATGCCACTGAGGTAATTTTTGCCTAGATTTTGCTAACTTCTTGATTCAACGTTCATGGCCCGATCCACATCTCTTTGGGTTTTTCTTGATGTTTATTTTTCCGCTGCGTGCACAAGCATTGTGCCAACCCTATAGAGAAACCCAACAGATGCCTCTGTGAAGGATACTACGACGTTGGAAATCATACCATAACCTTTTATAGTTCCCCTATCTGAACATCCAAAGATGACTTTCGGTCCGTCTTTGACTGGGGTATAATCACACAAAAGGCTTCTTATCCCGGTCATGTATCAAGAGCATCCACTGTCCAAATACCAGATTAGAGTTCTATTGGCCTTTGGACATACCTGCAAAAATAGATCAATTTACCTTAGGAACCCAAACATATTTAGGTCCTTGGTTCCTGGTCTGCTGAACACCACTAAGAACATTAACCTTACTAGTGGTCGGACTCGCATAGCTAACTCGTGGGGTTACAAAATTGGCAGGCTTGTACCAACGATCTATGCCAAAGTGACGAATTTTGTCGTAGCACCAACAGTCAAACCTGTTGTACCTCCTTTTGTACTCATGTTTTACCCTTTGGAGTTGAGGTCTAGCTTGGGCATCATTCTTAGAGGTGGAGGACTCCTGGTTGTGGAATATATATGGGCTTCCCATCTCTTTAGCCTTAGGCACAACAGATTTATCTTTTCGTGTCTTCTTATTATTATGGTCATGAACATACCGACCATAACTCTTCATCTGAATCTCTTCAAAAGGTGCTTTGAACACGCTGACACTAAAGTCACAGGGATGGGTCCATCTCTGGTATTTGTTCTTGGGCTCTACATAAGTAGGCCTAACATGATGACCATATGATGACTCAAGGTCAAACACATTCGTCGGGAAGATTACCTTCCTAAATAATGGTTGACCCATGGGCGCCTTCCCCTTTTCCTTGGTGCTAGCCTTCATGGAATCCTTACCCTTTCTAGCTAAGTATCCAAGACCACTACCCTTCTTATGAGCTGAAAACTAGTTGATGAGACAGAGAATAGTCTTTGGCTTGGAGAAACTCTCAACGAGTAGATGATCTTGAAAAAGTTTTCGAAGCTGTCAGCAATAGTGTCGCTTGGTCCTTGCTGAAATGCTTCGTACTCTTGATGTAGTAGAGATCTTCGATCGTCGCGAACTTCCTCTATCCCTTCCATCAGAACTACTAAGCAATCCCACATCTCCTTGGCAGACTTGTAGTGGAATAAATTTTGGAACATTGAATCGTCCACTACACTTGGTATGATGTTCTTCGCTTTCTTATCCAAGGAGACCGAAGCGATTTCATCCTTTGTTTGATCCATCATTTTCTTAGGAATCTGAATGGTTGGGTTCATAGCTGATGGTTCTGTATGAACATGTGGTCATTCTTCCACTATCTAAAAGATTCTTGGATCACCAGCTTCCATAAAGAACCGTGCTCGTTATTTCCACATGGGAAAGATTTCTTTAGTGCACACCGGTAGCTTCATAGATGGCATGTCCTTAATTTTGTCCAAGGTGAATTTGAGGAATCTCAAAATGCTAGATCAGGGATCTTGTTCAAGGTGTTAGCCTTATCGAACAAAACGCCCCTCTAATACCAATTGAAAGTATCTAATGTCTACATAACCCACCCAGGGGGTTAATAGTTGAAGTTTGTGTCTTTTCACGTATTAAAAATTACTCAAAAATAAGCAAGCACACAAATACAGAGATCTATAGTGGTTCCCCATATTGGGTATGTCCACTGTCCTGCCTCGCCTATCTACCACGATGGGCTAGATTTGGTTACTTCACCTTTCTTAGATTATCAAAAATCTTCCAACTCGGAGCAATGCTACTACACTTCAAATAACAAACTCTCCTACAACTCGATCTCCAACCAGATCTACAACTCGATCCATGCACGGATCTACAAACTCGATCCACAATTGGATCTATAAACTCGATCCTCAAACAGGTCTACAAATTCGATCCTCAATGGATCTATGAACTCGGAGATAAATCTCCTATGATATATAAAAGAAAATTACAACACAAAATGATTACAAGTCTTCGCTCTGACGTTCTTTGTAGAAGTAGATCTTGAAACTTATAGAACTCAGAAACTTGAAATCCTTGTGTAACTTGATTCTTCATCCTTCGATCTTTAAACAACTAGGACTGGAGTAGAATAGAACTTGAGAGAAGAAGCGATCCAGTGGAGGAAGTCATTGAAGAAGAAGATCACTAGTCGCCTGCGGCCGATCGGGAAATATCACGAAATGCGTATATGCGGCCGACGATTTCTGATTTTGGAATCTTTTGAAATCGAAAATGAATTTAGGGCAAAATTGATTTTTTTCAGAAAATCCAACATATATATAGAGATTCGAAATAACGGCTATAAAAGATTTCTAAAAACGAACCCTAGAAATTACTGTGCATGGCTGATGGTTTCGAACCAGAGAAATTCCGGAAAAATCGGCCTAAGTCAAATTCTGCGGAATTTTTTGAATATTGAGTATGATACTCCCCAAATTTATAAGTGATATTCGTCAAATTTAACTTAGCCAGAAATCCATAGTGGTTGACATATGGATCGACACATTCAGCGAGTATCGTCTGGGATACTCGTCGAATTCGAGGAGTATCTCCATTGATACTCAGCAAGTATCGCTAGTGATAATCAGTGAATTTTCCTTGGTCTAAAACTAGATTTCCAGATAATTTACCCTAAGTATATACGAGGAATTCGACGGATATCGGGAAGCATACACGATGAAATCGGCAAGTATCAAGGGGATACTCGACAAATTCGACGTGTATGACTAACCATACTCGCCGAATTTAACTTAGGTAAAATTTCTCTTCTCTAAGTCCTGGTCTTTTGCCTTCCTTGATTCTTCTCTTATACTTGGGATAGAAGTGCACCCCAATAGAGAGATTACACGTGAGTCAACACATTGGCCTACACAGTGAAGGCTTATATTGTATAGTCTCATGTTTACTAACTCACTGTAACCTGACATTGGTGTTTACTTAGCAGAGTAAACCTACAAGTACATAACTAGAATACAGCATCAAATACAAACTCAATTCATCTTAGCTTGATTGGGCCCTTCTTCAAATCAGTGTTATTGTGGATGCAATACCCAACAGACTTCAGTATAACTGATACTAGGATAGAGAGATACATAGGACGCTAAAACGCTGACTATTATTCAATTACATTCAGATGGATTGATTTATCATTAAACTTAATATTTGTAAGTCATATAACAAACATATATGAAAAAGATCCAAGGCATATTGGCTTAGGAAAAATATAAAAGAAAAAAAAGCATAAGCAAAAACAAAATACAAAAAAAATGCAATAAAAACAGAAAGAATATTATGCACATCATGAAATAGATTATCGAGTAATTTTGTATTGAATTGTTTCTTCTTCACGCAATAGGTGTATATTAATGGATAATATATTTAGGTATCCAAAAGGTGCCAAGTGTTGTGATTCTTTTGGGTACCCAAACATAGCGTGATAAATCATGGGGATATAATGATGAATGCACCCTTTCGAGTGGAATAGGAGCACCTATTTAATGATGGGCCTCCATTCATACTTTGGTTGAATATTCTTTTTATATTGCAAATTTCCATTTTGATTTTTATGATTATTATTTATAGGAAATTTGTGAACATTTAAACTTCTTATATTAAGAGAGGAAAAATAGTGATTAGGATTTATCATGTTTTTAAAATTAAATAGTCTACTAGGTGTATGTTTAATATGTTTTAACATACTAGTATAAGTCTTATATAGTTTTGAAGATAAACTAGAGACAAAAGAGTTTTTATTACTTGAAATTTTTTGAATGAACAATTTTAATAATTCTAGTTTACGAGACAAAGCAACATTTTCATTAATCAAATTTTCATTACGTTCTTTGGAAATATTTAGCTCTTTTTCAAAAACTTCGAATTTATCATTAAATTCTTTGCAATCAAAATAAGGTATAATAATTTCAACTACAAAGCTAGAAGAAGAACGGAATACATCAAACTTTGGTTCTACATTTAGATGTGCTTTTAAATTTTTATTTTCTTAACACAATTCTAAATTAATATTTCTTGATTTCTTAATTCTATATATATCATTTTCCAGCACATGCAATGTAGAGATAGAATTAAAAGAAAACAGGGAATTCGATTTTCTTATAGTGCTCTTGGATGAGGCAAGATTGGAGCATGGAATTTCTTTGACTTCTTCATTTATTTCCTCAACCATAGTTAAGATTTCATTTTCCTTTCCCTTGATGTGGTGGCCATGTCTTCCTCCAAGAGAAAATCTCCATTTGGTTCTTCACCTAGATCCACGAGAAATTGCTCAGATTCATTATCTGCAGATCAAGAACTATAAGTAATCTCAAGAAATTTCTATTTATCATAAGCAGTAGGAAGCGTGTAGATGAGTTTAAAAATTTCATGACCGAGCCCACAAAATAGACTCTTCATAGCTTTGGCATTTATATGACACTTGTCCCTAAATAAGTTATTTAGGGGATTGATACAAGTTATGTTCTAAACTTCTATATCTGATAATATAAGGAATTTTGTCGTTAGGGTTCTCCATTCATTACAGTTTACTTCTATAAATAGAGGTCGTGCTAATGAATCTTTAGTGTACAAATATCTATCCCCACCAGTATATTCGAGATCAAGGTTGGCCATTATTCTCGTTGGTAAAACCAATTTAGAATAACCTCGCTCTGATACCAATTGTTGGATCGAGTGACCAACCTTATAGTGGGGTGAATAAGGATTGAGAAGGTAGTATAAAATTAAAATGAAATTTTCCAAGAAGACACTTTCTGGAAGCTACCTCCGGGCGGTAGACCACAACCGCTTGGTGGTAGGTCACATAGAATGAATCACTTGTAAGATTTTGTTTTTTGATCTCCACCATAGTGCTCAAACCACAAACAGCAAACAACCACGATTTTTAGATGCAATAAGCCATATATAATTTTATTCAACAAGAACATATGTTTATAGTAGCAAAACTAGATCTTCGTGACGTCATAGATCGAAGGCGATGAAATACAAATTACTCTTTTTGTTTCTATACCGACCCTCTACTCGGACTGGTTGGCTCTCTCCCTTTCCCAATGAAAAGGTCTTCGAGTCGACTCTTCACCATCCTACCTGGAAGGGTCTTAGAGCCCCACTAGATCCTTCGATCTAAACGACCCTCACTGGGATGATTTCTCACAAAATCCTTGTAACGCCCCTGATTTTTCGGTGTTTATTTTAATTCTCATAGTGACGTTTTTTGACGTCATGGCATTATGTTGACGCGTAGTTAACAGGTGTTGTATGTCAGAGCACAGGTTTGCTCAGTGGGTTTTCTTGTGTGGTTGGTTTTTGGTTTGGTGGTGCACCTTCAATCACGAGCCGGGTCTATTTTGGTGACTCGGTGGAGCTTTTATAGGGATGTGGTGGCATTTTGTCATCGGGTGATGTTTTACCCGGGTTTGGGTTGTAGGATCGGGATTTCGACTTCACCGTTAAATTTGTAGCGTTGGTATTTAGCTACGGTGTGATTTTCATAAGATTCCGAGTAAATCTGATTTCGGGTCATGTTTGGACTATTGTCTATTATATTGTTTTGTATTTTATTAATTAATTAAGTATGTATATATATATATATATTGTAGGACATTAGTTCACGCGATATCCCTATTCATTGTCTTCCTAAACCAACGGCGAACTGTTTTTGCGAAAATGGAATGAGCGGCGGTCGGGCGGTTTGGCTGGTGATTTCCTATGATTCGGTGGTCGGACTCCTAGATAGAGTAGAGTTTTGGAAAGCTCTCAGCGAGTGCTACGCGATCGTGGTAAGATCTTCATGTTTCCTCAATTTTTAGGTGTTAGGGTTTGAGGTTTTGAATCCTTTTCCCCTCCAAACATTTCAGGAAATGTTACTAGGGCCTTTTCACGGCCGATCCTATCGCGGTGCGAGCGGGAGGCATCTTTTCTGGAGTTTTCGAGGCAAGTGGATTTTCCCCTTACATGTTCGTTTTCTTGTTGTTTAGGTAGATCCATGAAAAGTAACCCTTGGTTAGAGCATATATTCGGACAAGGCATGAAGAATATGATTTCGGGTTAAGGGAAATTCGGTGTATATCGTAGGAGGATTCGTCGAGTATCATTAAGTCCATTTCGCTGAGTATAGTTGTAGATGATGGAGACGTTGCTGTTACGGACGTCATTGATCCCCGTCTGAGAGAGTTCGTGGATTGGGATGATCGTTGCCGCAAGCTCGAAGATGGGAGTCTACCACGACATTTCCTCGCCAACGTCGCCGCCTCTACATGTTTTGCTCGACGTCCGCCGCCACCAATAAATAAAATATATAATTATAAATTACATAATTATAATTATATATTTTATCAATTATTATTTTTATCAATTTCTATTTTATGCAATTTTAATTTGAGCATTTTTTATTTGCAAGAATTTCATTATAGTATTTTTATTTCATGTATAATGATGGGTGCTTATAACCATCATGTATTGTTTTAAATTATTTCCTTCCATATGTAAGATGGGTGTCTATAACCATCATATTTTCATTTTGAATTTTGATGAAAGATATCGAGTGGTGTAGCTATATATAACCATTCTTATGATGAAATTGGTAGAGAATGAATGAAAAATTAAAACCCTAAATCTATTGAGATTTCCCTCCTCCTCATCTCTCCCTCTTGGAAAATTCGGCCTCTCTTCACCCTCTCCTCCTCATGGCTGCCTGCCACCTCCCTCCCCCTCTCTATTGTCTCCTTCCTCCTCCTCAATATTCTCCCTCACCTCCACCACCCCAACCCGAGCCCACCTCTTTCTCCCCCAAGGAAAACCGGCCCCTTTTTCCCTCCCCAATACCCTAGTCGGCCACCCACCTAGCCGCCACCCTCTCCCTCCCCTTCCATATATTTGGCCACCCTCCCCACCACCCCAAACTAACCACCCTCATCCAAACAAAACCCGAGCAGCCCCCTCACCACAAAACCGAGCCACCCCGTTGCAAAGAATAGGCCACCACCTTTTCTCTCTCGTATTCCCATATATATATTGTCCTTCAAGGATTCTACCTCTCCTTGGGTGATTTCAAAAAGGAAATGGCTCGTGTCTTCATTGTCCGGTGCAGATCTGTGGGTTTGCATGGAAATCGAAAATCAACAACCGTCGTGTGTGATTTCTCTACTCATCTTGTGGACGGACTTCTTGGGATTGGGTAAAGATTTACTAAAACCTCTTTGTGTGATTTCTTCTATAAATTTGTGAGGTATTGGTGGAATTAGAAGGCTAGTATTTAGTCATAATTTATATTGAAATTGTGCTAATTAAAGTCTGAATTTTCAGACATTAGTTTCCCAAATATTATCGTATAATTTGGAGCGGGTAGATCTCGTGAACACTAGAAGAAATCGAGTTAATCACCCTTGATTTTCCCTTGAGTTTAAGAGATTTGGTATACCCTCAAATTAATTATTTTTGGGATTGATTTGGACTTTATTTTTAATCGTTATTTTAGTCTGGATCCTCTCGTATTGGTTTGTGATTTGTTTGCGAATAATTTTATTTGGAATTGCTAATTGTCCGGATCGGGTAGGTCCTTTTCGCTTGAGCGAACATTGACAAATAGTCATTGTATAATCTTTATAAGGGGTAGCACCCCTTTGCATTGTGCATTGCTATATTGGTTGGTCATCGTTAGTATTAATTTCGATAAATATTGCTCGCTGCATATTGAATTTATTTGTAGAATCTAAGAACGCGTAGTGTTTGATCCGTCGAAACATTGGGCTTGCATCAATTTGGTATCAGAGGGAGGTTCACGTCAATTTCCTAATTGGAACCCTCCCCCTTTTATTATTTCGCCGACACGCACTTGCATGTTTCTATGTTAAAATAATAATTTTTATTAAGTTTTAGTTTTGGTCTGCCAATAGCAACTTAAAATTCTCAGTTTTTTCTCAAAATTCAAAAAAATTAAATTCTAGAAATTCTCCATCATTTTATTATTAAAAAATCAAAAATATATATTTTATTTTTATTAAGTCATTTTTTATTAAGCCATTATAAATTTTTAATTTTGGTCTGCAAATAGCGGCCTATATTTTTTTTTTCTGCAAAAAAAATAAAAATATATTTAATAATCTTCATAATATTTTCAGCAAGAAAATCAAAACCATTTATTTATTACCCTAGTTGCTAAGCGGAAACAATTCTGTCATTCCTAGAGTTTAGTGGGTCATGTTCATATTTCAATACATGTGCACCAAATTTGAGAAAACATTTTTGTCCCGTCACCACTAGAAAATGGCCTATGACGTGTATGCTAGAAGACATGCACCTACTTATAATGGTTTAGGGTGTACCCAAGTTTTTCTAGACTTGGTTAATGAAATAGAGTGCTACTTTGAGTGGTACAAATCGACTGACGCAGATAAGGTGCGAGTGGCGAGAATAAAGTTAGGTAGAGCTAAATATCCCGGTTGAATGAGGAACGACGTCTGAGAATCGAGAATGGTAAATTACTTATTGGTTGGGCAGACAAGAAGGCCATACTAACAGAACGGTACGTCCCTACGTACCATCGAACGCAGATGTTAGATGATTTAGATACCCTTAAACAAGGGAATAAGTCGGTCTCTGAGTATATGAGTCTTCTTAAGGATATGATGTGAAAGAAACAATACCTAATCACCTAGAGGGGGGTGAATATGTGAACTTAATCTTTTTAAAATTACAGGAAGAAACACTGAATAATAAGACCTGTATTTGTAATTCTCTACAGCAATTCAGTACAGATAATACAGCAATCACAGAATTAATCACACACAGAGTACACACAGATTTTTATAGTGGTTCCTCAAGGTCTGGGTACATCCACTTTCCCCCTTCGCCTATCTAGTAGTGTACTAGATTCGGCCTAACTTCTCCACTTCTCCTCGGATCCTCAGATCTTACAACTCAGAACCCCAAACAGGTTCCTACAACTCAGAGTGACCCCACTCCTACAACTCAGGCACAAAGCCCTACCACTCAGTCTTCACCAAGACCTACACTCAGGCTAAACAGCCCTACCTCAGCCTTCAATCAAGGCCTACACTCAGAGAATAGAATCTCCTACACTCAGCCTTTATAAAATAGGCTTACAGCTCAGATCACTTAGGATCCTACAGAAAAAAAAGTTTACAAAGTAAATAACCACAATTCAGAAAGAGAGAGATGAATTGACTGTCTTCATGATGAGTTCTTGGAAGAACTAGGCAGAGATCAACCACCCTTGGCTTTCTTCAAAGCTTCTTGAATTAGAACACATTAGGGTTGAATCTCCTGTGCAGATGATCTTCAATCAACTGCTATCTTGTGAATCAGATCTCAATCTGAATCTTACTTATCAGCCTGGTTCAACAGCTGTTCTTCTTAGAAGGAGCTCTCTCTCTCCAACTTCTTAGATCTTCTCTTGAAGGTCTACTTTTTTTGTGTTGTTATTCAATTGATTACTTCATTATCTCTGTCGAAGGAGAAAGGTCTTTAAATAGTCTTCCTCCAAGGTAACCGGCTGATCCGGTTTCTAACAACTTTCTGATGGCTCTGACAGTTGCAGTTGACCAGTTGAAATGGCAGGTGTCAAGTCATCCAGTCACTTCTTGAAATCTCTGTCACTGTCTGAAAGTGTCGAGACAGATAGTCTTTGTGTATCGATACAAATAGACTAAGTGTCGACACAAGTAGACTAAGTGTCGACACTAGCCTTCATGGTGTCGACACAACTCCTGTTGTTGTAACAGCTTCTCGATACTGCTTCTTCAGAATGTGTCGACACTGATTTTGTGTGTCGACACAAGCCTTTTGTAGAATATGTCGACACTGATTGAGTGTGTCGACACAAGTACTTAATCTTCAATACTTAGTTGATTTCTGCTGTGTGTCGACACAACTCCTTTGTGTCGACACATCTTCTTGTGTTGAAACTTGCTGAGTGTCGACACTTTCCCTTTGTGTCGACACATGCCTTCATGTGTTGAAAACTTGCTGAGTGTCGACACATCTCCTTTGTGTCGACACATGTACTTTAACTTTGTTGAAGTTTGCTGAGTGTCGACACAGCCTCCTGGTGTCGACACTTTTGATGTCGACAAAGTTTCTCTGGGTGTCGACACTGCCTCTATGTGTCGACATAGATTCTGTAGACAATTCTTCACTATGTGTCGACACTGCCTGTATGTGTTGACACTTTTCTTCTGGTGTCGACTCTGCCTTCCTGGTGTCGACACAATTACTCCAAGTGTCGACACAGCTTCTCTAGGTGTCGACACAAGCCTTCATAAGTGTCAACACTTCACCTCTAGGTGTCGACACAAGCCTTTATAAGTGTCGACACTTCACCTCTAGGTGTCGACACATGGACTTAGAAACTTTTCCTGCAATCCTGCAGTTACTTAACCTGCACAAATAAACTCAAAGCACATCAAAAACACCTTGATGTATATCATTGAGTAGGGTGAGGCTTTTTCAAATCAGGTACATATATTCCAATGTACCCAACAATCTCCCCCTATTTGGAGAAGTCATAACCCTTAGTCAATGATATACACCATTCATAACAAATTCTCAATATGATGTATAACAGTATTATATGATAGGGTAAGAACTAAACATGTATAAACAATTATCTCAGAACAATAATGTAATAGATTGAACATATAACATTGTTCTTACAACTTCAAAAAGTTTTATTAATCAGAAGTTTACATGGAGTTTAATGCAAAAGATTACAGGATTGTAAACTTAAGAAAAATTCTATCCTATGGCTGCTCTGGCTCCTTGATAACAATGCCCTTTCCAGATTGAATCTTTGCTTGGACTGGAGCATCATTATCATCAGCAGCCTTCTTCCCTTTAAGATCTTTCTTTTTTTGTTCTTCAGCTCTTATCTTCTGTCTCTCAAAATAGTGATAAGGCTTAGGGAAATACTTGTTAGGCTCCTGTGCATTAGGAGGTAGCTTCCCTAATTTAGCCTTTCTTCTATATTGTACTATGGCCTCTTGCCTAGCCTCATGTTTCTTCCATTCCTGGTCAGAATACCATTTGCCCTTTCTATGAAATTATCCTTAGCAGCCTTCCAAGCAGTCAGAATAATATTTCTGGAAGTTGGGCTCCATTGCTCAAAATCTGGCCTTAATTCAGCCTGCTCTCTGAACCTCTTCTTAGATAATTGAGGCTCTTGTTCTTTTAGTACTGCCTCTTGCTCTTTTAATATAGCCTCTGGCACAGGCTGGACTACTTTCTCAAGAATAACATTCTGATTACCCTCAGGAGGACTATACATAGACTGTACCTCCTGATGTATCATGTCAAAATCTGCAGGAGGATATGTCACTTGAGCCACTTCAGCTTGTTCTCCTCCAAAATATGCAGGATTAATTCCAGACTCTGCCACATTATCATCATCACACAAGGGTGGATATCCAAGGGTAGCTCTGATGGAGTTTGAAATCCATTTTGCATGATCAGAGCCTGCTTTGACTAACACCCTCTCCCCTTTTATGACTTCTCTTTTTATATGATCTCTAAGATCATCCTTTTGGAATCTGATTTGAGCATTTAAATAATTAACTCCATCTTTATAAAAAGGTCTTAATCTTTGGAGCTTTTCAGTAATTGCCTTCTGAGAATCTTCAATGGCAGTTTTAATAGCAGTGAGGCTCTCTTGTAGTTGCTTATCAAAGGCTTCTTTGGCAGTAGTACTTACAGCAGTCTGGGCAGTAGCTATATTTTTCATTTCAGTGACTATGGCATTATGAGAAGCAGTTAGATTATCATTCATTCTAAGCTGATTTTCCAGGAAATATCCTTATTTTACTGCCAAGTCATCAATCTGTGTCTTTATCTGCTCTAGGTGTGTAGCCAGATAGACCACTGCATTCCCTCCTTTATGGAAATAATCAGTCATTTCCTTCTTGTTTTGATTCACTTCAAATCTTATTGATTTGATATCTTGAGCCAGATCAAATTGAAGGGATTTATTTCCTTCATCCACATATTTCTCTAGAGCTTGGCTTTGCTCATCCAGCTTGATCTGCAGAGCCACCAACAAGGAACTATAATCAGTAGTTGGAGCTTGTTGTGGTACAATGGTTTGCAGTGCTTTCTTATAGGTCTGGCTTCTCCTTTTAAAGACCTGAAACTTCCTTTTATTGGCCCTAACAGCCTCTTCATCTTTAGAAGCAGAAGTACTAGCAATATCTACTCTATCCTTAGGACTAGGATGTAAATCCTTCTCAGTCCTGTGTAGCTCCTCAGCATTCCTTGGCTCCTCAGTCTCTTTTCTGGCAGTTTCCTCTATATGCTCCCCCTCAATATTGACCTTCTCCCCCTCAACAGCTGCTTTCTCTCCCTCAAAATCAGTCTGTAAAAGATCAGGGAACAGCTCTTCTAGTGTAAACTCATGTTGAGGTTGAACTGGAGAATCTCTGATCTCAGGAGCATTTGACACCTCTTTATCAACAATTGATGTGTCCTCCATGACCACATCCCGTGGTTGACTATATATTTGTGTTTGTTGATCAACATCAAGTAATGATTCAGTCAAAACTTCATCCTCAATAGTGAAATCTAATTGATTAACTTCAGTGATTACCTCTAGTATTGTTTGGGTAGCCCTTTCACTCTCTAATTGGGTATGCTCATCCACATGTAGAGGCTCCCCCTGGAGTGGAGCCAGGTGAATAGGGCTAGCTGATGGTAGCTCCCCCTACCTTTGGGCATCTTCTTGTCTTGTTGGTGGCTGTCCAGCATTGTCATCTGCATCCTTATCAGCTTCATCCTCATTAGAACTGAAAATAACTTGCTCCTCTGAGCTACTTGAGGATTCTTGTGCCACAATGGCTGTCTTCTTCTTCTTCTGCTGAGGTGTTTCCTTTTCTGGAGTTGGCAGTTCCTTTGTCAGCACTCTATCCCACCTTGAGAAAATTCTTACATTCATTCTCCTCATGTGGTTTATCTTTGAACCTGCAGCTTGGTTCATCACTTCAGGAATACTTCCAACTAAGTATAAACTCAGAATTCTACCCAGATTGGGTTTCTTCAGACTCTCTTTTATCTTATCAAACAAGACTACTGACCAATCAATTTTAAGCTGGAAAATTATCCTCGTCATCAAACTGAACATGTGAGCTGATATTCTATCATGCCCACCAGGCTTGCTCAGTATTACTTGGCCAACTATTTCAGATATAAATTTGCCCTGCATGTTCATGCCTTTCTTGTTGAACACTGATTCAATCTTCAGGCTTGAATCAAGTCCACACCACGCCAGTGCCTCCCTTGTCTTTGAAGCAGATACATCTTCCTCTTCTTTAGTTCTAGGGAGATGTAGAATCTTTCTGAGTCTTTTCTGGGTAATCTTAACTCTTGCCCCATGAACTTTGGACTTAATCTTGAGTCCAGATTCATCAAGTGTAGCTGCACTCAAGAATTCAAGGACCTCCTTCTTCCAGATCTTGATTGGTTCTGAAACAAGATACTCTAGCCCAGTCTCTGCAATTAGGGTTACCACACCTTGGATTTCGGGTTCCGCATCATCAAAGGCATGTCGCACGAGTTCATATCCTTCATTAATGTTCTCTTCTAGCTTGGGCGTCATTAGGGTTTGAAGAAATTTTGAATTTAGAGAAGAGAGATGTTGACACACAAGTTTGGTCTCGAAACTATGGTGAGCATGTCGATAAATAATGGTGAAAACCTATTTATACCTGTCTAAAATTGAAGGTGAAAAGGCGCGTCAAATTACTTGAAATGTGTCGACACTGTTGATAAGTGTCGACACTGACTTCTAATGTCTCGACAACTATGTGTCGACACAAATATAGTCGACATAATATATGTGTCAACACTTATATATCTCAGCTCGACACTTAGTTGAGACTCTACTAGACTAATTCTGTGTAAATCCTAAGTGTCGACACCACCTTGGATGTGTCGACACCTACACTGCATGTGTCGACACTAATTCTCTGAAGTGTCGACACAAACTTCCTAGATGTGTTGACACCATTTCTCTGAAATTTCGACACCACTTCTATGTGTCGACACAAACAACTCTGTGTGTCGACACTATTTTACTTAGCCAATTTTTGTAAACTATTCAAAGTTTGTCATTCCTAATTCAATTTTAAACTTATTGAATTTGGTTTCATCTAAGGGATTAGTAAACATATCATCTAACTGATTATCTGTCTTAACATACTCTAGGGAACTGTCTTCTTTTTCCATATGTTCTCTTAGAAAATGGTATTTTATTTCTATGTGCTTAGTCCTACTATGTGAGACAGGATTATTTGTAATAGAAATGGCACTAGTAGAATCACAAAATAAAGGTGTTCTACTTACTTGAATACCATAATCTTCTAGCTGATGTTGAATCCATAGAAGTTGAGCACAGCAACTTCCTACAGCCACATACTCTGACTCTGCTGTGGAGATAGCCACACTGGTTTGCTTCTTGCTACTCCATGACACCAGCCTTCCACCTAGAAATTGACAGGTTCCTGTGGTACCCTTCCTATCTTCCTTGCAGCCTGCAAAATCTGCATCTGAATAACCTGTTAGTACAAAATCTCCATTCCTAGGGTACCAAAGGCCTAGATAAGGTGTGCCCTTAAGATATCTCAAAATCCTTTTGACCGCAGTCAAATGAGATTCTTTAGGGCATGCTTGGTACCTAGCACAGACACATCTAGCATATATGATATCTGGTCTACTAGCATTCAAATATAGTAGGGAGCCAACTTTCCCTCTATACAAAGTCTCATCTACAGGTTTCCCTGCATCATCTTTGCATAGAGACATGCTTGACCCCATAGGAGTTTTCATGGTAGTGGATGATTTCATACCATACTTTTTTATCAACTCTAGGGTGAACTTAGACTGGCATATGGATAATCCATCTTCAGTCTGTCTAACTTGGAGCCCCAAGAAGAACTTAAGTTCCCCCATACTGATCATTTCAAATTGTCCTTGCATAAGTTTTGCAAACTTTCTGCAAAGACTATTTTCTGTAGACCCAAATATTATGTCATCTACATATATTTGGACTAAGATAATCTTGCCTCTGGATTCCCTAAGGAATAGAGTCTTGTCTATTTTCCCCCTTGAGAATTTGTTCTAAATGAGGAAAATAGACAGGATTTCATACCAAGCCCTAGGGGCTTGTTTTAACCCATACAAAGCCTTTCTAAGTCTATATACATAGTCAGGTTTAAGAGAATCTACAAAACCTGATGGCTGCTCTACATAGACTTCTTCCTACAGATTTCCATTCAGAAAAGCTGACTTAACATCCATTTGATATACCTTAAACCCTTGGTATGTTGCATAGGCAAGGAACATCCTTATTGCCTCCAGTCTTGCTACTGGAGCAAAGGTTTGATCAAAATCAATACCTTCTTCCTGCCTATATCCCTTTGCAACAAGTCTAGCTTTATTCTTTATGATGATTCCATGCTCATCCAACTTGTTCCTAAAGATCCACTTAGTTCCAATAATGTTGTGGTCCTTGGGTTTAGGAACTAGCTCCCAGACCTTGCATCTTTTGAATTGATTCAGCTCTTCTTGCATGGCCTCAATCCAATGAGGGTCTAGGATTGCTTCTTCAAACTTCTTTTTCTCAACTTGGGATAGGAAACTTGAGTAAAGAACTGTACTTAGATTCCGGCTCCTTGTTTGTACTCCTTGTCTGAGATCTCCAATTATTTGATTGGCTGGATGATCCTTTAGGTGCCTATTTGCTGGAGGCAACCTGTCTTCAGGTTGTACACCTTCAGCCCCTTCATTTAGCTGCACCTCTTGGTCTTCTTCAGCATCAGGAGTATCTTGTACTCCCCCTGGACAACAACCACCATCTTCCACTTGCTGACTTGCAGTAGAACCTTCTGTTAAGGTAAGCTTGTCCATTCTTTCAGTTACACCTATGGAGCTACAAACACTACTTGGCAATTCATTGTTAATGAGCCTTGCTTCATTAAAAACTACATGTACTGACTCTTCTACAACTTGAGTAATCAAGTTGTAGACCTTATAAGCCTTACTGTTGTTGTTGTACCCAACAAAGATTCCCTCTTGGGATTTGGCAGCAAACTTGGTTAGATAAGACTTACTATTGTTAAGTATATAACACTTGCAACCAAAGATCCTGAAATAGGATAGATTTGGTTTTCTGCCCTTCACAATCTCATAGGGGGTCTTCTTGTGGCTCTTGGTGATAGTGGCCCTATTGATCACATGACAAGCAGTATTTACTGCCTCAGCCCAGAAATATTCTGGGAGAGAAGTGTCACTCAAAAGGGTTCTACCAGCCTCTATCAAGGTTCTATTTTTCCTTTCAGCAATACCATTTTGCTGAGGTGTACTTGGTGAGGAAAATTCCTGAAAAATTCCAAACTCTTCACACAGTTTTGTCATACTTTCAGACTGAAATTCAGTACCATGGTCACTTCTGATTTTGACCACTGTACTGTCCAACTCATTCTGAATTTGTTTAACAAAACTATACAAGATACTTGGAGTTTAAGATTTTTGCCTTAGGAAGAACACCCAGAAATACCTTGAGTAGTCATCAACTACCACAAATGTGTAGACCTTCCTACCTAGGCTGTGAACTGACATAGGACCAAAAAGATCCATATGTAAGAGGTATAGACACCTCACAGAATCCTTGTTATCAAGGCTATGAAAGGTGGATTTGGTCTGCTTGCCCTTTTGACAAGCTGAGCATATCTCATCCTTTATACACTTAACCTGAGGACCATTCCTCACTAACTCTTTGCTAAAGAGTTGACCAATTGTCTCATAGTTAAGATGAGCCAGTCTTTTGTGCCATTTAACACAGTGTGAGACTTTCTCATCAGCTACAAGACAAATAGGAGAAACATTGGTTTCACATACAAAGTCAAGACAATAGACATTTCTCTTCCTATATCCTGTCAGAATGATCTTTTGATCACTTGACCTTCTGATATGACAACCATCCTTGACAAATGAGTTGTCATATCCTAAATCACTCAGCTGACTTATGCTAATGAGGTTATGTTTTAAACCCTTTACATAAGCCACTTGAGTAATTGTAATCAGGTTACTAGAAATGTTACCAAAGCCTTTGATGATCCCTTTTTCTGAACCACCAAAGGTAACTTTAGGCCCATCTTTGATAGATGTATAATCCTTCAGCAACCCCCTAGTTCCAGTCATGTGCTTGGAACATCCACTGTCCAAGTACCATATAGGGGCATGGCCACTTGGACTCACCTGCAAAACAGATTACTTAACCTTAGAACCCAAATAACTCTTGGGTCCTTAGTGCAAGTTAGTCTGACTTTTAACAAAACTACCTGTAGCTCTTCTAGCAGGCAGTTTGCTACTCTCCTTGACACTTGAATTGTGCCAACATTCTATGGCAAAGTGGCCTATCTTGCCATAACACCAGCACTCAAACCTGTTGTACCTTTGGTTAGGTACAACCCTGGCTGTTTTATCTATAGCAGGCTTCTTGTTGAGTGTTGGGACTTTGCCCTTAGATTTGGACTTAGCAGTCTAGGCAGGTTTTGTAAACCTCAATCCAGTCTTACCCTTTTGAGGTACAAACTCATCTATCAAAGGTAAAACTGATTTTGGTTTAGAGAAACTTGCTACAATCTCTCTCTCCTTCTGAAGTCTAGCCTCCAGATTTTTAATTTGATCATTCTTAAATGTAATAGTACCCATCTGAATAACTGTAATGTTCTTCAGCCTGGCTATTTCATTCAGTTTCTGATCAAACAACTTGTCTGAATCAGCAGCAGCCAATTTAAGACTAGCAATCTCCTTTGCCTGAGTTTTGGCCAAGGTTTTGCTCTTCTTTAAGGCCTGCAACAAGTCTCTATATTAATCAATTAACTAATGAATATCACCTTCAGATTCAGACCCACCCACATCATTTGATGCAGATGTATCTGATTCTGACTCAGTACAAGAAATTGAACTAGAAGAACAACTTTGTACCTTACTTGGTTCAGGCTGATCCTAGATTTTGTCTCCTTCAGATAAGGACATCAGCCCTTTGCGCTGATTGTCCTCATGATCATAAATTGAATTCATTAACTGCATGAACTCATCTTCCTCCTCTTCGGCAAACAATCCAATATAGGCTTCAGCTTCTGAATTTGTTTCTGAAGATGACTGATCAGTCAAACTTTTGTCTTTCTTGGCAACAAAAGACTTTTCCTTTTTGCCTTAACCTGAGTCTTCTTCTTATCTGCAGTCTCTTTTCTTTTATCTGGACATTCAGCCACTACATACCCAGGCCTATTACAACAATAGCACACAATCTTTGAGGATGTAACTTTGCTTGGCTTGGACCTTCTTCTGTCATTCCTTGATGACTTCCTTTTCTGATAGTAGTCATCTTTAGACTGTGAAGTGGAAGGCTTAGACCTCCACTGCTTATTTTTCAGAAACTTTTGAAACTGCCTTGTAAAGGCAGCAAAATCCTCATCACCTTTACTGCTGTCTGAGTTCTGGTTCTCTGAATTTTCTGAAGCAGTATCAGCAACTGTTTGTGGTGGAGATGGAGACTTGCTTCTATATTTCCTAGTGGATTCATTCTTGAAGGCCACAGATCTTTCCTTGTGCTCCACTCTTGTAGTCTTCTCTTCCTCTTTTCTTGTCATTAACTGCATCTCATACGATAACAGTTTTCCAAACAATGTTGGAGGAGGTATATCAGCTAGTTTGGCCACTTCCCTAATGGCACAAATCTTGGTATCCCTGTCCTTAGTCAGGGATCTTAAAAACTTGTCATTCAACTCATAGTTGCTGAATTCTCTTCCATAGGACATCAATTCATTTACTATCATATAGAACTTCTTGTAGCATTCAGTAATGCTATCAGACTTTCCTTGTCTGAAGCTTTCATACTACTGATTTAACAAGGACTTCCTGTCTTGTCTAACTTCTTCAGACCCTTCCATATAGACTATCAAAGTATCCCACATTTCCTTTGAAGTCTTGCAATGAATCAAATTCTGAAATGTTGCATCATCAATTGCACTAACAATAATATTCTGGGCCCTCTTGTCCATAGTGGCCAGAATTATTTCATCTTTGGTCATTTCTGAATAGTCCTTAGGAGTTCTCTGATTTGTATCTAGAATGGATATCTTCATTGGCACATATGACCCTTCTTTGACTGTGATGTATATTCTTGGGTCAGATGCTTCCATAAAGAGTCTAACCCTCTCTTTCCATATGCCAAAAATCTCTTTTCTACAGATTGGCAATTTCATGGACCCCAGCTCTTTGTGATTCTCACTAGAACCCATTTTCTTGATTCTTGTTTATTCTGATTCTGCCTACAGGATCCTACTCAGACTGTTATGTCCTTTTTGAGTAACCTCGCTTTGATACCACTTGAAAGAAACAGTACCTAATCACCTAGAGGGGGGTGAATAGGTGAACTTAATCTTTTTAAAATTACAGGCAGAAACACTGAATAATAAGACCTGTATTTGTAATTCTCTACAGCAATTCGGCATAGATAATACAGCAATCACAGAATTAATCACACACAGAGTACACACAGATTTTTATAGTGGTTCCCAAAGGTCTGGGTACATCCACTTTCCCCCTTCACCTATCTAGTAGTGTACTAGATTCGGCCTAACTTCTCCACTTCTCCTCGGATCCTCAGATCTTACAACTCAGAACCCCAAACAGGTTCCTACAACTCAGAGTGACCCCACTCCTACAACTCAGGCACAAAGCCCTACCACTCAGTCTTCACCAAGACCTACACTCAGGCTAAACAGCCCTACCTCAGCCTTCAATCAAGGCCTATACTCAGAGAATAGAATCTCCTACACTCAGCCTTTATAAAATAGGCTTACAGCTCAGATCCCTTAGGATCCTACAGAAAATAAAGTTTACAAAGTAAATAACCACAATTCAGAAAGAGAGAGATGAATTGACTGGCTTCTTGATGAGTTCTTGGAAGAACTAGGCAGAGATCAACCACCTTTGGCTTTCTTCAAAGCTTCTTGAATTAGAACACATTAGGGTTGAATCTCCTGTGCAGACGATCTTCAATCAACTGCTGTCTTGTGAATCAGATCTCAATCTGAATCTTACTTATCAGCCTGGTTCAACAGTTGTTCTTCTTAGAAGGAGCTCTCTCTCTCTCCAACTTCTTAGATCTTCTCTTGAAGGTCTACTTTTTTTTGTGTTGTTATTCAATTGATTACTTCATTATCTCTGTCGAAGGAGAAAGGTCTTTAAATAGTCTTCCTCCAAGGTAACCGGCTGATCCGGTTTCTAACAACTTTCTGATGGCTCTGACAGTTGCAGTTGACCGGTTGAAATGGCAGCTGTCAAGTCATCCAGTCACTTCTTGAAATCTCTGTCACTGTCTGAAAGTGTCGAGACAGATAGTCTTTGTGTGTCGACACAAATAGACTAAGTGTCGACACAAGTAGACTAAGTGTCGACACTAGCCTTCATGGTGTCGACACAACCCCTTGTGTTGTTGTAACAGCTTCTCGACACTGCTTCTTCAGAATGTGTCGACACTGATTCTGTGTGTCGACACAAGCCTTCTGTAGAATGTGTCGACACTGATTGAGTGTGTCGACACAAGTACTTAATCTTCAATACTTAGTTGATTTCTGCTGTGTGTCGACACAACTCCTTTGTGTCGACACATCTTCTTGTGTTGAAACTTGCTGAGTGTCGACACATTCCCTTTGTGTCGACACATGCCTTCATGTGTTGAAAACTTGCTGAGTGTCGACACATCTCCTTTGTGTCGACACATGTACTTTAACTTTGTTGAAGTTTGCTGAGTGTCGACACAGCCTTCTGGTGTCGACACTTTTGATGTCGACAAAGTTTCTCTGGGTGTCGACACTGCTTCTAAGTGTCGACACAGATTCTGTAGACAATTCTTCACTGTGTGTCGACACTGCCTGTATGTGTCGACACTTTTCTTCTGGTGTCGACTCTTCCTTCCTGGTGTCGACACAATTACTCCAAGTGTCGACACAGCTTCTTTAGGTGTCGACACAAGCCTT
Organism: Platanthera guangdongensis; assembly: GCA_039583875.1. Taxonomy (NCBI): domain Eukaryota; kingdom Viridiplantae; phylum Streptophyta; class Magnoliopsida; order Asparagales; family Orchidaceae; genus Platanthera; species Platanthera guangdongensis. Next base: position 215,039,714 of record CM077150.1, read on the forward strand.
CATAAATGTTGACACTTCACCTCTAGGTGTCGACACAAGCCTTCATAAGTGTTGACACTTCACCTCTAGGTGTCGACACATGGACTTAGAAACTTTTCCTGCAATCCTGCAGTTACTTAACCTGCACAAATAAACTCAAAGCACATCAAATACACCTTGATGTATATCATTGAGTACGGTGAGGCTTCTTCAAATCAGGTACATATATTCCAATGTACCCAATATGATGGTTAGGTGTGGTGTGAAGGAGGTGCCAGAGGTCATCCTCTCTATGTTTTGTAAGGGGTTAAACCCCTACATCTAGGGTAAATTACTGTGTTGTGGTCACACCGACCTAAACACAACTTTTAATGCTACATTGGATATTGAGAAGCATAATGTTCATAAGAATAAGACTCGCTCGTTTCAGAAGGGAGAGTCCGTCTTAGGACCACCACCCACTTTTAGGGAAACCATTCCTAATAGGTCTTATGTCTTGTACTCCAAAAATATTACTACTAGGGTGTTGCCTCTATTAGCCTCGATGACTAAGCCTCCTAAGATTGTGATTGAAACCAATGAGGATTCTGATGTAGATGTGGTATCTCTTGATTCTGAGGATGACCCCGTAGGTGAGAGTATTCTGACATGTATGTTAGTGCCCGACGATTCTGATGAATCTAAAATTGAGGGAATACCTAGTGATTTAGAAGACTATGTATGTGATGATTACGTTTCGATCCGTGAGAGTATTATGTTGTCTATTACGTGCCCTACTAGTGTTGTGTCTCATCACCATAGTATTGAGTTCCCTCTCCAGGCTACGATCCCCATCGTGTTAGAGCCTATGATTACACCTACTAAGATAATATCTGAGTTATCTGAGAATCCTGAGAGTGAGGATGTTCCTATAATTATTGTGGATGAGTTACGATCTAAGGGAAGGGTATTTTTGGATGATTCTTTGGTTGTACACCCGGATGAGAGTTCATTGATGTTGTCACCGTTGGTGAAATCAATACTGATTCAGATTTTGTCCCGGATTTGATATTACCGACCCTTCCCCCTCCTTATTTGCCCACATTAGTTGACTTTTTAGGACGTGGAACCGGTAGACCTAGTCCGAGTTTTTATGTCACGCCCACTTTATTAGTTCCTACATTGTCATTGTATCAGCGTATAGACATTACTATGTTGAGTGTACTAGTATTTGGAATTTTCACTGCACCTCATAGACATGACTATGCGTCACTTTTGACAGCTTATTTTTCTGCGTGTCTGACTACGGTTTCGTCCTCTATTATGACTGATTCTGATTCTTTGGCAATTGTTCCTTTTCTTGTGGTGTCCCCTAGTCATACTTATATACCACACCCAGTTGCACACATTTGCCCACCGCCTTTTGATGACCCTTATTTCCCCACTTAGTGACTTTAGTTGGGTCCCTTAAGTTGATCTATCGCACATCCTGTCACATTCGGGAGCATCCAAATCTATTATTTTTCATGATGAGCGATTCTCCTTGGCATATCTTCATGCCAAGCGTGAGTATTTAAAATTTAAAATTAAAACTGCGATTTTGGTGCCCATTAAAATCATCTCTAATTATCAGGCTCCCGTGCCACCTGACCTAGCCCCCTTATCCTCTGCATTTGGGTCTATTCATGTAGCACATGGATTCTCTCCTCATGTATCTTTGACATTAGTGTTTCATTTAAAGTTATGTCTTACGCACTTCCACTCCTTACTGAGACCGTCCGACGCTAGATTTAGTGATTTGGGTTTAGACTGGTCAGTTGCCAAGCGGATGCCTTCTGGCTCCGTTAATAAATTAATATGTAGGAACGCCGACCCATCAATGATTATGAAGAACGTTGGAGTTCATGCTTTTATTTCAGATTTTTATATAACACAGGGTGTTTCACTTTATTTCAAGTTTCCGGACTTTTTATTGTACGTCTATGTTCCACCCGTGTTACTTTCTTTGTCGTTCTTCTCTACCACTACATGTTCTCTTGGGATGGGGAGTGTTAGTTCTGTTGTGTCTATTTCCCACGTTGATTCCATGGTTCTTGAACCGAATGGTAAGATTCAAGTTTTATTTATTTTGTTTGACACCCTTACGAGTTTCCACAGAAGTTTTGTTGTTTCTTTTCCAAACAGGTTCTCAGTGCTGGTGGATGTACATGCTACTACGACACGGATAGTGGGGCCAGATTTGCCCCATGTTGCTGCTTCTTTGGACTGTTCTTCCCTCACAGGTCACTCATCGGTGATGAGTAATTTTGAGTGTGGGAGGATTGATGGGGACGTTGTTGTTGCGGCCGCCATTGATCCCCGTCTGAGAGAGTTCATCAATTAGGATGATCGTTGCCGCATGCTCGAAGATGGGAGTCCACCACGTTGTTTCTTCGCCAATCCCTTCGTCGCTACATGTTTTGCTCGGCGTCCGCCGCCACCAATAAATAAAATATATAATTATAAATTACATAATTATAATTATATACTTTATCAATTATTATTTTTAGCAATTTCTATTTTATGCAATTTTAATTTAAGCATTTTTTATTTGCAAGCATTTCATTATAGTATTTTTTATTTCATGTATAATGATGGGTGCTTATAACCATCATGTATTGTTTTAATTTATTTCCTTCCCTATGTAAGATGGGTGCCTATAACCATCATAGTTTCATTTTGAATTTTTAATGGAGGAGATTGACTGGTGTAGGCTATATATAGTCATGCTTATGATGAAATTGGTAAAGAATGAATGAAAAATTAAAACCCTAAATCTATTGAGATTTCCCTCCTCCTCCACTCTCCCTCTTGGAAAATTCAGACTCTCTTCACCCTCTCCTCCTCTTGGTTGTCGGCCACCTCCCTCCCCTCTCTATTGTCTCCTTTCTCCTCCTCCTCAATATTCTCCCTCACCTCCACCACCCCAACTCGAGCCCACCTCTTTCTCCCCCAAAGAAAACCGGCCCCTTTTTCCCTCCCCAATACCCTAGTCGGCCACCCACCTAGCCGCCACCCTCTCCCTCCCCTTCCATATATTCGGCCACCCTCCCCACCACCCCAAACCGACCACCCTCATCCAAACAAAACCGAGCCACCCCCTTGAAAAGAATAGGCCACCACCTTTTCTCTCTCCTATTTCCATATATATATTGTCCTTCAAGGTTTATACCTCCCATTGGGTGATTGCAAAAAGTAAACAGCTCGTGACTTCATCGTCTGGTGCAGATCCGTGGGTTTGCGTGGAAATAGAAAGTGAACCACTGTCGTGTGTGATTCCTCCACTCATCTTGTAGACAGACTTTTTGGGATTGAGTAATGATTTACTAGAACCTCTTTGTGTGATTTCTTCTATAAATTTGTGAGGTATTGGTGGAAATAGAAGACAAGTATTTAGTCCTGATTTATATTGAAATTGTGTTAATTAAAGTCTGAATTTTTAGGCATTAGTTTCCCGAATATTATCGTATAATTTGGAGCTGGTAGATCTCGTGAACACTAGAAGAAATCGGGTTCATCACCCTTGATTTCCCCTTGAGTTCAAGAGATTTGGTATACCCTCATATTAATTATTTCTAGGATTATTTGGACTTTATTTTGAATCATTATTTTAGTCTGGATCCTCTCGTATTGGTTTGTGATTTGTTTGCGAATAATTTTATTTGGAATTGTTATTTGTCTGTATCGGGTAGGTCCTTTTCGCTTGAGGAACATTGGCAAATAGCCATTGTTTAATCTTTATAAGGGTAGCGTCCCTTTGCATTGTGCATTGCTATATTGGTTGGTCATCGTTAGTATTAATTTAGATAAATATTGCACGCTGCGTATTTAATTTATTTGTCAAATCTAAGAACTCATAGTGTTTGATCCGTCGAAACCTTGGGCCTGCATCAGTAGAGAACTTTCAATTCGTAGGATATAGTAGCCCGGTTTGTCGAGTGAGACATTTTGAGACCATGGTAAGAATTGTCAAGTAAGGCTAGGTGTTGAAACAAGTTAATTCATCAGGTACGAGTTTGCTAGTCTGAGTAGAATTCGGCGAGTATCGCTAGCCTAATTCGTCGAGTATCGATAGGGTAGAAATCGTCGAGTATCGCCAAATTTCCTTGGCATATTTCCATCGGGTAAGATGAAGTTTAGTCTAAGGTAGATTTGGCATGTATCGTGAGGTTAAATACGTCGAATATCATAGATGAGCCCAAGAAGAGTTCGGCGAGTATCATCAATAAATCGTGGAATATCGTAGAATTGATAAGGAAAATTTGACGTATATCTTAGGAATTTGTCGAGTATCGTTAGTTCATTTTCGCCGAGTAATGCAAAATTCGTCGAGCATCGTTGTGATGTGTTGGGTATACTCACCGAATTAGCCAAGACTTAGATTTTTCGCCATTTTTGGCCCGATTCGTTGAGTTTGGACCTTAGGGTATATTTTTGGGTATTTGCGTCCTATTTGTCATGGGAGAGTTGGGGTTTGGTGTGCTTTTGGGGGTTTTCTCCCTTATTTCTTTGAAGTAAATCTGTCTTTTGGGTTATGATTTTATCTATATTGCAGGTGTTTTGGTTATGACCATGGTTGGATGTGATCTTTTGACCCTATTGTGTTTGTGACTGTGGGTGTGCTGGCGGCGGGTTCTCCCCCCATAGGTGCCATTTTTCCCGCTTTGGGTGTTTTAAGGCATAAGACCACCTTTCTTTTAACCCTGGTAGGGTTGTGACTATGGGTGTGCTGGCGGAGGGTTCTCCCCCCACAGGTGCCGATTTTTCCCCAATGTATATGCTCATTTTATGATGAGTTTGTTATTTATTTATGAACTCACTTATTTACATGTCTTCGAAGCTTAGATCTTGGTGCAAATTGTCCCACTCTTGGAGTCAGTAAAATAGTCCTTTCCCATTGTTTTATTTCTTATTAGCTGAGGTTGTCAGCCTTCTTATAATTATGTTTGGTAAACCCCCCACCCCCCCCCCTTCTATTTTCACTTGTTTATTATCTGATTGCTTCCTTTGCCACTTGTATTTTCTTGCTGAGGTATTCTTTCTTTGAATGCCTCAGGTTCAGGACTGTAGCCAGTGGAGCGGCTGAATTGGCTAGTAGCTTGTGGACTATAGTGTTGCAGTAGTGTTTTCCCCACCGTTATGAGGTAGTTTATTGTTTTGGTTTCTAGTTCAGACTTGCATACTTTCAGTGGGTTCGTGTTAGGTTGTTGACTCCCACTGGTAGTTTTCGTTTGGATTATTGAATACTCTGCTAGCTACTAGTTTACCTCTTTGTGGTTGTTTTTACTTGCTCTATGGGAAGGTTTTATGCTAGGTTTCATGTTAGGTATTTTAAAGTATAAAGAATTATTATTAATACTTCATACATGCCATATTTGAAATCCAAATCACTACGTTTATAGGTCATAAAAGCTATCTTTCTATTATCATAAATCTAGAGTCTTGCATATCTTGAGTTGTCCTCTGGGGATACTTATACTCATGATGGATGTGTAATCTTGCAAATAAAGTATTTTCCCTCAGTGTATAACTATCGTTTTCTTATGGACTAGACGAGCCACTGAGCTGAGGGATACGGCTAACCGTATAACTTAAACTGGATTTTCTCTAGTTAACTTTTGGATCTTTCATAATAGAATTGAATTGGAGTTTTGCCAAAGCATCTGGTGTTATCCCCTGCTGACGTGGCATCATGACCCACATTTTCCCTTACTACGATATGTCATTAAATATGGAGAAAATGCGGGTTGTGACAGTTGGTATCAGAGGGATGGGTTGCTTGGCAATTGGTCAAACAACCATCTCAGATTAGTGTTAGTCGTCTAGTTACATTTCATACACACACTAATGTGTCATCAGTACGTCTCGACTGAAGTATAAACAATACACTCATAAGCATGATAAGAAATATAAAGGGCATATTATGTAGTATGGGATGCATAATATGTGTTTGTATATGGATCCTCATAGGAGGCAACATGTGACTGTTATGTAGTATGGGATGCATAACATCACTACATGAATGCACATTAGATTTTTTTTTGTTGCATGCAATATTATATAGTATGAGATGCATAATATTTCATGTGTACGCTGCTCATAACATGCATTAAGGCCTTTTTAGATTGCATAGCACAATATGCATGGCATAACATTGCATCAACACATGTACCAAGCTAACGATTTACATGATGACATATGTACACACATGGTTTGAGTCAAAAAGAATAAGAATTCATGCATTCATGGTTTAGGCACATGAGTCAGTATGATGACGGTATATCATCCTAATATTAGGCATGACATCATAATTGAAACTCACAGAGCAAGTTAGCAGCATGAGCAAGTATTTAATTAGGTATTGTCTGAACTAAATTGTTTGGTTCTAGCGGTTAAGCTAGGTTTTGATTAGATATTTGTTGTGTTATTAGGATGTCGCCTGGGCGTGTTGCGACAGTATCGCCTCCCCAGTTTGAGGGAGAGTCGTCAGGAGCACACGGTGAAGCCATGATTATAGAACAGCACTAGAGCATGTAGACTCTGGCAAGTCAGGTGGTGGCAATGCAAGCACAGTTGTAGGCATTATTGTCTGCCACCTTAGGGCGACAGCCTAGTGAGCAGACCCCTGTAGTGGTTGAGTTTGAGAGCCAGATTAGTAAATTGAATAGGTTTGCTTCTGAGTTAATAGTTGTTGAGGAATGCAGAGTAAAAATTTTTCTTGGGCGGCCTCCAAAATGACATCCAGTAGTTTGCCCGAACTTATCAATCCAGGACCAATGCGAGAGTAGTGGAAGTTGCCTTGGGAATTCAGGCTATTGGAAATGTCGAGGATCGTGGTATGATTCTGAGAAAATAAAGCGAAACAATGTGGTGTGTGGTTTCTGTGGCCGGTCAGGCCATTCATTCGAGAAATGATTTAAGAGATCGGGAGCTCAAAGACAGGAGCAAGTGCATGCGATTCAGATCGCTCCCAAAGAGGATCTACTCTATGTTTTGTGCTATCGAAAGGGGTATGATGCTGCTCATTGTTGGAATAAGAATAAGATCTGCATCTGATGTGGACAGAAGGGGCTTGTTAAGTCAAAGTGCTCACAGGCTCAGCCCACACTGCAGCCAGTCCCACTACAATCCTTGTCGTAGCTACAGCTATTGGACAAAGGGAAGGGTAAACAAATTGTGGTGACCAAGGAAGAAACTTTGTCTTCAACCCGAGTAATCTCTGGTTAGATTCTAATCTAGTTCTTATCTTTTAGCTAGAGATTTGATGTTTGTTCGTCTAGCTACATACGTGATTTTATGGCAAAGTTTAAGGTAAAGAACTGTTGGGCACGCGTTCTTTTCGATTCCGGTTCTACCCACTCGTTCGTGGCTAGGACCTTCGTAGAGCGTCGCCATTTGACCCTTGATCTTGTTGGCGATGCGTTTTGTGTCAAGTTTCCCTCATGTGATTCAATGGTATCGGACCAAGGCATTCATTGTTATCTGATTCTGTTAGGAGATTTTCTTGTCGTTGTCGATCTGAAGGTGATAGACTTGGAAAATTTTGTGTGATTTTGGGCATGGATTTATTGTCCAAGTATGATACGGTCATCCAATGCAAGGTCAAGCTCTTGGACTTTAAGATGGACAATGGTCAACCCAGGAGTGTTTACGGTTTCCTGCACCAAGTTTCTCTGATTATTTTTGCGGTACGTGCTAGGAAGCTCGTAAATTTCGGATGTTTTGCCTATTTGGTTTCATTATTGGCGACCGATAGTAGTTTGTCGCGAGCCGACGAGATTGTTATTGTGTGCGAGTTTCCTGATGTGATACCTGATAATCTTCCGGGTCTTCTGCCTGAGAGGGATGGAGTTCGTCATATATTTTGAGCCAGGTACTCGACCTATTGCTAAGCCGTTGTATCGTATATCCCCACGCGAGCTGGAGAAGCTGCGTACCCAATTGGATGAGTTGCTACAGAATGGATTTATTAGACCAAGTTCTTCACCATGGGGTGCTACTATACTGTTTGTGAAGAAAAAGGATGGATCGACGAGGCTGTGCATTAACAATAGAAAGTTGAATAAGGTAACCATCAAGAATAGGTATCCCCTACTGAGAATAGATGACATGTTTGATCAGTTGTGTGGTAGCTCTGTGTTTTCAAAGATTGATCTTCGTTCAGGCTACCATCAGTGGAGGATTCATGAGACGGATATTCCACGGACTGCCCTTCATTCTCAGTATGGACATTTTGAGTTCTTGGTGATGACTTTTGGTTTGATGAATGCACCCTCTGCCTTTATGGATATGATGAATAGAGTGTTCAAGGATTTTTTATACCGTTTTGTGGTTGGGTTTATAGACGATGTTCTGGTGTACTCCCATAGTGCTGTGGAGCATGCCCAGCACTTGCAGTTAGTTTTGTCTGCTATAAGGAAGCATAAATTGTATGCTAAGCTGAGCAAGTGTGAGTTTTGGTTGTCTCAGGTTTCCTTCTTGGGTCATGTGGTTAATAATGATGGAATTTTTGTTGACCGGGAGAAGATAGTTGTTGTTATGGATTGGAATAGGCATTCCACTCCCAAAGAGATAAGGAGCTTCCTAGGACTGGTTGGCTATTATAGAAGGTTTGTAGAGGATATCTCTATGTTGTCTGCGCCCTTGACTAAACTAACACAGAAGAACGCAGCTTTTTTGTGGAGCTATAAGTGCGAGGAAGTTTTTCTGGAATTAAAGAGGAGATTTTGCACTGCTCCGGTGTTGACCCTGCATACCGAAGGGGCAGAGTATGTTGTTTACGTGGATGCATCACACATGGGACTTGATTGCATGTTGATGCAAGAGGGCAAAGTAACTGTGTATGGGTCACGACAGTTAAAGACTCATGAAAGGAATTACCCTACACATGAGCTAGAGTTTGCAGATGTGATCTACGCCTTGAAGTTGTGGAGACATCTGTTATATAGTGCCCTGTGCAAGATTTATACTGATCATAAGAGTTTGAAGTACGTCTTCACTCAAAAGGAATTAAATTTGCGCCAGCAAAGATGGTTATAGTGTAACAACCTCATCCGTCATATGGCATATAGTAGAAGGTCCAGCTGGAACCCGACACCATATACCACGGATAGTCGGAAGGGCTACGTATGAATAACCAAACTATCCAATTAAGACTTCTCGTCCTATCACAGAGCATTCTAGCAGAAGTTTTTAAACAGTTGAAAGAACCCATAACGGTAATCCAATAATCATGAATGTCCACAACCACTACAACTGGAATGAAACACAAATACATTGAAAGGTAACTGGCCTTATGGCCTTACAAGTGTTCACTTAACAATATAATGTTTTACATACATCGGCTCGCAGGCCGGCCACACATGACAAACTAAAGTACAACTATTCGCTTGGGCCTTCGAGGGCCAGCTCAGCAACATGGGCTCCAGCCCGCTATTTGGTACCTGGCTCCGCAGCACCTGCAAGCAACATTCCACCGTACGGTGGCAAACAAAGCAAAGGTCAGCCAAAGCCAACCAAATTATAACGACCCCGCCCCTAACTCGGGACGACGGTGCTCCTTCCCTGCAATTCATTAGCCCAGCTAAACAATATAGTACAAACATGCTTCGCCACAGATGTAGGCTCGCACGGCCAAACACCTTGTGCACTCAGGGCACATTAATGGTGAATCCGATCAATTCTGTGGCTTCACCACCATCCCCGGCATGGCAATAACATGAGCATTTTAGCCTTTTTGACCACTGTCTAAGGCTCCCGACTATGTCAATGGCCAGTCCCCATCAATGGGTCTCTCGCACCGAACCACATAGCCCAGGTCCGATTCCACTTGCCCGTTGCTCACACCGCCTAGTCGCCTTAAGACCTACATGCGAGCCAAGCTTCTCTCGGATCCTAATATTTCCAAACAATCACATAACCTAGTTATGTTCAAGGCCGGTTCCCTGATCGCCAAGTTAGCAGAACAATGATTCCGCTCAATTTTCCGGGTACGCCTTGGAGTTAATCCCCAAGAATCCCTTCTGCAATCTACAGCGTAAAAACCCGAAAACCCAAAGCACGGAGTCTTATCCGGCAAACCATAACAAATGCAACATCACCGATCCAGACCAACATGTCCGGGTAGGCTTCACATACAATGCCTATGTCCGTACTTCGATTCCGGACTCTATATGCAACACAAGGGAGACTATTCCTGTCAACCCCAAGGAACACTACATACTCGCCGCACACTCGCGGGAGCGGGTTTCCCTATGCAAAAATGAAGAGAGCTTCACATGCTCAAGTAGAGAATCGTTACCCTTGTAGTACGCTTTTGTGCTATGGAAAATTACACGGATAGAAGTCTTCGCAATGGGATTTCCTCCACGGATCCGCTCTCGGTTCTCTAAACGGTGCTCTGATACTCCTCCGGCGGGCGGAATCCTCCTCCTTCTTCCTCCTCTCTCTAACTCCTTGAAAGAGTGTGCTTAAGAGAGAAATGAGGAATTGATCCTCTATTTCTGACCTTAACAGAGCAGGAACTCATCTGGGCCGTCGGATCCTAATTAAATAAAACGAACGGCTCAGATCCGCTCAAAACTCCCCAAAACTGGGCCGAACACGGCTAGGCACACGGCCGTGTACCTGGCTGTGTGCCTCAATGCAGGCACAATCGTCAAACACAGAGACTCACACGGGCTCAGACATGCCCGTGTCGCAATCGACATGCCCGTGTCGGGATTCTGACACGCCCGTGTCCTGGGACTGTGTCACAGAAAACCGCCATGCCAACCGACACGACTCTTGGGAACACGGGTACTGACATGGGTAGGCACACGCCCATGTCAGATGACACGTCTGTGTCACTCTGCCGTGTTTCCTTCCGTGTCCTTCTCTGGATACAGCCGGGCAACAGAGGGCTCCACATAGCCTTGGACACGCCCATGTCCTAGGCCGTGTACCCCTATACAGGCACCAAAAATATTTCCTGGGACGCGATCAGCTTGATACCGATTTTTGGGGCGTTACATATAGTATGTTGTAGATTATGACGTTGAGATTCAATACCATCCGGCCAAAGCTAATCTGGTAGCCGACGCCCTGAGTAGGAAGTCAGCGAAACTTTTCAACATTTTTGTGGATTCGTTGGTGGAAGGATTTCTTTTGATGGATATATCGGTGGGGAGTAGCGACTCGCCCAGCAGTTTGGAAGTATTAGATCCTTCATGGATTTCACTTACAAGGCTACATCAAAGGGATGACTCTGATTTGTTGCACCTTTATAATAGAACTGTGAAAGGGGAATTACCTGACTTTTCAATTGATGACTCGGGTACCTTGAAGTACAGAGGCAGATTTTGCATTCCCGTAGTTGAGGATATCCGAGTTAAGTTGTGAAAAGAGGCGCATGGTTCTAGTGTTGCATACCACCCCGGTTCTACTAAAATGTATAAGAATCTGAAGCAGATCGTCTGGTGGTATGGTATGAAGAGTGATATAGCTAAGTATGTATCAGAATGCTTTACTTGCAAGCGAGTTAATGCTAATCATGGAAGCCTAGTGGCAAGTTGACGCACTTAGAGATTTCGAGTTGGAAGTGGGTGAGTATTTCGATGGACTTTATTACTGGATTGCCGAAATCTCCCCGAGGACACGATTCTGTTCGGGTTATAGTGGACAGATTGACGAAGTGTGCTCACTTTGTTGAAATCGAGATGATGTAGTACCGTCCTAAAAGATCCTATATGGACGGCGTATCGATGACGCTCGCTACGTTCAACGCCCTCTTTTCCGCACACTAACAAAACGCAGCAAATACAATGGATTTTATTTATCCGTCCCGCTAACTTACGGGTAGCCAAACCGCAAGTGGATCGGAGATTAGCTATAGGCCAAAAATCCTCTCCGGCTAAAAGGAACAATATTGGTTCCGACGAGCTTGGAGTTGTACCAAAATAGATCCACCAAAGAAATCACGATTCGAAAGTGGTAGGATCTATCCAAACTAAAGAAAAAGCGAGGATCGCCAATCCTATCGGGAGTTATCGGAAAACAAACAAAAAACCACAAATCTATTATGAGTAATACCGCGAAAATTAAGGCTTCGAAAAATCACGCAAAAATCGTCCACCACAAGAACTATCAAAGAGGGAAAATCTCTTGAGTAGAAATTTCGTTACCCCTCTCGGAAACGTAGATCCGAGATTTTAGATCCACAAGAAATAATCGCTCTTCCCTCAAAAATCCGCGGGAAGCGCACCACGGATAAAGAACTCGTCCGTCTTCCCCGATTCACGTCGTTGAAGTTCACCCAAGCCTTTCTTTCCTGCACTTGAATCTTCTCCTCCAAGGTTGGCCAACAAAGCTTTTGAGAGTTTTGGGGAGATCCGTGGATGAGAGGAAAGGACTGAATAAAGGTTAGGGAGGAAAGGAGTAGAGAGAAAGGAAAAGGGGGGTGGGCCAGAACTTGGCGGAGGGAGACACCCCTTGGGCGGCGGAACTGAGAGAGGGAGAGAGGAGATTAGGGTTTGGAAAACAACTTTGGTTTCAATATTTGTCTAAATGACAAAAAGAGTTTTGGCCTTATATAAGGCTTACATCCAAGGGGCTATTAGCAGCCCATAATTAGTGGCTAAACGCACACCACAAGTTCAAAATGACAGAAATAAAATAGTTTAATACAAACCACATAAATGGATAAATGCAGACCACAAATTAGCAAGATAAATTAAATTTAAATATTGTTGCATGGGCGAAGATTATAGCCGTGACCGCTACGGCGCCACAAGTCTTTGGCCGGTGGATCATCATCATCTTCTTCTGCCACTACACCAAGATCACCAAGTGCGCCATGGATGTCATCGTTTTCACCAAGTTGGCCGTCGTGGTGGCCGTCTCCATCAATCCTCCCCCGCTCAAAAGGACTCATCACCGATGAGTGGGCGGGAAGGTAACAGTGTAAGAGATCCTCATCTAGAAGATCCACCTCCGAGGCAGAGAGCCAAGAGTTGTCCGAAGCAGGCCGGCCATGCCACCTGACCAAAAACCTGTGAATGTCACCATTGGGAGTGGGAAACACTACATCCTGCAAAATCATGTCATGCAAGAAAGCAGTTCGGGGGAACCTTGGAAATGTGTTAGGCAAAGAAGAAATATAGGTTTCATCATCTATAGGCAACATACCTCCCGGAGAATCCGAAGGGGAGAGCGATCCAGAAACAATCTCACCCCCCACCCCATTAGAAGGCATAGTAGAAATATTAAATGGAGAGATAGAAAGTTCAGGTGGTGGAGCGACATAAAGCGTTAAATCTGAAACGTTAAAAATAGGGGAGATTCCCCAATCAGCGGGTAACTTTAATAAATATGCATTTTCTCCTAGCTTCTTTAAAACCAGAAAAGGACCGGCTCTCCTATTCGCCAATTTCTTTAAGGTGCCCGAAGGCATCCGTTCTGGGATAAGACAAACCATTACCAAATCACCAATATTCAAGGGGACTGCTCTCCTATGTACATTAGCATTCGATTGATAAATAGCATATTGTTTAGCTAATGTCTCGCTAATGTGCTTATGGAGAGTGTGAACGTGCGAGGCGAAGTCCTATACAAATTGACTGGATTTAAAAGATGGTGGTAATGGAACCAAGTCAAGAGGCACGGGCGCCTTATATCCATGCACGATCTCATTTGGAGATAAACCGGTGGACCTATTTTTAGAATTATTGTAAGCTAATTGAGTATGAAGAAGAATAAGGTCCCACGTACCTTTATGATAACCCGCTAAACAACAAACTAAACCACCCAAGCTTCGGTTAAACGCTTCCATTTGCCCATACATTTGGTGATGATAGGCCGATGAAAACATAAGTCTAGTACGGCCAAAAGCTTCCAAAGTGTTTTCCAGAAATAGATTGTAAATTTAACATCCCTATCAGTCACTATCATTTTGGGGACTCCCCGATGTGCCACGATCTCCTTGAAGTACAACTTAGCAACATGTGATGCATCATTGGTGTTATGACAAGCGATAAAGTAGGCCATTTTGGAAAATCGATCCACTACGACCAGAATGGAATCGTGTCGCCTAAATGTCAGGGGTAGGCCCAATATGAAGTCCATGCTAACGTCCTCCCATGGAACAGATGGAATCGGAAGTAGTGTGTAAAGACCAGCATTGGTCTTGTTACCTTTTGCTAATTGACATGCACGGCAACTCCCTACGATTTTATTGACCATTGGTTTGAGGCCCGGGAAAAAGAACTTGTCCTCTACTAGTGTTATAGTTTTATCTCGACCGAAATGTCCACCTAACCCTCCACTATGTAACTCCCATATAATAAAATGGCGTAACGAAGAGCGGGGAATACATAATTGTGTATGCTTAAAGAGATAATCGTCACGGATGTAGTATGCGGAGATAGTAGAAGGGGAATTATCCTGAGCGGCTAAGTATATATCCTTAAAATTCGGGCATTGAACATATTCATCCTTAATTCTTTCAAATCCTATGACAGATACTTCCATTGTAGATAGTAATAGGGTGACTCGACTAAGAGCATCCGCCACACGATTTAACGTACCATTAAGGTACTTGATAATGAATGTGTACTCCTGAAGGTAGGAGACCCATTTGGCATGTCGAGGGCTGATTTTATTTTGGGAGTTTACAAATTTTAGCGCCTCATGATCTGATAAGATTACAAATTCTTTCGATATAAGATAATGTCGCCAATGTTGGAGACAACGTATTACGACATAAAACTCGCAATCATAATTGGAATAATTTAACTTCGGGCCCGCAAGCGTTTCGCTAAAGTAACCTATCGGATGTCCCTCCTTACTTAAAACTCCTCCGATTCCAATCCCAGATGCGTCACATGATAATTGAAACACTTTGCTAAAATCCGGCAACCGTAGTAGTGGGGCTTCGGACATCCGTTCCTTAATCGTTTGGAACGCACTAGTGGCCGCTTTAGTCCAAATAAAATCACCATTCTTCATGCATTCAGTGACTGGTGCCATGATACTACAAAAATTTAGAATGAACCTTCGATAAAATGTGGCCAATCCATGAAAACTTCTAACCTCCCGAATATTTTTTGTTTCCGGCCACTCTATAATAATTTGGACCTTTTTAGGGTCAATATGAATACCTTCGGAACTCACTGTGTATCCTAGAAACTCTACGGAAATCACACCAAATGCGCACTTTTTAAGATTAATAAATAAATTTTCTTGGCGCAATGTTGTAAGGATTGTCCTTAAATGTGTTTCATGGTTCATCTGTGAGAGGCTAAATACCAATATATCATCGAAGTATACCACTACAAATTTACCCATGTATGGTTTAAATACTTGTGTCATCAACCGCGAGAAAGTACTTGGTCCGTTGGTGAGCCCCTCTCCAAGCACCAACCACTCATAGAGCGCATCCTTAGATTTAAATGTCGTTTTCCATTCGTCTCCTTCCTGTATCCTTATTTGGTGATAACCACTTTTAAGATCCAACTTTGAAAATATGGTGGCTCCGGTTAGCATATTTAATAAGTCATCCAAACGGGGAATGGGAAACCTATATTTGACAGTAATTTTATTTATGGCCTGGTAGTCTACACACAATCTCTAAGACTTATCTTTCTTTGGGACCAAAAGGGCAGGGACGGCACAGGGGCTCTTACTATGGCGAATAAATCCCTTTGCTAATAAATCTGAAATTAAAGTTTGTAACTCATTATGTGCGGAGGGAATGAGCCGATAGTGGGGAAGATTAGGAAATGATGAGCCCGGGACGAAATCAGTCTCGTGCTGAATTTCCCTTATGGGTGGAAACTTAGACGGTAAGTCCACCGGGTAGACGTGCTTATACTCTTCCAATAGTGTTCTCAAAGATAACAGTAGGTTCTCTAAAGAGGGTGAATCTTCCTTAGCTTGTAGACACACTAAAGCATAGATGATGCCATCCAAGAAGGTCTCATGCTCTAACTCCTTCTTACTTATCAAGCTTTTAGTTTTCTTTTCCGCAGGCACAATTGTGTCTTTGGAGGAAATCGACGGATCCTTAGGCGGTGTGGGTTTCAAGACAATGGTCTTACCATTAAACTTGAACTCGTAGGTGTTGGCTCGTCCAAAATGGGTCACGTCATAGTCATAAAGCCACGGGCGTCCTAGTAGTACATGACAAACATCCACGGGGATGACGTCGCAAGACACCTTATCGACATAGCTCTTCACCGTAAGTGGCACTAAACATCGCTTTGGGACCGTGATAGACATTTTGTTTACCCACGCTATTTTATATGGATGGGGGTGTGGTTCAGTGACTAAATGCATATGAGTGATGGCGTTCTCCGAAATGACGTTCATGCAACTACCGCTATCTATTATTAATTTGCACCACTTTTCACCGCTTTTAAAATTCAACGAAAAGATGTTCGTCCGATTATACTCATCTGATGCACGCGGTGTGGCCAGAATACACCTTATAACCATCATATAAGAATCATCTTCAATATCACTCGGCACGGCATCAGATTCATTATCGGCTTCATAAACGATCTCGGCGGGCTCAGACGTGGAGTCTAATAGTGCTAGTGGTTTACTCTTAGTGGGGCACTCATAAGAATATTGCCCTTGGATCCCGCAAGAATAACATGTGGCATTAGTCTTATTAATCCGTCCTATCGGAAATCTCTCACCGGTGGGGTTTCTGTTGTTCCTAGCGGTAATGACTACGGAATTCGAATCAGTCGATCGGAACTTTCCCTTGTCCCGCATGGAGGACGAAGGTGGGGGTCCTAAAATGGACTTTCCCTACTGGAATGCTCGTCCCTTGGTCTTGTAGGCATTGTGCTTTTCTATATCCAAGGCTGCATTGAATGTCGTGTTAAGGTCCGTATGACCATAACGCAGGAGCTTGCCTTGGATGTCCGGGTTGAGTCCCTTACGAAAACGAGATTGTGTGACTTCGGGCATTTCTCGGACGTCACAACACACCATCATATCTTTAAGGAGTCCCATGTACTCCGCTACCGATTTTCCCCCCTGACGAAGGGTGGCCAACTCGTCGAACATTTGGGTTCGGTGATACGCAGGGACGTATTGGTCAGTCCGGAGTGCTTTCATGGCAGCCCACCCAATTGGGGGTACCCCATTCACGGTACCTAGACGCCTCTCTTCGTTCAACCAGAACATTTTCGCCCTACCCAGAAGTTTCATTTGTGCAACCCGCACCTTCTCACCATCCGTCAGGTTGTGCCACTCAAAATAGCACTCGATCTCCATGATCCAGTCTAAAAATACTTGGGGTTCACCCATACCATCGTATGATGGTGAATAAATCTTAACGGCCCTAGTTACATCGAGCATATAAGGGGCTCGAGGCGCTTGCTTATCGTCCTGATCACGAGGTTGGTTTTGTCTTTCATCTCGTTGGTTGGCGGCCTGGGGTTGGGGACCCGGTCGATTTATCCCAACGTCGTGATTTCGAGGCGCCGCTTTATTTAACGCCAGCCCTTGTATTGATTGGGTGAGTGCATCGAACCTAACGTTAAACTCTTCCCGAAGCTCCGCAATTGTTGTCGGAGCGTGCTCATCATCATGATCGTCTGCCATATTTGAAGTGAATGGGGGGTACTCTGTGTCAAGCCTAGTGCGTATGAACAACAAGAGAAATGGTGGTTTTGACCAGAACAATTTTATGAAGTTGGATTTTTTATCACCTATCGACTGGGCAAACGAAAATACTTTTTCAGGCTTTTGTTCTTAAAAAAATAAGGAGAGTTTTCAGGAATTTTTTGTAATTTTCGGCAGAAATTTTTTTTATTATTTTTACTAGTCGCAGACCAGATTTTAGAAATTTCAGGTTTATGTTGTATATTACGGATCGTGCACAACCAAGTGTGAGTCGAAAACCCTACGACAGAAAGATTTAAGGATGGTGTCGATTGAGAAATCAACACAACCTCGCTTTGATACCAAAATTGATGTAGTACCATCCTAAAAGATCCTATACGGACGGCGTATAGACGACGCTCGCTACGTTCAATGACCTCTTTTATGCACACTAATGAAACGCAGCAACTACAATGGATTTTATTTATCCCTCGCACTAACTTACGGGTAGCCAAACCGCAAGTGGATCGGAGATTAGCTATAGGCCAAAAATCCTCTTCGGCTAAAAGGAACAATATTGGTTCCGACGAGCTTGGAGTTGTACCAAAATAGATCCACCAAAGAAATCACAATTCGAAAGTGGTAGGATCTATCCCAACTAAAGAAAAAGCAAGGATCGCCAATCCTCTCGGGAGTTATCGGAAAACAAACGAAAAACCACAAATCTAATATGAGTAATACCGCGAAAATTAAGGCTTCGAAAAATCACGCAAAAATCGTCCACCACAAGAACTATCAAAGAGGGAAAATCTCTTGAGTAGGAATTTCGTTACCCCTCGTGGAAACGTAGATCCGAGATTTTGGATCCACAAGAAATAATCGCTCTTCCCTCGAAAATCTGCGGGAAGCGCACCACGGATGAAGAACTCGTCCGTCTTCCCCGCTTCACGCCGTTGAAGTTCACCCAAGCCTTTCTTTCTTGCACTTGAATCTTCTCCTCCAAGGTTGGCCAACAAAGCTTTTGAGAGTTTTGGGGAGATCCATGGATGAGAGGAAAGGATTGAATAGAGGTTAGGGAGGAATGGAGTAAAGAGAGAGGAAAAGGGGGGGCGGGCCAAAACTTGGCGGAGGGAGACACCCCTTGGGTGGCGGAAATGAGAGAGGGAGAGGGGAGAGGAGATTAGGGTTTGGAAAATAACTTTGATTTCAATATTTGTCTAAATGACAAAAAGAGTTTTGGCCTTATATAAGGCTTACATCCAAGGGGATATTAGCAGCCCATAATTAGTGGCTAAACGCACACCACAAGTTCAAAATGACAGAAGTAAAATAGTTTAATACAAACCACATAAATGGATAAATGTAGACCACAAATTAGCAAGAAAATTAAATTTAAAAATTGTTGCGTGGGCGAAGATTGTAGTCGTGACCGCTACGGCCGCAAGTCTTTGGTCGGTGGATCATCATCAACATCTTCCGCCACTACCCCATGATCACCAAGTGTGCCATGGACGTCATCGTCTTCACCAAGTTGGCCGTCGTGGTGGCCGTCGCCATCACGAGAATTCGGTCTCTGTGGAGTTCACCCTGTGGGAAGGGGTGTTCGCACACTTACTTCTCTCCCGCGAGCCAAATGACTAAGGAAATGGAACAGGGATCGGACCCAAGGGCTCGACGTGGAGGTCCCACCAAATACGCAAACGATCTTAGAGCGCTTCCCCTCCTTAGCCAAACGCCGAGCTAAGGATACCTCAGAAAGCGCAAGAAGATTGGGGCACAAGAAAAACGTGCCTTCTGAGGTACCCCCTTGGTTCTATTTATAGTTTTCTGAAAACGGCCTGTAAATAGACAACCTTCGATGTTCTAAACAGCTACATGTAGCCAAAAGTGGTCTTCCAATAGCGTGACTCCACTGTACTGGAAAGCTCTTTGCACCCCCAGCAAGGGCATCCTGGCATTTTTTCCTCTAGACCCCACAAGTTGTGTTTCTCAAACACGGGGTCAACTCGCCACCCTGCTAGGAGGACGTAGCCTGGAGCCTGCAGCTCGCTTTCCATCCTTAGGCGAGTGCGAGCTGGGCCACTGTGGCTCGCCTGTGCTATTCGGAGGCGGGCTGGAGACAAGATCGCCTATGCGAGAGCGGGCTGGATGGGGTGGCCCGCGCTCGTGCAGCTCGCCCTCCTAGCTTTGGCGAGGGTGAGTTTGCTGTCTGGATTCGCCCGTCGGTTGTTCTGATGCTGGTCGTTTGCTCTGGCTCGCTCGCTTGGCCTGGTGAACCCAATCGGCGAACACTGGGTTGTACATAATCCCCTCTCTTTTTGATCTTGTCAAAGCTCGGAAAGAATAATCCAACGCCAAGTGTTTGGTGAGTGCTTTGCTGAGCTGGAGAGAATCTTTTGGTGGGTCCCACCAATAAGCTATAAATATGTCACTGGGCCTTTTGGAAAAATCACACCTTTCTTTAAACTCCCTTGCAAACTGTAGCTGAACGATGCCTGTATCCGAAGAGATGCGAGCGCACCTAGCGGCCGCGAGGGAGGGGACACGGGTGCAAGTCCTTGATGTTGCCCCATGGTTAGCGCGCGGATCGCCCGGCGCCCTCTTTGGGTTGAATAAAGGGAAGATAGTCAGGTGGTCTCCTGCGAATGACCCCCAAGGTCAAGTTCGGCGGTCGGTGCCGAGGCCGCCTATGAGGTATGCAGACCTCCAGCCTGATTCTCCATTCTGCCTCTAATTTTTTTCTACAGGATACGCCTTGCGAAGATGGAGGCAATTGAGGGGGCGGGGTCATTCCCTCCCACTGATAACTGAGCGGGTCGGGAGCCCTTCAGCCTAGGGGCATGCCCCTCCGGCGATTTTCCAGTCGCTAATTCCCCCTACGCTGGGAAATCCTTCCCAGGTGTTGAAGCAAGGCTCTTTTAGGGCCGGTCGGGAACCTCCGGGCCATCTACCGGCGCGGACGACATGGCGACTCCCAGTGAGTTTCTATTGTTGCATGATTATGACTGCTTGCTTTTTCTGATCTTTCCCTCTATAGGCTTTAACGCGATCTCCTCCTCTGACGTCGACATCAGCAAGGGGTACTTGCCTCCCCCTTCTACGGATCATATCTCAAAATATCTGGGCGACCTACTGGATGCTGAGGGGATGAGGAAGTTGGTGACGTGGCTATTTCAAAAACAATCGATGCTGCTACAAGAGGTCTGCAATAGGGTAGACGGGGATAAGGCTGAGGCAGAGGAGCGGTTCGTAGTTCTGGAGGGCATGAGGCGCCCAGCTAATGGGGATGGAACTACTTCTCTGAGGGTGCACATCACGTGGGTGGAGGAGCGGCTTAGGCATGCCATGGAGTAGGTCGACCTATCCCAGCAAGAATTAATGGCGGTTCGCGAATACTTCTATCCTCGATTGTCGTCTCGATCCAGGACGCGGGGGCGGGGCAGGTGGAAGTGGATCCAGTACTGAGTCACCCGCCCCTTCTCCACTACCAATCACCAGGCCTTGGTTGCACCTGCATCCTGGACCAACTCACGTAATTGCGCCACAAAATTTCTCTTTCTTCAGTACATCGAACTATTGCTCGTAATAATTTGATACCTCTCACCTGCCAATGGGCTTATGTTCGCTGCATATTACTTTAATGATTTCGCTACTTAGTTTTCTCTGGGTGAGTGCGAACGAGATGCTCTTGCCCGCCTACCCCTTCTTCAAGAGGGTGCGAGGTTTTTGATCCTGCCCGCCCATCCCACCTATCTAGTATTAGTGGGAGTAAGCCGGGCATCCGCTAAATGCGAGTCGAAGCGGACCACCTACTGCTTTCTGCGGGTGGGAATCGCAGCTCGCCCGCCTCATGGGCAGACTTGACTGAGCGCAGCTCACTATAGAATAATCTTTGTGGTGCAACAACGAGTTGGTAGCAATCCGTTGTGGGTCCGTAATTTAAAGTGTCAAGGCACATTTTTCTATCCGCAGTTTTCCCGTCGGCAGGACATTTTCCCTCCCTTTGTCTTCCTATAAATAGGTCATGCCGACCCTTTCTGACCTATCGCATTTAAGACTTCCATTCCATCTCCACTTCCTGCGACTCCCGACTCTCCTGCTCCCTACGAGAACTACAGCGTCCCACTTAGGAATCTGTCTGTGAGATGGACGGTGGCGGCGGCGAAGCTGATGGGCGGAGCAAGTGCACCTGGACTTTCTCCGAACACAACTTCTCCTACGCCGCCATTTCCGAAGGCAAATTTTTTGATGAGATTGGCGACTACATCCCGCCAGGCTTCGTGGCGAGGCAACCCGGGGAGGTGTAAAATCAATGACCTCTCAGGAGAGGAACTCGCCATCCCCACGGCGCACTTCGATGCGGGCCTCCGGCTTCACCTATGGCCCAAGGTCCGCCAAATATTGAAATACTTCGGGGTCCTCCTCGGCCAGATGTCCCCTAATTCTATTGCGGTTGTGTTCGGGTTCGCCTACTTCCTGCGGGAAGAGCGGATTGAGTTCAACCTCGCGGTATTCCGTCGGACGACAAAAGACAGGACTGCCTACTTTTACAGCAATCACGTCAAAGTGAGGGGGACAGTCAATAAGAGTCACAACTGGTTGAAGAAGTTCATTTGCATCAAGGGGGACTTCAGCAATGTTCCCTTCTCTCCAGTCCAACTTAGCGAGGCATGCTACCACCCTCCTAGCCTGGGGGGCCATGAAGCTGAGTTGTGCGGGTTCTTCACAGGGAAGAACTTTGAAGTCACATTTCTGCGCAAGAACTTGGACAACCTTGCCCCCGTCCAGCCCGAGAGAGGTAAGCTACTCGCACTTCTTTCTTTTTACTTTGTTATTTTCCTGTCATAACTCTCTCGCAACAGGCGAGATGGACATTCCCCTGCACCGTCCCTATGAGAGTGTGTGAGTCGCTTCCAGTGAGCTCGCCCGCGCCGACATTGCAGTTGCCGTGAAATGCGAGACCCCAGCCTCTGCCGTCCAGAAGCGGCTTAGCCACGAACAGCCTCCACCGCCGCCGCCTCCCAAGAAGCCAAAGACTGCGGTGGCGCACCTACTGCTTTCCAGAAGAAAGACAAGGCCCCGGCGGTCCAGCCAATCGAAGTTCCCGTCCCCGCAAATGCCTCGACCAGCAGTTCCCCTGGCGAGGAGGCCGGTAACTCCATGTAGCAAGGAGAGAAGCAGCCCAACTTTAAGCTGGTGTCGAGAGGGCACAGCAACATTGGCCTCGGTGTGCGGCCATTGGACAAGCTCGGCGTTCCACTCCTCCAGTGGATAATGAGGCGAACCAGGCCACCATCTCTACCCTGCTACCGAGCTGGTCAGAACAGGAAACCATCAGCGAGGAGGCCTACAACTTCTCGTTTGGCCTTTATACACGGGAAGATGACGCAATTTATAACGAGGAGGCCACGTGGGTGCTTGTTCATGAGAGCATGCGGGCTCAGCTCCACAGACTGGAGCTGTCCCCCATGGTAGGCAGGCAGTGTACGCAGCTAGAGCAGAATGCCCTCTCGCTCCAAAAGTTTATTGATGAGAAGGAGATGGCCCACCATCTCTCCGAGGAGGAAGCGGAGCACCAGAACAAGAGGGCGGACGTGGCCGATGTCATCCTCGTCGGGTACCTAGGAGGGTTGGTAACCCCCCCCCCCCCCCCCACTTGCACCTATTGCTTTGAGATTGCTTCCACTTTTCTCAAGTTCGTTTTATTCCTTCTTGCAGGATGCGACGACGGCTAAGCGTCTAGGCTTCCAGATCGCCACCCTTGAGAAGGAAAAGGAGGCGTTACAAGTGCGGGTGCGGGAGCTGGAAGCCGCAGCCACTGCTCCGTCACCCTCTAGCAGCAGATGTCAGCTTGCGCACTACACCGAATACGAGCTGGAGGAGATGATGAAGAAGAATGTTGCTAAGGCTGTGAAGTATACTATCCAAACGCTGCAGCGGGCAGGCCTAATCACGAGCAAAGGCGCGGGTCTTTCGGCGAGTGAGGTGGTACCAGAAATATTCCTTATGTTATCGAAGTCGGGAGACAAGTCCTACCAGCCCCTCTAGGAGGACTTGCCTCCCTGGAGCTCACCTCACTGAACTCCCGTGCCGAGCTTCTTTTGTATTTTTTGTTTATGTTTTAATGTACACGCGGGCTGAGTCCCCCACTTATAATTTCTGCAATTAATGAAACATGATTTCCTGAAGTGCTCGTCTTTTCTTGTGATATTGTTTCTTCGAAGTGTTCCAACTGTTTTATCTGTGCACCTGCGGCCCAGTTCGGCGCTCGTGCTCGCTGCCTCTAGACCCGTGTCCCGTCAGCGAGATCGCGCATCCATTCAGGTCTTAGCTTAGGAAATATAGGGGTCTTAGTTAACTGAACCGCGAACGGCAACTCATCTCTTCAGTCCAGATTCTCCTCGCTGCCCGCGAGATAGAGGGAATGGGCCGGTTCAGCTCGCACCCGAGCTGCCTGGCTTCACGCGAGCTGGGCCCCATGAGGTCGCGACGCGGCCTGAGTTCTCGCGACCTCAGTCGCTTTCGGTGCTGGGCGATTACGTTGGGTCCCGAGATCTCGCCTCACCGAATGAGAGTCTTGGCTCGCTGACCCGCCTGGGTCTCAACTCGGCATTTCCGGCTCGCCGGCCTGCCGATCTCATCCTATCAACCCTACTATTTTTCCTCTGAAGTTCGAGTTTCTGGGTCCCTACTTTAGACATCATCACGTTCACCGAGACCCCCTGTCCTGCCAGCCAGTTAGGAGTCTGGGTAGAATCTCTCGAGTGACATCCAACCCTGCCAGCTAGATGAGAGCCTGGCAGCGGGATCTGCTCGGGGTCTGGGTAGACTCTCTCGAGTTACTATTGGTGCAACCATAGTGATCTGGAAGTGATCAAGCATGTAGCCTCACTACCAACTCAGTATGAGCATATCAGGGTCTCACATAAGATTGTGGAGAAATTCAGAGATTGGATCTGTACTATTTAGCTTATATGATGAATTGAAGGCATTTGGCAATTAGTGTGTTTAGGTCACTCAACTCCATATGGATGAAGGCTTTGAGTGTGTTTAGTTCACTCAACATCATGGTGGCTGCAAATTATTCTAAGGCATTTGGCGTTGAGTGTGTTTATGTCACTCAACGCCATGGGGCTGAAGGCATTCAGTATGTTGAGGTCACTCAATGTCATGGAGGTTGAAAGATTCTAAGGCATCATGCGTTAAGTGTGTTTAGCTCACTCAACACAATCGGGGTGAAAGCGTTGAGAGTGTTGAGTCCAGTCAATGCTTTCGTCGGTTAAGTGTTAACTCTGCGAATGCTGGCATTAAGTTCGTTGACTGTCCCACTTAAGCATTGAGTGCATCGAGTCCACTCAACTCCTTCGTCGAGTAAAGGGTTTACCTGGAAAATCTGGCTCTTAGGCGTTGAGTGAATATAATTCACTCAACGCCGTTCGACGAATGCAGATTTCGTCGAGATGAGTTCGACGAATCATGTTCGATGATCTGGCCTTTGGCGCAGATTTCGTCGAGCTGAGTTCGACGAATCATGTTCGATGATTTAGCCTTTAGCGCAGGTTTCGTCAAGCTGAGTTAGACGAATCATGTTCGACGATCTGGCCTTTGGCACAGATTTCGTCGAGCTGAGTTCGACGATATTGCCTTTGGCGCAGATTTTGTCGAGTTGAGTTCAACGAATTAATCGACGAGATGATTTCGGCGAATGCCCGTGCTGAGTCAAATGTTGACTTGCTTAATCTATCTCCTGGGATATAAATATGATGTTTTAGGGTTTTCTAGGGACGGTTCTTTTCTTTCTGCAAACGAGCCGATATTGTGCGATAAGAAGAAAACCTAGAAACCCGACGGAAGCGTTCCGTAAATCCTGTTGTCGATTCCGATCCTGATCCCGGTGAGTATCTCCGTCGCCTCTCCTACAACAGATCTAAATGTCTATGGAGACTCTGAGTGTCCTCTCCCTACCTAGCGCTTGTGTGACAGGTTGCTGTGGGTTCTCCCGATTGTGTGGATTACTGTAAAGGCGCGGATATTCTTTCTGCGCTCAAGACTCTAGCCGCTATGTTGCCGGCCTGATTTTTCTATAGCATCTAGGTTGAGTTCTGACTCAATCCTCAAAGGTAATTTTTATTACAGTATGCTTTACTTCTTGATTCATGAATATTGCTAGATCCGAACTCGTTTGGGTTTTTGTTCTTTTTCCGCTGCATACACAAGTGTTGTGACATCCCAAAAAACCCAACAGTGGTATCAGAGGCATGTTGAGGCAATATTCATTATTTCAGAAGTTGTTGAATCCATGGCATGTAGATTTGGTGATTTTGAAGTGTTCCAAATGCCTAAATCTAGTCTTGGATCTTTTTAAGAACGCATGTGATTTCTTTGAGTTTACTCCTTAACAGTAACTGTCACTTTGTTGGTTTGTGAAACAAAGTATGTGTTAGATTTTGAATCTCACATAAAGTGACGTGCTTGTCTACTGTGTAAGTGGAGTTGGTATTGCTCATGTCCCGTGCATGTAGGTCTGAAGATTTGGACAAGTTCTAGATGTTCAGACTTAGCCCAATTCATCAAGTGTTGAAGATTCTTGTGGACATCTGGGATGCATTTGAATTATGCTTGTTGTATTTTATTATGTTTGATGTGCATGTTGATTAAGTGTTAACCATGATTAAAGAGTTAATCAGCTATTTAAAATACCTTAAGCAATATTAAGTATTTGGATGCCTTCCGATGGTTGACACTCTTTCATCCTCGATCGATGAAGTGTGGGCTTGTCAAAGCAAGGTGCATTAATCTATCTTAGTGTGGGTGCGAGCAGATAATTATGATATACCACTATTGACATCTAGTCTAGCTTAATTGGGTTACCTCAAAGGTTGAGTGCCCAGAGGCATGGGGTTGAGTGTCCAGAGAATAAGAATAAGGAGAAAAGAAGAGAAACGAAATCCAGAAGGCATTACAGCAAGCCCTCCTCCAGTAAGTACAAAAGAAAGGATAAGGGTTTTGTTGTTGAAACCTGGAGTGATTCAGAAGAAGAATCCTCATCTTGCAGCTCAAGTAAGAAGAAGAGGAAGCAAAAGCAAGACAAGTTGCTTGATGGCTATCAATGCATCAGGCAGCCTTTCTGAAGATGAGCAATCTGAAAAAGAATCAGAATCTGAAGAGGATCAGGTAATCTCTTCGTTTGATTTTAATTCAGATAGCTTTAAAACTGAATTCAAACTATTATATAATGATTTGATTAATTTGGAGAAGGAAATTAAAATACTTAGAGATAAGATAACTGAACAAGATAATCTTCTATCTCAAAACATCAAATAAAAGGATGAAATAACTATTACAACTGAACAAATCATGTCACTAAAATCAGAATTAGCTGAGGCAAGGCAACTTGAAGAATCGCTAAATGGGAGAAGCATCAAGATGATGGACATCACAAGCACAGTAAATGCCAGACTAAATGGCAAGTTGTGCTTAGGTGCTTCATCAAGCCAACCTCATCTCCTTCAGAAAAACATTTTGTCAACCCCTATAATATTCATAACAGAAAAGGGTAAAGAAAAGATAAATGAAGATAATCAACCAACTAAAGTCACTCAGAAGACCAAGAAAAAGAGAAAGAAAAATAAGAAATCTTATAAAAACTATGTTCAACAGTTTACTCGGACCGACAAAATGCTTACAGTTCGTCGAACTCCAATTGACGAACTATGAACGCATAATTCTCTTATAATTATTCGTCAAACTACGATCGACGAAACCAATACAGTTCTTCGAACTATGATTGACGATATTGGGGCACAAAAAATGAATACCTTCATTCTATGAGAGGAGTTCGACGAACTCATCCCTTTTCGTCGAACGCAGATCGACGAACTTATCATGATTCGTCGATCCCAGTTCAATTTAATAGAAATTCAAGTTTTCCTAAAACTTATAATCAATCAAGATCTTTCATTAACCAATTTAATTAGTGGATAATTCCACCAAGAAAATTTCATCCCCTAGGATATAAGAACCAACCTTAATATTCTTATATTTCCAGCTTTAATTATGAAAAAATAAGGACCCAAGGTAACTTGGGTCAAGAATATCTAATCTGTTTAAATGCAATTGAAAGACTATCCCACCATAGAGGAACAGTGGTACCTGGATAGTGGTTGTTCAAAGCACATGACTGGCAGCAAGGATAACCTAATCAACTATAAGTCCAAGTTAGGTCCAAAAGTAATATTTGGTGACTACAACTATGGCCAAACTGAAGGCTATGGGAAGGTTAAAATTGGAGCTGTCACTTTCAGGAAGGTAGCATATGTAAGTGGACTGAATCACAACCTAATATCCATAAGTCAATTGTGTGATGAAAGGTTTCAGGTATCATTTAATAAATCCTCCTATATTATTACTTCAGTAGATAATCAAGTTGTGTTAACTAGAACTAGAGTAGGAAACATTTATGTAGTGAACTTTAAGTCTGCTAAGTCAGAAATATGTATGTTTAATCAAACTAGCAACAACAATGAACTTTGGCATAAGAGATTAGGACATGTTAATCTGAAAAATATTGCTAAACTCTATAGGGACAACCTTGTTAGAGGATTGCCTACTTTCCCCTACAAGAAGGAAAGCATTTGCAGAGCTTGTCAATTAGGCAAGCAAATCAAAAACAGTTTTAAGTCACTTAATAAGAGTTATTCACCTAGGATTCTGTATTTGCTCCATATGAATCTTTTTAGACCCATTGTTGTACAGAGCCTGGGAGGGAAGTCTTATACCTTAGTGATTATTGATGACTTCTCAAGGTTCACTTGGGTGTTCTTCTTGAAGAACAAGTCTGATAACTTTAAGGTTCTTACATATTTTCTTAAGAACATAAGGATTAAGTATTCTACTGCAGTTGCATTGATCAGAAGTGATCATGGTACTGAGTTTGAGTCTCTTCCCATGCAAGAATTGTAACAGGCCAAATTCCTGAAACAGGCAATTTTTGGGTGACACGGCCTGGGACACGGGCGTGTCCCAGGGCGTGTCAGTTGACACGGCCTGCGACACGGGCGTGTCGCAGGGCGTGTCGGGTTGTGTCGACGATCGGCCTTGGTCTCGACGATTTTTTTTGGCTCGACGAGGTGTCGAGAGGGGGCACACGGCCCAGGACACGGGCGTGTCCAAGGCCGTGTCGTATGCTCGATGAGTGTTACTCGACGATCGTCGAGTGTCGAGTTTCGAGTGAGGACACGGCCTGTGACACCGGCGTGTCACAGGGCGTGTCAGGGGCACACGGCCAGGAACACGGGTTTGTGCCAGGCCGTGTGAAGTCTCGGGTTGTTTTGGGATTATTTTCATTGAGGCACACGGCCTCAGACACGGGCATGTCGGAGGGCGTGTCGGGTACACGGCACGTGACACGGGCGTGTCACACGGGCATGTACTGGCTGGATTGAGTCGGTTGTCTGCCGCTTAGAGGGACACGGCCTGTGACACGGGCGTGTCATAGGGCGTGTCAGGCCGTGTTCAAGCTTTTCTGGCCAGATCTGAGCCGTTTGTTTCCCTCTTCCTGGATCCAGTGGTTGGGCTCTTTCCAGGTGTTGTGAAGGCCGAGATTAAGGGGATTTAATCCCTCTTTCTTCTTCTTCTTCTCCTTCATGTTTTTCCAAGAAAGAGAGAGAAAGAAAGGCCAAGGCAAGAGGGAAGGGAGGAGTCTTCCAGCTGCTGTAGGAGCTGCGGAGTGCGGAGCGAAGATCCGAGAGCGGATTCGTGAAGGCAGAGCCGAGGCGGTGATTTCCATCCGGCTACTTCATGGCACCGAAGCAATCTTCAAGGGTAACGATCTCCTTCTTGGACATCGAAGTCCTTTCTTTATACATGTGCTTGGAATCCTCCACCAAGAGGTGGATTTGCGGAAGAGATTCCTTTGTTGAGTCTGCATTTAGAGCCGGAACTATGGAGTACGGCCTAGGCATGCTGTATGAAGCCCATCTGTACCGGTAGTCTGGATTGGTGATGTTCATGGGTAAACCGGAGAAGACTCCGTGGTTTTGATAAGATGTAAATGGATTTCTATTGTGATGAATGTATGGATGTGATGATGAGGAGGCTTTGGCAAAGCTCCTGCTTATGTTATGATCAATTGGTAGCACGGCTGGGGAGCTCGTGATAAACCCGGCCTGTTACACCACTAGGGTGGGTTGATCTAGTTAGGAAGGGATCGATGGGTGGCAACGCCTGGGGAGCCGAGTTAAACCCGGCTTGCTGCACCACATAGTGTGGGTCGATCGGATTAGGAGGGGGGTCGATGGGTAGACATTGCCTGGGGAGCTTGGATAAACCCAGCGTGCTACACCACATGTTGTGGGTCGACCTACTCTGGTTGTTGGATGCTGTGAGGGTGTACCTCTGTGTGGTTTGGGCGGGATGTCGCCATCTTGCGAGACTGGTGGACTAGGGCCGGTCAACCAACAAGTTAAAACCTCGAATCAGCGGTGTATGACTGGTGGATTCCGGTACGCCAAGAAGGTGCCCTGAGTGCACGGAACGTCTGGTGGATTCCAGCGTTTGTGATGTTATGTGTTTGCTAGTAGGATAAACATATGATATATACATATGATGCTTGATGATACTTGATGATAGATGACAGCACTGTATACAGGGAATGAACCACTACCCCGGGTAGGGGGTAGGGTCGTTATAATGGGTCAGCCAAATGCTGACCGTTACTTTGTTTTCTGTGTTGGCTTGGATGTGGAATTACAGGTGTTGCGGCTTGAAATGACTAAGTGGAATGGCTAGCTTGCTGCTATAGGCCCTTGAAGGCCATGTGAAGAGCTGTGTTTGGATTTCATGTGTGGCCGGCCTGCGTGCCGATGTACGAAATTGTTGCTGTGTAAAGAGGAACCTGTAAGGCCATAAGGCCAGGGTGTGTGAGTTGTATACATTCCTGGTGTTGTTATATAAATGTGGTATTTATATATCGGTGGACATTCTGGTTTGAGTTCATGCTAACAAGTAAAAATGTTGCGCTAGAATGGAATGAGTTAAGGATACGCATAGAGTTTGATTTCCACAAGTAATTCCTTCGCCTGTCTGTGCTATATGGCGTGGGGCCCCGGCCGGACCCACCGTTATATGTCATGTGACGGGTGGGGGCGTTACAAAGTGGTATCAGAGCCAGGTTGAGATTGTTTGGGAGGAGAGAACATAATTGAACTCATGAATGTCCATTAGGAATGTATGTCATGCACATGCTGTGCGTGAGTGTGTAGTCAATGTAGCAGTACCGTTATGATTGGAAGTATTAATGGTGTTATGTACATTGATAGGTGGCGAGGGATGGAGCTGGGCCGTCTGAACCACAGCGGTCGGATGAGAGTGCAGCACCCATGGAAGCGCCTATGCCTCCCTCGGCAGAGGCCATACGGGTGGTGACGGAGACAGTGCTTGCAGTGTTACAAGCACAGCCAACTGGACAGGAAAGACCTGGTGGAAGGCAAGAGCATGCTGCAGTGGTGATGGAAGCGCAAGCAAGTGACGACTCATTATCACGTTTTATGCACTTCCATCCACCTACGTTTGGTGGAGCGCTTTCACCAACGCAGGCAGAAGATTGGTTGGCAAGAGTAAAAAGGATCCTAACTGCAATCAGGACGGGAGAGGAGCAGAAAGTGACGTTGGCCACTTTTCTGTTAGAAGGCGATGCGAGATTATGGTGGGATGAAATTGACGTGCACCACTTGGCAGGTCGAGGTTTAATGGAGGTTTCAATGGAGGAATTCTCCCAAATATTTTTAGCCAAGTATGTGCCAGTGTCGCAGAGGATTGCGATGGAAAATGAGTTTCTCCGTCTGGTGCAGGGTGAGCGAGATATTGATACTTACCTGCATGAGTTTACAAGATTGGGGAGATATGCGGGATCTACCTTTGCGGAGGAAGCGCGAAAGACAAATCGGTTTTATGAAGGATTGCGGGATGAATTGAGATTGGCACTTCCGAGTTCAGTGAGCCAAGGCTTCCAAGCATTGGTCGATATAGCCCGTGCCTTGGAGAAGGAAATGAAGCGAGTACAAGAGCATAAGAGACGGGCAATAGAAAAGTCAGAGTTTAAAATGGCACCATCAGATCAATCGGAGTTTAGACGACGAGAGAAGAAGAGATTTCGGCCGGTGGAATTAGCTCCGTCGACTGTTTCTTCGGGGGCGACATATGGGCCAGGACGTGTGGATACACGTATATGCTATAAATGTGGGCAGCAAGGACACATAGCAAAATTTTGTTGGAATGCCCCTCCAGGGAGTGAGAAAAAGACAGGTGCGTCATATGAAGAAAAAGGGAAAGCAGTGGCTGAGTCATCTGCACTCCAGACGCAACCTCGCTTTCATGCTATGGAAGTGCAAGAGCCGCAAAGCTCTGTTGGGAAGATTCAGCCTCGGGTGTATAATTTGTCTCTAAATCGTGAATTTCAAAATCGGGAGGCTGAGCGGAAGTGAATTGTGATGTGAATCATGTCGATGTTATGAATGTTGTGTATGTCAACTATGTTTATATATCAGTTGTGATGAATTCTAGCTGGTGTGCATATCAATAAAAGTTTGGTGCACTTGTGCTTGTGACGAGATAAATCAATCATGTTGTTTTATTTTGAGGTCTTATGTGGCTGAATATGCACAAGTGGAAGTTAGGGATGTTTGTTTGCGGTGTATGTTTGTTAGTTTGTACGATGGCTTGGGGTGTACGATTTTGTGATGTTGTGGCTGATTGGCTGCTTGGAGTCAAATTTCGAGGACGAAATTATTTGAAGGAGGGGAGGATTGTAACAGGCCAAATTCCTGAAACAGGCAATTTTTGGGTGACACGGCCTGGGACACGGGCGTGTCCCAGGGCGTGTCAGTTGACACAGCCTGCGACACGGGCGTGTCGCAGGGCGTGTCGGGTTGTGTCGACGATCGGCCTTGGTCTCGACGATTTTTTTGGCTCGACGAGGTGTCGAGAGGGGGCACACGGCCCAGGACACGGGTGTGTCCAAGGCCGTGTCGTATGCTCGACGAGTGTTACTCGACGATCGTCGAGTGTCAAGTTTCGAGTGAGGACACTTCCTGTGACACGGGCATGTCACAGGGCGTGTCAGGGGAACACGGCCAGGAACACGGGCGTGTGTCAGGCCGTGTGAAGTCTCGGGTTATTTTGGGATTATTTTCGTTGAGGCATACGGCCTCAGACACGGGCGTGTCGGAGGGCGTGTCGGGTATACGGCACGTGACACGGGCGTGTCACACGGGCGTGTACTGGCTGGATTGAGTCGGTTGTCTGCCGCTTAGAGGGACACGGCCTGTGACACGGGCGTGTCACAGGGCGTGTCAGGCCGTGTTCAAGCTTTTCTGGCCAGATCTGAGCCGTTTGTTTCCCTCTTCCTGGATCCAGTGGTTGGGCTCTGTCTAGGTGTTGTGAAGGCCGAGATTAAGGGGATTTAATCCCTCTTTCTTCTTCTTCTTCTCCTTCATGTTTTTCCAAGAAAGAGAGAGAAAGAAAGGCCAAGGCAAGAGGGAAGGGAGGAGTCTTCCAGCTGCTATAGGAGTTGCGGAGTGCGGAGCGAAGATCCGAGAGCAGATTCGTGAAGGCAGAGCCGAGGCGGTGATTTCCATCCGGCTACTTCATGGCACCGAAGCGATCTTCAAGGGTAACGATCTCCTTCTTGGACATCGAAGTCCTTTCTTTATACATGTGCTTGGAATCCTCCACCAAGAGGTGGATTTGCGGAAGAGATTCCTTTGTTGAGTCTGCATTTAGAGCCGGAACTATGGAGTACGGCCTAGGCATGCTGTATGAAGCCCATCTGGACCGGTAGTCTGGATTGGTGATGTTCATGGGTAAACCGGAGAAGACTCCGTGGTTTTGATGAGATGTAAATGGATTTCTATTGTGATGAATGTATGGATGTGATGATGAGGAGGCTTTGGCAAAGCTCCTGCTTATGTTATGATCAATTGGTAGCACGGCTGGGGAGCTCGTGATAAACCCGGCCTGTTACACCACTATGGTAGGTTGATCTAGTTAGGAAGGGATCGATGGGTGGCAACGCCTGGGGAGCTGAGTTAAACCCGGCTTGCTGCACCACATAGTGTGGGTCGATCAGATTAGGAGGGGGGTCGATGGGTAGACATTGCCTGGGGAGCTTGGATAAACCCGGCGTGCTACACCACATGTTGTGGGTCGACCTACTCTGGTTGTTGGATGCTGTGAGGGTGTACCTCTGTGTGGTTTGGGCGGGATGTCGCCAGCTTGCGAGACTGGTGGACTAGGGCCGGTCAACCAACAAGTTAAAACCTCGAATCGGCGGTGTATGACTGGTGGATTCCGGTACGCCAAGAAGGTGCCCTGAGTGCACGGAAAGTCTGGTGGATTCCAGCGTTTGTGATGTTATGTGTTTGCTAGCAGGATAAACATATAATATATACATATGATGCTTGATGATACTTGATGATAGATGACAGCACTATATACAGGGAAGGAACCACTACCCCGGGTAGGGGGTAGGGTCGTTATAATGGGTCAGCCAAATGCTGACCGTTACTTTGTTTTCTGTGTTGGCTTGGATGTGGAATTACAGGTGTTGCGGCTTGAAATGACTAAGTGGAATGGCTAGCTTGCTGCTATAGGCCCTTGAAGGCCATGTGAAGAGCTGTGTTTGGATTTCATGTGTGGCCGGCCTGCGTGCCAATGTACGAAATTGTTGCTGTGTAAAGAGGAACCTGTAAGGCCATAAGGCCAGGGTGTGTGAGTTGTATACATTCCTGGTGTTGTTATATAAATGTGGTATTTATATATTGGTGGACATTCTGGTTTGAGTTCATGCTAACAAGTAAAAATGCTGCGCTAGAATGGAATTAGTTAAGGATACGCATAGAGTTTGATTTCCACAAGTAATTCCTTCGCCTGTCTGTGCTATATGGCGTGGGGCCCCGGCCGGACCCACCGTTATATGTCATGTGACGGGTGGGGGCGTTACAAGAATTCTGTGAGAAGGAAGGTATCAGGCATTGTTTCTCTGCTACTAGAACTCCTCAACAAAATGGGGTAGCAGAAAGGAAAAACAGGACCTTGATTGAAGCTGCAGGCACATTACTTGCAGATGCTTACTTGCCACTATCCTTTTGGGCAGAGGCTATAAGCACAACAAATTATGTACTGAATAGGAGTCTGATACATAAGCTTAAGGGCAAGACTCTCTATGAATTACTTAAAGGGAAGCAACCTAAAGTAGATTACTTTAGAATTTTTTATTGTTTATGCTACATTCATAACATTGACAAGAAATATCTTAGAAAGTTTGAAGCCAAGGCTGCAATGGGAATTTTTCTAGGATATTCTCAAGTCAGTAAGGCATATAGGGTATATAATAAATCTACTATGAAAATGGAAGAGACTGTACATATATCATTTGATGAAACTAGCATGTCTTACAAGGAGAAGAATCTTTCTACTAGTGAAACTTTGCATGTTCCATAATTATGTGAGAGGTTGGATGAGTTGACCCTCACAAATGAGACTGTTGCACATCCCTCACCACATATAAATGAAGACAGTGAAGATGAATCCATTAAAGTGGATGTTGAACCAACAACAGGTCCCATAATTCCACAAGAGGAATTACTTCCCCAAGCTGTTACTGAACCAACTCCATCCATTGAGTTTGTCACACTTAGAGATCATCATGTATCTCAGGTGGTTGGAGACATGTCAGTAGGTGTGCATACTAGGCATCAAATCAACCAAGACTTGATGCATGCCTGCTTCATATCTCAAACTGAGCCCCAATCCATAAAAGATGCTGAGAAAGATCCACACTGGATTATTGCAGTGCAAGAGGAGCTCAACTAGTTTGAGAGATGTAGAGTTTGGGATTTAGTTCCAAGACCCAAAGACTACCCAGTCATTAGATCTAAATAGGTATTTAGAAATAAATTAGATGCTCAAGGTATTATCATCAAGAACAAGGCAAGGCTAGTTGCTCAAGGCTATAGACAAGAGGAAGGCATTGACTATGACCAGACATTTGCACCTGTTGTAAGGTTGGAAGCAATCAGAATCTTTCTTACTTATGCTACCTACAAGAAGTTCAAAGTGTATCAAATGGATGTCAAGAGTGCATTCTTAAATGGTTAACTTAAAGAAGAGGTTTATGTGGAGCAACCACCAGGTTTTATTTCTCCAACTCATCCTTCTTATGTTTTTAAATTGCATAAGGCTCTCTATGGTCTAAAGCAAGCTCCAAGAGCTTGGTATGAAACCTTAGCTAGCTATCTTCTAGAGCATAATTTCTCTAGGGGCATAGTGGATAGGATATTCTTCACTAGACATCATAAGGATCAAATCTTATTAGTACAAATTTATGTAGATGACATTATTTTTGGCTCTATTGATTCCAAACTATGTAAGAGGTTCTCTGACCTAATGCATTCCAAGTTTGAAATGAGTAGCATGGGTGAGCTCTCTTACTTCCTTGGCCTCCAAGTGAAGCAACTACCTGATGGCATCTTGATATCCCCGTCCAAGTATGCTAAGGAGCTAATCAAAAAGTTTGTCATGTCAAATGCCTCAATAAAGAAAACACACATGGCTTTTAATGCTTTGATTGACTCTGATGAACATGGAAAGCCTGTTGATCAGAAACTATATAGGGGCATTGTTGGGTCCCTGTTATATCTCACAGCAAGTAGGCCAGACATAATGTTTGTTGCATGCCTTTGTGCTAGGTTCCAAGTGAACCCTAAAGAATCCCACCTTATTTTTAAAAAAAGGATTTTGAGATATATAAAGGGTTGTCCTAGTCTAGGACTCTGGTATCCAACTGAGCCAGAGTTTGAGTTGACTGGATACTCAGATGCTGACTTTGCTGGATGTAGAGTGGACACAAAAAGCACCTCAGGGACATGCCAGTTCCTTGGTGCTAGACTAGTGTCCTGGTTTTGCAAAAAACAGTCATCTATGTCTACTTCAACTGTAGAAGCAGAATACATAGCAGCTGGCAATTGTTGTTCCCAAATGCTGTGGATTCAGGACCAACTAATAGATTATGGTTTCAACTTAAATAATTCAACCTTACTATATGATAATACAAGTGCAATTTCCATTACACAAAATCCAGTGCATCACAGTAGAAATAAGCATATAGAAATAATGCATCATTTCATTAGAGATTGTATGGACAAAAATAAAATTAAGCTTGTCTATATCTACACTAATTTGCAAAGAGCAGACATCTTCACCAAACCATTGGATGAGAGGAACCATATGTTCTTTATGAATCAGCTAGGCATGATAAATAGAGAGGCTTTAATTTAATTTTTGTCTGTGGTCGAAGAATTTTTCAAAGTTCGTCGAATGGAGATCGACGAGTTAAGAAATCTTCTTGAGATTTTTTGTTGACCTGAGAGTGTTGATATCTCAGTGTGAAGTCATTTTTGTCGACCTGAGATCGACGAACTTGCTTCCGAAAATATTTCGTCGACCTAAGCTCGATGAACTATTTTCCCTCCTCTTTAAGCTGAGATCGACGAACCTTCAGCATTCGTCAACCTGAGATCGAATAATTTTTATTTTTGTAGGACAGAGCTCGCCGCTTCATATTCTGAAAACCTTATAATAGGGTTTTTCTTTGAGCTCCATCCCGCGCTTTATGTTCTCTTATACTTGATCTTTCTTGTTTTTTTGCAGGAAACCATGGCGATTTCAATGATCTCTCTATCCGAGATGAAATATGACACCGGGTTCGATATCGACTTTGACTCCTTCGGTCATTCGGACAAGATCTTCAAGGATATTTTGAAACTATTCGAAGATCAATAGTTGAAAAGTTTATGACAACCAGAATCAAACTACCAGCGGCTGAGATCAAAGAATGAGTATATTCTTCAACCACTTCTGATGATGAGAAGATGACAAGAACAATTTCAGGAACTCAGGTCTCTCTAACTGCTGCCATCTTATCTGAGATTTTCGATTTTGTGAATGGGGAAGAAGATATTGAACTAGATAGCTCTGAATTTAATGAGATGTTGCTGAAAATGGGTCACTCTGAAGGAAACCCAAACAAGTTATTGAAGAAGAACTTATCGGCTGAATATAAATTCTTGGCCAATATAGTGGGCAAAGTCCTGCTGGGCAAGAATACCGCTCACGACTACATCACGAGGCACCAGTTTCTGGTTATAAGTGCCTTGGTGGATAAGAAAAAGGTTAATTGGGGTCATGTTTTATTTGACTTAATTAGGAAGAAGAAACCCAAGAAGGAAGTTTGTTTTGCAAGGATACTGGGAATTTTTCTGCATGAGAAGGCAAATGATTTACTGGACTCTCAGACAGTTTTCATTAATGCTTATAAAAGGTTAACCTCTGCCCTCTTTGGCAGATGGGAGAGGACTATTATCAAGCCATCCAAGGCTTCCTCCTCCTCAATACCTTCTGAGCGCACAAGGGCTGTTCCAGCTACTCCCCACCCTGTTGAAGAATCCTCCATCCTCTCTCCTCCACCTCCTTCAACAACACATCTTCCAACAACAACTGTTTCACCTGCTCAGTCACCACCTCCTCCATCTCCTCCCCAGCTCATCTTACTGACATACATCCTCATACATTCATGTCATCCCCAACCTTTGATTTGCTAACCTCCATACCATCTACACTAAATTCACCTCAACATGACATCTCAACTCCTATTCCATCTCCTCTTGCATCACCTTCTCAGGATGACATCAGGCAAGATGTTATTCCATCTAATGTCATTCCTCCCTTTCCTCCATCTGTATCTACTCTGATCCCACCTGAGTCTATAATTTGGTTATTCCCTCCATATCCATCCATCCATCTGTATCAACTCAGACTCCTCCTGAGTTTATGGATATGGATTCTCATTCCATTACCACCCTCCTAGAGCACATCACTCCAGTCATCAGGCAACTAATTGCAGAGGCAATCACACCTCTTGCTTCCTCCATCTCATCTCTTGCTGCCTTCTTTTATGCCTTATCTGTCCCTCCTTCTTCTATTAGGGGCCTGTTCCAGTTTTCACTGAAACCAGGCAGAGGGAGATGCTCTATGAAAAAGCATCTCCAGTAATAGCAGTTTCAGATGTAGCAGCAGTACCAGTCTCAGTATCAGCAGTTCCTGCAACAGTTGAGATTGAAATGGTTTGTACATATGAAACAGAAGATCTATCAAAGATCATGACTGTTGGTGATTGTATTATCAATCCCACAGTAGATTTAATTTGTTTATTACATTCTTTTGATTCTACATATCTTAATTAATTGCTAGAAGTTATTCAAGAGCAGTCAAAGGCTATTGTCTGCTATACTTCTCCATTAAGCCCTGAGGTTGTAAAGCAACTAAAGGTAAGCTTTGCAGTACTAGTTGTCACAAAAGCTACTACAGAGCCAGTTGTATCTATTGCTGAGCAAGTATTTGTTTCCGAGCCCAAGGCTTTCTCTCCACCAACTTATAAGATGGATGAAAGTCCTATACCAAATATGGATGATATCATGCTTGCAGATATAGAAGAAGAAAATCGAACTGTTACTGAAAGTGTTGTAGAGCCAGAAATTCCAGATCAACCTCAGCCTGAAAATCAGATCTCTAAGGAAATTCTGAAAGAGATTGATGGTTTGTATAATAATCCTCCTGGATATTTTGATGACACTGATGATGATGATGATGATTTTGATGAATCAAATTCTAAAAAGGCAAAATCTAAGAAGAGGAAAGCTCCTGCTAAGGCTGTTCCTAAGCCTAATCCCAATGCAGACACTCCCTATTACATTTTAGACAAAATAACTCCATATAAAGGGATGCCTTACTGGATATGGTTGTCAAAGAATGAGCAAAAAGCAAGGAAGAAGAGCAGAAGGTACTCTCCTCCTCCTCTTTCTAAAAGGAACTGGAGAGGTCCTCCTCCTCCTCCTCCAGAAGCAGGTGCTTTAGTAAATGTATCACAGATATCTACCTCATACACCCAAACATACCAAAGGCAAGACAGATCTTCAACATCTTATTTTCAAGAAAGCAGTCAGCATCAACATCCTAAATCTTCAAGAAGCAGTTCTCTTCTTCCTCCAAAACCAGCAAGTCCTCCAAAAGCTCCAGTTGAACCTAAAAAAGAGAATAGTCCTGAAAGGCCTTTGTCTCCTGCTTATGATCCAGAGATGGATCCAAATTCTAGAATGGACAGATTTAATGAATTAATTGCTCTATCTCAGATTAGAAAAGCAAAGGAAGAAGGTAAAGACTTCTCTCAATTCTCAACTATGTCATCCTACAGGAAGAAGGAACTTGAGAAGTATAAGTGGGAAAACTTTTCAATACTAACGCTTATATGAACCTGCACCGTGAAGCAATAGTCTCTAGGGTTGTATCTCAGAAAATAATTTGTGACTCAGACATGAAGACCACTCTAAGAGAAGTAGCTGATCCAAACAGGAAGATAATTTTTTGCCAAATGTTTTGCTCCTCCCCAGTCTGATTTATAAACTCTTAATTTTGTTTACTGTTTTGATTTGAATAATATGCATGTACCATAGCTATATATATATGCCAATGATTTTCAAATTTTGTCAGATATTTTATTATTGTGACTTTATGTTTTGTTGTAGTGACCTCACCCAAATAGGGGGAGATTGTTGGATCCCTAGTTTGGATTTGGGCTAAGGGTCACTATTAGGATGTTTGACCCACCATGTATAGCTAGGGTCAAGTTTGTCAGTCCTGGAGTTTAGTCTAGTCATTAGAATCAATCTTCATGGATCAGCCTACAGTGGACTTCAGGAGACTCAAGTCTTAGAAGAATTTCAGAGTTCAAAATATAAGTTCGACGTTCGTCAAACTCAGCTCAATGATAGTCATGCCCTACTCGAAGAACTCAGAGTTTCTTCTCTGATTTGAGCTCGACGAAATTCGAGCTCAGGTCGACGAACTCTGCTCCAGAAAGATTTCTCAGTTCAACAAACTAGGAGCTCAGAGAATGTCACCTATTCTTAGGAACTTGGATCGCTGAGCTCAGGTCAACGAAGGGGATTTCTAAGCTCGACAAACTTGGAGTCCAGGTCGATGAAATATGCCCTGAGGTCGACGAAATCTGTTCAGAGCCTATATGTTAAGTTTTCCTTATCTGTCCCTCTCTTCATTCCATCCTAAGTCAATAATTCTCTGAGTAATCAATGCTTAAATTCTCTAAGAATATAGCCGTTTAAGGCAGCATTAATTATGGTTTTCATCAGAATAATTACTTGACTTATTCTCGGGACAGTGCGGGAAATACAATTAAAGTCAGATCTTTCAGTCGTTCTCTTCCCAGATTTCCTGTAGTAATTAATGGACTCATTTCAAATTTTGAAGGAAAATCACAGCAACATATATAAAGAAAATTTCTTTTGAGAGACAGATAACAAATACAGCACACAAAATAGAGGGAGTTGACTAATAGAGAGATACTAAGATTCTGACCTTCACTCTGAAAAGAAATTCTGTTTGCCCTTGCACATTCAATAAGAATGAAGAAGAACATCATCCACAAAATCAAGAGTCTTCTTCAACTTCTGATCCAGGAATCTTCAGA
The DNA here is from genome assembly GCA_039583875.1 of Platanthera guangdongensis. Lineage (NCBI taxonomy): Eukaryota > Viridiplantae > Streptophyta > Magnoliopsida > Asparagales > Orchidaceae > Platanthera > Platanthera guangdongensis. Next base: position 215,080,902 of record CM077150.1, read on the forward strand.
GACAATTATTCAACATCTGTCTACAAGTTCCTGGACATCTTCAAGACAAGGTTGAATACCTACACCCTGAGCAAAGCTCCAGTCTTCCTGAACATTTTAACATCTCAGGGGGAGCATTGACACCAGCAATCCACTAAAGTCTTCTTTGTTGTTTAGAGAAAGAGAAGACAACATCACCTTCTAAACCTCTTGTATAAAAGGTTTACCTACTCCCTTCAAACGTTTTTGTTGGTTTTTGGGCACTTGATCAAAAGCCTAAAGGGTTGTCAGATCTCCCTGCAAATAGATCTTGTGGTTACAGGGCACCTGAGCAAAAACCTGTGGTGGCAGTCACCTAATCAAAAACCTGCTAGTGGATTCCAACCATAGTGGTAGAAGAGTGAATGTACCCAGATTTAGGGAGCCACTATAAATTCTGGTGTTGTCTGTGTGTTCATTCTTCTTTGTTTTATTGTGCTGTGATTGTGTAGTTTAGTCTAGTTTCTATTTTATTTTATGCTACAACTACTACTACTATCACTAATTTCTCTCATAAATTATAAAAACAGCCAAAAGATTCACCCACCCCTCTAGAGTATATTAGATCTATCCCCTATCTTTCACATCGAATTGCTAAGGAAAATTTGATGTATATCTTAGGAATTCGTCGAGTATCGTTACTTCATTTTCGTCGAGTATCGTTGTGATGCGTCGGGTATACTCGTCGAATTAGCCAGGACTTCGATTTTTCGTTGTTTTTTGCTCGATTCGTCGAGTTTGGACCTTAGGGTATATTTTGGGGTATTTGCGTCCCATTTGTCATGGGAGTGTTGGGGCTTGCTGTGATTTTGGGGGTTTTCTCCCTTATTTCTTTGAAGTAAACTTGTGTTTTGGGTTATGATTTTATCAGTATTGTAGGTTTTTTTGTTATGACCATGGTTGGGTATGATCTTTTGACCCTGGTTGGCTATGATCTTTTGACCCTGGTGGATTTGTGACTGTGGGTGTGCTCGCGGAGGGTTCTCCCCCCCCCACCCCCACAGGTGTCGTTTTTCCCGATTTTGGGTGTGTCAAGGCATAAGACCACCTTTATTTTGACCCTAGTAGGGTTGTGACTGCGGGTGTGCTGGCGGAGGGTTCTCCCCCTAAAGGTGTCGGTTTTTCCCCAGTGTATATGCTCATTTTAGGATGAGTTTGCTATTTATTTATGAACTCACTTATGTACATATCTTCGAAGCTTAGATCCTAATCGCATGTGGTGCAAATTTTCATACTCTTGGAGTTGGTAAGTTAGTCATTTACAGTTATTTTATTTCTTATTTGTTGAGGTTGTAAGACTTCTTATAATTGGGTTTGGTAACCCCCCCCCCCCCCCTTCTATTTTCACTTGTTTATAATTTGATTGCTTCCTTTGCCACTTGTATTTTCTTATTGAGGTGTTCTTTCTTTGAATGTCTCAGGTTCAGGATTGTAGCCGGTGGAGCGGCTGAGTTGGGTAGTAGCTTGTGGACTGCAGTGTTGCAGCGGTTTTTTTCCTCACCGTTGTGAGGTAGTTTATTATTTTGGTTTCTAGCTCATACTTGCAAACTTTCAGTAGGTTCCTGTCAGGTTATTGACGCCCACTAGTAGTTTTTTTTTGGATTATTTAATACTCTGCTAGCTGCTAGTTTACCTCTTTGTGATTATTTTACTTGCTCCCTGAGAAGGTTTAATGTCAGGTTGCATGTTAGGTATTTTAAAGTATAAAGAATTATTATTAATACTTCATACATGCCATATTTGAAATCTAAATCACTACATTTAAAGATCGTAAAAGCTATCTTTCTATTATCATAAATCTAGAGTCTTGCATAACAAGAGTTGTCCTCTGGGGATGCTTATACTCATGATGGACGTCTAATCTTGCAAATAAAATATTTTCCCACAACGTATAACTATCTTTTTCTTGTGTACTAGATGAGCCAATGAGCCTAGAGATACGGCTAATCGTCGAACTTAAACTGGATTTTTTCTAATTAGCATACGGATCTTTCATAATAGTATTGAATTGGAGTATTGCATGAGTGTCTGCAGTTATCCCCTGTTGATGTGGCATCATGAAGCGCATTTTCCCTTACTCTGATATATCATTAAATGTGAAGAAAATGTGGGTTGTGACAATACTTCCCGGATTCCGACAACCCTCCTGTCGATTTTCCTCACACACAGAATACAAAAAAGGGTTAAATAAAAGTCAAGAATAAGAGAAAACTCTCCTCTAACTAGAACACTTGATGTTGATGATGATTTGATTGCAAAGGTTCGATCTTGGTGGCTTGAGAGTTTTCCTCCTTGATGTTCTTCAGATGTGTGAAGGTGTGCGCTTGATGAGAGTTTCTCATATCAAGGATCCTTCACGTGAATATTAGTACAAAGGCTTCATGATCACCATCTTGGTAGCCATCAATCCTTGCTCGTGAATTCTTTTTGATTTCCTTTAAAGAACTCTTCTCCTCAATGAGTTGGGATGACCCCTTCCTTCCCTTTAAATGGCTAGGGCGAACTGCCCTTTCAAATTTCGTGAAAAATCGTCGCCTGAAACTCAATTTCGTGTTGTTTTAAAAAGAGAAAGTTGTGTAGGAAGCTACCGAGCGGCGATAGCTCACAGTCATCGAAATTCTTCCTTTTCTTCTTTTCAATTTCGTAGATTTTGCCTTCATCCTTAGAAATAAATTATTCCTCATGAAAATAAAATATATCCTTGCCTTCCAAATGATATTTGATGCACCTTCAGACTTCTTAATCAAATCATGAAATATTTGGAGTTTCCTGATACCGCGAGACCTCATTCCTTTTATGCTAGTCAATTAGTTGAAGATTTGCATGCTTTTATAGTCGTTTTAAATTAATATACCATCGACGGTAGACCTAGCGCTTGGCGGTAGGTCCCTTCGCGCGGTGTTGACAGTTGTCCAACAATTTTGGAAAAATATCTAAAATATATTCGAGCCACTTTTGGAGATTGCGGTGTGGTACAAGCTAACGCCCGGCGGTAGCAGTATTGAATGTTTTTGTTTTCAAGAGTAGCTAAACACCTAGATGGGGGTGAATAGTTTTTTGTCTTTTATGACTATCTTTTAGCTTTGGTGTGTTGTGACTTAGTTTGTAAGTTAGCTTTCAAGAATACACAATAGCACACAAGTGTTTATAGTGGTTTCCCAAGGTATGGATACATCCATTGTCCCTCCCACCTTTCTGACAGAGTTTTAGACAAGACCAACTTCTCCAAACTCAGACCCAAGAGCTTACAACAAAGATCCCTCAAGATCTCTCACACTCCTCCAAGTCCTACCTCAGGCCCAAGGTTGTACCTCTTAGAGAAAATGATGCTCTTATAGCTTCCCCTTCTTGGAAATTGTGAACCTCAGCAAGAACCCCCGACGCAGGTCCTCAAAATAGTATATGGAGATAGCCGAAAGCTGGTGGAACAAAATCCCTTGCCTTCTCCTTGAGGGTGATGGCGAAGAGCCGGCACTTGAAAGCATCTGACATTTGTCGTATTGAAACCACATCTTCGAACCATTGGATGTGTTGAACCAGATCATACCTTCTGGTGTAATAGGACATTTCCGGCTCGCGGAACCCTTTTGGAAGTGGGGCAGATGAGACCATCTCGTTGAAAGGACTCCACTCTCCTGCTAGGCGAGCCGGGCATTCCCGTGCCTCCACCTCAGCAGTTCGACCCGCACTTGCTGAGCTGGGGAATAAAGTTCGCCCTTGCAGATCCTGCTCACTACCTTCCTCCTCTTCTTCCTTCCCAGGTCGTCTGATGGGGGCATTCTCGCCCAAATCTAGGGCGGCAACCACAGGGATGATCGATATTGAACACTCGCAAGCTCCGAGTGCAAACATGATGAGGTTTTGCATCTCCTGCCTGAAATCCTCGAACATCTTAATGGTGGCGAGAGGGGGGGAGGTGGCGAGTCGCCCCGGTCAGATCCTTGCCCTTCACCTCTAGTCATTGGGCTCGCTAAGGTTTTTGTTGCTTGTCACACTCCACACTCACCGCACCATAATATTGAAATTGAGAACCGGCTTCTGTGGAGTTCAAACTCTTGGGGAAGGGGTGACCACACACTTACTTCTCCTAGAAACCTTGAGTGATCGAAAACCTAGAGCTCAAAACTGACCCAAGGTTCCAGCACTGAAGCCCCACCACACACCCGAAAGATCTTAGAGCGCTTCCCCTCCTTAGCCTGAGTTGAGCTAAGGGCACCTCTGAAAGCACTGTAAGACCAGAAAATGAGAAAACTGGAGATCTTGCCTTATGAGGTACCCCTTGGGTCTATTTATAGATTTCTAGACCTGGTATGCCAATAGCTCAATTCCACTATTCTAAACAATTATATGCAGCCAAAATAAGGTCTGCTAACAACGAAACTCCATTGTTCTAAGGAGCTAAATATAGACCTAATCACATTTGGCGGACTAAAATATATTAACCACATGATATCAGCAACCCACTCATAAGGAGATATCGGGATCAGCTCGCCACTCAACTGGGCGGACGAGGCCTGGCTCTCGCAGATCGCCTAACTCTTTAGACGAGCGCGAGTCGATCTCATGTGGCTCGCCTTCCCCTTACACGAAGGCGAACCAACGATCTTGGTCGGATGGCCACTTAGGCGAGCGCTGGCTGGCAAGCTAGCTCACGCAGCTCACCCGCCTGCATAGCGGAGGCGAGTCGGTTTCCCTTGGGCTCGCCCTCCTACTGAACTGATGTGATCTGGTTGTCCTGCCTCGCTCGCCTGCCTGGCGGATGCAGGCAGAATTGCATTGAGGGCCCCTCTTATTCCTTGTTGGACCCACTCGGCGAACACTGGGTTGTACACCTAGGGTACCACAGACCAAGGACAGGTATGCCCTTGAGATATCTCAAAATTCTTTTAGCTGTAGAATAATATAATTCTTTAGGGCTAGTCTGGTATCTAGCACAAACACATATAGCATACATAATGTCTGACCTACTAGCTGTAAGGTAGAGGAGGGAGCTAATTATGCCTTTATACAAGATTTCATCAACAGGTTTCCCAGTTTCATCCTTGTCTGTTGACACACTTGACCCCATATAAGTTTTCATTATGGAGGCACTCTCCATTCTGAATTTTTTAATCAACTCCTTGGTGAACTTAGACTGAGAGATGGATAGTCCATCCTCTGATTATCTAACTTGGCGGCCCAAGAAATACTTGAGTTCACCCATACTGCTCATCTCAAACTGCCTTTGCATAAGTTCGACAAACTTTTTGCAGAGGCCATCATTAGTAGACCCAAATATTATGTAATCTACATAAATTTGGACAAAAATGATCTTACCCTTGAATTCCCTTAGGAATAATATCTTATCTATCTTTCCCCTTGAGAATTTGTTCTCAATGAGAAAGCTAGACAGGGATTCATATCATGCCCTAGGGGCTTTCTTGAACCCATATAAAGCTTTTATTAAGCCTGAAAAATAATCAAGAAATTTAGAATTAACAAAACCTGGGGGTTGCTCAACATAGACCTCTTCTTTTAGGTCACCATTTAGTAAAGCCGACTTCACATCCATTTTGTAGAGTTTGAATCCTTTATGTACAGGATATGCAAGGAATAGTCTTATAGATTCCAATCTAGCTATCGATGCAAAGGTTTGATCAAAATCAATACCTTTCCCTTGTCTGTATCACTTGGCCTCCAGTTTAGCTTTATTCTTTATTATAACACCATTTTCATCAAGCTTATTCTTGTATATTCACTTGGTTAAAATGATGTTATGTCCTTGTGGTCTAGGAACCAGCTTCCAGACCATGCATCTCTTGAACTAGTTTAGTTCTTCTTTTATTGCCACAATCTAAAATGGGTCTATGTTGGCATCTTCAATCCTTTTAGGTTTAACTTGAGATAGAAAGCTGGAGTACATAGCAATGTTGAGGCTTCTGCTCATTGTTGTAACCCCTTGGCTAGCCTCTCCTATGATCTGATTTTCGGGATGATCCCTCAAATGCCTAACTATAGGAGGCATTCTTACTTCAACATCATGAACTTCAATGGCTGGATCCTGCTAGTCTTCAGCCAACTCCTATGTATTTTGTCCTTCTTCAGGAATATATACACCATCATCTTCTTCTAGGGTAGTTGGAGAAGTTTCCTTGATGGTTAGTTTATCCATCTCCAACTCTACACCTGCAGATCTAGAAGAGTTAGACAGCTCACTGTTTATCATTGATGATTCATCAAAGAATACATTCACAGACTCTTCTATAACTTGATTTTTCAAGTTATAGACTCTATATGCTTTGCTATGATTGTTATACCTAACAAATATCCCTTCATAGGATTTGACAGCAAACTTGGTCAAGTAGGACTTCCCATTATTGAGCGTAAAGCACTTGCTACCAAAGATCTAGAGATAGCTTAGATTTGCTTTTCTACCTTTCATAATCTTATAGGGAGTCTTCTTGTGATACTTGTTGATAGAGGCTCTACTCAAGACATGACAAGCAGTGTTTACTACCTCAGCTCAGAAGTATTCTAGGAGAGAAGTGTCACTGAGCAGTGTCCTGCCAGCCTCTATGATAGTCCAGTTTTTCCTCTCTGCTATCCCATTTTGCTGAGGTGTTCATGGAGAAGAAAACTCCTGACAAATCCATAGTCCTTCACAGAACTTTATCATGCCTTCAGACTGAAAATCAGTACAATGGTCACTTCTGATTTTGACCACAGAACTATTTTTTCATTCTAAACTTGCCTAACCAAGGTCATAAAGATGTATGGGGTTTCGAATTTTTCTTTAGAAAGAAAATCCAAGCATATCTGGAATACTCATCAACTATCACAATTGTATAGACTTTCCTACCTAGACTATGAACTAACATAAGATCAAACAAGTCCACATGCATGAGGTACAAACACCTCACTGAATCCTTGGCCCCAATGCTCTTAAAGGATGCTTTGGTCTGCTTGCCCTTTTGACAAGCAGAGCAAATGCCCTTATTGGTGCATTTTTAATTGTGTCCATTTCTAACTTGACCTTCACTAAAGAGCTTGTTAATTGACTTGTAGTTCAAGTGAGAAAGCCTCTTGTGTCATTATACACAGTAAGAGACCTTCTCGTTTGCTACCAAATATATCGTAGTATCATATCTTAAACATAAAAAAGTTTAAACAGTAAATATTTCTACTCCTAGTGCCTATTAACATGACCTCTTGGTCACTTGACCTTTTGATTGGACACTCATCCTTGTGGAAGATAATGACACAGCCAAGATCACATATTTGGCTTATGCTTAACTAGTTGTGTTGCAACAATTCCACATATGCCACTTTTATGATTGAGACTATATCGTTGGTGATCATACCCTAGTGTCTCGCAACTCCTTTGTCTGAACCTCCAAAGATCACCTTAGGTCCATTCTTCACAGGAGTATAGTCCTTTAGATGGCTCCTTGTTCCAGTCATATGCCTAGAAAATCCACTATCCAAGTACCATATTGGTGTATGGGTACGTGGACTAACCTGCAAACACAGTTTAGTTTACCTTAGGACCCCAAAAGGGATTGGGTCCTTGTTTCTTCTTAGCTTGAAACTGAACATATCTACCTGCAGCACTCCTGATAGGAAGACTTACCCTTGCCCTTGGCACGCTAGGGTTTTGGCAAAATCAATGGCAAAGTGTTTCATTTTACCACAGCACCAACATTCATGAATGTTGTATCTCTTTTTCTGAACAGCCCTTGTGGAGTGCAAGGAGTCAACATCTATCTATTCAGAAGGGATAGCAGCAGCCTTTTTCTTATTTCTTTCAGCAAGAATCTGACTAAAAGTGAGTCTGCTAGGAGATGTACTTGGCTTACTCTGAGTTCCTCTAACAATAATCTTCTTTGCATTGGGCAAGCTATTGATGGCACCAGAGATGCCCAAGTCAGGCTTACTAACTGACTTGCTTTTGGTATGAGTTGTTGTTGGAAGAGCCTAAGAATAGGCCACTGTCTTATTCTTAAGTGTGGGGGCTGGAGCACCAAAACACAAATTGTCCATGATGGTCCATCTGGATTTCCTCATAGGGAGGCTTAAAGGCACTCAAACCCATGCCCTTCCTTCCAATATAGTTGTGAGCATTTTTGTTCACACTATTGGGTCTTCCATTCAACCAATGACCATATATATTCTCTTGGTCATACTTGTTGGATGGCAACAGGACTTTCTCAAAAGAGGTATCGGGCTGGATTGCAGCCTTGTCCTTACTCTTTTTCCTTCTTCTAGTGTTCCTCTCCAAGTACCCCAGCCCCTTCTTATCAGTATGGGTGGTGAAGGTATCAATGAGTGACAATACAAATTTATGTTTTGAGTATTGAGCCACTAGCATCCTCTCGTTGAGGAGCTTATCTACCAACTCTTTAATAAAAGAGTTCTTACTGTTTATGGTTGAAACATGGATAATAGTGATTGTTTTAAGTTGGTATATATCTTTGCTCATCTGGCTCAGCTGTGAGGTTGACTCAGTGTGCAGAGAGAGATCTTTCCTTAAAGAGACAATCTCCTTGGCTTGTATTTTGACAAGCAACTTGCTTTTCTTTAGAGCTTCCAATATTAACTCATAATTGTCAATCAATTGATTGACATCTTCATCAGATTTTTAACCATCTTCATCAGAGGATGAAGGAGCATCATAATTATCCTTCCTGAACTGTGATGAAGATCCTAGTGTCTAAGGCCTCCATGAATAACCTGACCCTCTCTTTCTAGATAACAAAATTCCCCTTCCTGCAGATTGGAAGCTTGAAGGAGCTCAACACCATATGGTTCTCTCCTGAATCCATAAGGATAATCCTTATCTACCCTTGGAGATCTGTTCAGACTATTAAGTCCTTTTTGAACAACCTCCCTCTAATACCACTTTAAAGTCTTTGTTTCAAGAGTAGCTAAGCACCTAGAGGGGGAGGGGTGATTAGGTTTTATGTCTTTAATAATAATCGTTTTTCTTTGGTGTGTTGTGATTTAGTTTTATGTTAGATTTCTAGAATACACAACAACCCACAAGTATTTATAGTGGTTTCCCAAGGTATTGGTACATCCACTATCCCTCCCACATTTCTAACAGTTTGTTAGACAAGACCAACTTCTACAATCTCACCTCAATGAGCTTACAACACAGTTCCCTCGGGATCTCTCAGAATCCTCCAAGTCCTACCTCAGGACCAATGCCCTAATTGATAAGTTGTAAATATACGTATTTTTACGTAGATTATTTAAGTTGTTTTTGTTTATTTTCTTTATTTTTAGTTAATTTTCTTTAAATAAAATGCTTCTTTTTGTAAACATTTTCTAACTTAGCTTTATTTTGATTTTCATAAATTTTCAGGAAAAAGACAAAAATTCCAAAGTGCACGCCCGTGTACTTCTCGGTCACCCCCGTGACCTGGGCGTGTTACTTGATCCCAACAAAAGGTTGTCGCACAGTTCGACGATCGGCGTTCGACGTTCGTCAAACTAGCCGACATGCCCGTGTTCCGATTCGACACGCCCGTGACACGCCCCGTGTCACGCCCTCGACGTTCGTCGATCTCAACTCAACAATCTGCGTTCGACGATTGCTGAACACGCCCGTATCACGCCCGACATGCCCGTGTCAAATCCGGTTCGTCGACCTCAACTCGATGTCGGCCAACCACTCGACGCCATCACCACTCGACGCCATCGCCACTAAACGCCATCGCCACTCAATGCCTCCAGCTCGACGTTCACCATTCGACGATCGTCGAACCAACTATCACGCTCATGTCAATATTTGAATTGCCCATGACAGCTGCACATGTCCCAGACAAGACGTTGTCGGTGACGAAATGACACGACGCCTTACCCAGAAAAAACTCCCAGGCACGCCCCCCCCCTACAAGCCCGTGACAGCAGTGTCACGCCTGTGACTTCCACGTGTACAGCCCTAAAGTCAAACTAGCAATAAATTTTGTGCATCACCTCAGCAACAGTGTTGACACGGTCACCCTACATGCCTGTGACCTTGGGCGTGTAATCTGAATTTTTTTTGCTTATAAATAGATCTTCTCTGTAAGATCAAATGTTCGTTTCTTTGAATAATTTTGCTTAGGGCAGGTGCTGCTCTGGTATTTTCCAAGCTATATAAGGGAAATTTTTCCCACTCTTTAGTTTTTGTTTTTAGCTTTCATTGTAACTCGTTTTTTACTTAATAAATATGTGTTTTTCTTCCCTTATATGGTTTTGGAATGAATCTGAGCACCCTACTCTATGTGATCATTTGTATCTTTTTTTTAAATTTTCAAGTTATCATTTTACTTAGTTTTGTTTTAGGTTTTCTCTTATAATTAGTTGTTATGATAGCTTTTCTCATCTATTTCCCTTAGCTTTTGTGTTTTTTAATAGCTTTCTATTCATTCTTATAAATCCGTAAAAGAGATTTCAAAGTGGATTTTATTTCTTTAACTTAGATTTTCTCTTTTAGGCTGTAAAACTTTTTGTTCTTTTTTACTTTATTTTCACTTTTTACGCACTTTTATAGAGTTATAAGAATGGATTTCTAATCATTTTTATTTTTCAAACACTTCAATTTTTGCTTTAATTTTTTAAACTTTTGCTCGTTTAATTTTTATTTTCTCTTTTTATGCATTTCTTTCACATTCTAGCGGCAGAAATGTAGTTAATTTAATTTTTCGATCACTTCGTTTTTTGCCATTTTTGTATATGTGCGTGAGTGTATGAGTTAGATTTTATTGCTTTGTTTTATTCAAGCAAAGTGTGTGTGTTTTATTTTATGTAGAGTGTGTGCGTTTTATTTTATGAAGAGTGTGTGTGTTTCCTTCAAAAACAGTGTGTGTGTGTGTGGATATATTTTCTCCTTCTCGTTTGAGTAGTACTCACTTTAATTTCCCGCCCACTCGTTTGAGTAGAACTCGCAATTTCCCGCCTACTCGTTTGAGTAGGACTTATATTTTCAACTTTAATTTCCCGTCTACTTGTTTGAGTAGGACTTGTCATTTCCCGCCTACTCGTTTGAGTAGGACTTGTCATTTTCTGCTTTCATTTCCCGCCTACTCGTTTGAGTAGGACTTGCAATTTTATCGCTTTCATTTCCCGCCAACTCGTTTGAGTAGGACTCGCAAATTTTACTACTTTCATTTCCCGCATACTCGTTTGAGTAGGACCTTAGAGATCAAACCATCTACATCTCAGCAATCTGCAACAAATCACCTACCTCAGACTTTATCTAAAGTCCTACACTCAGGCTAGGAGGATAACACTACACTTAGATCCACCACAGGATCCTACCTCGGAGAATAAATCTCCTACAGCTCAGGCGTACAGGTGATGCGTTGAACGACAAGTGTACTGGTCGCACAAGTAATATAAAATGGTTGAATTTCCCCAAGTATCGATCTCTTCAAGGAACACAGTAAGGTGGAGTTAATTTCGAGGAGGACTTGAGATTGAAGTCCTTAGGTCGAAGTTAACTAAGTGGATTTTTGATAGTTGTGGAAAAAGAAAATAAAACACTAACAACTACTCCTATGCAACGCCGCTATGCGGTGCTTCTCCATGAGAGATGGAAGACTACACGGGCTGATATGCACCAAATCGCTGGGCGGATGGACGAGTAGGCTTGCGGATGAGGTGGTGAGAATGGCGGAATGATGGTCGAGAGCACCTCTTCGCTACGCACGCCACTAGCAATTGGTAGTGTGGCAATGTGTGGTGGAGGATGAAAATGGCACACCTTAAGCAAATAACGTAAATATAAAATCACATAGACATGATTGTATACAAACGTACATTACATTAAGCACACTTAAATCAAATACAAAGAGATCAAACTACACTATCATCAACAAAACAAGAAGAGAGTGTGCAAAATCAACCGGATCCAAAGTCTTGCTGAGGATTCACGGTAGGATTCGCTGGGTTGTCAATCCGCATCCTAGCTCAATCCTCAATTGCGTTCGGGGTAGAGGAGGCTGTCACTCACTCCCAATGGACCCGTCTTCTTCGTGTCACGAGCCGGCGGAGGATGGCACAAACTTCTCCTAGCTTGATGGAGAAAGCTAGGTTAAAACTCTTCTTGAAGCTTGAGGATGAAGGAGGAGGCCGAGAGGAAGCTCTGGCTTGGATTTGGCAGTGAAAGCTTGCCCGGAGCACCTCCCTATGGTGGAAGATGAAGGGGAACGGCGAAACCCTTCCTCGGAGGCAAAAACGGCGGAGAAATGTTGAGTGATCCAGAATTAGGGCGGAACCTGCGAATTTATAGACAAGAAAAAATAAAAATGCGCACGATCACTGGCGCAAAACCAGTGGTCGTGCGTACTATGTCCAGTGATCTTGCGTAATGGTATAGCATAACTCAAGAAAAACTGGGATAACGCGCACGAGCAGTGGCGCACGACCGGTGGTCGTGCGCACTATGTCCAATGGTCATGTGATTACCCCAGGCAGAACTCCAGGAAAAATGGAACCAATGCACATGATCAGTGGCGCAAGACTGGTGGTCGTACGCACTGTGTCCAGTGGTCGTGCGTTTGCCCCTGCAGAACTTGGAAATATGAAGAATAGTGTGAACGATCAGAGGCGCACGACCAGTGGTCATGCGCAATAGATCTGATGACCTTACGCAGTATTCCTATTTCCAAACAATCCCGGAACACGCACATGACCCCAGTACCAATAGGAAAACAAATCATTGATATGTGCAGACATTCCAGGCAATCACAATAAGGAGTATAATCAAAAAAAAGTAACAAAAATACACAACCACGGGCCTAAGTGTGCACTTCCTATGGAAATAAAGATTAGATGAAATATATACGATAACGAACTAAAAGTGAGGTGCAAGTGAAAGAAAACTAGCACAGATGAGTACGAAAATCACTATATAAATAGGACTCATCACACCCCCAGACTTACCTGTTTGCGCGTCCCGAGCAAACAAAATCTATGCAGATAGGGAAAATAAACTAGCTAACAAGAAAATTGAGATATGGAGTACCATGCGAAGTCGCATGCTCGCGGGCATAAAAATATAATAGAGGAAAGTTCTAAGTATGCAAAATAGTTTATACCTTTCACAATGCGTATCGAAATTTTATTACTACTTAAAAATGGAATCAAAGTGAATCTTTCGGTCACGTGTAAGAAGAAAGTAGGCAGGCCACTGAGGTGAGCTTTGCCAAATATCGGGGCTCAGGATCACCTCCAAAGGAATCCACCAATGTCGGAGACCATACGCTTGTCCTTTCACACTCGCTCCACGGTACTACTTCGACTCAAGCGTGAATCTGTAGGACTTTAGGAGAATTATGTGGCTTGGGTTTCGGTTAGGTAAACAAAGATAAATAAGAGGGCTACACATCTAACCCAAATGAACTAGCTTAAAAAAATTCAACTGTTAGCCACAATACATGCGGGTACACCACACCCCCAGACTTAATTTTTAAAATATGGGTGTGTGCACCGCCTACTCCAAATACAATCTCATCTCAAATAGAATTTTCAATTATACTTCTTCTTTTCACTTTTTTTTACAATTCATTTTTATACATTTTTTCCAAATCATCTTTTTTAGCAACTTTAGCAAATATAAACTTTGAAGCACATCCACATATTCACAAGGAATATCACCACATCAACACCCCAACATGAAAATGTAAAAAAACTAAATCTCGACTTGGGTGTGCGACTAGGATCGGCTATGAGGCTTTTGTGAAATAATGGTGGAGCTGAATCAAAAGAAGGGGTAGGCACAACGGGGCTAGCGAAGATAAGATGTTAGGAATGGTACAAAGCTCAACCAAGCCAAAATGATGGCCTACATCACGCTAACGCTCGACTAACCATGCATCAATGCTTCGAGAGTAGCTTGGGGCAAGTTCTTAGCCACCGAGAAAGATGATCCTTCCTCCCGACTCGAGCAAAACAAGTTTAGTGACGGCTACACACATCCTTACACTACCGTTCGATTCACACCAGATTCACCAATTTTTGAGTAGAATAAAAGTATTTACGCAAATAGAAAAATATAAAACTATAAGCATACAGAAAAATTAAATATACTCTAATTTCTACACGAGACGAGAGCACTTGACTAGGAGCACTACAGGAGTCAACATTTTACTCCGTCTCACAATCCTATGCTAGCACAATAATTTTCTCAAATCATACAAAAGAAGCAAGTTTAACTCGCAACATGCTAACAGCTAATCACGCGCTCATATGGGTGCAGTCGTGTGCGATGCAATGAACTAATCAAAATAAAACAATAAAAGCTTCTAGTATTCACATGAAATGTGAGCGTACAAAAGGTAACAAATACTGACTCTCCTCCAGACATAAACTAAGCTACACAGCAAATGATATAGAAATTTAAATCAAATAGAGACAAGGGAAGAGGTTACCCAATGCTCACCTAGTGAGTATACCATAAGATGCTTGAAAAACAGAGGCAGGCCCGCCAAATGAAGAATCACAACCCCGCCAATACGAGTTTGTCATGAATACCTGCAGGGGTGAGCTCCGCAAAAATAAAATAAAAATATGCTATATACAAAGAAATACTAAACTAAGATAGACATAAAAAATAAAAGTGCAGTAAATGAAGATAACTACTGGGGTTATTGTCCTCCCAGCACGACTTATTAAATTCTATACATTTCTAACTAATGGGCCTATGAAAGGAAAAGTGCACAGGTAACTGTTCCATTATCCATTTCGGTAACGTGTACCGGTACGGCGATAAAGCAGTTATCCCTCTACCTAAATAATAATACATGTTCAACACAGGTAGAGGAAATAGGAAGTAAGAAGAGGAGGAGCGCTGGTCCTCACTCATCTCACCACAAAATAAATCCTTACTTAGCAAGGCATCGTCAACCATGGGTTTGTAGGAAGTGATGGCAACGACAATCACCCATGAATACGGCATCATCAGCCGACTCACACAAAAAAGGCATAGCACCATAAGGTAAAAATTGTGGAGGGGCGAAACTACTCTCAAAATCAAGCACTGAATGAGCATACCCCATTGCAAAATCATTCGCAGACGCCACCCTGTCGACCGGAACAATATCTTCGTCCCATATAGGAGCGCCCATGGATTCCTGATCCCCTTTTTACTGGATAACACTAGAGTGATCGTTATCACTCAAGGGTAGCTTGTAAAAAGGGAGCGAGGGAACCATGAAGGATCTATATGCAACGAGAGATTCTTCGATAATCTCAACGGGTAAAGAATGAACCAGATGAGCGATGTCAGTGTATGGGCCAGGCAACATCATGGTAGGCCTGTCCACAACAGTCTTTCGCGAACGGGAGGTTGTTGCGCACATGCCCTCAGAGGGAGAAGGCTCGCACAAGCAAGGGCAATCCTTCACCATGTGGTCTACACCTTGACATAGTAAACACCGAATAAAGTGCTCGGCATTCAAAACAGCCATGGCGTCGATGTATTGGCGCAAAGTGTCAAGTAGATGGAACTCAGCTACAGAATACATCGCGAACAAAAATAATTGCCGAAAAAGTTCTACACAACCAGAATAAAAATATCATGGATTTGCTATCTAAATCACAAATCAGAAAAGGGATACAAAGAAAAAGCAACAAATTCTAAAAAGTAAAGCAAAGAGGAAACATGCAATGTGCAAATGGAAAAGGGCTTCTATCTCCTATCTCCCTCACCAAAAACTCACACGACTGTGTTCCCCAGCAACATCGCCAAAAACTTGATGCGTTGAATGACAAGTGTACCGGTCGCAAAAGTAATATAAAATGGGTGAATTTCCCCAAGTATCAATCTCTTCAACGAACACAGTAAGGTAGATTTAATTTCGAGGAGGACTTGAGATTGAATTCCTTAGGTCGGAGTTAACTAAGGGGGTTTTGATAGTTGTGGAAAAAGAAAATAAAACACTAACAGCTACTCATATGCAACGCCGCTATGTGATGCTTCACCAGGCGGGATGGAAGACTACACGGGCTACTATGCACCGAATCGCTGGGCAGAGGGACGAGTAGGCTTGTGGATGAGGTGGTGAGAACGACAAAAGGAGGGTCGAGAGCACATATTCGCTACGCATGACACTAGCAACTGCTAGTGCGGCAATGTGTGGTGGAGGATGAAAATGGCACACCTCAAGCAAATAACATAAATGTAAAATCACATAGACATGATTGTATACAAACGTACATTATATTAAGCACACTTCATCAAATTCATAAAGATCAAACTACACTATCATCAACAAAACAAGAAGAGAGTGTGCAATGTGTCCAGTGGTCGTAATAGCATGCCAGAACTCAAGAAAAATTGGGATGACACGCACGAGCAGTGGCGCACGACTGGTGGTCGTGCGCACTATATCCAATGGTCGTGAGATTATCCAAAGTAGAACTCCAGGAAAAATGGAACCAATGTACATGATCAGTAGCGCACGACTGGTGGTCGTGCGCATTGTGTCCAGTGGTCGTGCGTTTGCCCCGGCAGAACTTGGAAATACGAAGAATAGTGTGCATGATCAGAGGCGCACGACCAGTGGTCATGCGCAATAGATCCGATGATCGTGCACAGTATTCCTGTTTCCAAACAATCCTTGAACACGCACACAACCCCTGTACCAATAGGAAAACAAATCACTGATATGTGCAGACATTTCAGGCAAACACAATAAGT
Organism: Platanthera guangdongensis; assembly: GCA_039583875.1. Lineage (NCBI taxonomy): Eukaryota > Viridiplantae > Streptophyta > Magnoliopsida > Asparagales > Orchidaceae > Platanthera > Platanthera guangdongensis. The sequence continues at coordinate 215,097,586 of CM077150.1, forward strand.
AGTACAATCAAAAAGGTAACAAAAATACATAACTACAGTCCTAAGTGTGCACTTCCTATGGAAATAAAGATAAGATGAAATATATACGATTACGAACTAAAAGTGACGTGCAAATGAAAGAAAACTAGCACAGATGAGTCCGAAAATCACTATATAAATAGGACTCATCAACAAGCCCTACCTCAGATCTACAGAAAGATCCTACAACTCAACCTTTATATATTAAGCTTACAGCTCAGATCTGATAAGATCATACAGAGTGTGAGTTTGTTGTTGATGACTTGCTCTAGAGGAAGTGTCCCCTGAGCGTTCTCTATGTATTGAGTGAACTCAGCCTTAATTCTTCTCAGCACTAAGGAAGTAGATCTTCAGGATGGTTCTGCTTGTGCTGGAAGAATCTCAGAAATTGGAGCATCTGAAATTATTGATGAAGACTAGATGAAATTGTTGTTCTTTTCTTCTTTAATCAGCTAACCTTATCTGAAGTTTTTAGACTTGCTGTTGAACTCAAGTTGTAGCTCTCTTCTTCTTTTTTTCCAGGAAGAAGATGAAGCAGAGTTCTTTTTTCCAAAAGTTCAACACGTAAATCATTTCATGGAACACTAATTTTTTATTTCCCGTAAATCCAACGGCTCTTTATGTAGTAAGATTGGCCAGAAATGGCGACTGCTCCATCACTTTTGCAGTTACATCTCTACTATAGGCAAGCGGCACATTTTGTAAGACCCCCCCTCCCAGAACGCAAAACACGGCACGAAGGGGGTCTTATGCCCAGAACAGCCGCCTTGCGGTAACATTAGCCACAGGCTAACCTGTACCACAAGACGCCTATCCTGTCGGTTATATCCAATACCAACCAAATGCCAACCCAACTAAAACATAATAGAAGTCAATCCACACATAAGTAATATAAGTCCAAAGTACAACAAGGAAATAAGCTAATAACAAGCTTCTTAAGTATCAGAGTACAGCTAAAACATGCCCAAAGGGCTACATCAAAACCTCTCAAAACTCACATCGGTGACTGACGGTAACGACGGCACTGTCGCTTAAGGTCATGTCATCCTGGCCTGGCTGTCCTGCTGCATAGTCTGCGGCTGCGCTACCTGCGGGGTTTCCTCCTAAAAAGGAAGACGTAGCAATCGTTAGTCAAAAGACTAAGTGGCTTTCACATCCGCTCCCCCGGCGAATCCTCGGCACCGGGTGGAGAAAGGAACAAGGGTACAATATATAAATGGCAATATAAGCAAGTACAAGCAGATGGAATAAGTACACATATCTTGAGCAGCAATAGAAGAAATGCATAACATCATTAATAGCAGTCTACTCTAGCAATTCTATACGAGCTATATCAATCCATCGAGTATATAGATCTACAACAGGAAAGTAACTAAACTTATAAGAATGTCCATACAAACTTATAAGTTAAGGATCGGTTTAACAGTAAAGTAACTCATCGTATAAGAGTGCCCGTACAAAGTTATACGATGAGAATCTTGTGTATGCAATGTATTGTAATGGTATGTATGCAATGCAATGACTCACCCCTGATCACGCACATGCAATCGATATATCAACACAGACTTGAAGTTCCCACTATTCGAGCAGGTAGCTAACCTCTCAGGCGTCAACCATCGTGGTCAGGTAGTGACAGTAGAGAGGGCTTCTCTACTACTAAGCGGGCATCCACACTACCATGCTTAGTCCTCCGTATGCCTCAATGCTAAGAACACAACAGCAGATCTCACATGCGTACTATGGCTCAGTGGGAGTCTCGGGTAGATGTGCACCGAGAACCAAGCCCCGACCTGGCCAATGTTGTGACCCGGAAGGAGCCTCGGAAAAAGCACGAGGAGCAAGCACAACCGTTCACTTGGCACGGATGGAGCCCCGGGAAATGAGCACCGAGGACCAAGCCCGACCGCCCAAGGTCTAACTGTCAACTCCCGTCGGTGTGACGACTGGCGAGCCCGTAGACCTGCCACACTATCCTTAACCCTGGATTACGACACCGTGTGTCGACTCGCACCGCTTTCCAATTCACATTATCGTGACACGGAAGGAGCCTCGAGAATGAACATCGAGGACCAAGCCCAACCGTTCATTTATGACTCTTCTCAACTCAACACTATCCAAACTAGTATGGTCAAACACCCGCACTTACATCCTTACACAATGCTACACGTAGGGAGACACCACTCTATGCATTGGACTACTAAACTCATTCCGTTAAACACTTATTCACATGGCCATAAATTAGCATCCTACACTTCATTTCCAAATGACTTCAACACATTGTTAACATGATGTGTTTCTATTGGTTCACCAATTTCTACAGAACGGTTTCGTTTAAGTACGCTTCACTTCACAAATCATTTATGTGTGATTCTTTCATCAAATTTCATCATTCATTGAACTATGATGGTTAACCATAAAAGAGTTCACCCAACCTCAATGTAAATTTGCTACATCGTCTCTACCGATTCCAAACCCGATTCTACACCAACCCCAGAATTTTAGGTGCAGGATACCTTCTCGACAGTGACTTCGACCGGAGATTCCTGAGGCTACAGGAATCCGATGAAGGCATGTAACCCCTCGTTGGAATGTCCTTTCCATGGGTTACAACTTTCATGTTCAGACTACAACCCAGATCTGAGAGTAACACACTTGAAATCGGATTTAAATTCCGTTGCGTACAGAACACAATTTCTGCATGCTTAGTTTATCAGCATTCAATTTTGTCCAGACTTTCTAGTGGCTACAGACTTCGCCTGAAGTCGTGCAACCACTCGTTGGAAAGGTATTTGCAAGGACTTCGACTTTCGTGTTTAGTTGAAAGCCTAGTTCTAGACATATCACACTTGAAAATGGCGAAGAAGATCGCTACATGTAGAACACAGATTTCTGCACGCATCTTAAGGCGGAACGAACGGCATCGATTTATCTTCCTCCTCAAGTCATCTTCCCCAAATAACTTCCAGACTTCCTCCTCCGTTGTTCACATTCAAAAGGCCACTTTTCTTCACAAAACCATCCTCCATCATCACATAGAAGAAGGGAGAGATTGAAGACTTCTAAACCCTAGAACATAAGTCCTAGCATGGCCTTTCCTAGGAAACTTCTCCTCTCAAATCTAGACTCTCTTGAGTCGATATCTCTCCTAAGAAATAACTAAAGATCTAGCACCAAGGGAGAGGGGAGGAAGCTCACATCATTTCAGGCGTTTCCACCATTTTCCGCTAAGGATCTTGTCACTCTTCTCGGCGGCATCTTCTTCTCCTTGGCGGCGGCGGTTCTTCACGGGAAGAAGACTTGCTCTAGCACCTTCTTCCTCCTCTCCAGCAGTTTTCTAGAGAAAGGGCTTGGAATGAAGAATGAAAATGGTTAGGGTTTCATTTCCCCCTTATATGTGGAAATGACACGGGTAGGGACACGCCTGTGTCATTACCCGTGTCCTGCTCGGGAGAAGCATTGTCGATGGTTCGACTGCCATTTCGATACACAAACACTGGTATGGACACGCTCTGTGTCTATACCCGTGTCCAAGTGACACGGTCGTGTTGCTGACCGTGTCCTGCTCGGGACATGCTTCGTCGAGTGCTGCTTGACACACACGGGTAGGGACACGCCCGTGTCTCTACCCGTGTCCTCCTCGGGACACATTTCATCGAGCTTTACTCAACACACACGGGTAGCGACACGCCCGTGTCTCTACCCGTGTCCTCCTCAGGACACATTTCATCGAGCTCTACTCGACACACAAAAGTAGGGACACGTCGTGTCTCTACCGTGTCCTCATACACATGGGTAGTGACACGCCCATGTCACTACCCGTGTCCTTCTCTGGAATAACTCGAGTCGCTGGTTGGACACATACGGGTAGGGACACGTCGTGTCCCTACCGTGTCCTCATACACATGGGTAGTGACACGCCCGTGTCACTACCCGTGTCCTTCTCTGGAATAACTCGAGTCATCAACTCGAGTACTTGGTGGACACATACGGGTAGGGACACGCCCGTGTCTCTACCTGTGTTCTTCTCTGGGCTGACTTCACCTCCCCTGCACAAGTGTAAGCCTAGCAGCCAGCACTTCCCTGAGTCCAAATCAGCTCTTCTGACTCAAAAGCGCGCACGAGCGGCCGAGCACGAATCGGGACGTTACAAATCCTATAAACAAAATAAAAGATTTCATCCACGAAATCAGGCTAAGGTTATAGGGAGAGAAAAGCATAAAATAAAATAAAATATGCTTTTAAAAATTACCTTGAGCAAACAACTCCGGGTTGCGCTTTTGCATCAATTCCTCCAGCTCCCATGTATACTCCTCCTTCCCATGATTAGACCACAGACCCTTCTCCAAAGGGACACTCTTGCGGCGCAAAATCCTCGTCTCGTTGTCTACAATCCACACTGTCTCTAGTCGCACAGTCCTATCAGTAGCTACTACACCATCTGTGGTGGGGATATATTGATCGGGCCGCAACAGCACCTTTCGAAGTGACGACACATGGAACACGTCATGAAGATTCTCTAGCTCTGGTGGTAACTCCAACCGATAGGCCAAAGCGCCAATTCTTTCCAATATAGTGTAAGGCCCAACGTACCTTGGGCTGAGCTTTTTCACACCTCGCACCCATGACACTCCATGCATCGGCCGGATTTTCAGAAACGCTTTATCACCCACTCAAAATTCCACCATCCGGTGCTTTACATTATAATATTTTCGCCTACCAACTTTGAGCCTCAAGCATGTGGTCCTGTATTAGTCTAACAGCCGCATTAGTATCATCAATGTACTCAATTCCCAAAGCCTTCGGGTCGTTATCTTGCACCAAAGACAAGGGGGTTCTACACCTTCTTCCGTAAAGGGCTTCATGGGGCGCCATACCGATGCTAGCTTGATGGTTGTTGTTGTAGGAGAATTCTACCAGTGGTAAGAGCCTTTCCCACGGCTCTCCTCTATCCAACACACACAACCTCGATAGGTCCTCCAATGTTCTGATGGTCCTCTTAGACTGTCTGTCCGTCTGAGGATGAAACGTTGTGCTAAAGGTAAGTCGTGAACCCAAGTACGCATGTAGAGCTTTCCACTCCTTAGAGGTAAAATGACCATCCCGATCAGAAATGATTGTCTTTGGCACACCATGGTACCGTACAAACTGCTCCACAAAGAGGCGTACCAAGACATCCACGTGAGCCTCTTTCTTCATAGGGATGAACCTAGCTACTTTTGTCAGGCGATCAACGATCACCCACACCAAATCATTCCCTGAGCATGAGCGAGGTAACCCATGAATGAAGTCCATGGAGATATCCTCAAATTTCCACTTGGGGATGGGCAAAGACTGTAACAAACCACCGGGGCTCTTGCACTCCGACTTCACCCTTTGACAGGCCTCGCAATGTGTAACAAAGTACCTGGCGTCTTTCTTCATTCCCGGCCAACACATGGTCTTTCGCAAGTCGGCGTACATCTTAGCAATACCGGGATGCACTGAATACTGAGAGCAATGTCCCTCCCTCAAAATATCTTCCTTAATCTTACCGCCCTTGGGAATGTAGAGTCGGCCATGAAAATGAACGAGGTCATCTTTTAATGTATACCCCTTGGTGGATCCACCCTCAACTGACTTTATAACGAGGGCCAGCGCAGCATCGTTTCCTTGCTCCACCTGGATTCAGTCCCGAATATCACAAACTATGCTCATGGTCGCTAGGTACTCCGTATATTTTTCCGAAGGAACTTTATACACCAAGGTAATCTCCATTTCCTCGAGCATTCGAGCTAACTCCATACTCATCAACCGAGACTCTGAGCTCGAGTCCGGTACTTTTCTGCTCAATGCATCAGCCACCGAGTTCGCTTTTTCGGGGTGGTAGTTCAAGGTGAACTCATAATCACACAAAAACTCTAACCACCGCCATTGTCTCAAGTTAAGTTCCTTCTGAGTGTGAACATACTTTAAATTTTTATGGTCCGAAAATATCTCATAATGAACTACATATAGGTAGTGTCTCCAAACTTTGAGGGCAAACACCACAGCCCCTAATTCCAAATCATGAACCAGATAATTCATTTCATGCTTCTTTAGTTTCCTTGAGGCATAGGCAATTACATGGCCATGCAGCATCAGTATCGCTCTCATCCCTTGATAAGATGCATCGGTGTAAACTTGAAATCCTTCCTTCATAGATGGAAGTGCTAGGATGGGGGCGGAGGTAAGTCTATCTTTCATCTCTTGGAACGCAGCTTCACACTGGGGTGTCCACTCATATGGCACACCTTTCTTTGTCAAGGTAGTAGGAGCAAGGGCAATCTTTGAGAATCCTTTTACAAACTTGCGATAGTACCCGGAAAGTCTAAGGAAGCTCCGCATATCGGCCACTGATTTCAAGGGTGCCCACTCCTTCACGGCACGCACTTTGGTCGGATCCACAGCTAGTCCAACCCCACTGATAACATGGCCCAAGAAGGCAACCTCCTTAAGCCAGAATTCGCACTTGCTGAACTTGGCAAACAAGTCGTGCTCTTTTAGTTTCCTCAGTACCAAGGTCAGATGTTCGATATGCTCCTCCTCCGTCTATGAGTAGACCAGAATGTCATCGATGAAGACGATGATGAAGATGTCTAGATAAGGCTCAAACACCTTATTCATCAGACTCATGAAAGCTGAAGGGGCATTTGTGAGCCCAAATGGCATTACGGTGAATTCGTACAGTCCGTACCTTGAGCTGAAAGCCATTTTCTGGATGTACTCCTCTTGTATCCTCAATTGGTAATACCTCGAGCGTAAATCCAACTTGAAAAAACAATGTGCTCCTACCAATTGGTCGAACAACTCATCGATCCAGGGTAGCGGATAGGTGTTTCGTACCGTTAACTGGTTGAGCTCCTGATAGTCTATGCATAGTCGTAACGTACCATCCTTATTCTTAACGAATAGAACAGGGGCTCCCCAAGGTGAAGAGCTGGGACGAACAAACCCTAATTCCACCAGTTCCTGCAACTAAATTCTAAACTCTGTGAGTTCCTTCGGGGCCATTCGGTAAGGGGTCTGGAGACGGGCTTGGCACCCGATACAAGCTTAATTTGTAAATCTACCTCTCTATGCGAGGGTAATCCTTGCAATTTCTCAGGAAATACTCGGGGAAATCTCGCACCACCCACACATCCTTGATATCCAACGTCAACTCCTTCAACTCGAAACAAATCATGAAGACTTCTTCCCCCTTCTTATGGGCTTTTACAGCCTGAATCGAAGATAATAATAGACGAGATGCAAATTTTGTACATTGGAAGATGACATCAGTTTCTCCATGTCTTAAGTAAATTCGCTTCTCTGCGCAGTCAATTCTCGCATAGTGCCAATCCAACCACGCCATGCCCAGGATGAGATCGAATTCTGGCATTCTCAAAACTGTGGCAGGGGTATTAAAGGCCTTTCCCCCAATGAATATCTCTAACTCGCACTTAACGGTTGCGGTCATCTCAGAGCCGTCTGGGAGGCGTACTCGTCAAGCAATACAAGTGAAGTATTGCACTTCTTCTACGTCTTTAATGAAGTCCTAAGACATAAAAGAGTGCGAGGCACCGGTATCGAATAATGTATAGGTCGGTTTCCCGTCGACCACCACGGTGCCTAAGTACCAATAACAATCCTCAATGCTAGATATCTAGTACGTCTTAAGCAACTTAATGTTTAATAATGAAAATGTGATAACTAATTGTAACATACCTGCAATCACCTCCTGAGGGTTCCGCTCCTGTGTCATGTCCAGAGCGAACACTTGATCCTGAGCAGGTCTAGGGTTTCCTCCTCATGGTCCTCGACCACGCATGCGTCCCCGCCCCCGAGGAGCTGCCGGAGGGAGAGCAAGAGGAGCATTCCCAAATAGTTGCGGGCAGTAACGTCGGATATGGCCCGGTTGATTGCATTGGTAGCACACCCGCTCATACCGTCCCTCGGGTTGCTGAAACTGTTGAGGCTGTGGAGGTGGAGGCAATGCTGGCGGCTGTGGAACCGGGTTCTCCACTTTAAAATTCCGGTGGAAACGTCCGCCACCTCTCTGATGTACTCTTCCTCCTATATAGTCATGTCTCCTTCTGTTGCTAGGGCCAGCTTCCATCACACTCTTAGCAGGCCTTTTACCACTTCCCAGGTGGTCCCGCTTCTAGCCTCTTTGCCATGTCAATTATTTCTGTCAAGCTGGAGTCCGCTATAAACAAAAGGGCCTGCCTCAGGGGGTCCCGCAGTCCTTTGTAGAAGTGCTTAGGGTATCCTCTGTCATCCAATTCATATGAGTCCGCAAATCACGAAAGATGTTGGAACTATCGCTGATACTCCGTAACGGACTTCGATCCTTGCTTCAGCAGTAGAAATCTCTCTTTGAGTTCATCTCGAGCAGACGAGGGAATGAAGTGCTCTAAGAAGACTCATGAGAACTCGCTCTAGCTAATCTCCATATAAACTCGCCCTTGAAAGGTGGATCCCATAAGGGACTTCCACCACCTCTTGGCGTGCAGTTCCAGGACGGACACTGCCAATGTTACAACCATGTTGGCTGGGCAACGGATTCCTGCCAATAGCTCCTGCACCGTATGAAGCCATTCTTCTATGCACACGGCCGACTCTGTCCTGAGGTAGGCAGGAGGGGAGAGAGCCCGAAAGTGTTCAACCAGTTTGAACCCGGAGCTTGTTTTTGTACTGGGGTCTGCTGCGACCTAAAGGCATCCAGGATAGCCGTGAGAGTCTGTCCCAATTCTGATTGTTGGAACTGAGTAGGTACGTAAGGGGCAGGAGTGCCCCCCCCCCCCCCCCCACATTGGATCAACGTGCACTGGGATCTACACATAGAGTACAAACCTATGGTTAGGTTGGCCAATCTTAAGGTTAAAGTTGGACATACTTAGTGTGAATTACATATGGGCACACCACTACTTCCGCTAAGTCAGTTTGTCCCCAAACTGACAAATAGAACGTGGGTGGTACCATTAGTGAATGACTTCTTTAGTTCAAGATCGTAGCAATCTAATACCATTTGTAAGACCCACCCCCCCACCTTCCGAAATGCAAAACACGGCACGAAGGGGGTCATATGCCAAGAACAGCCACCTTGCGGTAACATTAGCCATAGGCTAACCTGTACCACAAGACGCCTATCGTGTCGGCTATATCCAATACCAACCAAATGCCAACCTAACCAAAACATAATAGAAGTCAATCCACACATAAGTAATACAGTCCAAAGTACAACAAGGAAAGAAGCTAATAACAAGCTTCTTAAGTATCAGAGTACAGCTAAAACATGCCCAAAGGGCTACATCAAAACCTCTCAAAACTCACAGCGGTGACTAATGGTAACGATGGCACCGTCCCTTCAGGCCCTGTCTTCCTAGCCTGCCTGTCCTGCTACATAGTCTGCGGCTGCTCTACATGCGGGATATCCTCCTAAAAAGTAAGACGTAGCAACCGTTAGTCAAAAGACTAAGTGGCTTTCACATCTGCTCCGTCGGCGACTCCTCGGCACCGGGCGGAGAAAGGAACAAGGGTACAATATATAAATATCAATATAAGCAAGTACAAGTTGACGGAATAAGTACACATATCGTGAGCAGCAATAGAAGAAATGTATAACATCATTAACAGCAGTCTGCTCTAGCAATTCTACACGAGCTATATCAATCCATTAAGTATATAGTTCTACAACAGGAAAGTAACTTAACTTATAAGAATGCCCATACAAACTTATAAGTTAAGGATCGGTTTAAGAGTAAAGTAACTCATCGTATAGGAGTGCCCATACAAACTTATATGATGAGGATCTTGTGTATGCAATGTATTGTAATGGTATGTATGCAATGCAATGACTCACCCACGATCACGCACATGCAATCGCTATGTCGACACGGACTTGAAGTTCCCACTATTCGAGCAGGTAGCTAACCTCTCAGGCGTCAACCGTTATGGCCAGGCGGTGATAGTAGAGCGGGCTTCTCTACTACTAAGCGAGCATCCACACTACCTTACTTAGGCCTCCGTAGGCCTCAACACTAAGAACACAATAACGGAGCTCACATGGGTACTACGGCTCAGTGGGTGTCTCGGGTAGATGTGCACTGAGAACCAAGCCCCGACATGGCCTATGTTGTGACCCGGAAGGAGCCTCGGAAAAAGCACGAGGACCAAGCCCAACCATTCACTTGGCACGGATGGAGCCCCGGGAAATGAGCACCGAGAACCAAGCCTAACCGCCCAAGGTCTAACTATCAACTCTCGTCGGTGTGACTACTTGCGAGCCCGTAGACCTGCCACACTATCCTTAACCCAGGATTACGACATCGTGTATCGACTCGCACCGCTTTCCAATTCACATTATCGTGGCACGGAAGGAGCCTCGGGAATGAACATTGAAGACCAAGCTCAACCGTCCATTTATGACTCTTCTCAACTCAACACTATCCAAACCAGTGCAGTCAAACACCCGCACTTACATCCTTACACAATGCTACCCGTAGGGAGACAACACTCTAAGCATTGGACCACTAAACTCGTTCCGTTAAACATTTATTCACATGGCCATAAATTAGCATCCTACACTTCATTTCCAAATGACTTCAACACATTGTTAACATGATGCGCATTTCGATTGGTTCACCAATTTCTACCAAATCGTTTCGTTTAAGTACGCTTCACTTCACAAATCATTTACGTGGGATTCATTCATCAAATTTCATCATTCATTGAACTATGATGGTTAACCATAAAAGAGTTCACCCAACCTCAACGTAAATTTGCTACATCGTCTCTATCGATTCCAAACCCGATTCTACACCAACCCTAGAATTTTAGGTGCAGGACACCTTCTGGACAGCGACTTCGACCGAAGATTCCCGGGCTACAGGAATCTAGTGAAGGCATGTAACCCCTTGTTGGAAAGGTCTTTACATGGGTTACAACTTTCATGTTCAGACCACAACCCAGATCCGATATTAACACACTTGAAATCGGCTTTAAAATCTGCTGCGTACAGAACACAATTTCTGCATGCTTAGTTTGTCAGCCATCAATTTCGTCCAGACTTTCCAGAGGCTACACACTTCGCCTGAAGTCGTGCAACCACTCGTTCGAAAGGTATTTTCAAAGATTCGACTTTCGTGTTTAGTCGAAAGCCCATTTCTGGCCATATCACACCTGAAAATGGCCAAGAAGATTGTTGCGTGCAGTACACAGATTTCTGCACACATCTTAAGGCGGAACGAACGGCATCGTTTCATCTTCCTCCTCAAGTCATCTTCTCCAAATCACTTCCAGACTTCCTCCTCCCTTATTCACCCTCAAAAGGCCACTTTGCTTCACGAAACCATCCTCCATCATCACATAGAAGAAGGGAGAGGTTGAAGACTTCTAAACCCTAGAACACAAGTCCTAGCATGGCCTTTCCTAGGAAACTTCCCCTCTCAAATCTAGACTCTCTTGAGTCGATATCTCTCCTAAGAAATAACTAAAGATCTAGCATCAAGGGAGAGGGGAGGAAGCTCACATCGTTTCCGGCATTTCCACCATTTCCGGCCAATGATCTTGTCACTCTTCTCGGCGGTATTTTCTTCTCCTCGGTGCCAGCGGTTCTTCACGGGATAAAGACTTGCTCCAGCACCTTCTTCCTCCTCTCCAGCAATTTTCTAGAGAAAGGGCTTGGAATGAAGAATGAAAACGGCTAGGGTTTCATTTCCCCCTTATATTTGGAAATGACACGGGTAGGGACACGCCCGTGTCCTGCTCGGGCAAAGCATTGTCGACGTTCGACTGCCGTTTCGATACACAAACACGGGTAGGGACACGCCCATGTCTCTACCTCTGTCCAAGTGACACGGCCGTGTTGCTGACCGTGTCCTGCTCGGGACAAGCTTCGTCGAGTGTTGCTTGACACACACGGGTAGGGACACGCCTGTGTCTCTACCAGTGTCCTCCTCGGGACACATTTCGTCGAGCTCTACTTGATACACACGGGTAGGGACACGCCCGTGTCTCTACCCGTGTCCTCCTCGGGACACATTTCGTCAAGCTCTCCTCGACACACACGGGTAGGGATACGTCGTGTCTCTACTGTGTCCTCATACACACGGGTAGCGACACGCCCGTGTCAATACCCGTGTCCTTCTCTGGAATAACTCGAGTCGCTGGTTGGACACACACGGGTAGGGACATGTCGTGTCCCACCGTGTACTCATACACACGGGTAGTGACACGCCCGTGTCACTACCGTGTCCTTCTCTAGAACAACTCGAGTCGTCGACTCGAGTACTAGGTGGACACACACAGGTAGGGACACGCCCGTGTCTTTACCCGTGTTATTCTCTGGGCTGACTTCACCTCCCCTACACAAGTGTAAGCCTAGCTGTAAGCACATGCCGGAGCCCAAATCAGCTCTTCTGACTCAAAAGCGTGCACGAGGGGCATAACGCGAATCGGTATGTTACACCTTTTGTCTTCTAGCAAGCAAATCCCGGGATATTTGAATTTCTATTGACGTCAGCATGACTCGTCATTTCTGGACCTAGTAAATTCCAGACAGACTTCTCAGGCACTGAGTGAAGCCTTGTCACTCAACATAAAAGTACTAGCAGAATTCTGCATCTCTAGGCGTTGAGTGCATTGAGTGAGCCTTCATAACTTAATGCATTCTGTCTTTTATAGTCTTAATTGATTAGGCGTCGAGTGAGCCTTCATCACTCGACGCTTCTGGACTTAGTTGAATTGTCTATTGAGTAGGCGGTGAGTGATCTGCCTTCACTCAATGCTTCTGAACTTAGATAGATTTTCTACATGCTCCTTCTGAGACTTTGACTGCTTGAGCTTCTGTCAACATTTCTGCTCTTCTAGCATTGAGTGAAGTGTGTTCACTCAACGCTTCTGGAATTAATGGATTTTTTGTCTGTCTAGTAACCAGTCTTCTTAATTAAGGCATTGAGTGAACTGCCTTCACTCAACGCTTCTGGACTTAGCCAGATTTCTAGTCAGCAATATTATGGCTTTAACTGTATGTAGTTCTCTCAACGCTTTTGCTCTTCTTGTGTCGAGTGAACTGCCTTCACTCAACGCTTCTGGACTTAACCAGATTTTGCTTTGCAAGCAACTTGTCATGAGTCCATCTATCATTGTGATTCATACATCCTGTCTAATCATAGCATAGTAGACAACTTGCATACATTGAACTTGGACATACATCTAATACAATTATGCACTTAGCATTAATGGTTATGCCTCTTCAAATTCAGGAAATATTGAAGGGCAATATTCCCCATAAGGTGGCTTGAACGTGGCTCGAACGTGGCTAGGGTGTAGCTTGAGTGCGGCTCGAATACTGCTCATAGGAGAAATTCGGCAAAGCTTTGACCTGAGGAAGAAGAAGGCTCAGAGGAAAAAGGTGAGAAATGAGGACGCATAGGGCTCCTTTTATAGCCCCCAGGAGATGGTTATGGTGGTTACACAGCTATGTGCACACCATAACTACTATTAAAAATATTTTTGATATAGTTTAGCGGTGCATATTAGGATATTTAACTTCGCTATTTGTACACCAATTAAATTAATAATAAAATTCCCCCACTAACCTGGCGGTTAGTGGGTGGTTACGCGCAAATCGGATGATAGGGAATGACTTGAAAAGATCTAAGGGTGGGGACGGGCTCGCATGAGCGGTCGGCGAACTTGCCGTCGAAATCACTGGCATGGAGGGAGACCGCCGACTACGACCGGGAGAGCGCGCGACAACTAAGCCGGCAACGGGGAGGGGACGGTCATCCGCTCTTCTTCGACCGCGTGCCGGCGGCCGGCTTGGCCGCCACCTTCGGCGCGCGTGGGTGGTTCTGGTGTTATGTGATGGGAAAGTCGAGCAGAGGGATCAGGTGCAATGATCGCGCATGCGGTCACACCCATGATCCCACTAATTTTGGTGGAGATCATGGGGGTGTGGTTATGTGCACAACCATCCTTTTTAAGAGAGATCACATCCTCATCATCCCCCCCCCCCCCGAGATTATGTGTTGTTGGAGATCGGTACAAGCAGAAGAACAAGGATCTATCTCTTCTTCATAGTGGTGACGATGACGAACGGTGAAAGATTGGAGACAGTGGATGGCGGCGCTCTGCAAACTCAGTTAAAATGTTAGAATATGTCAAAGAGGAGAAGGAGAGGCAACTGGGCGCGCACGTGAGGTCCAATGCCGCTTTATTCGTGCATGATCGCGGATGGGAGCGGTCACCCTTGGGGAAAAGGGTCGTGACCTCCGTTATTGTGTCCAGGCATCAGAGAAGCACTCCAGCTATGGAAGTGTTAATCAGATTACAACAAATGTACAGATATTAGATGCACACCAAAGTGTTTGAATGTAAAGAAGAGTGGCACGACATTTAGATACATGTGGTCAATTATGCTCATGTCAGGTTAGGTTCGTCACTACAAAAATACATTTAGTGACAAAAATTACGTTACCAACTAAATATTAGAATATAATATTTTTGCCCCATTTTGTCTTATGTCCCATTATATATATATATATATTAGTTATCTTATCTTATTTTCCTCATGCTTATTGGGAACTATTGCTGAACTGTTGATATATTTATTTAAGTATTGTTCTCCTTCGAGGAGAACTGCTGGTTGCTACCATTACTGTTATTCCCTCTTCTTCTTTGTTGTCTTGATCATCTTCATGTAGGTTTATAGAAGTTCTGTTTTCTAACATGGTATCAGAGCGAAAGGCTTGCGCCATCAGACGATCCAGTGTTGTATCTCAAATCATCTTGTGATTCGAACTTTCTTTTGGATCTTATCATATGGCGGCACCGTCTGGATCACAAACCTTCTTGTACTCACAGACAGGAATCCCTATTTTCGAAGGTGAATCGTATGACTACTGGAGTAAGCAAATGAAAATCTTCTTTGTTTCTCAAGGTTTATGGGATCTCGTTCACGATGGGTACTCAGTAACTACCACCGCAGCAAAAGAAAAGGAATCTGATGCTAAAGAAGAAATATCAATAGCTCCTCCCATCATGGAAACTCATAGAAGGGATGCTAAAACAATCCTCTATATCCAACAGGGAGTTGGCAGGTCTATTCTTCCTCTTATTATTGATGCAGAAACAGCCAAACAGGCCTGGGACATTCTGAAAGAATAATATAACGAACGGGTTATATCCATGAAGCTGACTCTCCTATGGAGAGAATTTGATACCTGCACTATGAAAGACTGTGAATCAGTTCAACAATACATTTCAAGGACCTCAATGATAGTAAACCAAATAAGAACATATGGTGATGAACTCCCTGAGTGACGTGTTATCTCTGATATACTTGGAAGTCTTACTGCTGGTTTTGTGCACGTGGTTGATGCTATCCAAGAGGCCAAAGACATCAAGAGGATGACCATTATGGAACACATGGGATCACTACGGGGCCACGAAGCTCGAATGAAAAGCAAGGATATACAGCTGGAGCATGCCTTCCAGAGCAGGTTAGCTCTCTCTTCTTCCAGTCCTAATGTTATTCCATGGAGTTCTCATGCCAGAGAAAGGGGAATAGAGGAGCTAGGTACCTGGCATCAACCTCACAAAGACAAGGGGACTAATTATGCACTCAAACCCATCTGCAAACTGTGCAACAAAAATATCCATTCTACAAAAGAGTGTTTTTCAAAATGTAAAAAGTGTAAGAATCCTAACCACTTGCAAAAAGATTGTTTTTATAGAGATAATCGAGCAAGAGAAGTGGCAAACGTCTCTAACAATCTTGAATCCTTGTTTTACTCATACCCCAAATCTTTAGCCCTGGCCCAGAAGTCTGGTTCCTTGATAGTAGCTGCTCCAATCATATGTCCAATAATTAGGAAGCCTTCATTCAACTTGATGAGTCAGAAAAGTCTGAAGTTATCATGAGGGATGGAACTGTAAGAATGATTGAAGGGAAGGGATGATTGATGTAAAATTAACATCAGGAGAAACAAACCATATCCATGATGTGCAGTATTTCCCAAGCCTCTCTCAAAATCTGCTCAGTGTAGGTCAGCTGCTCAAGAAGGGGTACAAGCTTGGGTTTGACAAGGATGAGTGTAGTATACAGGATGCCCGGCTTCAAAAACTGATAACAATTGTGAAAATGTCAACAAATAGAATCTTGCCCCTAAAGTTACAACTACCTTATGAGAAATGAACCATGCAAATGCTGCCAAAAGCACAGATAACTCAATGTTATGGCATTGCAGTTATGGACATCTTAACTTTGGAGATCTTCAAAAACTAAAATGCATGGTTACAGGAGCTTTGGGTAATATAGATAATAAAGAGTTCTGTAAAACATGTGCCACCACAAAAATCCATAGACTACATGTCCTTGTACAGAACCAAAGCAGAGCCAGAGTGCCCCTAGAGCTAATTCATGTCGATGTATGGGGTCCTGCAACTACACCAACATGGGCAGGTAACAGGTATTTTCTTCTCTTAGTGGATGATTGCACACGCATGATGTGGATATATTTTCTCACACTCAAATCTGAGGTGTTTACCATGCTTGTCAAGTTCAAAAACCTTGTTGAAAAAGAAATAGGCAGCACAATTAAAACCCTTAGGACAGACAGTGGGAGTGAATTTCTCAATAAAGAATTCAATTCCTACTGTGAATCATAAGGCATTAAGCGGTAGCTGACAGTACCTCAAACTCCTCAGCAGAATGGCATCGTGGAGAGGAGGAACTGCACAGTGGTTGAAATGGGGCTGAGTATGCTCCGACAGAAAAAATGCCTAAACAGTTTTGGGGTGAGGCCATGAGCACAGCCATCTACATTCTTAATAGAACACCCACCAAGGCTCTTAAGGATTCCACTCCATATGAAGCTTGGCACAAGCAAAAATCCTCTATAAGTCATCTAAAGATATTTGGAAGTCTTGCATATGCTATTATAGCAACTGCACATAGAGATAAGTTAGAGCAAAAAGGTGAAAAATACATTCTTGTGTGTTATAGCCAAGAATCCAAGGGGTATATGCTCTTTAACCCACACAATTAGAAATTGGTCATTAGCAGGGATGTTATTTTTGATGAGGAAGGGAGCTGGAGTGAATGAGAGACCACTGGGGATCAGAGTACCTTATTTCATGACATTGTGGAGGATGTCATGGATGAACCCACTGGACATGTTTCACGGCCGCTCAGTCCACATGCCTCTGATGATTCAATTTTGGATAACAGGTTAGAATCCTCATCTCCCCCTCCAAAATTTTGATCCATTGTTGATATATATCAATCTTGCAATGTGGCACTTATATGTCATGAACCCACAAATTTCTCTGAAGTTATTACTCAACTAATGTGGGTTGAGGCAATGCAAGAGGAAATAGCAATGATAAATAAGAACGATATATGGTGTCTAACACCAAAACTAGCAGACAAAACCATAATCGTTCTTAAATGGGTGTATAAGTTGAAACAGAATGAGCAAGGAGAGGTTGAAAAACACAAAGCCAGATTAGTTGCAAAGGGATATTCACAGCATCCTGGGAGGGATTTTACAGAGACTTTTGCCACAGTTGCTCGCATGGAGACGATAAGGATGCTTCTTGCTTTTTCTGTGCAAAGGAGGCTGAAAATTCACCAATTAGATGTGAAATCTGCGTTTCTAAATGGTGAGCTTCAAGAGGAAGTGTTTGTTCATCAACCGGAAGGATACATTGTGAAAGGTAGTGAAGATAAAGTCTACAGATTAAAGAAGGCTATGTATGGTCTACGGCAGGCACCAAGGGCATGGAATGACAGAATTGATTCCTATCTAAAGAGGAGTGGTTTCACCATAAGTCCGTATGAGGCCTCCCTCTATGTCAAACATCCGTCTCATGATAGTTTTGTTATTGCTTGCATCTGTAACATCTCCCCTATAATGACCGTATAATATGGGTCCGGCCGGGGCCCCACAACATATAGACGCCATAGCTTTAGCATTAAAAGATGATATAACTACCCAATCTCAAAACTCCATATCTAACAACAGCGAAAACATCAAACAAGATTAGAAGTTATCCACATACACAAGAGTATCGAAATGGCCCTATGGCCTTACAACAAAAGAGAGTCCAAAACTCACATGACATCATCCAACAAAACGTGCAAATTAAAGCACTCATAAACTACCTCGGCATGCAAGCCGGAAAAACAAGAGCATCATACAAGGCCACCAAAATAAAGCTAGTACAAAACTTGAAACACCTCGTGAAGCTTGGGCCTTATTGGTCGGCTAGCTAGCTCCTACTTGCGATCCTTGCCCTGTAAAAATTTGGTGGTAACGTGGGTCAGCAAAGGCTGACCTCAAACTGTGTAACAAACACATCTCCTCCCGGCCGCCCCTAACGGACCCCGGGGTACCCCTCCAACCTGCAAGTCAGCACTTCGTATACCATATACAAAAACAAGTAAAGCACTAAAAGAATAGGCTTGGATGTCTCACACAACATCCACGTTCTCTATTGTTGAGCATATAATAAAAAAAGGCCTACTATGCAACATGTATGCAAAACCCGGGCTTCACCCAAGGCACCTTATCGCGTATGCTTCTAGCACATCATCAAACATCTGGGTACTTCCATTTTCCCCATTGGCATTAAGCCTCAAACAAAAAGTGGCACTGCAATTTCCCTAACGGCATATAAGCCGCCACACGGAACTCTTGCCAAGGCCCCACCCACTCAAGGTCTTAGACCCGGGCTTGCCCGCAAGCTCTGACTTCTCATGTCAGGATTCCGTCTAACACACTGACCGATTCTAAGAACCCTTGTTGGACCCCACCCGCTCATGGCCTCATTGCCCGGGCTTGCCCCATGCTTGGCGTTCTCGTCAGTCTCACAGAAGGGGACTAGTCTCGCCGGGACACTCTCCCTACATGACTTGCATGTCACGGGATAGCCAGCCAACCACGGAGATAAAGCCGCGCCTTAGCACATCACAATCCAATATCATTCCCACCCTAATCCCTCATTTGTATTGCAATGTCCCCGCGCACCAAGGAAACCATCTACCGCCAAAGCGAAGCTAACCTTGTCCACCAAGGAAACCATCTACCGCCATTGCGGAGCTAACCTTGTCCGGTTCCGACTACACGTACTCACTCGAGAAAAGGTGAAAAACACAAACATCACAAACGGCATCTTGCCGCAACGGATTTCCACAAAATCCTTAAAGCTTGTATGCAACATCACCGAGTCGGACTAACGGTCGTGACCATGGCTTCACCCACAATGCCTAATCCACTAACGGAGCGGATCTCTAATGCAAAAACATGTCGGGGACGGACTCAATCGACCCAGAGGTTCCTCTTAAACCATGGCGACCCAAACCCCTCTCATTTGAGAGATTTGGTGCCCAAAAGCTTGAAAGAAAAGATGCTAAACATGCATCCTAAAACCAAGTGGAGAAGTGTCGTTACCTTACGAGACATCTTCCTAACAATGGAAACTTAGCCGGATGAGAACAACCGCAACGGACTTGCCTCCGTAAATCTGGACTCGGCTCGCAATTTGGGGCTCTGAAGCTTCTCCGACAGTCGGATCTCTCCTTCACCTTCTTCCTTGCTCTCCCTTTCCTCTAGAACTTAAAAACAGAGTACTTGATGAAGAATGAGGGTTTCCTAACCCTATTCCCAGACATAGCTCAGCAAGGACAGCCCTGGACCATCAGATCCCCTTAGAAGGAAACGAACGGCCACGATCCGAACTTAAAACCAAAACACATGGGCCGAACACGGCTTGCGACACGCCTGTGTCCAAGGCCGTGTGCCTCAATCGACGCCGAAACCGTCGCATCTAGAACAGGACACGGGCACTGGACACGCCCGTGTCGAACATGACACGCCCGTGTCACTCAGTACACGCCCGTGTTGCTGGGCGTGTTCCTCCATCGACACAGGAACAAAAACCGCCCAAGAAGGACAAGGGTAATCGACACGCCCGTATCGAAATTGACACGCCCGTGTCAGGACAAACACGCCTGGGCTCCAGGCCATATTCAATCCCCCTACACGGCCCGGCTCACAACCCGAGCAAGACACGGCCTGGGACACGCCCGTGTCTCAGGCCGTGTTCGAAGTCTCGACGATCATCGACTGCCTTTTCGTCGACTTCGCG
The DNA here is from genome assembly GCA_039583875.1 of Platanthera guangdongensis. Classification (NCBI taxonomy): domain Eukaryota; kingdom Viridiplantae; phylum Streptophyta; class Magnoliopsida; order Asparagales; family Orchidaceae; genus Platanthera; species Platanthera guangdongensis. The sequence goes on from CM077150.1 coordinate 215,117,758, forward strand.
AAAAATTCGTCGAACACGCGCACGACACGGCCTTGGACACGCCCATGTCCCAAGCCGTGTTCACTGTCTCGACATTTCGTCGAGCGCAGTTCGTCGACCACCCGAGTTCTCCATCGAACCCGAGCACGACACGGTCATGTACACGCCCATATCCTAGGTCGTGTTCCCTGTCTCGACACTTCGTCGAGCGAAAATCGTCGACTTCACGGGCTCTCGACGAACCCGAGCACGACATGGCCTTGGACACGCCCATGTCCCAGGCCGTGTGACCCTTACCAAGACACAAACTTGGCTCTCGACGTTGTTCATCCCTCTTTCGAATTTTGGGGCGTTACAGCATCTATGTTGATGACTTGTTGGTCACTGGTTCTTCCTCCCAACTGATAGAAAAATTCAAAACAATCATGAAACATGAGTTTGAGATAAGCAATCTCGGGGTCATGAGTTATTTTCTTGGACTGCAGATTGTGCAATCCCCAAATTCTATCTTCTTTCATCAACAAAATTACAAAAGGGAGCTATTGTGCCTGTTTGATATGCAAGATTGCAAACCTACCTCCACCCCTATGGCAATGGGTGAGAAACTAATGAAGAGTGATCAGGAGGAAAAGGTTTGTGAGGAATCCTATCGCAATGCATTTTGGCACTCTTATTTACTTAACCAACAGCAGACCAGACATTGAATATTCTGTGGCCATAGTCTCTAGGTATGCCAACAATCCAAGTATAAGTCATATGCAAGCGGTGAACCGAATTTTGAGGTACTTACAGGGGACTAAAGAATTTGGGCTCATCTTTAAGAGAGAAGAAGATAAAGATGAGAGCATTATTGGATACTCAGATAGTGATTGTGTTGGAAGTGCAGATGACCGTAAGAGTACCAGCGGGTTTCTGTTCCAGTTAGGGAAAATGAGTGTTAGAAAGTAGAGAAAAGAAGCGAAAAGAAGAAGACAAGCGAATAAACTTTTGAATAATTGAAATTTTATTATCCAAAAAAGATATCATTTACAAAGGTATGGCCTCCCTTATATAGAATGGAGGAGATAAGAAAGAGAGTATACAAACAATGTGGGACTAAACATTTACAGTACTGGGCGGCTAGAATAATGGAGACCGCATAGGCCGCGCGGTTAGACAGATGGGCTAACCGCTCGGCAACTCCAGCAGGATAGAACAGGCCGCAGAGGTAGACCGATAGACCGCCCGGTCTCCAGGCACCAGATAGACCGCCAGACCGCTCGGTTAACAACCTGCTGGATCAGACCGCTAAGCCGCCCGGTCTAATACTTCAACACTCCCCCTCAAGCTGGAGCATAGATATCAATCATGCCCAGCTTGTCACAAATGCGGAAGAAGGAAGTAGAAACCGGCTTGGTGAAGATATCTGCCAACTCCTTGTCAGAGGTGACAAAAGGAGTACAAATCTGTTTCTTCAAGATCTCCTCCCGAATGAAGTGACAGTCAACCTCTATATGCTTCGTTCTCTCATGAAAGACCGGATTCCTGGATATGTGTATAGAGGCCTTGTTGTCACAGAACATAGGGAGAGGACAATCATATACCTCGCCCAGGTCAAGCATGAGAGCCCGCAACCACTTTAACTCACATGTAGTCGACGCCATACTCCGGTATTCTGCTTCGACACTGGATCTGGAAACAACAGACTGTTTCTTGCTCTTCCAACTTACGAGATTTCCTCCAACAAAGGTACAAAAACCTGACGTGGATTTACGATCGCCTTTGTCATCTGCGTAACTGGAATCTGAGTAGGCTGAAACCCTCAAATGGCCATTCTTCTGAAAGAGTAACCCCCTGCCCGGTGCTGCTTTGATATACTCTAAAATCTTCAGGGCGGACTGAAGATGACACTCCCTGGGAGCTTGCATAAACTGACTGACCTTTCCTACAGCGTAGGCGATGTCGGGTCTAGTCACCGTGAGATAGATGAGTTTGCCTACCAAACGTCTGTACCGTGTGACATCAGATAGAGGAGGCGAGTCATCCGTCCACGTTTTGTCCTCTCCAACAGCCATGGGAAGATGAGCTGGTTTGGCACCTGTCAAGCCTGCTTCTTGAAGAAGATCAAGGGCATACTTCCGTTGAGAGAGAACCAAGGAGTCAGGCTTCCGAGAGATTTCTATCCCCAAAAAGTATTTTGGAGAGCCCATATCCTTCGTGACCAAGTGCTGTCGGAGGTGCTTCTTCGTCAAGTCCACCCCATCTTGGTCATCACCAGTAAGGAGAATGTCATCCACATATACGGCTAAAACCACCAGTCCCGAGGCCGTTTTGCGAATGAACAAGGAGTGATCGGCCGAACTCCTTTGAAAGCCGATGGTTGCCACAATACCACTGAATTTTTCGAACCATGCCCGAGGGCTCTGCTTTAGGCCGTAAATGGCCTTCTTCAAATGACAGACACGTGTCTCCCCCTGAGCAACATACCCAGGAGGTTGCTCCATATAGACGTCCTCCTGAAGATCGCCATAGAGAAAGGCATTCTTCACATCAAGCTGGAAAATAGCCCAAGCCCGGTTAACGGCCACAGAAAAGAGAACTCGGATGGTGCTGAGGCGAGCAACCGGAGAGAAGGTATCAAAGTAATCAACGCCATAAGTCTGAGTAAAGCCCTTGGCCACCAGCCGGGCTTTGTAGCGGTTCACAGTGCCATCGGGGCGAAACTTCACAACAAAGACCCAACGACAGCCAACCACATCAGTGCCCACGGGAGGAGGAACCAGAGTCCAGGTACCCCGTTCAGTAAGAGTAGCCATCTCCTCATCCATGGCAGACTTCCAATGAGGGAGAGCGAGAGCCTCCTGGTAGGTACGGGGAGTAGAAGTAGCAGAGATAGCCAAGGCAAACGACCTGCGAGAAGGAGAAAGCTGATCATAAGAAACAACAGCCGTGAGCGTGTGTTGAGTACACGCCCGCACCCCTTTGCGAAGGGCAATGGGAACATCCAGATCATCGGGAGCGTCGGCGACAGGAGCGTCAGCGACCGGAGCGTCCGTGGCGGAGAAGGCTGGCCCGGGACTAGAGAGAGACGGCAGCGGAGAGGAGGGTGGAGGGGTGGGTGGGGAGACGGACTGGGAAGGAGTGGGTGGAGGAGTAGACGAAGGTGGGAAAACGTGAAGAGGTGTGGAAGAAACGGAGATATCAGAAGGAAGAGAAGGAAGAGAAGAGGAAGGAGAGAAATAGGAAGCATTTTCGAAAAAAGTCACATCTGCGGAGACAAACTGCTTGCGGAGAAGAGGGTCAAAGCAGCAATAGCCTTTTTGAGTGGTAGAGTACCCCAAAAAGACACACTTGGTGGAACGGGGGGAAAGCTTGTCGCGGGTAGCGGAGGGAGCGTGAACAAAGGCCGTACAGCCAAAGATACGGAGAGGAAGAGGAAACGGTTCCTGGTGGGGGTAGAGAAGGGAGAAGGGAGTCCGGCCGTGGAGGACCGTGGAGGGAATGCGATTGATGAGATAGCAAGCGAGAAGCACAGCGTAGCCCCAGTAGGAGCGAGGGACGTGCATCTGCGTCATGAGAGTACGCGCAACATCAAGCAGGTGACGGTTTTTACGCTCCGCCACCCCATTCTGTTGGGAGGTGTAAACACAAGTCGTTTGATGAATGAGGCCGTGTTGGTGAAAGAAAGCGGAGAACTCATGAGACAGATACTCCTTGGCATTATCAGAACGTAAGACTTTAATAGAAATAGCAAATTGATTCTTAATCATAAAGTAAAAAGATTGCCAAACAGAAAATAGCTCAGAGCGATCCTTTAATAGATACACCCAGGTACATCGAGTAAAATCATCGATAAAAGTGACAAAATAGGAACTGCCCCTACCAACTGTGAGGGTAGGAGCAGGACCCTATACATCAGAATGAATAAGATCAAAAATGCGAGAGGAGCCACGGCCTTGCTTCGGTGGGAAGGAGGAGCGATGATGTTTGCCAAGCTGACACGCATCACAGTTGAGCGGAGAACTGGTGGGAGGTAAGTGGGGCAGAAGCTGACGAATGAGCCGAGGAGGAGGATGTCCAAGACGAAGATGCCACTGAAGGAGATCGGTGGAGGAGGAGTAGGCAGAAAGAGCTGAAACATCGTCGAGGAAGTAGAGGCCGCCGCTCTCAGTCCCAGTAGCAATCGTCCGCTGGGTCCTCGGGTCCTGAAAAGAACAAGTAGTGGGAGTGAATAAAACGGAGCACTGAAGTTGCCGGCATAAAGTAGTAACTGATAACAAATTGCACGGGAACTTCGGGACATAGAGAGTATCCTCCAAGCAAAGCGAAGGAGTGAGTTGAACCACGCCCGTTCCATGAACCGGAGACGGGGAACCATCCGCCACACGAACTGGGGGTAAGCGGTCATGGGTCTCAAGACGGGAGAAGCAATGAGGGTTGCCCGTCATATGATTGGTGGCACCGGAGTCAATCAGTCATTTACCTTGGGTAACGACGTGGGCACTACCTGACGTCGTGGCCACAGAGGCAGACGGCCTAGAAGAGGCGGAGGCCGAAGAAGAAGGAGCATCACCGGAAGGGCGAAGATGAGGATGTTTCTGCCAGCAGCGGTCAACAGTATGGCCAGTACGACCACAGTGAGAGCAGAAGAAGCGGGAGGAACCCCGTCCGCCAGAGGAGCCACGGCCACTAGGGCCCCCCCGCTGAGCTTGGTGAGCAAAGGAGTCCTGGGAAGGGGGGGAGGCCAACAGAGGCCGCTGGAGGAGCGAAGTAACAGCGGCAATGCGAGCCGCAGTGGCATCCAAAGTAGGAGATTCCGCCTCACCCAAGATCTGCTGGCGGATCATATCATAAGAGTCGGGAAGACGAAGAAGATAACAAACAACCAGGAGTTCCTGGAAGTGTTTGTGCTGGTCGGCCAAGTCCGCGGAGAAGGGGCGATTCTGGAGGATTTCAGCCCCAAGAGCCTGAACCTGCTGATAAGCCGCAGCTGGGGACATGGAAGGGCGGGCGAAGAGGTCCGCATAGAGAGTATAAATGCGGGACGTCTGGCCCCCCTTAGAATAGAGAGCAGCGAGGTGAAGCCAGGCAGCCTTGACCGTCTCATCATGGCGAATGACGGGAAGGCACTCATCAGAAAGGCTGTTGGCCAGCCAAGTGCGAACAAGAGCATCACTCGCATCCCAGTCATCAAACTCAGGAGAGGTGCGAGGAGTAGGGTCATCGGTGAGGTGATGACGCTTGCGTTGAGAACGAAGGAGAAAGGTGAAAGAAACACTCCAATCGGGATAGTTGGAGCCAAACTAGTTGGAGCCATCAAACTAGTTGGAGCCAACAAGCTTGGACAGAGTGCCAAGGTTGCCCGAAGGAGGAGGAGGAGAAGGAGCTGCAGGAGTAGTGGTGAGACCGGAGGTAGTCATAGAACCCGGCAAGCAGAAGAAGCCGCGCGAACTGAAGCGGTTAGAAAAACAGACGAAGCCGCGCGAATAGTAGCGGCTTGAAACAGGTAAAGGCACAGGGGGAAGAGGTCGCGCGGACTGAAAAAGGCCGAGCGAACAGCAGAGAGGAGAAGAGCAGGTGACCGCGACCAAGATGCGGGTAAGCAAGGAATAACCCGCACGGTCAGGCAGATCACAGCAGCGGCGAGAAGGCGGTCAAAGGCACAGCGGGGAAGAGGTCGCGCGGACTAAAAAGGCCGAGCGAACAGAAGAGAGGAGAAGAGCTGATGACCGCGACCAAGATGCGGGTGAGAAAGGAACAGCCCGCACGGTCAGGCAGATCACAGCAGCAAGCCGCGAGTAGAGAGACAACACTCGCGGATAGGGACAGACCGCAACGACTAGGAAGTCGGAGCGGGAGGAAAGAACAAGAAGCGCGGCGACAAGGAAACAGGTCGCTGCGACAAAGAGCAGAAGGAGAAGAGAAGAAGAAGCAAGCCGCGCGAACAGGGCAGCGGACAGAAACAAGCCGTGTGGTTAGAAACAAGCCGGGCGGACAGATGGGCTAACCTGGCTCTGATACCATGTTAGAAAGTAGAGAAAAGAAGCGAAAAGAGGAAGACAAGCGAATAAACTTTTGAATAATTGAAATTTTATTATCCAAAAAAGATATCATTTACAAAGGTATGGCCTCCCTTATATAGAATGGAGGAGATAAGAAAGAGAGTATACAAACAATGTGGGACTAAACATTTACAGTACTGGGCGGCTAGAATAATGGAGACCGCATAGGCCGCGCGGTTAGACAGATGGGCTAACCGCTCGGCAACTCCAGCAGGATAGAACAGGCCGCAGAGGTAGACCGATAGACCGTCCGGTCTCCAGGCACCAGATAGACCGCCAGACCGCTCGGTTAACAACCCGCTGGATCAGACCGCTAAGCCGCCCGGTCTAATACTTCAACAATGAGGAGAATTCAAGGAAGCAAAAAAGCATTGCTCTCTACTCGGCGGAGGCAGAATATGTTGCAGTGGGGGAGGCTGCAAAAGGAGTGTTGCTCAATCATTTGCTCACCTCCCTGGAACAAAAAGAATTGCACCATTTTACTCTCATGGTCGACAACACTTCTGCGATCTCCATTAACAAAAACTCTGCTCTTCATAATCGTACAAAACACATCCAAATCAGGTATCATTTTGTTCGAGAGCTATTAGAAGAGAAGGAAATGAATGTAAGCTACTGCAACAGCAAAGATCGGTTAACAGATGGGATGACGAAGGCGCTATCGGCGGAGAAGTTCTAGACATTCAGGAGGGCCATCGATGTCATAAGCAGAGCAGAGGCTAACCTAGAAGACAACGGGGACAAAACTAAGCAGGAGTATTTGATATATATAAGTTATCTTATTGTATTTTCTCCATGCTTATGGGAACTGTTGCTGAACTGTTGATATATTTATTTAAGTAATGTTCTCCTTCGAGGAGAACAGCTCGTTGCTACCATTATTGTTTTTCCCTCTTCTTCCTTCTTCTTCCTTGCTGTCTTGATCATCTTCCTGCAGGTTTATAGAAGTTTTGTTTTCTAACACTAAATACATATAGTGACGGGATTTTTTACAACTAGCTCGTGACGAATTAAATTTGAAAAATAACAAATCCACAATATTTAGTGACCAATATTTTTTGTCACTAAAATCCATTTTTTTTGTAATGTGTACTAGAACTAGAGAAAGACGTCAAAATTTTGTAAGCATAACAAGGCCAGCACAATACGACCTTATTTTCGAATCCGACCGTATCTCAAAACGACCTAATACGATCCAAAAAAATCTGTGTTGTTGATCTGCTCGCACCAGGGCCGAAGCTATGATCAAATCACCTCGCGCACTTTCCTAAAATACACATACATACCAAATAGAAAATCCCCGTCATCACTATCCCTTAAAAGAAAACAATGATTGATCGTCAAAAATATCAATGAAAAGTTCATTGACCAAACTCGATTTTGCTTTACTTTGCTTGCATTATTAATTATAACATGTTTGAACATAATTCATTACCTAATTATAGTTATATACATCACGAGATGCCTCATCCGATAATATCAATGAAAAGGTGATGGGATCGTATTTCTACGTGGCAAGTTGTTCTGACAGTAGCCTATTTGATTGATTGAATGTTCTCGTGTGTATTGGAGTGGAAGTCACTAATTGAGATGCTACAAGGGAAGAATGCAGATATTCTTCCTCTTAAAACTTTAGGTTTTATAGAGATTAAATGTGGAGAAGTTATATCCAAAGGCTTTGAAGTCTGTTTTTGTTGGACATTCGACTACCCAAAAGGGGGATATATTTTGGAGTTCGGTTGAGAGGAAGTTATTCGTTAGTACGGATGTCACATTTAGAGAGCTGGAGTCATATTACTATTCTCTCACTGACTCGCCTCTCTGTTAATCACTCATTATAAATAGATGAGGCGAGCGGGGGGATAATGGTGGTGAGAGGCAGACAATGAGTATCTCTTTGGCACAAGAGGCAAAGGGAAATGAGTCTGTTTGTGGTGATAGTACATGAGGAGAACAAACATGAGGAAAATGAATCTGTAGATGGTGGACATCAAACTCAGGGGATTTGAGAGTGTATACAAGAAGAATACAACCGAGTGAGACTATAATGCAAACAGTGCCACCTATGCTAAGTCTCTTGCCCCTACCTATTTGATCCATTAAAAATCAAATGAATCTTTAAGATGAAAAATCAAATGTGTGTGCCTGAATTAGCTAGGAGACAACATATGTTAACCTACAACCTAGCTTCAGTACTTAAGAGAATCAGTAAAAATTGGCAAAAATTGAAAATATTATCAGTAAATACTGTGCGATCTTTTTTGTGTTCACTTTAGCTCTAAGAATTTTCATGTTTAATATTGAATGTATATATTTTGAATACTGAAGTGCAGATTTTAGTAGCGCATATTTAATTTGCAAATGTTGTCTCTACGACAAATGTCGTACCAACTATAAATATCGCGCCCTCGACAAATGTCGCACTGACGTTAAATATTGCTCCCATGACAAATATCGCAGCCCACACCAAAGTCGTCACCCACGACAAAAGTCGTCGTCCACGAAAAATGTCGCTCTCATGACAATTGTCACCCTCACGACAAATGTTGCCCCTCATGACAAATGTCGTCGTCTGCGACAAATGTCGCCACCTCCCACGAAATATGCAGCCGCCCACTCGACAAATGTCGCCGCCCACGACAAATGTCGCCGCCCACGACAAATGCCGACCCCACGACAAGTGTCGCACCCACAACAAGTGTACTTCCACGACAAATGTCTCCCCCACGACAAATGTTGATGCCACGACAAATGTCGTCCGCACGACAAATGTCGCCGCCCACGACAAATGTCGCACCCACGAAAAATGTCGCACCCACGATAAGTGTTGCCGCCACGACAAATGTCATTTCCACGACAATTGTCACCCCCACGGATCAACACAAAATTAAATTTATTGAAGAAAAATAATATTGCACGATATTAAATAAATTGTAATTTAAATAATATTCCATTAATAAATATTATTCGGTTACTATTTAAAATTTGTTATTGTTATTATGTGATATTGCAAATAAATGTAGATTTTACAAATTTATATGAGGGATCTTTTTAATACATCAAATTATTTTGTATATCTAATATCACCTTTTATTTCTATTATTGTAAATAACCCAACAATAATAGCAAATCATGAAGGGAATAATGGGCACTTTTGATTGATATAAAAGCTTCTGAAAATAAGACTGATAAATTCTTAGACACTGAAGAAGCTTGTAGTAACTTAGGGTGCCAACAGTACAAAAAAAGAAGAAGAAGAAGAAGCTTAACTCAGTAAGATCCTTTTTGACTTTTCGTATTTGAAAATTTTATTGGGGGTTTTAGAATATTTTAGGAATGAGTGGTTTTTATGGAATTTATTTTTTATAGGTTCTTGTCGTTAGATCGCTTTGCTTGGTGTTTGTTGATCAAGGTATTAGGTAATATTTGGAACTCCCCTAATTTTATATCCTCCATTTTATAATTATTTTTTATTATTGTTTATATGATTATCAGTTGGTATTTCATAGAATTTTTTATGCCTATTTGACAAAGAAGCAACAATGCCGAGTCGTTGGGATAATTCCAATGATATAGTAATCATTGAAATTGCCATTCGTTTGAGCCAAAGCCTATTTTGAGTCAAAGTTGATTTGTACTCATATGGTGTGGTATTAAGGCTGCGTTTGGCGTGACTTATCGCGACTTATTTCCTCCAATGAGGTTGGACAAAAATGTCATTGTCATATCAAAATCTTATGCCTCAAACAAGTTTCTTTTTTAATAACGGTAGTAACATTGTCATGTCAAACATACAATGACGATTTTGTTCAACATCACCAGAGCAAATAAGTTGTGATAAGTTGTGTCAAACACAGCCTAAGTGAGAGTTGTTCCATCCTGCATGAAGTGTCGCCCCTCAGATGGTGAGGATGAAGGCTTCCCAATCGCAACAACAGGAAGGTGTCTACTTTAGTTCTTGTACCTAAAACAACACTTTAATGAATGAATCAGCCTGACGCTCAGGAAGAGACTACCAATGTAGGACAATCAAATGAAGTGTTTCAAGAAAATTTGGCCGATTACCCAAGTTGACTGTTCGAGAAGACTTCGTGCTCATTCTACACATTTCAATAAGACAAAATAATCTGAAAATGATATGCTCATTCAAAAATATTTTATTTTCTTGTGAGTTGGTCATTGTTAGCTAGCTGCAAGCACCTCATTTTTGCGGTCTTTCCAAATCTGATCATGTTTTGGTCACGATAAATTAATCTTTTCTGAAAAAATAGTAAACAAAGTGACTCAACGTGGACGATCTTATAGGTCATATGAGGATAAAAAAATATTTAGATATTATTTTAAAGTTTCTCCTTTCTATATATAATAAGGGAATTGTGAGTTGCGAGACTCATTAGAAGCATTTCAAAGATATTATTTTTCTTGAAAAAAATTTGTTCAGAGTTATTTATTTTGTTGGTGTGTTTAGTGGACTCAAATTATTAGGAAATAATATGTTGACTCAGTGAGGTATTAGCTTAACTAGAACAATGGACATTGTCCATTGGATATGAAGTTCTACATATTCAACAAATAGTTCTTTCGCTTAGGTAGTACCACAACCATGACATATGGAAATGAAATAGCTGCACCAACACACAATTGGTGCCTTTCACATTAACATCAAAATTTCCTTAACAGTTCAAAATCTATGTCGAGATGAAGTTCAGGATGTTTCAAGTGCGACTTTTGAGAATCATGTCCAACATATGAAACATCTTCGAGTTGATGCTTAATCTCCTTAGGGAGATCAAAGCTACATTTTCCCTAATCAACAATACATCATACATACGAATATGACAATTGGCAGTAGAAATTAAGAATATAATGTCATATTTCACTGGCACGCCTTCCATAACACCTCATATGTTTGAGCAAGTGTTACAACACATTGTCCTTTAAGGGGAGATATAGACATTGAGTTGTATGATAGAACTTAAGTTCTTTATGAGTAATTCAGGCTCTGTTTGGGGGGATTTATTTTCACCAGCCAAGCGGTTACGACTGCAGGAATTTGACCATAATTAAGGTCTGATTCATGCGGTCGTAACTGCTTGACAGGTGAAAATAAGTCCCCCCAAACGGAGCCTCAATCACTTAAACACCATCAGGAGGATTTGCTAAGTCTTTGATCCTATATTTTGTCAAATTGTCATGCATCTTAAAAACAATTTCCACTTAATTTTATTCACCTCTAATAAGTTAGCATAACAACTTTCTAGAACCTTTTTCACTAATAATAAAGTCATCATAAGACAATTATCTAATCTCTTAGGATTCAAAAGATACAAAGGATAACATATGGAATACTTATTTTAGTATTTGTTTTATAGAGGTATGCAAAATACATGGATTTTATCTATAATTCATTTGATGTGTCCTTATTGGAGGATTCTAGCTCAACTTATTCTACTACACCCTCATAAGAAAAGTGCCCATCTTACGATGATTTGATTTGTCAAGTGGAAATTCAATTTGCGGTGCATGATACCATTGCATCTTTCCTCCTGCAATCCCAAAAGCCACCAAGTGCAAGAAGATGTATGTGCCCTACGATTAATGGAGGTTTCTACAATTACAACTATAACTTGTAATAATTAGTGACGATACACACATACATAAGTGTTCATTTAATACGTGGAAGAAGAGAAATCATGATGAATAAGAACCAAAATTCACAATAACAAGAGTTACACAATGAAGGATATCAGTACAGTAAACAAGTTTCCCTCCTACAAATACCTCTTGCTCCAACATTTCGTTCTCCGTACATAAAGAGAACATTCACTTAAGATCTTGTCCACCATCATCTTTCTATGAAAGATAAATATCCAAAAAAAATTGAGCCTCATATATTACCAGAATATTCCACCAATAAATACATTCTATTAAAACAAGAAGTGGAGAAGCTCCTCCAACATGCTTATGCTTAAATTGTGTCCTCTAATCAAGGCCGATAAGAGAGATTGACCCAACATAGTGACTAAGGTAATAAAGTGTGAAATGAAAAATTACAACTAGTACTGGTTCTCTCACCCATTAAAATTAACTCATTTTAATAGTCACAAAAGTAAATAATCCCCAATGCAAGATATGTTTTTGTCATTACTTTTGATGAGGATGATCTTGTTTGTACTCCATCACACTCCTCACTAAGACTCCTTAATCATCATTAATGACATCATCGAATCTTGTTTCAACATCATGAGATTACTCTAAAAATGGAATCTAAGTTTATTGTAAATTCTACTCAACATTTATCAACATTTTCTTGACTTCTAATCATCTCAGTTGGTAGCATGTTAACTATTTTTAAACTACCTAGTTCATGATTAAAATTCGTATTATGTTTGGTTACCCTTAGGCATCTCCCAATACAAATTCTAGTTATTGATTAAGAATGTGCATACAATGATATTTAGGGACAACCCATTCAATCCATCTTCGGAGTGGTTACTACTTCAGTTACCCCTCATGATTGATATATAATTAAAATTCCATTGTTGACATAATATAACATGGGTTTGGTCACACCCCTACAATATTCCATATACACAAGCAAATGATGTAAAATGGTATTGAATGAAAACCACATCTATAGATTATAAATGCCAGCACAAGCATAAACTATAACCATGAATCTCGACACACTATCCTTCAAATAAAAGCACTATTCGTCCTTATGTCCTTACATCATTTCATACCAAATAGAATGCTAGTAATATAAACATATAAGACTATAAATCTATTCATCGACTCGTAGGATGAAAAAACAAAAGAGGAAAAGATAGTTATTCATTTATTTGAGAGGCTTTGGACTCTTAACCTGTGAAGCTCCACTATGCACAGTGCTACTTGCAAAAAACAACGAGTAAAAGGAAATGACGGTCTGCTATGAGATAACAACAAACAATGTAATGATCCCCCCAACCATCCTAGCAGAATTTAAGGCGAGTCACCGCACAAATGCAAGTAAGTGTGTAGCATGCATCATGTATAAAAATTGAAAGTAAAGCTATTCTACACAAGGTGAAGGATCTCACACAATCAATTATCTTGGTTGAACAGTATATTAAAGTGAATCTAAGTATGTAATTTCATGATGGTTGGATTTGTTGGAGTGTACTCGAAGCATCTGTGTGACCGTCAAGTTTGGAACGATTTATTCGTTGCCCCTAGCATTGGTATTTATAGGCAAACCCTAAATACCCGACTATGGGTTATTGGATTCCTATCGGATCCTAACCGTAACCAATTAAACACTCGTCACACCTATTTCAATATACCTAAACAATCTCCTCCTATATTGTAAATAGGTGTTAGCACAGTACAAGTTACTTAAATAAGAGTTAATAACGAGCGGAAAGTGAGTTTTTAGAAAGCATAAATATGAGTTTTAGAATAAATAATATCTAAACTCAAACGCATAGTCCCAAACATAGCAATATGAAATTTGAAAGAAAAACAGATCATCTTCATTCGGGTCGAAATCAACTTTCTCTCATCCAATCTCCATTTGATCTGCAAACAAACAACATAAGAATGTCATGAGATAAATCTCTATGAATTCTAACATTTGCCAGTCAAAATTAAAGTTATTAGGTCTAGCAGTAAAAGAACGTAATACTCTAAGCAAGAAGAAAGAATCACATATCAGCATCTCTATCTAATTTACACAAAATTAGAAAATTAATTTCATAGAATCAAAATATGTTCCATCGATTATTAAGATTATTATTACTAAAATGTCCCTTGGCGGGTCTGCCAATAGCCAAACTCTGTTGTTCTAAGGAGCTAAATGCAGACTCAAGGGTATTTAGGTAATTTCAGGTCTGGGTTGAACAGGAGCGTTAAGTGGAGAAGCATCACTCAATGCCTAGGGTTTGCAGGAGCATTGAGTGGAGAAGCATCACTCAACGCCAAGGTTGGCGGGAGCGTTGAGTGGAGAAGCATCACTCAACTCCAAGGGTTGATGGGAGCATCAAGTGGAGAAGCATCACTCAACGGCAAGGGTTGACGGGAGCATTGAGTAGAGAAGCATCACTCAACGCCAAGGGTTGACGGGAGCGTTGAGTGGAGAAGCATCACTTAATGCCAAGGGTTGGCGGGAGCATCGAGTGGAGAAGCATCACTCAACGCCAAGTGCTGCGGGAGCATCGAGTGGAGAAGCATCACTCAATGCCAAGGGTTTACGGGAGCGTTGAGTGGAGAAGCATCACTCAATGCCAAGGTTTGGCGGGAGCGTCGAGTGGAGAAGCATCACTCAATGTCAAGGGCTTACGGGAGCGTCGAGTGGAGAAGCATCACTCAAAGCCAGGGGCTGGCGGGAGCATCGAGTGGAGAAGCACCACTCAATGCCAAGGGTTGGCGGGAGCATCAAGTGGAGAAGCATCACTCAATGCCAAGGGCTTCCACCGGCCCAAGGCGCGAGCCTTTTCGTCTGCCTAGGTTCCGCTATGGCCTAAACCTAAACCCGCTCGACGAAAATAACTTAAGTCGAAGGCTCAGTTCGACGAATAACGTTCGACGAATAACGTTCGACAAATGACATTCGACGAATTAATGTTTGATGAATAACGTTCGAAAAATAACGTTCGACGAATGGCATTCGACGAATGGCGTTCGGCGAATTAATGTTCTCAGCTCAACAAGCTGAATCTTCTTCGTTTTCCTAATTAGATTTCAACGAATAGCATTCAATGAAATTGTGTTACTTGACCCCTGGGCGAGAGCCTTCCTGCCCTCTTACGACGAGAGCTTTCCCGCCCACTTTCTTATCTGGTCCAATTTGGAGCCCAAAGTTAGCCTAATCCGGGTCTTTGGGTGGTCGTGGTCCCACCCAGCGAATATGGAGTTGTACATCATTGCCTTGTTATGACCTTATATAGCCATGAAAAAAATTCATCAATATGCAATCAAACTTCCATTTCTATAATGAAAAGGACTTCAAAACTCTATAAGGACATTATATTTTGCCTTGAATAGTGCATAAGTTTGCCACTTTCCCATGAACATGACAATGTACTTTTTCACACCTTTTCACTAGACAAACCACTTTATAACCATGCACATCTTTTTGCTCCCTGAATGAATTAAGTACTTGGTAAAATCTGCCTCATACACCAACTCATCATTTAGTTTTCCAATGATAGGGATGCACAACCTCCCAACCTTCCACAAAAGTACATACTCTATGGAAAACATGTTGTTTGATCTCTCCATGATCTCCAACACATAGTGATGAATTCTTACATTAAGCTCAAAATCCTTCCAAACTTAGTCTGCAGTGCTATATTCAACCCTAGTCCAATTAAAGCATGTATTAACTATCATACTTCCATCAACATAAGTTGTCTTCAAAGCTTTCAAATCTTGAGCTAGACTATTACTATGAGCCATAATTCAACCTTCTTATGCTTATGCCCGCAGGCTAATTGCATCAATGATGACATCATCCTTCGGAGTCTGTGAATATCAAATATATAGTCCCCAAATAAATCTATCCAACTCTTTAATTCATATTAATTTCTCTTTGATTTAATAGATACTTCAAACTCTTATGGTTAGTGAAGAAATTGAAATTTGTATCGGACAAATAATACTGCCATAATTTTATATTTAACACCATCACCACCAACTTTGGTCTTTAAAAAGGAAGTTCCTCCAAGGCACTTTTAACTAGTATAAAACAAAAGTTATCATCTGCCTAAATAGGCACAATAAACATAAAATCATTCCTTTTGGCATCACAATACACTGGTAGCCATTCATCTTGCACAGTGAATATAAAATCAGTGTAGAGATCAGTAAAATATTTAATTTTCAAAGGCTCATGTGTGCTACACCCTCTAAACAAACTTATGATCCTTACTGGTCAATGTAATGAGAGGAAGTTCAATCTTTAAAAATTTTTCCATGAAGCACCTATAGTAGCTTACCAGTACTAAGAAAATTTACAATTCCACTATATTCATCAACTAAGGATAATCATAAATTACTTCAATGTTCAACGAATTCACTATAATTCCCTCTACACTAACCTCAAGAGCCTAGAATGTTATAGACGATAACTAAAACTCACACTTAGAGAATTTTGTGTGTACATGATGGCTCCTCAAGATGCTTAAAATTACAATTAGGTGATCTACATTTTACTCCTCCTACTGTGAGTAAACTAATGTGTGATGCGCTCATGGAAAGTGTACTACAGTCATAAAAGTAATAATAAAATGAGAATAAATCTTTGAAGGAAGCATTGATTCAGTTATCTACTGATTAAATCTAGTTATAAAGGTCTTGGAAGGAAGCATTAACTCAGTTGGGGGTCTCCTACAACTAAAGCAAGAAAGAAAAATTTTGATGAGAGTGTAGGTCCCTAACACTGCTTTGCTCTGACAACCACAAATGAGGGTCGCAAGCACCTTGGTACTCTCTTTGTGGGTCTCCTGCATTGCTTCGCTCACCCACAATTGTAATCACAATGATGAGCGCTAACTTCACCTCTTCTCACTCACTTTGCCATTGCAAAGCATCTCTCACACTCTAGAAAACAACAACCAAGCAATCTTACCATTAAAGCATCATCATCATCATCATCTCAACAACAACAATATAGAAAAATAATAAAACTAATTGAATCCAAATCATAACAAGAAAAACAACCATCTTATCTATACTATCCACAAATGAAAGTGCACATCTGAACACCTATTTCCAATGGTCATAACACATAAAACTCTTTAAAATACACTTCAATATATAGCTTATAAATACTCTAAGAAATAAATAAGACATACATATTACCAATTAAGGATACAAAGGGAAAGAGATACTCTTCCTCGGATTGGTAAGAGAACACTGGCGTGTAATTTTGAGACACTGCCATAGATGGTAGCAAAACTATGATGCTCATTGCAGTATATGGGTGTTTTCAAGTAATAAATTCGAGAAATTAATCCCCATATATCTAATCTCTCGAGAAATACGGACGCATGGTTTTGCTCCTTGAATTATTAATTATAAAATGTTTATAATGTTTTTAGGGGTTTTTAATTTGAAATAACATAGCGATGAATGAAAATCCTAATCTACGGGTTCAGGTTGCCTTCACTGTCTCTCAATCTCACAAGCTTGTGTGAGTCGTAGACAACACATAAAACTAACTCCAACTCATCACAACAAAGAAATCAGCTACTAACAAAAACATTAACTTTCATCATAACCCCATAGTTTCTTGAAAATAATCTATACGTGAAATATGCACGTTATATAGGAAATAAAACTTAGGGTTCGTACAAACTTAACACACAAATGAAGACAAAAAAATGAACATTCATAACCCTGCATGAATGCTTTAACTAGATTGCAAAATAACATCAAGTATTCCAAAGAAATGAAACAAAGATCGAGTTTACCACTCCCTAAGCACGGGAAGAGCAAGAGTCTCTTCCTTGGTTCTGATGGAAAGCTATCACTCTTCCTTCTCTGCATAGGTTGCGTCCCTACTATACGATTGGAGTCATCACCACCTTCTTATAGGACATCTTTCTTCAACTATTGCTTCCTGAAAGTGTGAAAAACTGAATAAATCATCTGAGTATTCTCTAAGAAGGGTGAATAAAGGTTTAAAATATTTATTTTAAACAAGTTACTAAAATTAAATTATCATAGATTTTTCATCCACAAAAAGATAACCAGAAAGTAAATGCAGTAAATTAAAATACAGTGCAACAAACAACATAAAAAAGCACAACATAGAAGAAACTAAAACTATAGTGGCTCCCCAAAATCTTGGTCCATCCACTCTTCTACCAATTTGGTAGGAATATATTTACCATCATGGTAGGAATACACTATCCTAGTGCATGAGTCTTTTGATATGTTATCTCTCAGAACCCAAACTAAGTTTTGATAAGGAGATACTTAAAACCAAGTCCAGATCTTTTGATAAGGAGATCTTGATCCAACACCAGAGTCTTTTGATAAGTAAACTCTTAGAACCATAAACTGAATTCTTTGAAGAGTAATTCTTAAAACTCTTTACTCTACTATAGAAAGAGAGAAAGTAAGAGAAGAGTAGGAAGAATATTAAGAAGAATTGTCTTCAAAGTTTAGTTCTCTTTCAGCGGATTTTTGAGAACTCTTCAGGCACTAAGTGATATGGATCTTCAGTATATGATAAATCCTTGTTGAGAAGAAGGTGCAAGAATTATAAGCTTTTGATCCACTTGTATTTTAGATTATTCTTAAATCATCTATAGTTGTAACAGAGAGGGGAGGAAGAAGAAGAAGACTCTGCAGACAGCAATCTTAATTCTATCTTCGGTGTATATTCTTTTTGCTATGTCTTCATTGTGTTAGTGTATTATGTATGTCTCTTATTTTAAGATATTAATATCATTGGATGAATAAGTACGAAATCAAACTCTTAGAGTAAGCACACATGTTTTTTGATCAAACAAATAAACATGATTTGTTTAAATATCAAAGTAGTGTTTATAAAATTTAGACTAGATCTCCATGACGCCGGAGATCGGAGGCGGTGAATCGAAAACACTTTTAGTTTCTATATCGAACCACCTCTATGAACGGTTTGCTCTCTCCCTTCTTCCCAAGAAGATCATCGAGCATGCTAGATCTCCCAGATCTAGACGTCTTGCCAGGATAATATTCGTAGATTCCTCCCAAGAATCTAATAACCTCCTAGGTGGATTTATCACAAACTTCTCCTAGGAATTCGATGACCTCCCAGGTCGATTTCTCACACATAATACAAAAGAAACAATAAGAGAAATGAAAAATAGATTAAAGGTTTCTTTTACTCTCTCAAAAATACATCTTTAGAGGCGGTGAGTGATCAATGCTTTTGATTCTCGTGGCTTGGGCACGTTATCTTCTTCAGAATCTTGTTCTCGCAATCCTTCTCCAAAGATATTCTTCGTTCATGCAAGAGGTAAAGAGGTCTTCTCCTTGGATGGTGTCTTACAGTAGTAGGGATGGCAGGAAACCTCCTATGGTCATTCTAGGGTTCAAGCCATGCCATAAAAAATCATTTTTATACCTCTTTAAAGTGCTATCGTTGACGATAAAAATATTGATGGCGATAGTCTAAATATAGTACGTTGTTGCTAGCTGTACCACATCGGAAAGGAATGGTGGCAGCCCGGTCATAAATTTCTATCGTTACCGCTAGTGGTATTTGCACGATAGTTGTTTCCTTTTATGGCTTCCTGCACGTTCTAGCTCTGAGTGCATGTATTGCTAATGTGTCCTCTTCCACGATATCGCCTGTGATAGTACTATCACCCACTGTTGGTACCATGATTGACACCAACTCTCCGCGCACTACCGCGAGAAGGGTCGGATGGTGGAGGAAAGGAAGCTCGGAACTAAATCACCTGTGAACAGTAAAAAAGCGAAGAAGCTGCCAAGTGGGAACACCAGACTTGGACCACCATGGAGAATGCCTCTCTTGTAGCATGCTTTCTATTGATTGTAATCAGTTACAAAGGTTGATGTTGCGCGTGCAACAGAGCACAAATCCCATGAATCAAGACCTCAACTCTTAACAAGAGAGCTGTTGGATTCGAGTCAGCATGCTTTGGGGGTGCATCTCCCCCTATTTATAGTCTTGGGGGCCTTCCCCAATGTGCAGGGCTAAAATAACCGCTTGTCCGGGGTACAGGAGAATTAGGCAGGGGTGATAGTATACAAAATAGAGGGAAAAAAGACAATTGCTAGACCGCACGATCATACGGCTAGCCACTGGGGTCTGGACCACCTCCTCCTATGTAGTAGCTGGTTTGCGAACTGGCGTCTAGTGCGGTTAGGAAAATACAAACCACACGACTTGACTGTTGGCTTGAAACTGGTCGTGGGCTCTCGAGTAAACCTAATCCCCGCACATTTCTAAATTTCTAGAAATTTCGGAAATGTTGGTTTTAACTGCGAGACCGTGAATGTCTTTAATGTCGAGAAGTCTATAAATATCCTGAGAGCTCTATATTTTTCAGAAAATTTTTTCAACCATAGGACGGTATTCACCACTTGCGGTTCTCATTTTCGAGGCCGCAATGATAGTTCTTGGAAAGATGATGTCAGTGATTTCAACACGCGAGGACGAAATCAAGTTGTGCATGATGAAGAGAAGGTCACAGCGAAGAAACCTGAAACCTCTACCTGCCTTTCTAGGGAATCCTCTGAAGTAGTTAAATCCACAACTGTTGTTAAACCTTAGTCAGAGAAGATCGCTTCTCCTCCAGCGAACATGATAGATTCTTCCAATACATTGGTTATTATTGATCCTGCTGCGGCTAAAAGATGTTGCTCCCAGGAGTTCTGATATAGAAGTAACCTATTTGCCCTCTAGAACTGTTATGTTGAGGGTAGATTTGGACGAAGTCAGCCATGACTCCAAGAAGCCGCAGGTTGTCGGGGAGGAGAAGTCGGTCAATGGTCAGGCTACGACTTCTATAATTCCAGTTGATGTGGACACCGAGTCTGTTCGCGAATGGCTGTGCCAGTTAGGGAAGATCTCCACAGAGAAACTGCGATAAAAATAGTTATCATCCAAGTAAAGTGGTAAGAAGAGACAGAAAGGATAAAATGATGATTGTTATGAGTGGATATAAAAGAATCTAAAAGGGATGAAGGAGATGAATGTCTTGGTTAGGTTTGGTACGACTAGCCTCAAGTATAGGCAGCATGATAAAGACGTCCAGAAATAGATTTGCTACTTTGGATAATGAGACC
The DNA here is from genome assembly GCA_039583875.1 of Platanthera guangdongensis. Lineage (NCBI taxonomy): Eukaryota > Viridiplantae > Streptophyta > Magnoliopsida > Asparagales > Orchidaceae > Platanthera > Platanthera guangdongensis. The sequence continues at coordinate 215,138,568 of CM077150.1, forward strand.
GCGCTTTCCTCGGTCAGTATCTTCACTGATGAGATTATAAAAAACTTTGACAAGTTTGAAGTGTTGGATCTAGTGGGCAACCTTAGAGGGGGTGGTGAATAAGGTTTAATGAAAATTCGAATTATTTCTAACCAGAAAAATTAGCTCAGGAAAATACCACAGGGCGTTAGGTAGCTAATGCGCGGCGGTATGTTACAGAACTTGTTTTCCTGGGCAAATTCCTTTTTTGCAGATCTATGCACCCTTTAGAAAATTACAGGCTAACACACACAACATTATACGCAGAGGAAAAGACAGAAAATGAATTTCATTCCAAATTAAAATCAACAACTATTTTTTAAGATTACAAAACTTGATCTCTGTGACGCCGGAGATCGAATGCTGTGAATAAAAACAACTTTTGGTTTTCTATACCGACCCATTCCCTGGACCGGTTTGCTCTCTCCCTTTCCCAATAAGAAAGGTCTTCGAGCTGGCACTTCACCCTCATGCAAGGAGGTATCTTATAGCCCCGATAGATCCCCCGATCTAGACGTCCCTTCCCCGGGATGATTTCTCACAGAATCCTTCTTGGATCCTGATGACCTTCACCGGTAGATTTGTCTCACCACAAGAATATAAAGAAGATAAAAATACATAATAATATAAATAGATTAAAGTTCAAATATCCCTCAATATGACTCCTCCGTTTAGTGATCTATAATCGGTGCTAGAAATCTTTGTGGGCTTGCAATCGATCAAAACTTCGTAGGCTTTGTTTTTCTTGGCTCGTCGGAGTTCTTTGTTCACGAACGGGAGGGAGGCGGTCTTCTTTTTCTTCGACGAAGATGGCGGAATGGACCACAGAGAGGCGGCCGAACCCTAGGAATTGCAGATCTGAGTCTCTTTTCGTCTTAGTCAGGAATACAGAAAACGAAGCGCCTTTTATATATTTTTGTAAAAATAGGATACCGTCAGCGGTAAGACTAGTGCCTGGTGGTAGGTTCATGTGCTTGATTCTGCAGCCTTCCTCCAAATTTGGAAAAAATATTCAAAATAAATATTTTCCTCTTTCCAATGTTAGCACGGCGTGGTAGCCAGTTAGCGCCTGGCGGAAGCATAGTCATCTCGACGCTCCCATCTCAACGATCATTGAGTGGGCTAACGCGGCGCGATATCAAGGTATCTCCAGATGGTGTCTAGTTGTCTCAATGAATCAAGCCATCTTGACGATTGTTGAGTGGGCTAACGAGGCACGACACAAAGTTAGCGCCTGCGCGGTAGGTTCCCGAGCAACTGGCTGAAATAATTCCTTGAGCTGGCCCAGTCGGTAGTACTAACGCGATGCGGTAGAATCTCGAGCGCCATATTGATTTAATTTAGGCTACTGCCCAATGGTAGCTACTACCGCTCGGCGATTGGTTCCATGGAGAGCTTCTTGCATCGCCTGGACCTGTAAACCTACACACTCTACCAAATACAAGATGTGATCAAATACACCATGGGAATAATATTATCAAACTGAGGATATGTGAATCGTCGGCTCCAACAAACTCCTCCTTTTGATAATATCAAATCTCATTCATGAGATATAACAATAAGTGCATGATACAATGTATATATATGAAATAGTCTTTAAAGCTCGGGTTTTAGGTTATATATATCTTCCCCTACACATGTGCTCCCCCTATATGGGTGTTTTACATGCTCCCCTTATCTGCGTGCACATAGCGAAATGAGCTCCCCCTACATGTGATCTACCCTTACCCATGTGATCTACCCTAACCCATGACTCATGAACCATTTATTCTCCCCCTTTTATATTATCAAAAGGGGGTGGGTTAGACCAAAAGTGAACATAGGCATGAACGGGAGAAACAAAATGCAGTATCTGATTAACATGATAAAGAAATCAAACAGTGCAAAGTATAGAAAGTGAAACGAGATGCAAAAACGATAGGGGTGACCAAACATGAAATTAGAGATTATTAAGCATAGAAGTCAAACTGATGAGTGCAGTACACACAGAAATATTTTTGAAAAAGTTTTCAGAGTTATAAAGGATTGGACAACACAGGTAAACTAAGCACATAACGATTTAGAGGACAATGCTATAAGCGTTAGAAAATTAATATAGAGGAACATTATTTATGTCACGAATAGAAATCGCGTGCTATAACTTACGTGTTATAGACATATAGTGTCAATTCAGTCAAATTCTTATGCATGGAAGCATTAGACAGAGCAATGACGTGTGTACGTATAACATCGGAAGATAAACATTAAGTAGAGTTAACATTCATTACATGGTTTATCTCAGTATTTTAATATGCTACCGCGAGATGAATAAAGTGAAAAATCACGTCACGTTGCTGTCTATGTTTTATCAAGAGTAGAACTAGGGGAACTAAGATTATGGTTCTAGTCTATGCACGAGATCAAAATGATTTTTGGAACAAGGTGTTCATCCTCACAATGCTCATAGACTTATCAGGAGGAGTGAGTCGTGCTTGGGGGGTATCCTTGACACAAGTCTTGATAGAATTCGTATATTCTTTAGACGCGTTGGGCAATCAGCTTTACAGTTTGGATACCAAGGATCCCAAATCAATCGAAATCTACACACATAGATGGATACACTTTAACTTGTATACACAAGACTTGACCACTAGAGATTTTGCCCAAATTTCTACCCTTTATAGTCGCGCATATGTATCGTGGCATTGATTATTCAGGTTATTTCTAACGTGGTAGACACAATATCATGAGTTATATCATGTAAGCATATAATTGCTACAAGAGTGCTCCATCTAGGGATGTGTGAATAGTGAAAAGTCATTTTGTTATCTAAATCCTCACACATACATAGAGGCATATTCAACAAACACTAGCATGTTTAAGCACACTCAGTAGCTAAGTACCTATTGATTGGACATATCATGACATAGGTAGACAATGTTCACAGGGAGTAACATGCCTAATTCCAACATTGTAAGTAATTGTTATGATCTAAGTTCTCGCCAAGTGTGTACTAAGAGTGATCAAGCCAACGTTTTTTTTTTTTGGGGGTTTTATATTTTTTTGTGTTATTTTTATATAACCAAAATAAACATCACATGCAATATAAAAAAACAAATAAATATATTTTAAAAAGGAACACTTTTCCACACACAAAAAAACTAGTACAATCAAACTAAATACACTGAATAGTTAGTATAATGAAAAAACAAAGGCTATCATGATAGAGTAGTATGTAAGGTATTGACGAACATAATAATGAGACATGAAATACTATTTGTGTCATGCATATAGACCATTAAGAGGATACTCAAGACATAAATGACCCAAAAGTATGTCAGCACCCTAGCCCTGTACTAAGTGATGGATGGGCATGAGGAGCTGCACAAATACCGTAGGGTGGGGTTTTAATCTCATGTGCATACAGAAGAACCCACTCAACCTAACACTCTTTCCTCCAGGTGCCATGCAAGGGCCCACTGGAACCCTCCCCGATTAAGGACAAGACATGATTTACAGGTTAGTGTTTCTAAAGAACACACATCTACTCCCTCACTATTATGAGAGAAACCATAGTGAAACTAGTGTTGTCGTTTATATTAACAAAGTAATGAAGATACTATGGCTGATTGTCAGGAAATAGCACGAAAAGGAGTGCTACCGCTGATAGTATAGTTACCGCGTTGCGGAAGCTTCAGGGTTTATATAAGACCTGTTCAGATCCGGTTCATCATTTTTTGCTCGCTTACTCTCTCCTTTGCGTACAATTCTTTGTTGTTGCTTCCGAGATCAAGGTAAACTCCTCTACTCTCTCTCTCTTTAAATCCTAGTGCGATGAGTTTTGGAAGTGCGGGCTGTAGATTTCTAGTCATTTTGGACGCGATCTGTGGCGGTTTCACGATGATTTATAATTTTGATTTGCAAATTTTGCCACGGGTCATGATCTTTCTCACGGATCTATCTTGTGTAAGCTTGGATCTTGCACCCTTAGCATTTTTAAGTGAACAATTTTCTTAAAAATTAAGTTTTTATGGAGATCCGGAATTGAAACATGATCCAGGGAGATTTCAACTGTTTTCCAAGTTTGATTTTTGACTTCCTCCATGGATCTCGTTTGTTTTCACAGATCTACTTTGCATGATCTTAGACCTCTCTCCCCTACATGTTTTAGTGGAAATCGTGAAATAATGGAGTTTTGGGGAGATCCAGCAGAGGAAGATGGGTTGCAGTCTGTCATGCTACTACGCGACGGTAATAGATTACTATGCCGCGGTAGGGTCCAGAAGTCGATTTTTTATTTTTTGACTAGAAAAAATTTGTGTTGTTTCTTTCAAGTTATGGCTTCATCAAGCTCCCAACACCCTTGTTGTAGTTTCTCGAAACGCACTCGAGTGCCTGCTTATATATTTCCTGCTATAGACGAGGCGACAGTGAGCATGCCAATGGTGATTGATATCGACGATCGGTATGCTCACATCTATGGTTATTTGGATATCAATTTTCGTTGGCGATCAATTTTCCTCAGACCTCACTCAGGAGTTCTACAACAACCTTAGGGATCCCTCTCACACGCAACTAGATGGAGGAGTGCAGTCTTATATCGGGACTGAAATCGTGATGATTCTCCATGCGCATCTCGAGCAAAAATATGTCTAGACTCCCAACTCTCCATACCTCGACATCGTGGAGTCCTTCAGAACCAGCCGGAAATGGAGATATATCAATGAGGTTCTCCACGGTGTAGAGGACCATATAAATCTCATCACTATGGTGAATACGCTCACTCCCAATGTTTGCATCATCCAAGATGTCCTCCATCACTCTCTAATGTTCAAGGCTAGGGATACCAAGAAAATCACGACCCGGCTCTCAATGGTGACATATTGTATCCTAGCTGAGAAAGCCTTTAACATCTCAGATCTCATCCTCTCCATGATGCGCTATACCTATCGCCTCAAATCCCCTGACCGCTGGCGGATGAACACACTGCCTTTGGGTGGTGTGATTCAGAGCATCCTAATGGAGAAGTACCATGCCATCAACTGGTCGGTGTACCCTACAGATAGCTACCCTCCGATCTAAAAAGTAGGTGAGACTCCTACTATCTCATGAGCGCGGCCCTCTACAGCACATCCTCCATTACACTGTACAAGATCCCTCGGGGAAACTAGTGAGGACATCAACGGTATGGTGGAGGAACAGGGCCGGGAGATTAGGTGAACGACGAAAGAGGTGAAAGGAAAGAAGAAGATGATCAAAAAGATAATGAGCAAGTTCAACATTTTTCCCACTTATTCTAATGAGTAGCTTTCTAAGTTATATTAGATTTTTTATACATGGAAAGACTCGTAGAGCAAAAACATAATGCTGAAATAAGAATTCTTCCTAAAAACACAAAAAAAAAAGAAAAAGAAAAAATAGTAGGCATATTGTGAAGTAAGATATAGTGTAGTTCGTTTTAGAACCTACTTCACGCATATTGTCGATGTTATGGGATATGTTTCTTACGTCCAAGTGCGACCCTGTGGGGCAGTTCTCTTGGGTACCCAAATGCCATGTGATACACCCGGGGATGATACTGGTGAGTATGCCCTACCGAATAGTGTAGGTTTGTGATTTTTAACTATGGGCCTCCATTCATACTTCGTTTAAGTTTATGTTTATATTATAGATTTTCATTTAGCTTTCTACGAGTCTTTATGTGATGATCTTTAGTCGAGTAGTATTGTGTTGGAGGTTTATAAATGTTGAAGTAGTTGTCCAAGTTACAATCTTCTGGCTTAACATAAGGACTCATCGCATAGTAGTTGATTACCGGAAATCTACATTCATTTGTCTTTGACTGAGGAGTAATTTGTCTTTCTAGGTGAAATTGATTTCTATAGTTAAGAGTGTTGCATACTCTAGCTTGAGATTTTATGTTCCCTTTGGTTAATTCAGCCTCTAGATGGTGGTTCATGTTCAGCATGCTTTTCGGTTTTACGTGCAGCTTAGGAGTTGGGCTTTGCCAGTTTTTAAGCATTATTTCCTTAAGCATGTTGATTTTTGCAATTAATTCTTTTTTTATTATTTTTGAGATTTTGTCTAGCACTACTGTACGCAAGTGTGCTATTTTTAAGAGTGGAGAAGATAGATTCAATATGGGCTTTATACTTACTCCGGAATTCGTCAAAAGTCTCATTCAACTCATTAATTTCATTTTTATAATCATTGCATCTAGTGCACTCCATTTTGACAGATGATTCTTCTAGACAAGGTTTCTCAGTTTGTTCTTTTGTAGAGAGAGGCTCTTTTTCAACACCCTTATGTTTTTTTATTTAATTTATTACAATCTATATAAGGTGTAGTGGTGTTATACAAAGAGCATGCAGGAGAATTAGGAATGACAATGGTAGATTCTACATTTACACTTGCTTTTAAACGGTTATTTTCTAAACATAGTTTTGAGTTAATACTTTTTAGTTTCTTAATTTTACGTCAAGCAATATCTAGCACATTCACTGTAAAAATAGAATTGCATACAAGAGGGGAGTTTAAATTTCTTACAATGCTCTTGGATGGGGCAAGATTGGAGTATAGAGTTTCTTTGACTTCTTCATGAGTTATCTTATCCATAGTTGAGATTTCAACTTCCCTTTGTTATGATGTGATTGTCATGTCTTTCTCCAGAAGCAGATCTCCATTTGGTTCTTCACTCGGATCCATGAGAAATTTCTCAATCTCGTCAATTGTATAAAGAGGACAATAAGTAGACTCAAGAAATTTTCATATATCATAGGCAATGGGTAGAGTGCAGATAAGTGTAAAAATTTCTTGACCAAGCCCACAAAATAAACTATTCATAGCTTTAGCGTTTATATGACAATCGTGCTTGGTTAACTTATGTGGCAGCTTAATACACATCATGTTCCACACCTCTATGTCTAGACTTATAAGGAATTTTCTCATCAACACTTTCCAATCTTCATAGTTTTTACCTAAAAATAGTGGTGGTGCTAGTGATTTTTTAGTGTACCAATTTCCATCCCCACTAGTTGATTCGAGACTAGTGTTGGCCATTATTCCTGTTGGTGAAATTGTTTTGGAATAACCTTCCTCTGATACCACTTGTTGGATCTGGTGGTCAACCTTAGAGGGGGGTGAATAAGGTTTAACGACGATTACAAGAAATTCGAATTATTTATAACTAGAAAAACTAGCTCAGGAAGCTACCGCGAGGCATTAGGTAGCTAACCCACGGCGGTATGTTATAGAACTCATTTTCCTAGGTAGATTCCTCTTTGTAGATCTATGCACCCTTTAGAAAATTACAGGCTAACACACACACAACGTTATATGCAGAGGAAAAAGATAGAAAATGAATTTCATTTCAAAGTAAAATCAATAACTCTGTTTAAAGATTACAAAACTTGATCTCTGTGACGCTGGAGATCGAAGGCGGTGAATAAAAACAACTTTGGGTTTTCTATACCAACCTATTCCTTAGACTAGTTGGCTCTCTCCCTTTCCCTCCAAGAAAGGTCTTCGAGCCGAGTCTTCACCCGCATGTAAGGAGGTGTCTTAGAGCCCCGCTAGATCCCCCGATCTAGACGTCCCTTCCCAGGGACGATTTCTCACGGAATCCTTCCCAAAAACTTCCAACCCTACAACTAGATTGATTGAGCAGCCTACGTCGCCCAACGAATAGTGGGTACCATTGAAACACACGGTTCCCTTGAATTGTGTGGACCGCAGAGCATACCTCATTCACTGGTCTATCAACACCATGCACCATCATTTGTGGCAGATGTATGGAGCTCTTCTTCAGGATGTTGACCAGCTAGCTAATATTGGTAGAGACCACACTCTTTGATTTGAGTGGGACTTAACTACCCAACCCATAACACTTATGATGCAAATCATATCCACCCAACACTTATAATGCGGCTCTGTACTATCATTTGTTTAAAAAAAATAGTATACCCATTCTATTACTTTGAGATTAGGAATTGTTAGATAAGCACTTGATCTTACAAGTGGTGTGAGAGCGGGGTTATGGTTTTGAGTATTGGTAGAAACATCTAAAGGGGTATTTAATTATACAATGCTTATAAATTTATCTTAGCATGTGTTTGTTTCAATCACTTGTGTTTTTTCATGTATAGTGTAAGGGGATTATCAGGTCCATCAACACCCTTTGATTTGAGTTGGACAAACTGCCTAGTTCATAATGCATATGGTGCAACAACCCATATCTACCCAATACTTAGTACATGGATTTGGGTTGTCATTTGATTAAAGTGAAATGGTTGTGTTCTTTTTACATGTTTAATCTTAATGATTAGTTGGTTAAGCACTTGAACCTACACCATTGGCATCTTCTTAAATTTCATTAATTCTTTAGGCTCAGATATCCACATGTTTGATGTGAGAACTCTTACAAAAAATGTGTCTATGATGGGGGGGGGGGGTTGATCTCTTCAAATATTTTTGGATACTACTTATTTTCTGACTTACTTTTACTTGGAGCATTCATGGAGCATTATATGACATCATTTGCATTATCGAGTGACTTGACTGACAATCTATATCGGTGGGCATAAATGTAGAGGAGGTTGCACTAAAGCTCATTAGACTAGATAACTCGATGAAATTACTAGGGTTGAGCACTAACAAACCTACTCATGAAAAGTTTATAGCGAGGAGTTGGCACAACAACACCCTATTAGGAGCTCAAAGAAGAAGAGTAATTCTTTTTGATGGATATTTCTCCTTTTGTGAAGATAGGTAGGGTGGAGTGGGTGGAAATAGTTGAGGAGTGTCAAGAGCATATGATTCTAAAAGGAAATAAGAGCCAATTATTGTTATGGAGCAGAAGGTATTCACATCCTTGTTGAATCAAATCATATGGAGGAGCCTATTTTGAGGCTAAAAATTAAAAGAAAAAAATAAGTTTATGCCATTAATATGGAAAAGTGGGTGAAAGAGTTCGTGCTGCTAAACAAGAAAATAAATTGCAGACAAGTTGGATACTATGAGTGTTGAGGACTTGCAACTTCAGTGAGAACTTGTTGACAAGAAGGAAATCATAGGCATCAAAAAGCACTAGAGTTAGAAGATAAAAGGAAAATCATTCATCTCTCCTAAGAGGTTGCCAATAGTGGATCTACTTGATCTGTATTAGAAAAATATCCCCCTTAAAGGCAAAATCTATATATCGTCCCTTTTCGCAACTAATCCTTACGAGATGACTCTCTCACCATTGAGGAGTTCAAGAAATGCTACTCAGAAAAAGAGGCATATAAGAAGAACAAGCTCAAAGAGGAAGATCATGAGCACAAATTGGAAATCAAGAAGGAATTTTGTGCCAAGCCCTTATCTTAAAGGGTACAGAGTACCAATAAACCTATGGAGGGCTCTTACACAAATTGCATACTAGAATATATATTTTGTTTGCAAATTTTGCTTGTAAGTTTCTAAATAAAGATATTTTCAAGTTATACTAATGAAATGCAATCTCATTAGACCTTCATTGTAAGAACTTCAATGATTGATGCAAGCACTTCCATGTCAACTCAAGGGGCCATGAATAAGGAAATAATTCATATGCTATAAGACGATAACCATCCACTATTGAGGTAATTATAGAATCTAGGGAGGGATGATGAGAATCATATTAAATGAATTAATGACCTTACTGCAAATATGGAGGAACTATCCATAATTGAAACCTTCTCATGTTTATTAAAGGCCTCCAACCATTATTGTAGGCTCCTGATCAGTGAGTTTGGAGAGCATGACATGATAATTCATGCTTTGATTGCAAACTATACTATACACATAGTGCAAACTTTAGTTATCCTAATGCAACAAACAAACATAATTTCACATTTTGGTAGAGAACATAATGATAGTTATTATGCTCCTCATGCATGTTATTTTGAATGTTGTAGTTTGTTAAGCATCAATAATTTTTTATTTTGTGAATGTTTTTTTCCTGATATATGGTGCCTGTAATTAATTATATAAGTAATTAGAAATGATGACCTCTATGAATGCATGAATCTCATGTATTCTATTTTTAGTTAAAAATCTAAATAATGTGTATGTACTTACATGAGAGTAAATGAGCTCCATTCATTATAGTTTACCGACTTTCATTTTTCTTTTTATTTAAATGTTTTGAGCCCTTTGATTGAATGCATGAGAAAATGGTATGCACATCAACCAAAATATGCAGAGTAAAGATAAATTCTTATTGTTGTCCAAGAAAACCAAGATCATATAGAATTTTTTTAGTTACCATTTTAAGTCATCGACAAGTTACAGCTTCGAGTTTCTAAATTCTAAAAAACTCTACCCCCTATATAAAGGTATAGTTGGGATGCTTTGTCATAGTCATGAGATAATCAATCCACTTGAGGGATAAGTCATCGTTGTTATTTTACCATTTTGACTACAAGTTCAAGTACCTATTTGGCCAAAGATCATAAACATCTTTGACCATTATGGTGTGATCCCTGCAAAGTTAAATTTAACTTTCTTTATTCTAAAATCCCATCTAGCTTACCTTAGGCTTTAGTAAAATCAATCAACCTTGAAGATTTTATAAAACATGTTTCATAGATGTTGGGAAAAACTTGTTTGATTTAACTTAACAAATTATATTATAAGTGATTTTACAACCTAGTATTTTTACCTATATTATATTGTGAGGGTAATATGATCTTAGATGTTCTAGGATGGCGATTGAGTCAAGATCATGTGGTAGGCATACTGAAATAAGGAAAAACTCAAGTTTAGTCAACATGCTTCGACTAGAAGCTGACGCAACATCAAATGGAAGTCGATGCCACTTCGATTAAAAATCAATACAACCACAAATGTTAAGTTGATGCTACTCTAAGGTAGAAGACAATGCATGGATCAATATGATATCAATGCAACGTCGATTAAAGTGTTAAGTCGGCCAGAGTTCATTTTGAGGGAAAATATTGACATAACTTTTATTGGAAGTCGACGTTGAGTAAAGCTTAATTTGGAAATAATAGAGGATCTGTCCAGGCTTATTTTTAGGACGATTTTATGAAATTCTTTCAAATATTTTTATCTGTTGGAAAAAGGCTCATAGGAAAGAATTCTCCACAAAATACAGAAGAGTTTATTTGGAAGAACTTTGAAGAATATTTCGAGAGTAATTAAAGAAAGAATTGGAATAATATAATTATGTTACTTCTGAATAAAGTTTTTATGAAGAGGAGAAATTCAAAATTGTTCAAATTAGGATATACTCAAATGATAGAATAGAGTACAGAAGACATAGAGACACACAATATTCAGATATTATTCGAAAATAGCTCTTCTCATCTTATTTTTTTTCTTCTTTTCTATTGTTGATGCAACAAGAATAGATTGCTCTATGTGGATCCAAGGCTTATAGCCCTTGCAATTTCTTCTCAAGCAAGGGTTTTGTTGAATTTTCTGAAGTTAAAGTGGCGGCCTGGGTGTACTGTCCTCACGGACTGTGCAATAAAAGTGGAAGTTAGTCAAGCCGACAAGAGTGTTGCAGACAGCTTGTTCCCTGGAGGTAGCCAGGCAGATAGAATGGTGATTTGCACAGTTCGCTGGTTTCTGCGAACTGGTTCTGGAGTTCGCTAGTTTTGTGCGAACTGGCCTTTGAATCCGCTGGTGCTGTGTACACACCGGAGATGGCTGGTGGTGTGGACTTGGCCTTGTTCTATACCAAATCTAGGTGTGCTCAATCCGGGAGGTCGCGTGGTTAGCACGGACTGCTTTCTTTGTCCGCCAAGTTCAGCAGTTGTCAACCTTATACTTTGGTTACGGGCTCGGAGTGTGCGGACTGAAGTAGTGTCTGCAGGTGCGTGTGTACTGGAGCTATGTCTTCTTGTATGCGAACTGGTGGTGTTTTTGCGGGGTTTGTTGGTGTGGCGAACAAGTCCTGGCTTGGCCTTGTGGCGACAAGATGGATAGGATTTCTATCCGGCCTTGGTGGTGCGGCCTTGGCGAACTAGTTGTCTTGCTAGTCACGATGACAAAGAGGTTTGGCTGTCTGTGGTTGTGTGGATACTCTCACTACTCGCCGCAAGATAAGGTTGTGATCCTATCGGCTAGGACGGTGATCCTATGGGCTAGGGCGGTGATCACACTCCTCTCCGCTCCTATAAATAAGTCCCCTTATCACATTAACAGTACATCTAAATGAATAGTAAATGAGTTCGAGTGGTTGTTGTGGACAGGATTTTGTGTTTGCACGGTTTGAAGGATTGACCGATGTTTGTTGTGCAGGTTGTGCGGATAGCACTGAGAAGCCAGGGGCTTAGTTCTGACTTTGGTTAGGGATTAGTGCGGACTCTACGGTTAGCAATCGGCGGTTAGCAGCATGTTGAGGCTTGTGGCCAGGCGGTCTTCTTTCTCTGACAACCTTTTCTCAGTTCAATAAGTTATCCGCTTCTAGCCGCTTATTCAATTCGTCAATAGTTACTCACAATGATCTGGCGGCTAGGCGACCTCACAGTTAGGTGTTTTGCAGATCAACGGACAGAGTCCTCAACATTGGAATAATGGGTTATCCGCACGGCTAGGTTGCGGTCTGGCGACTTGGCGGCTTAAGCGGTCTCCGTAGACAGCTTGGCAGAGTCGACGATTTCTCATTGAGACTGCACGACTAGTTTTGTATTTCTTGTTTTGCTTCCATCGGATACATTGGCAAATAATGTCTCTTCATGTATACCTCATCTTGTAAATATTGTTGATAGTACAAGGTTTTCTTGCTCTTCCAGTGCTTCTGGTTTATTTGGCTTTGGATAGGTTGAGTGTTCCTTCATCTAGTTTCCCGTTTTCCGCAGTTCACAAATTTTTACATGGTATCAGAGGGAACAGAGGCCTGAGCAGCAATCAATCTGTTAGAAAGTAGCGAAAAAGAGAGAACAAGCGGATAAGCTTTTGAATAATTGAAATTTTATTATCCAAAAAATATAACTATTACAAAGGTATGCCCTCCCTTATATAGAATGGAGGAGAGATGAGAGAATACAAATAAGAGATGTGGGACTAAAAATTTACAAGCTAAGCGGACTGTACAAAGTAAACCGCACAAGCCGCGCGGTTAGACAGAAGGACTAACTGCACGGCTACAACAAGAGAAGCAGAGAGGTCGCCTGTGAAGATCGCTAGACCGCCCGGTTTACAAGCCGGCGAGTGAAACCGCCAGACCGCGCGGTCTTCAACCCGCCAAGACAGACCGCCCGGTCACCAACTTCAACACTCCCCCTCAAGCTGGAGCATATATATCAATCATGCCCAGCTTGTCGCAAACATGCAGAAACGAGGCGGAAACTGGCTTGGTGAAGATGTCAGCCAGCTCTTTATCAGACGTGACAAACGGAGTGCAAATTTGTTCTTTTAAAATCTCTTCACGAATGAAATGGCAGTCAACCTCAATGTGCTTTGTTCTTTCATGGAATACCGGATTTTTGGAGATGTATATGGCGGCCTTGTTATCACAGAACATAGGTAGAGGATGGTTGTACACCTCTCCTAAATCTAGCATGAGAGCCCGCAACCATTTCAACTCACAAGTGGTTGACGCCATACTGCGATACTCAGCTTCTGCACTGGACCTGGAGACAACAGACTGCTTCTTGCTCTTCCAGCTCACCAGATTTCCCCCAACAAAGGTGCAAAAACCTGAGGTTGACTTGCGATCCCCTTTGTCATCAGCATAACTTGCATCTGAGTAGGCTTCAATCCTCAGATGGCCATTCTTCTGAAAAAGTAATCCTTTCCCAGGCGCTGCTTTGACATACTCCAAGATCCGCAAGGCGGACTGTAGATGACACTCCCTAGGCTCTTGCATGAATTGACTCACCTTGCCCACAACATAGGAAATGTCGGGTCTGGTCACTGTGAGATATATGATCTTACCAACCAGACGCCTGTACCACGAACTATCTGAAAGAGGAGGCGAATCATCTGTCCAGGTTTTGTCCTCCCCAGTAGCCATGGGGCATCGGGCAGGTTTTGCTCCAGTTAATCCTGCCTCTTTTAAAAGATCAAGGGCATACTTACGCTGAGAGAGAACTAAGGAGTCGGGCTTCCGAGAGAGTTCGATCCCCAGAAAGTACTTTGGAGAGCCCATATCTTTAGTGATCAGATGTTGGCGAAGATGTCGCTTTCTCAGGGCTACCCCTTCCTGGTCATCGCCAGTGAGAAGAATATCATCGACGTACACAGCAAGAACAACCAGCCTAGAAGGAGTTTTGCGAATAAAGAGAGAGTGATCAGCAGAGCTTCGCACAAAACCAACAGCCGCCACAATGCCGCTGAACTTGTCAAACCAAGCTCGAGGACTCTGCTTGAGGCCATAAATTGCCTTCTGCAGCCGGCATACTCGTGTCTCCCCCTGAGCAACATACCCAGGAGGTTGCTCCATGTAAACGGCCTCATGAAGATCACCATAAAGGAAGGCATTCTTGACGTCTAGCTGAGAAATCGGCCAATCCCGATTGACGACCATAGAGAGAAGAACCCGGATAGTGCTGAGATGAGCCACAGGGGAGAAGGTGTCAAAGTAATCAACCCCATAGGTCTGAGTAAAGCCCTTAGCAACAAGGCGAGCCTTATACCGATCCACAGTGCCGTCTGGGCTAAATTTGACCACAAAGACCCAGCGACAGCCAACAACATCAGTACCGAAGGGAGGAGGAACAAGAGTCCAGGTACCCCGCTCAGTTAGGGTCGTCATTTCCTCATCTATGGCCATCTTCCAGTGAGGAATAGCAAGGGCCTCCTGATAGGAGCGGGGTGTGGCAGTGGCAGAGATAGCCAGTGCAAATGCCCTGCGAGAAGGGGTAAGACGATCATAGGAAACAACAGCAGCAAGGGGGTGTAGGGTACACGTCCGGACCCCTTTTCGAAGAGCTATAGGAAGATCCAGGTCAGCCAGGCCCGCGGCATCCGGAGCATCCGTGGTAGAGAAAGCTGGCCCGGGAGAAGAGAGCGACGGCAGCGGAGATGAGGGAGAGGGTGGTGGAGAAGGGAGAGAGAGAGGTGGAGGAAGAGGAGGGGGTGGAGACGGTGTAGGGGTGGAGAGTGTAGTAGGAGGCGAGGGAACGAAGGGAACGGCAGGAGAATCAGAAGCTGGGAGAAGAGGAGAGGAGTCATCCGAGAAGTAGGAGGTATTCTCGAAGAAGGTGACGTCAGCAGAGACGAACTGCTTACGAAGGACGGGATCAAAGCAACAGTAGCCTTTCTGAGTGGTGGAGTACCCCAGAAAGACACATTTGGTGGAGCGAGGGGAGAGCTTATCACGGGTGGCAGAAGGGGTATACACAAAGGCAGTGCATCCAAAGATTTGGAGAGGAAGAGGAAACGGCTCCTTGCCCGGATAAAAAATGGAGAACGGGGTTTGACCGTGGAGAACCGTGGAGGGAATGCGATTGATGAGGTAGCAGGCAAGGAGAACAGCATAGCCCCAATAGGAGCGAGGAACATGCATCTGGGTCATCAAGGTGCGAGCGACATCGAGGAGGTGACGGTTTTTGCGTTCGGTCACACCATTTTGTTGTGAAGTATAGACACAACTAGTTTGATGAAGAATCCCATTTTGCATGCAGAATGTAGAGAAGTCACGACTGAGATATTCTTGGGCATTATCAGATCGAAAAACTTGGATAGAAACACCAAACTGAGTTTTGATCATGAGATAGAAGGATGTCCATACAGAGAATAATTCGGAGCGATCTTTTAATAGATACACCCACATACAGCGAGAGAAATCATCAATGAACGTGACAAAATAGGAACTACCCCGACCAATGGTAAGAGTAGGAGAAGGACCCCAGATATCGGAGTGGATAAGATCAAACGGACGGGTAGAGCTACGAACGTGCTTTGGAGGGAAGGAGGAGCGGTGATGCTTGCCAAGCTGACAGGCCTCACAGTTGAGCGGAGGACTTTGAGGAGGAAGGTGGGGCAGAAGTTGACGAAGAAGACGCGGAGGAGCATGACCAAGGCGGAGATGCCATTGGAGAAGATCTGTGGAGGTGGAGGAGAAGGTGGAAAAAGCAGAAATGTTGTTCAGGAAGTATAAGCCGCCACTCTCAGTCCCAGTAGCAATCGTCCGTTGGGAGTCCGGATCCTGAAAAGAGCAAGAAGTAGAAGTAAATGTGACGAAACACTGTAATTGCTTGCAAAGAGAGGTAACAGATAATAAGTTGCACGGGAACTGGGGCACGTATAGAGTATCCGCCAAGTGAAGAGACGGAGTGACATGAACTATCCCTGTTCCATGGACTGATGATGAAGAGCCGTCAGCGAGAATAACCGGGGGCAAGCGAGCATGTTTTTCTAGGAGAGAGAAACACGGGAGATGGCCGGTCATATGATTCATAGCACCAGTGTCGATCAGCCATTTTCCCTGAGTAACAACGTGTGCACGACCAGAAGACGTGACAACCGAGGCGAATGGCTTGGAGGAGGATATGAAAGCCATGAAGGGAGGAATAAGAAACTGCAGCGGTCTCGGTGACAGCACACCAGCGGCAAGAAGGGCCACGACCAAGGTGTAGAGCACAAGCCGCGCAACTGAACCAGGAGGCTAAAGGAAGAAAGGCAGAGAGGCCGCTCAAACAAGGAAGAATCCGCACGAACAGAGAGAAAGCCGCGGGGAGAGGAAAAGAGAGCAACCCGCGTGAAACCGCAGCGGGTTAAAGGGAAGAAGCCGCGCGAACACGAGCGGCTAGGAAGCAGAACAAGGCACAGCGGGGAAGAGGTCGCGCGGACTGAAAAGGCCGAGCGAACAGAAGAGAGGAGAAGAGCAGGTGACCGCGACCAAGATGCAGGTGAGATAGGAACAACCCGCACGGTCAGGCAGATCACAGCAGCAAACCGCGAGTATAGAGACAAGCGAAAATGGGGAAAGCAGAAGCGGACAGGGAGAAGAAGTCCGCAGCGGGTAGAGACAAGGCCGCAACGACTAGTAAGTCGGAGAGGCAAGAAAGAACAAGGAGCGCGGCGATAAGGAAACAGGTCGCTGCGACGAATAGCAGTAGGAGAAGAGAACCAAGAAGAAGCAAGCCGCGCGAACAGGGCAGCGGACAGAAACAAGCCGCGCGAACAGGGCAGCGGACAGAAGAGAAGGCAAGTCGCGAAACAGGTCGCAGAAAGCGGAAAACAAGCCGCGAACAACAGAGAGCGCACAGAATCAGGAGGAAATGACCGTGTGCTCTGATACCATGTTAGAAAGTAGCGAAAAAGAGAGAATAAGCGGATAAGCTTTTGAATAATTGAAATTTTATTATCCAAAAAAGATAACTATTACAAAGGTATGCCCTCCCTTATATAGAATGGAGGAGAGATGAGAGAATACAAATAAGAGATGTGGGACTAAAAATTTACAAGCTAAGCGGACTGTACAAAGTAAACCGCACAAGCCACGCGGTTAGACAGAAGGACTAACCGCACGGCTACAACAAGAGAAGCAGAGAGGTCGCATGTGAAGATCGCTAGACCGCCCGGTTTACAAGCCGGCGAGTCAAACCGCCAGACCGCGCGGTCTTCAACCCGCCAAGACAGACCGCTGGTCATCAACTTCAACACAATCGTCTTTTTTCTTTATTGCTTTTGGAAGTCTAAGTAAACCAGGGTTAGTGCAATGGAAGATGGACTTATAAGAGGTCTTGGAATTGAGCTTCTTATATTGACCAACTACAAGAAGTTGAGGTCATGTATAGAAAGCAATGGGCAAGGACCTGTGGGAGGTCGTCTATGGAGACGACAGACAAGAAGTGACTACTGCTACTGACAATGCTAAAGCGGTGAGAGCTTGGAGGAAGACAAATGCGAAAGCAGAGTTTACACTCAAGAGGTATATCTCACCGGAACTCTTCGACCACATCGTTGAATGTCAGTCAGCTGCGGAGATTTGGACATTCCTCAATGGGTTGTTCAATAGGATGAATGTAGCACGGCTACAATTACTAGAGAATGAGTTGGCAAGAGCCACTCAAGGAGATCTGCCTATCTCAACATTCTTCCTGAAGATGATGAACTTGTGCGCTGATATTTCAGCGTTGGACCCTGATGAGCCTATTTTGAAAGCGAAGCTGAAGAGGCACAAAATTCGTGGTTTGCGGAAGGAATATGTGGCCTTTGTTACATTTGTTCAAGGCTAGGCCACTCAGCTGTATTTGATGGAGCTAGAGAACCTACTGGCTTCGCAAGAGAGCTTAGCTAGACAGATGGCTAGAGTCACTATCTCTAAAAGAGGTAGTGAGGCGCTCTTCTTTGGGAAGAAGAAGAGATGGGATAAGAAGAAGAAGCCTGATGTTGGTGATGTCCCTTCAACTTCATATCAGCAGGAGAGGAGTTATGCACCTAAGCATGATTGGAAGAAGATGGAAGAGCTGATGTGCTACAGGTGCAACCAGCGGGGTCACTTCAAGAAGGACTGCAAGGTCAAGCTGCAGCTGGGGCACGTTGTAGATAAAGAGGAAGCTGTCTCTAGTGTTGAGGAAGTCGGATGGGGGAATGCGTTCATGAAGGGCACATGTTGTCGTTCCTTGTCCACCATCAACTACAAAGATGTCTGGATAGTGAACTTGGGTGTGGTCTCCACCTCACTAGGGACGAGTCAAAGTTTTCCTCTCTGCGAACGTTCTCAGGTAACAAAGCTCATAACTGTCGATGATACAGTTCATGCAGTCGATAAGGAGAGTGTCATTTCTTTAGGAAGTGATAATAGTCCACTCACCTTGAGGAGTGTTTATACGTGTCGGGAATGAAGAAGAACCTCTGCTAAGTGACCAATGCGGTTGACATGGGCTATCACGTTCTGTTCGATGCGACAAAAGTGAAGTTTCTCCGCAACGTGTCAGCGGTAAAGGCTGACGTTGCTCATGTAGGGAGAAGGGTAAGGGACTTGTTTGTGCTATCGACAAGTTCCTATGTTGATTAGATGTGGGCGAATGATAGTGCAGCTATTTGGCATGAGCGGCTGGGACACATCAGGATGGACAAGTTGAAGGCTATGGTGGTAAGGAGCCTTGTGAAAGGCTTTCCTAAGTTGTCATCCTTAGGCAATGGTCATGTTTGCGCGGGATGTCAATATAGAAAGGCTTATCTCCTTCCATTTGACAGGTCGTAGACCAAGTATAAAGCACCATCGGAGTGCATTCATGGTGATCTGATGGGGTCGACCGCCACCGCCAGCTTTGGAGGCAATAGATACATGTTGGTGTTAATTGATGACTATACGAGGTACACTTGGGTGTACTTTATGAAGGAGAAGTCTGACGCATTCCATTTATTTGTGGATTTCAAGGAGCTAGTGGAGGGCCAGCTTGGCTTGCGGATTAAGAAGTTGATAACGGACAACGAAGGTGAGTTCGTTTCAAATGAGTTTTTTAACTTCTGCAGGAAGCACGATATCCGTAGAGAGTACACTTGTGCTCATACTCCATAATAAAATGGAGTAATAGAGCGGAAGATCCATCATTTGACAGAGACCTGCACATGTTGGCTTCATACCAAAGGCATTTTGAGGTCCTTCTAGGTGGAAGGGATGGCCTGCTCAACCTATGTCATCAATCGGATGCCTCTGAGTCCGATCAATATGAAGTCTCCTCATGAGATGATGTTTAAGGAGAAGCCCAGCGTGGGACACCTTCGAGTATTCAGTTCGACCTGCTACGTACACGTCCTAGATGCTCTCAGGACAAAGCTGGATGCAAAGGTGAGGAAACTGGTCTTTATGGGATATAACGAGCGGAATTAGGGGTGGAAGTGTATGGATCCTGCGATGAGGAAGTTTGTCATGTCCAAAGACATGCTTTTCAACAAACTGACGTCGTATACAGGTAGCTCATCTGTAGAGCTACAAGAAAGCGGGTTAGATGGCGAGCATGAGGAGGCTGTTAAGGATCTTTTGGTGGAGATGCCTGTGTCACAAGGAGCTCTAGGTCTTTCTAGCTCCGGGGCGGAGGCTTCTGGTTCAGGAAGCAGGGGGAGTGATGCTCCAAGTTTGCTTGGGAATGGAGTTGGTTCATAAGATGCTGCGGAGGTGGTCAACAAAGGTCAGACTCTTCGGAGATCGAAGAGGACCATCAAACCACCAGCTCATTATAGCAAAGGAAATGCAGTGAGATTTGTCTCTTGTTTCTTCACAGGCTCTCTAGACGAGCGAGAGCCTTCTAGATTTGAAGACATCACTAGCATCAAGAAGTGGGATAAAATCATGGATGAGGAGATGGCTGCCCTCAAGAAAAATGAGACTTGTGACCTTGTGCCCAAGGTCGATGGCATTACTCCTATGATGTGTAAGTGGGTGTATAAGCTGAATAAGAAGGTGGATGGGAGCATCAAGCGGTACAAGGATTGCCTTATATCTCGAGGGTTTTTTCAATTGTATGGAGAAGACTACGAAGATATATTTAATCTTGTTACAAAAATGACTTCAGTGTGGGTGGTGATGGCCTTAGCAGCTTACCAAGGTTGGAAGATATGGCAGCTGGACGTAAATAATGCTTTTATTTATGGAGAAATTGTTAAGGACATCTTCATAGTTCAGCCACTGGGCTGCATATATGAAGATTATCCATGATACGTCTACAAGCTCTGGAAGGCCCTTTACAGTTTGAAGTAGGATCCACGAGCATGGTATAGGAAGATCTCAAAATATCTGAAGTTCTACGGTTATTTTGCCTCTGATTTGGATTCGAGTCTATTCATCAAGAAGAAGGGGGAACTTCAGTTCTTGGTGTTGTTGTACATGGACGACATGATCATCACACGGAACTCAGAGGAGAAGGTAGCTAGGCTCAGGGCATAGCTAGCTATTCGGATCGGGATGAAGGACTTGGGTGAGCTCCACCACTTCCTTGGACTCAAGGTGGAGTGGAAAGAGAGCGACATAGCCATTTTACAAAGGGGCTATGGGCAATAAATCGTTCAGCAGTTCGGCATGCAGGAGGGGAAGAGTAGCTCTACTCCACTTGATATTGGCATCAAGCTTCGACGGGATGAGGGGAGGATACTTCCAGATCCTTTAGAGTTCCGAGATCTGATTGGGAGCCTTATTTACTTGATGATTACGATGCCAAACATTGATTATGTTGTAGGCCGAGTAAGTCCGTATATGGTGGAATCTCGGAAGCCTCATCTGATTGCGGCGAAGAGCATTCTGAAGTACGTGAAGTCAACTTATTATATGGGTCTCCTTTATGGGAGAGACATGGGCTTCAACCTGCAAGGTTACATAGATTCTGACTATGGGGGAGATTCAGATGACCGGAAGATGACATCTGGTTATGTCTTCATATATGGATAATCAAGTATCTCATGGTACAACAAGAAGCAGGATTTTGTGTCCATCTCTACTATGGAATTGGAGTATAAGGATTTGGCCTTGGTAGCTCGAGAAGCCATATGGATTAGGAGACTGGTAGAGGACATCCATGAAGAAGTGCGGGGTCCTACTTTGCTACGCGGTGATAATAAAAGTGCCCTTAAACTGGTTAATAATCCATTTTGTCACGCGCCAACCAAGCACATTGTGATTGAGCACCATTTCATTCGGGAGAAGGTGTTGGATTTGTCTCTTGTGGTTGGACATGTGTGGTGCGAGGATAACATCGTGGACATATTTACGAAGCCACTAACAAAGGGGTCATTTACTCGGGTACGGGAACTGTTGGGGTTGGTTTTCACTTCTCACTTCAAGGGGGAGTGTTGAATTTTTTGAAGTGAAAGTAGAGGCCTATGCGTACTGTCCGTACGGACTGTGTGGATAGAAGTGGCAATTAGTCAGGTTGGCAAGAGTGTTGCAGTCATATTGTTCCCTGGAGGTTGTCGGGCGGATAGAATGGTTATCCACGCAGTTCGCTGGTTTGTGCAGACTGGTTCTGGAGTCCGTCGGTTTTATGCGGACTAGTCTTTGTGTGTACTAGTGATGTGTTCGCACCAGGGATGGTTGGTGGTGTGGACTGGGTCTTGTTCTATACCAAGTCTAGGTGAGCTCAGTCCGAGAGGTCGCGCGGTTAGTACGGACTACTTTCTTTGTTCGCCGAGTCTGGCAACTATCAGCCTTGTGCTTTGGTTGTGGACTCGAAGTGTGCGGACTAAAGTAGTGTCTGCAGGTGTGTGCGAACTAGAGCTGTGTCCGCTTGTGTGCGAACTGGTAGTGTTTTCACAGGGTTATCTGGTGTGGCAAACAAGTCCTAGTTTGGCCTTATCGTGGCAAGGTGGATCTATCTGGCCTTGGTGGTGCGACCTTGACAAACTGGTTGTCTTGCTAGTTGCGGCGATAAGGATGGTTGACTATCTGCGGCTGTGTGGATACTCTCAGTACTCACCACGAGAAAGGGTGCTGATCCTATCGACTAGAGAGGTGATCACACTCCTCTTCGCGCCTATAAATAGGACCCCTTGTCACATCAATAGTACATTTGAATGAATAGTAAGTGAGCTCAGGTAGTTACTGCGGATAGGATTTTGTGTTCGTACGGTTTGAAGGATTGACCGATGTTTGCTGTGCAGGTTGTGCGGACAACGCTGAGAAGTCAGAGACTTGGTTCTGACTTCGGTTAGGGATTAGTGGGGACTCTGCGGTTAGCAATCGGCGGTTAGTAGCAGGTCGTGGCTTACGACCAGGTGGTCTTTTTTCTTCGACAACCTCTTCCCAGTTCAATAGGTTTTCCGCTTCTGGCGACTTATTCAATTCGACAGTAGCTGTTCGCGGTGATCTAGAGGGTAGGAGACCTCGCGGTTAGGCGGTTTGCAGATCAGTGGGCATAGTCCTCAGCATTGGAATAACGGGTTGTCCGGGCGACTAGGTTGCGGTCTGGCGACTTGGTGGCTTTAGTGGACTCCGTAGGTAGCTTGGCAGAGTCGGCGGTTTCTCATTGAGACCGTGCGGCTAGTTTTGTATTTCTTGTTTTGCTTCCATTGGATACATCGGTGAATCATGTCTTACCATGTATACCTTGTCTTGTAAAGATTGTTGATAGTATAAAGTTTTCTTGCTCTTCTAGTGCTTCTGGTTTATTTGGCTTCAAATAGGTTGAGTGTTCCTGCGCCTGGTTTCCCGTTTTCCGCAGTTCACAAATTTTTACAGGTTCATCATATTTAAAGGATCTAGAACACTTGGTGCTTATAGTTCTTAGATTTTTGTTGAGAGAGGACTCATCTTGAAGACTTCTCTTCTCTTCAATCTTATTCTTTCTCAAATATTCTCTTTTTGTATTATTGAGTAAAGTGTTTTGAGAATCCCTCTTCAAAGGAATTAATTATTGGTTCTAAGAGTCTCCTTATCGAAAGACTCATTCATTCATTGGTTCAAGATCTCCTTATCAAAAGACCTAGTCGTTGGTTCTGAGAGTCTTTTTATCAAATAACTCAGGCACTAAGATAGTATATTCAACCAATGTGAAGAGTGGATGTACCTAAATTTTGGGGAACCACTATAGTTTAGGTGTCTTATGTGTTGTGTTTTTTTATGATTGTTGTGTTATGTTTTTTATTTACTGCAATAATTCTTTAGCTAATTTTCTGTGAGTGCAAATTTTGTGCTAAGTTTAAATCAGTAAATTAAATCAAATTTTAAATCTCTATTCACTCTTCACCTCTAGAGAATTCTCTGAGGATTTAATCAACTGTTTTCACTTTTAATAGTGATCATGGGAAGTTAATACCCTATATTTTAGGGATAGATAAATGTATGTTCTTTTAACTCCCAATAAAATCCATTGTTGCATGGAATGTTTTGCATATTTCAAAGGTAATTTCTATCCCTTGGGTTACCATCTTGTGACAAGGTTTTAAGTGAGCTTCAAAGAGAATACTCCTACAAGTATTAAGTTATAGACACCATATCCCTTTTTTGCATATAAGAGAAGTTATCAATTTTGGTTTCCTAAAGAGAATAGCATTATTTATTTATTGAAGGAGAAAGTGTGATTGCATATAAATAATTCTGACTCCATTTTCTAACTGTGGTTATCATATTTCTAATAAATAAGACATTTTATGCATTTAGATCCATTAGAGGGTTATACTTTTTGAAAGACTTTGTTTTCAAGAGTAGCTAAACACCTAGAGTGGGGTGGATATATTTTTATGACTTTTATGACTATCTTTTAGCTTTGGTGTGTTGTGACTTAGTTTTAAGTTAGCTTTCAAGAATACACAACAACACACAAGTGTTTATAGTGGTTCCCCAAGGTATGGGTACATCCACTGTCCCTCCCACATTTCTAACAGAGTGTTAGACAAGGACAACTTCTCCAATCTCGACTCCAAGAACTTACAATACAGATCCATCAGGAGCTCTCAGACTCCTCCAAGTCCTACCTCAGGCCCAAGGCCCTACCACTGAGAGCAAATGACGCTCCTATAGCTCAGCGATCCATGGATCACCTACCTCAGACTTTAATCAAAGTCCTCTACTTAGGCTTGGATGATAGCCCTACACTCAGATCCACAACAGGATCCTACCACAAAGAATGAACTCTCCTACAGCTCAAGCATACAGACCCTACCTTAGATCCATAGAAGGATCCTACACTCAGATCCACAGAAGGATCCTACACTCAAATCCACAGAAGGATCCTATACTCAGATCCACAGAAGGACCCTACACTCAGATCCATAGAAGGATCCTACACTTATATCCATAGAAGGATCCTACACTTATATCCATAGAAGGATCCTACCTCCGCCTTTATAGTTCAGGCTTACATCTCAGATCAGGAATGATCTTACAAAGAGAATAAGTTTGTTGGTAATGAATGACTCCAGAGAAGTTATCTCTGAGTCAGCCTCTTCCTGAACTGAGAAGGCTCGGTCCTATCCTCTTCACAGCACCAAGAATGGATCTTCAAGGTTGTTCTTCTTATGCTATGATGTAACATGTAGAGCACTGAATCTTCAAGTCTTTAGAGTAGAATAGTTGAATGTAGTGGACTTGAAGATGAACAGCATCATAGGCTTGCTCTACTCCTCCTATATCAAAGAGTGAACTTTCTGAACTTGCTGTTAAAGATGTGACTATTAACAACTAACTATTTGAACTTCTCATACCAACAGTAAGAGTATTTTCTTCAAGTTCTGCAACTTAGTCGAGAGGAAGAAGATCAAGCTCAAATCTCTTGTTTCCAAAAGTTTAAAGTGAAAAGTTAAAGGTCATCATCTTCTTCTCTAGAACCCTACTTTTGTATCCCGCCATCCAACGGCTCTTTGTGCAGTAAGACTGGACAGAAATGGCAACTGCTCCATCAATTTTGCATTTACAGCTATATTAAAGGCAAGTAGCGCCTTTGGTCTTCTAGCAAGCAGATCCCATGATATTTTAATTTCTGCTGACGTCAGCATGACTCAGATTTTCTAGACTTAATAAAATCCAGACAGACTTCTCAGGCGTTGAGTGAAGCCATGTCACTCAATGCAAACATACTTAGTAGAGTTCTGCATCTCAGGTGTTGAGTGTGTTGATTGTGGCTTCATCACTCAATGCATATAGAATTTTATAGTCTAACAGCTTAGGCGTCGAGTGAGACTTCATCACTCGACGCTTCTGGACTTAATTTGATTTCGCTGAATGAAGGCGTTGAGTGAATCTTTTTCACTCAATGCTTTCTGTATTTGACTGGCTTCTTGATGAGGCATTGAGTGACCTGTCTTCACTCAACGCTTCTTTACTTAGTTGAATTATTTGTTAAGTATGAGTTGAGTGAACTGTCTTCACTTAACGCTTCTGGACTTAGATAATTTTCTTGACAACAACACTGCGGCTTTGACTGTATGTAGTTGAGTGAACTGCCTTCACTCAACACTTCAGGAACTAACCAGATTTTTGCTTTTGTAATACTGAGTCTTTGAATGTCTGAGCGTTAGTCGGCACTTTTAGCCTCTTAACGTTAAGTGAACTGCCTTCACTCAATGCTTCTGGACTTAACCAGATTTTTACTTTGGCGATAAGACTGCCTGAGCATTTGTCGACACTTTTAGCCTCTTGGTGTTGAGTAAACTGCCTTCACTCAATACTTCTGGACTTAACCAGACTTCTTCTTTGTCAGCATCCTGTCATGATTCCATCTGTCTTTATGACTCAGACTATCTGTAAAATCAGTTCAACAGAGAACAATATGCATACATTGAACTTATGGCATGCATCAAATACATTTATGTGTATACCATTGACTTGTGAGCTTTCTTCAAATCTAGGACATTGTGATCAATGGACCCAACACTTTTTTCTCTATGATGGATACAAAAATAGAGAAGGAGTAGGAAAGTGAGTGTCAATTAGCACCGTAAGGAGGGGCGGCGAGATCTTATACTTAAAAAAGCCTAAAATTCACCCATAATAGGAAGCCCCTTCCAATAAAGGTTCTTATCCTTTCTAGGATAATAGTGAGGACCTCATTAATAATATAGGAGATTTACTAGTATTGTGGGATGAAGATACTAGGTCTGTGTCACTAAGTTTGCACATACCATCTAGCAAAAATACATCGATGACTCAAATGCATACATTTGTTCTAGAGAATCTCTTATCAATATGACTTTCAGCACATGAAGTATGCTTCTAAACCATCATCTCAATTGATAGTTTGATCACGTACTTAAAAATTTTGATGATGTGAAAAAAGATCGCGTTTAATAAAAGGAACAGGAAAGGGAGAGTGGTTTTTATATATTCTTGAATTCCTTTAGATGTAAATTCATGTTTCTAGCTACTTGGGATATTCATTTTGTAGAAGTACACAAACCAAGTCAGTGAGAAAACTAGAGTAGTGTCTTTTTTATAGAGAACCCGAGATACATTAAGAGATGCAATAAATGTGTTAAGAATGCCCTAATGAGGTGATTCAAAATAAATTAAGGACTCTAAAATGATGAAATAAAAGTATGTGAATGTCTCACATCAAAATCTAAATCTTAAATTTGTACCTCCAATTGATGATCCAGTCGCGTATGACAGATTTTGAGTCTGGTAGCAGAGAAATCACCTTGACCTTTAATTAATCAGAGAATTGTTCCATGAATATAAGAAATATTAGATTCTACATGCTAAATTATCCATCTTGCCAACTTTCTAGGATGTTGTTGATTTTCCAATATCATCTTTAGAGCATTATCAATGATTACTTGAATAGAGTGGGCTTGTGAGTAAGGGTGAATACTGAGAGTATATATGATCAAAGACAGAGCAAGCTTTTTATGTATTTGGTATCTAGTATCTGCACATTTTAGCAATCAGCTCACATAGTGAATATGAAATTTTATCTTTCTACCTTCTTGTATGAGGAGATATCTAATGGACTCTATTTTGACTTTGAGTGAATGAGCAAATAATATCCTTTATCTCAGGATTTGTAGTAATGGAGGAGAATTCAATTGTCTTTTGAGTTTAGTAAAATCATTATCACATTTTTAGTCCACTAAAACTTAAATGCCCCTTAAGGGGCTTGAATAATGGAGCACACTTATGTCAAGATCATAATAAATAAGCCTTACTATCCATCCTATCAGTTGTTATACTTACATTGGATTTCTTTGTGACAATGCACCAAGAAGTCTTTTACTTTATTAGAATTAGGTTTAATACCTTGATGTGTCAATAAATTACAAAAATAATTCTTTTACTTACACCAAAAATACATTTAGATGGATTAAGCTGCATCTCATACTTTCCTAAACTATAAAAGGTTTCATTGAGATTATGTGTGTGTCCTCCAATTTTTGGCTTTTGATAAGAAGATCATCAACGTACACTTCTATGGTACACCCATTTAGAGTCTTTAACACAGTCCCGTAAATGTTAATAAGTAACACCAACATTTGTAATAGAAGGAGTATAAAGCAAGTTGGGGGACACATTTTAATTTGTTGATGCCCCAAAAATATATAAAGAAAACTCATAATATGAAATTCAATGGTTGAGTTCATTAAATACTATCTGAGGTAGTAATAACAATCTTTGGGAAAACAATATTAGGGTTGGTGAATTCTTCACACACTTTCCACTTACTATTTGTTTTCTTCGCCATTAGAACATTAGTGCTCACTTAGGGTATTGAATCTTCCTAATAAAGGTTTCATTGAGAGGTTTTATAATTTCCTCCTATATTGGTTCAGCCAAAGTCATTGTCACCGCTCGCTTTTTATATTTTTTTGGTTTTGGGTTTATGCAAAAGGTATTGGTAGACCACATTTTTGTTCACCCTATCATGACGTCAAATTTCCAGGCAAAGATTTCCAATCATCTCTAGTGTCACTTTATTAGAGACTCTTATCTTCAGCTCTTAGATCAATGTTCATGGAGAAGAATGCATCTTTAGCTCCTCCTACCACTATAAATTGTTGAAACTTCTACGCAACTTCGGGTAAGTTCCATATTTCTCAACAATATCTTCTTCCTCAGGGATGACTTTAGACTCTTATTTATTTTTTATGAAAACTCTATTTTCTAACATCACTCACTCTTCGAAGAGAGGGTGATCTACAATTATATTGACAAAATGACATGAATGGCAATGTAGACTCAAAACTAATTACCTCCCCAATGCCAAATTTTAGGTCATAATGATATACAAATATAATTTCTTGATATTCATTTAGAAGGGGTCGGTAAAATTGGCATTATAGCTACTTAGAGCATCCACCACCACTAAGGTGCCTTGTTGGGTTACTTTTCAAATAGTGATGTAGGGGTGATCCTTCCCTTAATTTCTTCTCTTTCGTTTTGAACTAATATAAGGGTTTGGCGCAGTCCTAGATCTTCTTGCATGTGTTTATATCCTTAATAGTTGGCTTGAAGAGCATATTCACTAAACTCTAAGTGTAGATTAGAGACTAATGAGCCTCATTTATATAGCATTTTATAGACTCATCCGGGCATGTTTTCATTGATAAACACTTTACTTTGATCATGTATTCACTCATATTTCGAAAAATTGAATTTCGCAAAAGAAGTGTGTGTTTAGCCCGAGTTTATGTGCAATTGCACACTTAACTATCTTCGGGGTAAGTGTGTGCACTCCCACATCTGTGCATTTTATTATTTTTGAAAAGTGTTGCTTGTGTCGGTGGCAATTGGCCCTGGAAATCGTTGATTGAGCACTTAGGTAGATCCAAGTAAATTTTGTATATATCGAACAGCCATGCGAATTTTTGTCACACATAGGTGTTTTACCCATGTGAGTTCATGCATTCATTGTAATGACTCAACATAATGAGGAATTAACTATAGCACAGTTGTGTGTTGGTCCTTGGCGCACAATTGATTCGACCGTGCGAGTTCTAGCCTTTGAAAATTGGTAAAACTGGGTGTTCTATCTCTGCCCGTGCGATTTGTCCTGACATGGTTGATTCCAATGGTGTGTGACCATTATCGCATGCTTTTATTGCTTGTTCCAGATTGCACGGTCATGTGTTTTCCTTCACGCACATTACTGGCAAGTCGTGCATGATCATTTTGTAAATTATGCAATTCTGTTCCTATTTGTGCGATTTTCTTCGTGCATGGTCTCCTCCCGTGCGTTTTGCTCATGTGTCAAGGAATTTTTGCGCGACTTCTATTTAAAGCGCAATTTTTAGGATTTCAGATTTCTGTCTTTTCCCTGATTTTGGGTGGCTTCGAACTCGTTTTTACGGTTCTTCTCAAGAAATCTTAGGTGTCATCTTCTCCCCTTTCCCCGAGCATTTCCAAGGAAGGTGGAGAACCAGCAATGCCCATTAGAGCTCTTAGAGTCTAGATCCATAAGTGTTGGAGGAGCAAATCAAGAGAGAAGACTCGTATGTTGGAAGTGGGAGCTTTGACAGCACTACGGGGACACAACCCACGATGAGAGGAAAGGGTGACAAATTTCCTTTGGATATAGGGCAAAGATTCTCGTTCCTCCCATGCTTAGAGAGTGGTAAACTCATTCTTTGTTTTAATTTATTGGAATGTTTGCTATTATCTTGTGATATTGCTAAAGCACTTGTGTACCATGTCTATTAGGTGTGAGGGTTCATAGTTTTATCTTCTTTTATGGATTTTAGTGTGAGAACCCTAATTTGTATTTCCTATATAGCATGCACAATTCATTTCTAGTTTATTTCAAGCTACTATGAGGTTATACTGAGAGTAATGTGAAGTTAAATTTGTGATCTTGAATGCTTGTTTGGTGCTACACTAGCAATTGCTAGTTGTGAGTTGCATGATGAGGTGATTACGACCCTCCTTTCTGAATAGTATTTCCATTCCATCTGCAAGACTTCTAGGCCATCCACATTATGAAGCGGTGCTAATGACCTTTATAATCCACTTGCCCAGCCAAGAGGTGCTAACGGTCCTCACTTCACTTTCGCACATTCAGTACGTCCATTCACCTTGCAAAGTGGTGTCGGCGACCAGCATAGTTGATTTAGTATTTTGTTCCTTTTCTTTTGCATCCAAATCAACCCCCATTGATAAAACATTCCGACCTAGAAGACTTGAATCGCAAGTCCTGCCTCAAAAGATAACTCCACCTTACCGTGTTCCTTGAGAAATTGATACTTGGGGAAACTCTCACATTTTATATTACTTGAGTGACTAGTGCATTTGCTGATAGTGCATCAGAGACCAAGATATCATGTAGTGTTCATGAACCTATTCATAATAATAAAGTCATTAAGTGTATTGATGGTCTTCTCGAGATCTTCTTCACTTAAGAATAAATATCCACTTGGTAGAACAATCAGGGAGGTTGGAGCATTATCCCTTTGGAATACTTGGCCTAAGCTTGATATCTTGGAGGATTCTTAGACAGTGCTTCATGAATGTAATTAATCTATCCGAAGAGGACAACATCCTCTTGCTCGATAAATTCTAAAACACAAATGATGTTGCCTAGATTATTGACATCTTCTTATTCCACACATTCTCATTAACCTTGGAGATACACATTAGCTTCCTATTTCCTCATGAAATTTATAGGTTTGTTTTTAGGTCTGCAAGCCACATACTCTTGTAACTTGACAATCTTGACAATTCCTTTTACAAGGTTATGAAGAGCTTATCAACACTCTATTCATGGATTATATTTTGTATAACTTAAAGAAGAGTTCATTACTCTTGTTTCCATACTCAACTCTCTTTGGAGAACACATTTGAATTAATCTTGCCTAGATAAGATTTTAATGTCCTTTTTGATAAGCATGATGAGGTAAGCATCTTCCTCATTAAATTCAACATACTTGGTAGCATTTATGGTAGGATTATATGATTGAATGAGATGAGCTGACATAGTATTGATTGCATTATTTGAGAATGTAGCGTCATCAGCATGTCTCTAGGTAGAGGTTAAGGTCATGGTAGTGCCATATACTAGAAATGTCAGCATCAAAATAGAAGGCTATGATGGAAACAGCTCCCTCATCAAGGCACCTGTGTTGTGGTCAAAACTTTATTATGTTGGCTAATAATTACTTTCCAGGTACAAATCTATCCATGTTTCTGTATGAGTTGTGTTAATGAAGAGATAAAATTTAAATTGTCTTCCTATTCTTCAATAAAAAGATTCATGATGATAATGATGTCACCATAATAACTAGGCCATCTTGACCACTTTAATCTTAAAAAAATCCCCTTAGAAACAACATACCAAGGTGACATAATGCATTATTGGATCAATGTCATTAATTCTAAGAAACTATTCTCATAACCTATTAATATTATAGTTAAGCATCTTAAACACCCCTTGCTTACTCTGGAAGAGGGTCCATGGCCCATATTTCTCTTCCTCAAGGTTGTAAACTTCAATAAAAATTTTTAACTAAATCTCGAGAGGAGATATAAATTATTATTATAATTTGTAAAACCAATGTCTTGTCATCCCATCAATAGAAATAGAGAGCAATTTGCAACATACCATATAAGAGTTATCATAAGGAAATGATAAAATAAACAACAAAAATAGTGTAATTGATCTTATCTTCCTGTATAATGGCAGACATGTGATTTTTAAACCATGCCAAGATGGGATCCTATCATATTCCATCGAAAAAATAGAGGATTCCTCCTCTTCAATATTATTGGTGACTTTATCAAAGTTTAGTACTTTTTTGGGCTAGCAATCATCGTATCCATATAAAACTCATGAATTATGCCCATTAACATTTCATCTTCATTGTGATTAAGTCTACGAGTAGCCTGAATAAGTAGTGGAAAATGTAAGGATTGTTCTTGGTACCCTATTGATTTTCTCAAGCTAATTAGATAATCGAGTAGTAGTATTAAACATAGCATGGAAATTTCTCATGGACATAGATGTGCCTATATACTTACTAGAACACTCTAGCGACTTCCTAGCTCCATCTTGACACACCATAGAAAGATGACTTTCGTGAATCACCAAATTTGAAGGTTTTGAGTTCATTTTGTTAGGAAAAGTGCTCAGACCCAACTTATATACTGTGAGAGGGTCAATTGGACCTTTTGTATAAGAATATTTTAATAGTAAATTCAAGATCAATGAAGTCAAGCTTCATATAATATGAACCTTTAGTCATGTGTGATTTTATTTATTATAATGTAGTCTGACTTAGATTACATTCATCTTGGGTTCTACTGTAAAAAGATTATTATGAACACAGTTCATAGGAGGTGCAAGTATTCAGTAGTTTATAGGCATGACTGAAGTCCTCTTATTATACTATTCACCCATATTAATACTGCTTGATGCCCTGCTTGATAGGTTTGTTATATAAAAACTATTTGGCCATAAAAATGGTGAGATGATAAAAAGATTCTATTATAGTACAAAAGAGTAGTGGCCATTAATCGACATCGGTGCCTTAAGTGTGGTGGAGCATGCAAACTCTGTGGCATACATGCAATTAATATCGAGTACAATGATGAGGGTTATGAGTATGTGAAATGACTCAGAATATTTGCTAGTTCATAAGTTGTTAGACATTCTTGGAGGATCTCTTGTGAGAACATGCAGAGTGTGCATGAGCATTCACCCATTTTCTTATTCGAACAGATTTCCTCTGAGAAGTTGGAGGTCAAAACTTTTGATAAATAACTCTTACTAAAATGTGGTAGGAAATACTTGAAAAAAACATTTATACTACCCTTACTCAT
Source organism: Platanthera guangdongensis (assembly GCA_039583875.1). Taxonomy (NCBI): domain Eukaryota; kingdom Viridiplantae; phylum Streptophyta; class Magnoliopsida; order Asparagales; family Orchidaceae; genus Platanthera; species Platanthera guangdongensis. Next base: position 215,171,677 of record CM077150.1, read on the forward strand.
GTTACTTTTTATGTATGTCTACTTTAAAAGCATAGGTATAAATGTTACTTGATTTATAATATTATTAAGACCCTTAATTCTTAGTACCAACTATTTACTTAGTATTTTATAAGAACTAAAGGATATTAGCTTGTCAAATGGCAATATTAATAGCCATAAATAAAGGAGCATTTTCGAATGGATGCTGCTTATTTTTCCTGAGTATATTTGTGGATAATGCGATGAAGGATCTCTTTAGTTAGATTATAGAAACTAATACTCATTTGTCAAAAGTCTAGAAGTTTATTTAACTATAGTTTAACTTAAACATCTTATGTTTATGTGCATGAACTTACTAATAAAAACATGCAAAAAATTGCCTTTAACATCATAAATTTTTTTATCCTTATCCAATATTCCTAAAATTAACTCTTGATGTTCATGATTGTTTACCAGGATGTTTTAAAGTTTCTTTAACTTGATTTTACACTCGTTATATAATATATTTACTAACATAAATTCTACATGATAAACTTATGTTTTTATGTGAAATATTGTGATAGGATGAGTTGGCTAAGAAAGATTTGCAAAGGTTCGAGTCATAAAAACTCAAAAGAGCATCACAAAGAAAACTCTAATGATAATCGTGATGGGATTTGTGATGAACCTTCAAATTCATTGGTAATGTCAATGTATTGCAATCACTTATGTTTTAAATACTAAAATATGTCTATTCTAAAATCACTAAGTTGTTTACATCATAATAAGATTTAGCACTCTATGATCATTATATTTATAATTTTTTAATATTTGTTACCTTATAAAAATCCTTCGTTTGGCTGCTTAAATATTTGATAAATTAGATAATTTGTTTTTCTTATACATTTTTTAAAACTATCGAGATATATACTCTAATTAGACAAACCCATCTAAATTAATCCACTAAAATGGATATTATTTCACTTTATGAAAAATATAAAGAGATTTGTATTAATTGAGCTTTTTTCTTGTTTTTTAGTGGTAGAGAGCTTCAACAAAGAGTTTCACATAGTTTAGACAAAAAGGGATGAAATGTTTTTTTAAGAAATCTTCTTTGCAAATATTTCTCTTTAAATATAGTTTTTAAATCGCTTCCTTGTGTAGATTTTCCATGACCACTTCATGATGTAATATATGATCCCATTCTGTAGAGAGCTTAGTAAATTGAAGAAAATTTGCAATCATAATGGCTTCAAATAAATTGTACTTCTCTTTGTTCAATGTAATTGATGATTTGTGGTCAACAAACAAGATACTTCGTTAAAGAGGATAATAAATTACATACCATTGGCAAAATTAGTTTGGACAAAAACATGCCCATCAATATACTCATGGAGAAATAAATAAGTATCTCATCAATAGGCTAGATAGTGACCTTATTATCAGCTAGACTCAGTATACAGCTCTTTGATTGAATAAACACAACATGTTTGGATTGAACTACCTCTAGGTGAGGTTTGTTTGATTTAGTGCTCAACCTTATAGCTCATCATCCAAACTGAGATCTCTTCTATGACCGATCGAAAGAAAGAACTATGCTTAATATTAAGTGTCTTAAGGGAGATCTAAAATAACACTAAGAAGTTATAAGGCATTGTCTACCAATTCTTTACTACTATATGTAGGCATTAATAGAATCATCAAATCTCTAATTACAATGAAGAAATGACTTGCGAAAAAATTTGTTCCTAAGAATTGTAGGCAATGCAATGCCGACCACAAAAACTTTGCTATGAAATAACTCGAAAGTGACACAAATAATGAGAAACCAAGACCTAGAGACATTAAATGTTGATTGTAGAAAGAAGGATTTCACACCAAAAGTGTAAACATGTTGAAAATTGATAACAACATTAGAAAAGCAAAGATCATGAAATAAGATACTTGGGTTATGGTTGTGCTCAAAAAATAAATGTACCTTTGACAAGCTATTCTCCAAAAAATCAGAAGCAAAACATTCCTAAATTTTTAAAATTAAATATAATTTAATTATTATGTTCTAGTAAGCTGCAACTAACTCCTCCGTTATCTCTTAAAATACAACACTTGATCAACTTATATACTACATAAGTGAGAGAATGGTGAATATTTGAAAATTATGAAGACGAATTTAGTATGTGAAGGATGGAGAAAGAAATATTTGATTGAACTAAAAATGGGAGATCCTAAGCTTTAAATTTTGAATATTTGTTAAAAGTGTAGGTTCACAATTAATTAGAAAAACTTTAAGTTTAATATTTTGAATACTAAAAGTCTTGGTTCACATGTATAGCATAAACTCTTCTCATCAATAAGTTATTATGTCATCTCAATAAGCTACCTCCAGTGGTGAATGTTACCACTGAGCTCTATCTCTCTATCCAGAACATCATCTTCATTCTTTAATGTATATATACTGTTATTATACTTTTAGTTCCTGCATATTATAATACATGACAAGTATGATAAAATACATAGTGAGATTTGTTATTCTCAAACCAAGAGATGCAAAACGCATACTCCAACAAAATGAGTAGTCAACAAAAAAAAGTAAAAAGACATTATAGTGAAGGAGAGGCCAGAAAAATACAAGGGTTATACTCATATTTGTTGTAATTGAAGATATAATACTTACGATCTCTCCTTAGTCAGTTTGCACATGCTAAATATATGTTTTTTAGATTGATATTGTCTTGAAAGAGGCAGCCATAAATTTCAAGCAAATATATTTGATGACAATTCAGTGAGTAATACCCATGTCAAAATTACATAATACATGTAAAGAATGTGCTAGGAAATATTAACTATATCGTATTTTATTTTATTGAGTTTTCTCACAGAGCATGCAAAAAATCACAAAATAATATTTGTTAATTTGAAAATCGGTAATCTAACAATGAGCAATTTGGTACGGGAAGTCATTGAGTGAAATATTTAATTGTCATTTTGTGATTGTCAAATTGTAGTGGATTTTTCCAAGAAAGAATAACTAAATAGTGAATTTTTCCAAGAAAGAATAACTAAATTGTGAAGTGATCTTTGGGCATTAAATGCCCTTAATTAACCAATGCTAAAACATTATCTAATAAATCAATAATATCAAACGACATAAATATTTAATCATTGAGTAATGAAGTGTTCATTGAGAACTAAAGTGATTATCTCATAGCAAAGCAATCACATCAGTTTATAATCAAGTGGTTTAATAAAAAGGAGAAGTCAACCATCAAGCAGTGCTCTAAGAATACCTTTCTGAAAAGGTTATTAATTGCATGCATGATTTCATTCATTATATATGTTGAATCTTTAGTCATACTTAGAGGGGGAGGGGTCCTAAATAAGGGTTTTACAAATTTAATGAAAAATGTTGATGTTTTTTTGGTGAAGATCACTTTTAGTGAGAAGAAAGGGAAAATTTCTATCTTTGTTACTACCGTCGGTGGTAACTGCTACCGTCGAGCACTAACTCTCCAGAGAATGATCCGTCTAAAAAACTATGCCAAATAGATTTTTGTTTAAAGACAATTGAATGAATTCTTAGACAAAAGGAAGACAAAACATGATTTTATTTCAAAAGACAAATACAAGTTTTGATTTCAATATTGCTGAAAATTGAGGTTTGATGACAAAAAATCCTTTTCCATTTCTATACCAGCCCTTCTCCTAATTACCGATTGGCTAGAACCTATCTTACATCATATAAGATCTTTATATGCCCCCTATATTTATACCTAAACCTAGTCGCCATACACACCGCAGAAAATTCTCCATAAACCTCGCAATGCTTAGTCTATAAAAATCACGACAAATTCTCTATCGTTATAAATGAATGAAATAGAAAAATACAATATAAATACAGAAATTAAAAACTTCATATAATAAAGATATCTGAAGTAGATGATGAAGAACTGGCATTAACATCATCAAAGTTGAAGTGTGCACCCTTGTTGTATAATGACCATTTGGAAATCTCCTTCAAATACTTGATCTTCAAATATGGATTTAGGAGTACTCTAGAACTTAGGGATGAAGGCTCCATGAAAGTTTGGAGTTGTGCCTTGAGATATGTTGAACATTCAACAAAGATATAGATCTTTTATATAGACTCTAGAAGTTACCGCCAATAATAAGCTATCATGCCATACTAGTAGATCGTGCAAAGGCATGGCTGATATCATGTGGATCGTGGTCATCAAGGATATTTGTGCCTCTACCACACCGCACTAAGTCCCAACACTCAGTGCTAGTAGCATCATGTGCATCGTGTGCTTAGAGCATGCTAGTTATGGCAGATCAAGGTCTTACCATACTATGCTAAGTCCTAGCACTCATCATTATCATCCTTCAAGTATTTCAGTCAACACAACTACCTTTTAGTCAATATAGTTGGTCTTCAAGTCGATATTGTTAGTGACAGTTGTAGGTGTTACTGCCATGCGCTTACTTTCATTATAAAGCTTCATCTTTATTCTGTATTTCATACATAGTGGTATCATTCCTTTAATTCCTACACACTATAAACACTTGAAAAGCATTTTCAAATATATAATGAGATTTGTTATTCTCAAACCAAAAGATGTGAAACACATACTCCAATAATCTCCCCATTTTGATAATAACAAATCCTCATAGAAGAAATCTGCATTAACTTGAATGGTGCTTATAGTATATGATAAGAGTGATAAACGTACAAACTCCCCATATATGGATGCTCCCCCTATATAAAAATATTCTATGAATTTTTTAAATGTTATTCCCCCTAAATAATAGATTTCTTCAATTTATTCTCCCCTTTTGGTATTATTAAAGGAGGGTGGAGGTGAGTGTTAGCAATATATTTTTTATGCACTAAGTAGAGATGAAAGTAATTTCAATTTTAGAGATACTAACTTTAAAAAAAAATCATGATGAGTGCAAGTATTAAACACAGTGAAAAATAGTGTAAGCACTCTTAAAATTAACATCTTTCAAAATTCTAAAGTATAAAATATATAGAGTTTTAAAACAAAAGGAAGATATTAGAATTTAGGTACAAGAGATGCTATTGCATTATAAATTTGACATACAAAAGGCAAGCATGATTTGAATTATGAAGAAAATAAATGCTTCACGATGTAAAGTAATTTGCATTCCAAGTAAAATTAAACAATGTAGAAGTACTTTAGGTTCAATATATGTTTCATAATGTAAAGTAATTTGTTGTATTATCAAGTGCATTTAATCATGTTTGTAGAGAATAATGTAGATGTTTTTTAGGTTCCAATTCTCATGAGTAGAAGTTTTATATATGATAAAAATGTGAACAAAAGGGTGTTTTAATAAAGTATACAAGTGTATAAATCAAACCACATGAAAGCATGTAATGCAAAAACACAACACTAAAATTACATAAATAATTTTACTTCCACAAATTTCAATGAACATAAAAGATTGAACTAAAGAGAAGTGGTGTAATTTTTGTTTGCACAAGACAATTTACAATTCTCTTCTAAATGCTCAATCTCATAGTGCTCACTAAGACTTATTCGGAGGGTGAGTAGTACTTGGTGGAGTTTTCTTTGTCATATTTTTTATTTGATTTGATTTTTATATTTTTGTGACCAAGGACTCCGAATTTACTTGTTTTGCAAACATAGAAATTTTATTTTACTTTTAAACCACATTTCTCTAATAATAAAGAGCATGAAAATAATGAATTACAATAAACAATTCACTGTTGTGTAGGTGATATATATATATATTGATAAGTTTTGTTATCACACAACACAATCATGTAATAATAAGATTAAGACACATGTATGTTATTAAAAGAGTGAGTGAGTAATATCATTATCAAAAAATAAAATATAACTCATACTTATAGGTATGATAAAAATACTCGTACACATGTGATCTACAATCAATTTCATTACATATTATAAGATAGTATTCAAGGTATGACGTGATGAAAATAATATTATAAGAAACTGGAAAATAAAATCAAGTAATATTATAATTAATCTATAAAAGATAAATATAATCATCGTTGACTTTGGAAATGAAGTATAAGAAGTTTTTGAGTTTTAATTTGATAAAAACAAACATATTTTTTGTATTTTTGAAATTATTTAGTTATTTTGTCTTTGTTTTTGCTTTTTAAGAAAAGAACAAAACAACAAAAATATGTTAAATTTTTTGAAAGTAATGGAAACACAATGAATTGATTTTTTAAAACAGAAAAAAAATCTGAAGGAGATAAAATTTTTTAAGAATTAGGCTAGCGTCGGCAGTAAGACCAACCGTCGGGTGCTAGCGATAGAGATTTGATTTTTCATTTAAAAATAGACATGTAGTTTTTGTGATTTTTGCTTCTAGTTTTTCTTGAATAGAATTTTTCATTATGGGAGTTATCAAATGCTGTAAAGAAATCGGAGAAATGTATAAAAAATAAGGTTTAAATATTTTAAGCTAAGATGTTCAAAATTTCTAATTCTAATGTAAGCATAGTGAAATGTGTATCTGGGAGTGGTTTGGTAAAAATGCCCGCAAGTTGAGAATCAATCCCTCTAAAGCTAATTCTTGTATGTTCCTTTTTAACATGATCCCTAATCAAATGATGTCTGACATCTATATATTTTGATCTTGACTGATGTATGAGATTTTTTGTAAGATTGATAATGCTCTTATTATCACACTTTAATTCTATGTTATTTAGATGAACTCCAAAGTCTTCTAATGTTTGATTCATCAATAAGACTTGTGCACAATAACTACCTAATGTGATATATTTAGCCTTAATGGTGGAGAGGGAAACTGAATTCTTTTTCCTACTCGACCAAGATACAGGTTAAGGGCCTAAGAAATGATATGTCTCTCTAGCTCTGTTACGATCTAATAAACATCGCACATGGTTCAAATCAGAAAAGCCATGTAAAATAAATGAATCATTATATGTGTACCATAAGACTAATCTAGATGTTCTGATTAGATATCTATAAATTTGTTTTAAATGTTTTTAAATGTGACTCTTTAGGATTAGCTTAAAATCTAGCACATAAACCAATGAAAAATATAATATTAGGTCTAGATGCACTAAAATATAATAATGATCATATCATTCCTCTATATAAAATTTGATCTATTGAAATATTACCTTTATCTTTCAGAATTTTAGTGATGCGCTCAATGGTGTATTAGTTTGCTTTAGGTTTTCAAAATCAAATCTTTTAAGCATATCATGAACATATTTAGATTAGCTAACAAAAATTCCATCTTGTCTTTGTATGATTTTAAATCCTAAAAAATATGTGAGTTTACCTCTCAAGCTCATTTCAAATTCTTTTTGCATCATTAAAAATACTTTATTATACAAATCTTCATTAGCAGCTCCAAAATAATATCATCTACATAAATGTTCAATATAATCAAATCATCATTAATATTGTTAATGAAGAATGTATTATCTGCACTTCCCATTTTATAACTATGCTTTAATAAAAACAATGTCAATCTTTCATAACAAACACAGGGCACTTGTTTCAAACCATAAAGCACTCTTTCAAACTGAAACACATCATTTGGAAAATTTTCATTAATAAAATTGGGTGGTATTCTACATACACTTCTAATTTTATAATCTACCCCATAAGGAAGATGAGAGTAAATATTTAGATACTCAAGAGGTTCCTCCCATAGAGTGGGTGGAAACCTTAGGCACCGAGATTTGTTTTAAAGCACTTCATCCCTTACTCTTACATGAGTCTATTGTGTGTTTAAATATATGTCATTTGGCATATAATATTATAGGGGTTGAGACCCATTTCAGAATTCTATGTAAACTCTTGTGGGAAGATGAGGTAACATCCGAAATTTGATTTAGTCTTTTATAAAAAAAATTTCCTAGAATTAATGCTTACGCTGGCGGTAAAGGATACCGTCGGGCGATAGATGCCAGAAACATAAACAAGCTCATACTTTGCACTTCCAAGGAATTGGTTAGACAAAATCATTTCAAGAGACCTTTGGTCAACTCTGAATTTTTTAATAGCCATATTTAAATCATGAATTCGAGCTCTTAAGAGGGTGTTTCTTATTACTAACATAACATACTAATTTTCTAATATTTTTTTCTTCTTCTTTTTAAGAAAGAGAGGTTTTTAAAGTTTTTTTTAAATCTCCCTTTTCATTAGTAAAAGATTTGATAGTGGAGTGGGACTAAGTAAGAGCTTCTTCAAGTTTTATTACCTTTGCCAAAGATTGATTGCAGTCTTGACAAGATACCTTCTCTTTCCCTAATAGTTTAACTTATTTAGATAATTTTTTATTTTATTTTAATAAAAGTGTATTTTCATATTTTAAGAGATCAATTTCTTTAGAACTATTATCAAAATACTTGCACATATGTAAATAATCATTACATAAATCATCATAAGAGGGAGGCGGTACCGGACACTACTTTCATCATTAGAGGGTGTGTTGCCCATTCCTATAAGGCATACATTTACCTCTTCATCATTGCTTGAGGTAGAACCCATGGATACTTAAGAGGAGTCATCCTATGTAGCTGTCTATAACACCTTTTCTCCTTCCCTTTATATCGCATCTATATTTGCTCTTTTACAAATTTTTGGTACTAGCTTTAGATGTGTACGGTCTTTCTATAGTGATAGCACTCTGGTGGTGGCTGCTCTTCCTCATCGTCATCTCTACCTTTTTTATTTCTTTGATGAAGATTCTTTCTTGATGAGGTATTTTTGGAAGGTGCTTCTCCTTCCCGAATTCTTCAAGAATCTTTTGAATTTCTTCACAAAAGGATCTCCTCATCCTCTTCATTAGATCAACATCAACGTTGTCAGTCGCCATTTTTCAATTTTAGTGTCAATGCCTTCTTCACTGTCTCCATATTGTACTCTTCTTATTGAATTTTTAGTTCAACCTCATGGATTTTGAGATTCCCAATGAGGCTCTTAGTTTTGAGCTTCTTTAGATCATGCGAATCTGAGATGGCAATCACCTTTGAATTGAACTTTTGAGGGAGTGGCCTAAGTATTTTTCTCACCATGTTGCCGTTGGAGAATTTATTTTCAGGTACTTTCGAGTTGTTGATGATCTTGGAGAACCTTGTGAATATAGAATCTATGTCTTCACTACATCCATTCGAAAATTTAAGTACTCAAATTCCAATTGAAAACGTATCGAATCCTTGACATGTGAAGTGCCATCATAAGTTATTTCAAGTAAATTCCAAATATCATAGGCAACTTCACATGCACGGGTTTGATAAAAATTCATTTTATCTAAGGCACAAAATAAAACAATCATGGCTTTTGCGTTGTTCTTACATCTAGCCTTATCACCATCATCCTAATAAACTTTTGTTTTTTTAATAGTCATTTCTCCAGCTACAATTGTAGGAGTATAACAATGCTCAGTCATATTCCAAATAACTATATATAAAGCAATTTTAAAAAAATGCATTCTAGTTTTCCAATAATTATAGTCAGATCTAATTAATAGAGGAGGTCTACTTAATCCATCCTTATAAAACGCATGATCATGATGTGTCATTATTCCCAATTTTGAACCCTTTTGGAATAATGTTCCTCTGACACCAAATTTTGGATCTTTAGGCGCCCTTAGATTGGGAGGGGTGAATAAGGGTTTTACAAATTTAATGAAAAACTTTGATGTTTTTCTGGAGAAGATCACTTTTAGTGAGAAGAAATGGAATATTTTGTCGTTGTTACTATCACCGATAATAGGTGCTACCTCTGAGCGCTAACTCTCTAGAGAATGATCATTCTTAAAAACTATGACAAACATAATTTTCTTTAAAGATAGTTAAATTAAATAATAAAAATAAGGCAAGGAGAAATATGATTATATTTCAAAGGACAAATACAAAGGTTTGCTTTCAATAAATAATGCTTTAAATCAAGGCTTCACGAAAAAAATCCTTTTTAATTTCTATACTGACCCTTCTCCTAAGGACTGATTGGTTGTATCCTATCTTATCCTAGATAAGGCCTCTAACCGCCCCTAGATCTACACCTAGACCTAGTTGCCAAATATACCACAACAAATTTCCCCTAACCCTCGCAAGGCCTAGTCGCTAACAATTAAGGAGAATTTCCTACCATTATAAATGAATGAAGTAAAAAAAATACAATATAAATTCAGAAATGAAAAACTCCCTAGAAAGAAGAGCTATGAAGGAGATGATGAAGAACCTTTATAGACATCACTGGTGAAACATGCATCCTTCTTGTAGTATTATCATTTAGAAATCTCCTTCAAGCTATAGAACTTCAAAGATGGAGTTAGGACTGCTCTGAAACTCAGGGATGAAGGCTTTCATGAAAGGTTGGAATTGTGGCTTGAGATGTGATGAACATTCAACAAAGAGACACATCCTTTATATAGACTCTAAAAGTTACCGTCGGAAGTAGACTACTATGATGCATAAGCAGATTATGTAGATCCATGGCTGATATTTTGTGAATTATAGCTGATATTATGGAGATCAAAGACAATCATGTTTCTACCACATCGTGCTAATTCCTAGCGCTCAATGCTAGTAGAATTGTGTGCATCAAGCGCCTGTAGTATCCTGGTTGTGGTATATTATGGGCTTATCACACTGTGCTAAGTCCCATTACTCTTCATTAGCATCCTTCAAGTATTTCAGTTGATATAGCTACCTTCTAGTCGATATAAATGTATTCCAGTCGACATTGCTAGCATAAACGGTAGGTGTTACCTCCATGCGCTAGCTCCTATTATAGTGCTTCATCTTCATTCTGCATCATAAACATAGAGGTGTTGTTTTTGTAAATTTTGCACACTATAAACACACTAAAAACATTATTAAATGCATAGTGGAATATGTTATTCTCAAACCAAGCAATGCAGAACACATGCTCCAACAATATGAATTTCCATCGTAATGGGGACTTGCAAAAAAGAAAGCTCCAAAAAGAAAATATAAAATTCCAATATTGTTTTGGAGTATATAAACACGCACATTAAAATAACAAAAGTGAGATAAATAAGGAAGTTGTAACTAAAAAAGAGACACACATGACCAATTAGATCACATCCTCTCTTAAATCTTTCATTGTTCAGAAAGATTTATCTGTTCACTGAGAAGCAAAAACTAAAGATTCATAATTTATATTTGTATCAATGAAAACTCACATTTGATCAACATTACAAACACAATGTTGTGTAAAATACTAAGTTCTACACCCACAATTACAAACACAATGTTGTGGAAAATACTAAGTGCTACACCCACAAAGATTAGAAGTGCTTTTTTTCAAAACAAAAAAAAAACTTTGACGTCTTAAAATCTATATGAGACTGAGTGAATTTTTGGATTGAAATTAATGAGCTTTGCACTGATCTCTGGTGTTGAAGGATGTTGTGGACTTAGCATCAATTCACAAATTTTGTAGAATTTTTTATTGAAGGGTAGTCTATTTTACTATCATAAAGTGATACTTCCTATAATTGTGCAAGAGAGAATTATCATAATTAGGGTCACTATAAAATCTATGTCTCTTCTCTATAGCTCACATTTATATTTACAAGTTAATTTTAACTTATAATAATGCATGAGAAAATCAATTGGATACTCCATTTACCACATTTCCCTCTATTTTATATTCTTACTGACTAGTCTCTAATTATTTGAGTTATACATTTGGGGTAGGGTGATAGATCTGAGTTATCGGGCTTTTTAAATTGTCATTGTACAACTTAATGCACATCCTTTCTTGTGGATAAAAATGTATGGTCGTGAAAATTATGGTTGGGTTCTTGATGCAATATCACGCATGAAATGTAGGTTAATGTTGTGTATGGCTTTGAAGTTCAACATAAGTTTGTATTTATGAATAAAACGTGATTTTTTGTTATTCAAATCAAGCATGCACATGTGAACAAATTTTAAGGTAAAGATGTCCTCATACTCATGTTAACATTATAAGCATTGTGTCGATATATTGAGAAGGTTTTAAGTGAAAACTTATTCAATATACCAAATTATATAAGATATTCTTTTGTTAATGTTGTTGTACGATTTGTTTCATGAAGTAATCTCATTGATACTTTTGTATATCAATAATTTGCTTTGAAAGAGTTTCTCATGATTCTAACATTGTGGAAAGTATGTGGGTAGTTTTGGGTTTTACATGTATGTCCCATATGAATCAATATTCAGATGCATTTGGGTTTGCAAAAAATAAAATAAAAAAGAATTACCACAAACCTAAGTTATGGAGTCTAGATATATGTGTTATGTTCTCCCATTTGAAAGGAGGTCCAAACGTGTGGAAAGAGATGATTTTAATTTGAGCAGGTAGTCAACCTAAATAGTTGGATAAGACAAATAGTCTTCAATCTGAACTAAGATGATAGAACCATATTTAATTCAAAAATATAGCTTTACTAAAGATGTTTTAGTTGACGATGATGATAATATTTGATTTATATTGGCTTTTCTAAGTACAATTCTAGTGCCTATATTTCATATCAATAAACTTGTTTTCACATTAATTCTTCTCTCCTAGAAAGCATGTTAATCTATAGATTAAGTTCAAAAGGAATATTTTGGCACTAAACATTCCTTAACTTCCAACTGACCTAATGTTATAAAGTAACTCTATGTTGAGTTATGGCTCTGCATCAAAATTGAGTTTGAAATGAAAATTAAACTTGAAAAATATAGATATTAAAAAATTTTCAATAGTTTTAGTAAATTACTTGTTTACATAATATGTAGAAGTAATTATAGACATGATTTTATAAATTAATTATTTTCATTAAACTATGCATATGAAGAAATGAAATATTTAAATATTAATAAAATATTGCCAATACTAAGTTTTAGAAGCATGAATTCAAAGGTGGAGGGATAAGTCTTATCATGTGATGTGAAATACTCTGGAATGTTGAGATTGTCCGACATAGTGCCATAGTGTTCATCATCAAATCTTAAATTAGATATTATAAGGATAAAATATTGCAATAAAATTCAAAATCTTTTAAACTAAATGGTAAGCAGTATATTACTTAGAAAGCTATGGATATGAAGAATAAAACATACAATGTGAATTGGGGATACAATTGACATACAATTTTCTAGAGTTACCTATTTGAGAGTTACTTTTTAAGATAAATTTTATATTTTCCAGAATTTATCAGGATGACAATGATCTATTCAGTACGTAAATAAGCACTATCAGAATAAGTGGTGCATCGTATCTAAGCAGAAAAAGTACTATATTATCTAGTGGAAGAGAAATTTGTCTCAGTGATCATAGATTGCAAGAGATTTGAATTTCTTCGACAAAAAGACTTCTAACAAAGAAGTTTGTATTAGCATTGTAAAGACAAAGTATCAGGCATGTGAGTAAAAAGAACAAATTTAATGTCCCATTATGTGGTCTCACGGTCCATACCCTGACTATGTGATTATTTTCAATCATAGAGGGAAATCATGTAGTTTATATTAATAAATCATTGTGTAGTGTAGTTTATAACAATAATTCATTGTGTAGCGCAGTTCATGCAATATTAAGATATCAAGGAGGTATAATTGTCACAAAATATTACATTTTGCTATAATTGAACTATCTTATAAAGTTTTTTTGAGTGAGATATTATTGATGATTTAATTTTTTGTCGAACAAATTTGAAAGTATCATCCAAAAAAGGATTGATTGCATCCATGTTATATGCATCAAGATAAGATCAAAATCATGACTCAGCCTCAAAAGCCCCCCCCCCCCAAAAAAAAAAACTTTTTTTAGCCTCTCCTTATTAGTTTACGTTTTCCTTAGTGTAAGGAGGCTAGACAAAGCCCTTGGGTTGTGTTTTATATACAAACCCAAAGGTAGCGGGGTTGGAACCATCATAAGTAGATATTTCGGCTAGCGCATCATTTTTGCTCTGTTGGTTTAGGCAAAAACTGCACCATAATAAAATAAGTGTGTTATTACAAGTAAACTCATTTCCATTACTACCAAATCATTACTATTAGCAAAACATAAATTTTAAAATTGGCTATTTGAAAACCCTTTTGTTATTAGGAAACCACCTAAAAAACTCCACCATATAATGAGTTACATTCATTCTTTCTTTAATAACAATTTTAATAGCAATGTTTGTTAGCATTACAAAAGAGTTAGGTAAACAAAATTTCTCGAAGTTCTCCAAATTTTCTTTAAGTGTCCCAAAATATGTTGAAGTACCCACAAAAAAAACTATGATCATATTTTGCAAAAACAAAATAAAGAATAATTAGTAAACAATGTTAAGTAAACGAATACATTTGGAAAATTGAAAACATACTTGCATTCCTTTTGAGTATACATTCCCATGAATTTGTCATTTGTGTATGATATCACCTACAAGGAGATTAGAGTGGTGGTAGTAGTCTCTCTTTCATACACAATCGCAAACAATTATTACCATTAATAAAGCCAATGAATATGACTTTCAAGGAGCAAGGAAGCAGTGAATTCAATGGTAAACATATTGAACATTGAATCTATGAAATATGAGACACATAATATTGTAGCAAGTTGAAATCACTAACCCCATTTTGGGCATGGACATCCACTTATTGTACGACACTGATGTGCTTTTGTTATACAAATTGTTGATTAATTCATGTTGGGTCCATTGATCTCAATGTCCTAGATTTGTGAGAAGTCAAACAAGTTAATGGTGCACACCTAATTGTATTTGATGTATGTTCAATCTCGTGCATGCAGGTGGTTCCTTGTCACATGGATTGGATAGGTGGACTCAAAGAAGGATGGCGAAAAGAAAGGAATTTATCTAAGTCCACAGGCATCGAGTGAAGCAAGCTCACTCAATGCTAGATGTCTAAGGAAGCAAGCTGGAAAGAGATATTTGACTAAGTCCACAGACGTTGAGTGAAGTCAGTTCACTCAATGCCAGATGTCAAGAATAGATGTTGACAAAGGCAAAATTCTAGTTAAGTCCAGAGGCGTTGAGTGAGGACAGCTCACTCAACGCCAGATGAGCAGAAGCATCGAGTAAAGACCAGTCAGTTAAAGCCTTTACTTTGAAAGTGAAGAAAAGTGGCTAAGTCCACAAGCGTTGAGTGAAGTTAGTTCTCAAAGCCATACAACAAAATGTGCTGAGGAAAGACTGTGCAGTCAAAGCTTAAGAATAAGGAAGACAGAAAAGTGGCCAAGTCCACAGGCATTGAGTGATGTCAACTCACTCAACGCCATACAGCTAGAAGCATTGAATCAAGCTACTTTAGTCAAAGCCACGGAGAATCTATCAAAGAAATATGGTTAAGTCCAAAAGCGTTGAGTGAAGTCAGTTCACTCAACGTAATGCTAATTCTATCAAAGCCAAAGAAGGAGACAGAAAAATTAACTAAGTCCAGAATAGTTGAGTGAGGTCAACTCACTCAATGCCCAAAGAGGAAAGAGTCAACAGAGATATGGTCAGTCAAAGCTTAATGAATATAGACAGAAGAATCTGTCTAAGTCCAGATGCGTTGAGCGAGGATAGCTCACTCAATGCACTCAACGTATCAGCAAGATGGCAGGGTTCAGAGAAGCGACTAAGTGCAAAAGTGTTGAGTGATGAAGCTTCACTCAACGCTGTCAACGCCTAAGATGCAGAAAGGTTTAGATTGTTGACTAAGTGTTTTGGCATTGAGTAAAGCTTGTTCACTATACACTCTCAATGCCTAAGATGTCGAAAGGTTTAGATTATTGACCCAGTGTTTTGGTGTTGAGTGAAGCTTGTTCACTCAACGCTCTCAACGCCTGGAAGTGCAGTTTATCTGACTAAGTGTTTTTGCATTGAGTTAAGCTTGTTCACTCAACGCACTCAACACCTGAGTTGGAACTGAGAATTTGCCTAAGCCCATAGATGCTGACGTCAGCAAAAGTCAACAATAGTCAACGGAATTCAGATTCATTACGGGAAAGCTGCAGTCCACCACTAATGGCATCAGCGGCCTAGTGTAAGATTTTTCTATAAAAGAAAGGGTATATATCTGCAATTAAAGTTAGGCCCACAGGTCAAATGAGTCGTTGGACGGTGGATGATAAGCGGAATGAAATTGGTGGAGAAGAAACAGAATCTTTGAAGGGTTTGACATTTCACAAAGCAAAAAAAACTGTCTTCTTTCTCGCCGTTGTTGCAGAGCTCGAAGTAGAAGTTAAAAATTTACTGAACCAAAAAGGTCATCAAGTTAGCTGCTGCGATCAACACCGGCAACAGCAAGATCAGAGAAATTTCTCTGAGAGAAAAGCAGCCAAGGCCTACCCCTGCTGCAGTTACTTCATAGCCCAAGTAGAGCTTATCCTAAAGACTATTTTCTGGAGTTGTGAAGAAGGAACCTGATCTGAGTATTCTCAGGATAGAAGGAGGAAGACATAGAGATCATTTCTTTGTTGTCTATTCAACATCAACAAACCTAATTTTTTGTAGCATCTTTATAGATCTGAGTTGTAAGCCTATTTATAAAGTCCGAGTGTAGCATCTTTTATAGATCTGAGTGGTAGGATTCTATTAAGAATCCAAGTATAGGGCTTTGGCCTGAGTTGTAAGATTCAAGTGTGAATCTGAGTTGTAGGATCCAAGTTGGAACTGAGTGTAGGGCTTTGGCCTGAGTTGTAGGGCACTTGTGTCTGAGTTATAGGATCCTTTGGATCTGAGGTAGGGTTATCCTCCTGAGTGGTAGGGCCTTTTGGCCTGAGGTAGGTGATCTTTTGATCACTGAGTTTTAGGGCTTTGTGCCCAAGATGTAGGTCTTGGAGGAGACTGAGTGGTCATGTAGGATCGTGTTGTAAGATCTTAGGAGTCGAGCTTTTGGTGAAGTGTCTTGTCTAACACGATGTTAGAAAGGCAGGAGGGACATTGGACGTACCCATACTCTAGGGAACCACTATAAACCATTTGTTTGTTGTGTGTGATCTTCTTGAAAGCAACACTAACAAATCACAACAGACATTAACTCAGATAAGGTCTAAAAGAAAGTAAAAAAGACCTAAAAACCTATTCACCCCCTCTATGTGTTTAGCTACCCTTGAAATCAAAGACTTTCAAGTGGTATCAGAGGGAGGTTGCTCAAGAAAGACTTAACAGTCTGAGTAGATCTCCAAGGGTAGCAGTCGGAGTATACTTATGAGTTCAGAAGAGAACCATAAGGAGCTTGGTTCCATGAAGCTTCCTATCTGCAGAAAGGAATGCTTTTGAATCTAGAAGGAGAGGGTCAGGCTCTTCATGGAAGCATTTGACCCAAGGATCTTTGTGACAGTCAAAGAGGGACCTTTCATCCCTATGAAAGTCTCAGTTCTGGATGCCAATGTCCAGACACCTAAGACATATTTAGAGATGACCAAGGATGAGGTCATTCTTGCCACCTTGGACAAGAGAGACCAAAACATAATAGTTTGTGTTATTGATGATTCTACCTTTCAGAACTTGGTTCATTGTAAGACCTCTAAGGAGATGTGGGACACTTTGGTGGTCTACATGGAGGACATAGAAAAGGTCAGAGATGACAGAAGGTCCATGCTCAACAAAGAGCATGAGGCTTTCAGGCAGTCTAAGGAAGAGGGCATAGCTAGATGCTATGAAAGATACTTCAGAATAGTAAATGAGCTAAGTACCTATGGCCGAGTCTTGAGAAATTATGAACTTAACGATAAGTTCATAAGATCTCTAACTTGAGAGTGGGACACCATGATTTGTGCCATCAGGGAGGTGGCAAAGCTGGCTGATACTCCACCATCAACTCTGTTTGGGAAGCTACTGTCTTATAAAATGCAGCAGACTGCTAGAAAAGAGGAGGAGACAAGCAGCAGATCCCTGATCAAAGAGAAGATTGTGGCCTTCAAGGTAGAGAGATCAAAGAGGAGCAAGGAGAGGATTTCCTCTCCTCCAAGAAGGCCAGCTGAGTCAGACAGCTCGGAACCAAGCACATCAGACTGCAATATATCTGATGAGGAATTTGTTGCCTTCTCTAGGAAATTTTTAAAGCTAATGAATAGGAAGGGGTGGAGGAGCAAACCTTCTTCCTCCTCTCAACACAAGAAGGACCACTACAGAAATGAGAAGAAACCCTCCAAGGAGGACTGATGACTTATTTTAGTCATCGTTTTTGGGGTAGTTTAGTATGCAAAATTCCTAGTTTTATTATATGTTTCAAGTATTTTTATGCATGTTTTGTTTTATTTCTTCTTAAAGTCTTGTTGTGTTAGGATATTATAATTCCTAGTTTTATTATAGTTTTATTTGCTCATTATGTTGCAATTTTATTTTATTATGTTTTGATATAAAAATCTATAGTTTTAGTATATGTTTTATGTTTTATGTTTACTTGTATTTTGTTATGAATATAATTAATTAATAGTATGTTATGTTATGTTTGTTATGTTTAGTTTGGTTTTAATAACTAATATTATGTTACTTATTTGTGTTATGTTTTGTTATATAACTAATGTTATTATGCTTTATTTTATTGTAGGTCCATGCCACATGATGCAGCCCACTTCAAGTTAAACCCGAGCCTCCACTTGAAGCCAACCCACATGCAGCCCTTGAAGTTTTGGAGCAGCTCGGCCCCTTCCCTTGAAGCCACATGATGCAAGCCAAGCCCTCATGGTGAACCCGAGCCCATGCAAGCAGCCCACTTAAATTGAGCAGCCCATTTTAATGATGCAGCAGCCCAAACCACTTCATTTATGCCACATTGGTGCAGCCCGACCCTCTCCAAGTGCAACCCAAGCCTCCTCCAAAGTGCCACCCGAAAATGCATGTATCAAGCCACCTTGCACGGCTCCCCATTAAGTGCATGGCCGGCCACCTCATGCTCTCCACCTCACTTAATTCCATGCATGTACCTTCCCATTCATGCATTTTCCTCCTTGATGGCCGGCCCCTCCCCTCTCTCCCCCCCTTTATTATTTTCTCTCCTTTCATATTTCTCATTCATCCCTTTTTCCCTCTCTCTCTTTCTCATTTAAACTCATACATTTCCCTTTTTTCTTTAATTATTTTCCTTTTTATTTTCCCAAAAGAAAGTGCATGCATTTGGCCTTTTTCTCTCTTCCTTCATTTAATGCCATGCATGAACACTCTCCCCTACACATGGCCGGCCACCCCCCTTGGCCTCCTCCTCTTCATTTCATTCTAGATCCTTCTACATCTCCTATAAAAGCCACCCCATCCCTCAAGCCAAAGAGAGAAAAATTTTGGGAAGTGAAGTTTTAAGTTCAAAGAGAGTGTTGAGTTGGAAAGTGGAGAGTGTTAGTGAGTTGTTATTTTCTTTCATTATTGTTGTAGTCTTTTCATTTTTGTAATCCTTTTCTTTCAACTTAATATAATATTGTCCTTTTAAAATATTGTGTTCTCTTTTATTTGTGCAAGTAATGAATATGAATTTCTTTCATCCTACTTTGATTTCAATTTCAATTATGCGTAGCTAATTTCCTATAGCATTCGATCGTGAGGATCCATGAAGTGAGATGAGAGTTTATTTTCTTTCTTAATTTTATTTTTGTTATTTCATGCTCGATCCTTCTTTGATTTATTTTGCGTCGACTCCGTATTTCTGGTATACGGTAGTAGACCTTGTTCTCATTTCATAGTAGTCGAGAGACTCATGATTTGAAAGATCACTCAAAGAAGGAAGGAGTTGAACGCAATCCTAGAGATAGGACGACGTAAATCCTCCGGATTGGAGTCAAATCCAATAGTGCGGATCACCTCGATAATGCAACTTTAGGCTTCTTTGGTTTGTAAAGAGATTTCGATCGAAGAGTCTATAAGTTAGGAGACCTAATGCTCTAGCGAGATTTTGTCTTATTTTCGGATCCAGCACGGTCGAGTATGATTTGCAAAATTAAAACTATCTTTATTTTTTTCTCTCTCATCTAATTTCATGGTGAATCATTGATCGAATGCTAGCTTTTTATTATAAGTTTTTCATCGCGTAAGTTGTCTTTTGTTTTATTCTAAAAAAATTCTCAAACCCCATTAGTTTTCCGGTAGGATAATAGTTAGAGCGTGAGTAGAAGTAATTGACAGCCCTGTGTTTAAATACGACCTTGGTACTACGATTCGACAGGTACGCTTGCCTGTTCGGGTTTTGGCCCACCAAGTTTTTGGCGCCGTTGCCGGGGACTTTTCTTCGTCAAGTTTTGAAAACGCTTGCGCTATTACTTCTACAAAAATCAAAAAAAAAATTATAATTTATATATTTAAATATTTATAATCAACCCACTTCACCTTATTTCTACCCCACCTAAAATCTCTCGAAAAGGGTAAGGGGCTTTAAGCGCCACCATTTTACCTAGTACCGGGCAAACCCTTCACCGGGTAATCCTCGGGAAGTTTGAGGGCCAAGCCGTCTAAAAAAAATCTTTTTTCAAAAATAAAAAAACAAAAAAACAATTTCCTTTCTTTTCCTCTTTTTCTTTCTTTTCCAAGCTTTCATTTTCATCTCCCCTCGTTTTCTTTGCTAGTGTGACCCGAGCGAATCCGTCGCTATTTGTTGATTTGGACCCGGAAATCGAACGCTCCTTTCGGCGACAACTACGATTTGGGGCTTCCACTTCTCAAACAGCGGTTGAGGATTCCTTCGGGGATTGTAATTTTTCTGAAATGGGAGACCCTAACCCAGAAATGGCTCAGCAAAGGACCATGTCCGATTATGCTCGACCCAATCTAGAGGGGATAGAGACAAGTATTGTTCGACCTGCGATTGCGAACAATAACTTCGAGCTTAAGCCTAGCATCATTCAAATGGTGCAGCAATATGTACAGTTCGACGGATTACAAGATGAATATCCGAACTTACATATTGCTAATTTTCTTGAAATATGTGACACCTTCAAAATAAATGGTGTCTCAGATGATGCTATAAGGCTAAGACTCTTCCCCTTCTCCTTAAGAACTAAAGCCAAACAGTGGTTGAGTTCTCTTCCAAGAGGATCAATCACTACTTGGAACATTTTAGTCGATAAATTTCTTGCTAGATATTTCCCTCCCGCTAAAACTGCTAAGTTAAGAAATGATATAACTTCTTATTCTCAAATTGCTTCTGAGACCCTCTATGACACTTGGGAGAGGTTCAAAGAACTTTTGAGAAGATGCCCTCATCATGCTCTGCCTGTATGGTTACAGGTTCAGACATTTTACAATGGGCTAAATCAAGAAACTAAGCAAATGATAGATGCTGCTTCCGCTGGTTCTTTGGACTGCAAAACTCCGGAAGCCGCTCTTAAGCTTATCGAGGACATGGCGATGAACACTTATCAGTGGAATTCATCTAGGAATCGCCCATCTAAACCTGCAGGTATCTATGAAGTGGACTCGGTTTCGCAACTGGCATTGCAAGTGGAAATGTTGAACAAGAAGATTTCGGAGATGACTGCTTCCTCCGCCGCTAAGGTATATGAAAATGTGAATGCTGCTGCTGCCGAGCAGGTGGATTATCTGGGGAACATACCCAGGCCTGCTCAAAATAATTCTGCCAATAATTTTTCTGCTTTTTCTAATTTTTCTACACCTCCTGGTTTTAATTCTTCTTCGAACTCTTATAATCCTGGATGGCGTAACCATCCTAATTTTTCTTGGAGTAACCCTACTAATGTTGCACGCCCACCACACGATTTCACTCCACCACCGCCACAATATCAAAACCAAAATTTTCAAAAACCTCCATCTTTGGAGGAAATACTTTCTAAATATATAAGCTCGAATGATGCTACCATGAGAAGTCTATCTAGCTCCGTGAAAAATTTAGAGCACCAGGTCGGGCAACTTGCCCAGGTCATCTCCGAGAGGCCACCCGGGGCTCTTCCCTCAAATACTGAACCTAACCCAAGGGAACACGTGAATGCGATTTCCCTTCAGAGCGGTAAAGTTATTAACGAGCCCACAACAAGGGAAGAGCCAGAGGTGATTGCCTCTCCTACTGCTGAAAATATTATCGTTACGGAATCAAATGATAAAATTTTTGAAAAATAAAAAGACAAATCTAATTTTGAAAAAGAAAAGCCTGTTTTTGAAAAAGAAGTTAACGATTTTCAAAATGATGCTCTGACAATTATAAAGGAATTTCAACCACCTCCTTATCCGGCTAGGCTTAGAAAGGAAAAATTAGATGATCAATATTCACGCTTTCTTGAAATGTTTAAACAAATTCATATTAATTTGCCATTTCACGAAGCCATTAGTCAAATGCCGAAATACGCCAAATATCTCAAGGATTTATTAACGAAAAAAAAGAAATTGGAAAATCTTTCTCACGTAACGTTAAATGAAGAGTGCTCGACGGTCGTTAAAAACTCTAACTTGCCTAAAAAAATACACGATCCGGGTAGTTTTTCAATTCCTTGCGTTTTTGGTGATCTTTTTATAAAATATGCGCTAGCAGATCTAGGTGCGAGCATCAACTTGATGCCTTTTTCATTGTTTAAAAAGCTAGGATTGGGCACTCTCAGCCCTACGCGTATGAGTATTCAATTGGCTAATCGATCGATTAAGTATCTGTTAGGTATCGTTGAGGATGTGCTAGTGAAGGTCGACAAATTCATCTTCGCGGTGGATTTTGTCATTCTCGATATTGAAGAGGACGTCGAGGTCCCTCTTATCCTTGGTCGTCCCTTCCTAGCCACCGCTCGAGCAATCATAAATGTGAGTGACGAAAGACTTTCTCTGCGTGTGGGAGATGAAGAGGTTACTTTTGATATAAATCAATCTATGAGAAATTCTTTGCAAAATGATGACACTTGTTTTTTTCTTGATGAATTAAAAGAAGACTCCTATATTTCTCCAAATGTTTTTAAAAATACGGTTATGTCCATGCAAATAAATTTTGAAAATGAAACTGTTTTTAAACAAAAGAATCTTGAAAATCTCATTTTTGAAGAAGACAAAAATCTGAAAAATTCATATGCAAAATCACCCGACCCTGAAACTAAAGTCGATCACGATAAGAACTTGGGCCAACATAAAATTTTTAAACCTGGCGATCAAGTTCTTCTTTTTAATTCCCGCTTACGTATTTTCTTCGGACACATTAAATCTCGATGGACTGGACCGTTTACGGTCAAGGAAGTTTATTCTGATGGCACTGTGCTACTTTCACACCCCGATAAGTGGGACTTTAAAGTTAATGGCCATAGACTTATATTTTATTTCTCTAATGATTCTGTGACTCCTGCAAAGGAGAATCTTCTTTTTGATTCTTAGTTTATTATTTTCTGATGGACATTTTTATTTTTGGACTACTATTTTTTTATGAAACTCTTTTATTTGGACTGTTGTAATAAAAAAACATTATCGGGCATCTGCCCATGGACTCTATCTATTTTTCTTTTATTTTGCTCTTTCTACCGGAGGCCAATCAAGTCCATGATCGTGGTCGCCGCTCCGCCGCTGCTGATATCAGATGGATCAAGTCAAACCTGCTGACGATCAAGTGCACTAAAAAGCAAGCATGGGGGAGCGACATCCACCTTCATCTCACAAACCCGGGGAAGTCCTATTTTTTTTTATTATTTTCATTTCCTTTCTGCATTTTTCTCTCCTTCTCAGTCTCCTTCTCGTTTTTCTTTTTGTTTCATTCATTGAGGACAATGAAAAATCTAAGTTTGGGGGAGGGTTTAGTTAGTTCTCTTTTTCCTTTTTCTTTCAAAAAAAAATATTTTTTCTAAAAAAAATTAGCATAGTTTTGTTAAGTTTTTTGCTAGTATTGCTTTTATTTTAGCCTTTTCAAAAATCACAAAAAAAGAAAAGCAAAAATCCAAAAAAAATTGCTAAAATATATTTGAAAAACAAAATCTAAAATTATTTTCTATCTTTATTTTTATGTTTCTTCTAGTGATGTGTAGGCCCGTTTGGTTCCTTAGTTCTATTTAGATTTCGTTGAATTGGTTTTCTAAATTTATCAGTTTAACATAGCTTAGTTTTACTAGTTTCTTTTTCTTAAATATAGGCATCCGATTTTTACGTTTTAAGTTAGCAATTTGTAGTTATGTCTTTTTATCCGGTTAGTTGCTTACGAACGGTTGCTAGGTAATGTTATCTCTTTTTCATTTGCGGGGTAGTCTTTCTTGGTGTCTAGAACTTGTCCCTAGCGACTCTCGAAACATTTGCGTCGTTTTTACGTACTTTATAAATGATTTAGGCCACCCTTTGACTCGTTTGAGCTTTTCTTGCCCACCAAAAAAATTTTACCATTGCAAAACAATTTTTGGGCCTTTTTCATGTTCTTTTTGTTTTTAGCTCCACCTTTCATTTCATTATTTCACCAAAGCCAAAATCCCTTTCCTATTTCTCACACTAAACTTTGAGCTTAAATATTAATTTTGTGAAGGATTACATCTTTGAAATGAAAAGGAAAATTTATAGCTTTTATTTGGAGCTTTCCTTAAAGTTACAAAAAAAAGGAGGAGTTATTATCAAAAGTATCATCAAAATGAAATGAAGAAAAAAAAGGAGAATAGTTTATTTTTGGCCAATATTATGAAAAGAAAAGAAAAAAAACATGGCCTTATGTTTGTTTTAGCTTGAATTAAAGTACTTATCATTCCTCTTCATGTGTTTATGTTTTTTTTCTTTTTAAGCTCAACCTTGGTTTAGTGTTTAAGCCCTCATATTTATCCTTGTTTTTATTTCCTAACCATTTACCTAAGCCAAGTTTTAACGCCTATAGAAGTCCTATTAATCTTTAGAACGTAAATTCGCGTAGTGGAGAGAGTGTGAACGGACAAGCCTATGGCCACCATCATTGATGGATTTCTTTGTAGGTTATCTTGAGGTGATTTAGGGTTAATTGTTATTCTAGCAACCTAGTAGTTCGTTAATGCGTCGTCTATTTAGAACTTCTACTTTTGCTTTTCTTATTTTCATTAATTTTGAATGCTTTGTTTTAACATTTAGAAATGTGTAAATTTTCTTTATGTTCTAATGATATTTTTTGGTCTCCACTTTCAAGTTTTCTATTGTGCACTTCTCACCCCACTAGTTGTTAACATAGGAATTAGGATAGTTTAATTTTTCATGTTTTGTTTTTCTTAATTATGCAACCTAAATCTTCTTTGTTTTTTTTCCTAATTCTTTACTTTTTATTTGCTTGAGGGCAAGCAAAAACTCTAGCATGGGGGAATTTGATGACTTATTTTAGTCATCGTTTTGGGGTAGTTTAGTATGGAAAATTCCTAGTTTTATTATATGTTTCAAGTATTTTTATGCATGTTTTGTTTTATTTCTTCTTAAAGTCTTGTTGTGTTATGATATTATAATTCCTAGTTTTATTATAGTTTTATTTGCTCATTATGTTGCAATTTTATTTTATTATGTTTTGATATAAAAATCTATAGTTTTACTATATGTTTTATGTTTTATGTTTACTTGTATTTTGTTATGAATATAATTAATTAATAGTATGTTATGTTATGTTTGTTATGTTTAGTTTGGTTTTAATAACTAATATTATGTTACTTATTTGTGTTATGTTTTGTTATATAACTAATGTTATTATGCTTTATTTTCTTGTAGGTCCATGCCACATGATGCAGCCCACTTCAAGTTAAACCCGAGCCTCCACTTGAAGCCAACCCACATGCAGCCCTTGAAGTTTTGGAGCAGCCCGGCCCCTTCCCTTGAATCCACATGATGCAAGCCAAACCCTCATGGTGAACCCGAGCCCATGCAAGCAGCCCACTTAAATTGAGCAGCCCATTTTAATGATGCAGCAGCCCAAACCACTTCATTTATGCCACATTGGTACAGCCGACCCTCTCCAAGTGCAACCCAAGCCTCCTCCAAAGTGCCACCCGAAAATGCATGTATCAAGCCACCTTGCATGGCTCCCCATTAAGTGCATGGCCGGCCACCTCATGCTCTCCACCTCACTTAATTCCATGCATGTACCTTCCCATTCATGCATTTTCCTCCTTGATGGCCGGCCCCTCCCCTCTCTCTCCCCTTTATTATTTTCTCTCCTTTCATATTTCTCATTCATCTCTTTTTCCCTCTCTCTCTTTCTCATTTAAACTCATACATTTCCCTTTTTTTCTTTAATTATTTTCCTTTTTATTTTCCCAAAAGAAAGTGCATGCATTTGGCCTTTTTCTCTCTTCCTTCATTTAATGGCATGCATGAACACTCTCCCCTACACATGGCCGGCCACCCCCCTTGGCCTCCTCCTCTTCATTTCATTCTAGATCCTTCTACATCTCCTATAAAAGCCACCCCATCCCTCAAGCCAAAGAGAGAAAAATTTTGGGAAGTGAAGTTTTAAGTTCAAAGAGAGTGTTGAGTTGGAAAGTGGAGAGTGTTAGTGAGTTGTTATTTTCTTTCATTATTGTTGTAGTCTTTTCATTTTTGTAATCCTTTTCTTTCAACTTAATATAATATTGTCCTTTTTAAATATTGCGTTCTCTTTTATTTGTGCAAGTAATGAATATGAATTCCTTTCATCCTACTTTGATTTCAATTTCAATTATGCGTAGCTAATTTCCTATAGCATTCGATCGTGAGGATCCATGAAGTGAGATGAGAGTTTATTTTCTTTCTTAGTTTTATTTTTGTTATTTCATGCTCGATCCTTCTTTGATTTATTTTGCGTCGACTCCGTATTTCCGGTATACGGTAGTAGACCTTGTTCTCATTTCATAGTAATCGAGAGACTCGTGATTTGAAAGATCACTCAAAGAAGGAAGGAGTTGAACACAATCCTAGAGATAGGACGACGTAAATCCTCCGGATTGGAGTCAAATCCAATAGTGCGGATCACCTCGATAATGCAACTTTAGGCTTCTTTGGTTTGTAAAGAGATTTTGATCGAAGAGTCTATAAGTTAGGAGACCTAATGCTCTAGCGAGATTTTGTCTTATTTTCGGATCCGTCACGGTCGAGTATGATTTGCAAAATTAAAACTATCTTTATTTTTATCTCTCTCATCTAATTTCATGGTGAATCATTGATCGAATGCTAGCTTTTTATTATAAGTTTTTTGTCGCGCAAATTGTCTTTTGTTTTATTCTAAAAAAATTCTCAAACCCCATTAGTTTTATGGTAGGATAATAGTTAGAGCGTGAGTAGAAGTAATTGACAGCCCCGTGTTTAAATACGACCTTGGTACTACGATTCGACAGGTACGCTTGCCTGTTCTGGTTTTGGCCCACCAAGGACAAGAATGACTCTAAAACTAGTAAACTTATTTCTTCTAAAGTTGTGTGTTACTACTACAGCAAGCCATGACATGTTATAGCCGACTGCACAGTCAAGAGAAAGGAAGCTAGTGAGAAGAAGGTTCACCGGCACAAGGGAAAGAAGGAGAAGTCCTTCATTGCAAAGAAGGAGAAGAGTTGTACTGACTCATCTTCATCAGAGTCTGAAGAAGAAGAAGAAGCCTACTTAGGGTTGGTTGTTGTTGAGTGTTGAGATTATATTAGCCAGCATGACACGTGTGTGTGGGACCGCATGTTTGGGCTTTCCCCATCGCGTTCCAGGTCTGGGTGTTGACCCTGGTGGGCCCCCTTGTGTGGCGGAATATCCCCGCGGTCATGTGGTTGGGGTTAGTCCCACATCGCTCGTAGCAGGCGATCCTTTGTGTTCATTTACCCTCGTCCCCCCTTCCTATCACCTTGGGGTTTTGGGAAGATGTGTGGTGACGGGTGGTTTCCACATGGTTGTTGAGATTATATTAGCCAGTAGGACATGTGTGTGTGGGACCGCATGTTTGGGCTTTCCCCATCGTATTTCAGGTCTGGGTGTTGACCCCGGTGGGCCCCCTTGTGTGGCGGAATATCCCCGCGGTCCTGTGGTTGGTGTTAGTCCCACATCGCTTGTAGCAGGCGATCCTTTGTGTTCATGTACCCTCGTCCCCCCTTCCTATTACCTCGGGGTTTTGGGAAGATGTGTGGTGACGGGTGGTTTCCACATGGTATCAAAGCCAGGTTGTCCTGCTGCGGGGGTGTGTTGAGATTATATTAGCCAGCAGGACACGTGTGTGTGGGTCCACATGTTTGGGCTTTCCCCATCGCGTTCCAGGTCTGGGTGTTGACCCCGGTGGGCCCCCTTGTGTGGCGGAATATCCCCGCGGTCCTGTGGTTGGGGTTAGTCCCACATCGCTCGTAGCAGGCGATCCTTTGTGTTCATGTACCCTCGTCCCCCCTTCCTATCACCTCGGGGTTTTGGGAAGATGTGTGGTGACGGGTGGTTTCCATAGGGATCTGTCGACCTGGATCTTCTCATTGCTCTTCGCAAAGGGGTGCGGGCGTGTACTCAACACCCGCTTGCGGCAGTTGTTTCCTATGATCGGCTTTATCCTTCTCGCAGGTGTTTTGCCTTGGCTATCTCCGCTGCTGCCACTCCCCGCACCTGCCAGGAGGCTCTTGCTATTCCTCATTGGAAGTCTGTCATGGATGAAGAAATGGCTACTCTTACTGAAAGGGGTACCTGGACCCTTATTCCTCCCCTAGTGGGTACTGATGTGGTTGGCTGTCGCTGGGTTTTCGTTGTGAAATTTCGCCCCGACGGCACTGTGGATCGCCTCCATGTGGAAACCACCCTTCACCACACATCTTCCCAAAACCCCGAGGTGATAGGAAGGGGGGACGAGGGTACATGAACACAAAGGATCGCCTGCTACGAGCGATGTGGGACTAACCCCAACCACAGGACCGCGGGGATATTCCGCCACACAAGGGGGCCCACCAGGGTCAACACCCAGACCTGTAACACGATGGGGAAAGCCCAAACATGCGGTCCCACACACACGTGTCCTGCTGGCAAATATAATCTCAACACACCCCCGCAGCAGGACAACCTTACTTTGATACCATGTGGAAACCACCCGTCACCACACATCTTCCCAAAACCCCGAGGTGATAGGAAGGGGGGACGAGGGTACATGAACACAAAGGATCGCCTGCTACGAGCGATATGGGACTAACCCCAACCACAGGACTGCGGGGATATTCCACCACACAAGGGGGCCCACCGGGGTCAACACCCAGACCTGGAACGCGATGGGGAAAGCCCAAACATGCGGTCCCACACACACGTGTCCTGCTGGTTAATATAATCTCAACAAAGCTGGCGAATAATCCGAGGCGGAGGATGTCCAAGGCGAAGATGCCATTGAAGCAGATCTGTAGAGGAGGAGGAAATGGCAGACATAGCAGAAATGTCGTCGAGGAAATAGAGGCCGCCGCTCTCAGTCCCAGTAGCAATCGTCCGCTGGGTCCTTGGGTCCTGAAAAGAACAAGAAGTGGGAGTAAATAAGACAGAGCACTGAAGTTGCCGGCATAAAGTAGTAACCGATAATAAATTGCACGGGAACTTCGGGACATAGAGAGTGTCCTCCAAGCGAAGCGATGGGGTAACTTGAACCATGCCCGTCCCAAGCACTGGGGAGGGTGAACCATCCGCCACACGAACCGGGGGTAGGCGGTCATGCGTTTCAAAGAGAGAGAAGCAATGAGGGTTGCTAGTCATATGATTGGTAGCACCTAAGTCAATCAGCCATTTACCTTGGGTAACGACGTGGGCACTACTCGCACCTACCAGGAGGCTCTTGCTATTCCTCATTGGAAGTCTTCCATGAATGAAGAAATGGCTACTCTTACTGAAAGGGGTACCTGGACCCTTGTTCCTCCCCCAGTGGGTACTGATGTGGTTGGCTGTCGCTGGGTTTTCGTTGTGAAATTTCGCCCCGACGGCACAGTCAAGAGAAAGGAAGCTAGTGAGAAGAAGGTTCACCAGCATAAGGGAAAGATGGAGAAGTCTTTCATTGCAAAGAAGGAGAAGAGTTGTACTGACTCATCTTCATCAGAGTCTGAAGAAGAAGAAGAAGCCTACTTAGGGTTGGTTGTTGTTGAGGAAGAAGAAGCTGAAGACTATCCTACTGCTAGGATAGGGATCAGGGCCCCTCTATCACAGTCAGACAGTGACTCATAGGAGAATGAAAGAGATGAAGATAACATCAGTTGCTATGGGCTGATGGAAAGGTCTGATGAGGAAGCCTGTCAGGATCAGCCTAGTCCAGTTAAGGTACACTCTCTGTCCAGTTCATCATCTGAGACAAAATATGGGACTGGTCCCAATTCTGAAGCATTTTTTATCCATGGATGAAGATGACTCTGAATCTGAGGAAGATATCAATCAACTAATTGATAAGTATGTTGAACTTCTAAATGCTTTGAAGAAAAGCAAGTAGCTAGCCAAAAAGCAGGCTGAGGAGATTATCTCCCTTCAGCATGTTGCTTCCCTACAGTCTGAGTCAGCAACCTTTATGGATTAGAAAATAAGGGAGGTTAGCCAACTGAAGAACATCACAGTCATTCAGATTTGCGCCATTAAATACAAGGAGAGTTTCATTAGAGATCTGGAAGAGAAACTCCATATGGAGAAGAGTATTATGGCTAGTTAGTCTAAGCCCAATTATATGTTGCCCATCATTGACTCCTTCTCCTCTCAGAGAAAAAAGAGGGGTTTAAGATTCAAAGGAAACACAAGGGTTGCCCCTTTCAAAGGAAAGGGAAAAGCTTCAGTTCAGCCACCCATTACCTTTGAAAGGGTAATACTCCCTTCTAACATGTATGTCCATAACTCCATGTATGGTCACTGGAAGAATGGGAATTCTTCCTGTAAGAATACAAGTGTACCTTCCAATGGAAGGATAAGAGGAATGGGGATGAATGCTTTCAATGCAGCCCATGAAGAAATTCAAATGTCCCATCATCGACCATTTGTCTCTGGTGTTCCAGCCCCCACTCTCAATAATGTTATTGCAGCCAAATTTTCGGGCCATCCAGCAAAGACTCTGACCAAAGGTCAGTCTATCAACAAGACTGATTTGGCTATTTTTGATGTTATCAACAACATATCTTTTGCAATGAAAACTATTGCTGATGGCATTCAGAGAAGGCCAAATATGTCTACTAGAAGACTTACCTTCAGCCAGATCCTAGCTGAAAGGAACCTAAAAAGGCTGTTATTTCTTCTGGACAGAGAGCTGCTATCAGCACAGCTAACAGACCAGCTTAGAAAAGAAGGTACAACATTCATGTATGTTGGTGTTGTTGGAAAGTGGGCCACTATGTCATAAATTGCTGACATAATCCCAGTGTGGCTAGAGCAATAGTTAGTCCACTAGCCAGAAAAACTACTAGTAGATAAGTCTTTTTTCAAACTAATCAGAACCTAGGACCCAATACATATTGGGGTCCTAAGGTAAACTATATCATGTCTTGCAGGTTAGTCCAAGTGCCCATACCCCTATATAGTACTTGGACAGTGGATGTTCCTGCCACATGACTGGATCAAGGAGCAACTTGAGGGAGTACACTCCAATGAAGGATGGACCCAAAGTGATCTTTGGTGGATCAGACTGAGGAGTCACCAGAGGTTATGGTAAGATCATAAACGGTATATTTCTATCACAAAAGTATCTTATGTGGAAGGGTTACAACATAACCTGATATCATAAGCCAACTCTGTGATCTTGGCTATGACATAGTATTCCACAAGGATGAGTGTCATATTAAGAGGTTGAGTGACCAAAAGGCCATCTTGACAGGCACTAGAAGTGGGAATGTCTATTGTTTAAATTTTCTGTGTTTAGATATATACTCTCTTATATGCCTAGTTGCAAATAAGAAAGTCTCATACTGTGTCCAATGGCACAAGTGACTAGCTCATTTGAACTATAAGACAATTGACAAGATCTTTAATGAATAGCTAGTTAGGAATGGTACTAAAATGAAATGCACTAAGGAAGGTATTTGTTATGCATGTTAAAAGGGCAAGCAGACCAAAGCTTCTTTCAAGAGCATGGGGATCAAAGACTCTGTGAGGTGTTTATACCTCTTACATATGGACTTGTTTGGTCCTATGCCAGTTTATAGTCTAGATAGGAAAGTCTATACCCTTGTGGTTGTTGATGACTTTTTCATATTTGCTTGGGTTTTATTTTTGAAGAAAAAGTTTGAAATCTCTGATGTCTTCAAGACATTTGTTAAGCAAATTCAGAATGAATTGGACAGT
Organism: Platanthera guangdongensis; assembly: GCA_039583875.1. Taxonomy (NCBI): domain Eukaryota; kingdom Viridiplantae; phylum Streptophyta; class Magnoliopsida; order Asparagales; family Orchidaceae; genus Platanthera; species Platanthera guangdongensis. The sequence continues at coordinate 215,203,723 of CM077150.1, forward strand.
ACTATAGTCAAAATCAGAAATGACCATGAGACTTAATTTCAGTCTGATAGCATGACAAGGTTCTGTTAAGTGCAAGAGATTCACAAAGAATTTTCTTCTCCTAGAACAGCACAGCAAAATGGGGTTTCTGAGAGGAAGAATTGGACTCTCATAGAGTCTGGAAGGACCTTATTGAGTGACACATCTCTACTAGAATATTTATGGGCTGAGGCAGTGAATACTACATGTCATGTCCTTAATAGAGCCTCTATCACTAAGAGCCACAATAAGACTCTCTATGAGATCATGAAGGGCAGAAAACCAAATCTGAGTTATCTCAGGATCTTTGGTAGCAAGTGCTATGTCCTGAATAATGGAAAGTCCCGTGTGAATAAGTTTGTTGTCAAGTCTTATGAAGGGATTTTTGTTGGGTATAGTAATCATAGTAAGGCCTATGGGATCTATAACTTGATAAGTCAAGTTGTAGAAGAGTTAGTTAATGTAGTATTTGATGAGTCAATTATGATTAACAGTGAGCTACCAATCTCCTCTTCTAGTCCTGCAGGTACAGAGCTGATGATGGACAAGCTGACTATCAAGGAAGCTGCTCCAATAGTTCAAGATGAAGCTGACAGAGTGTGCATTCCAGAGGAAGCACAAGGCACACAGGTTGTGTATGATGATCAGTAAAATGAAGACAATGAAGATCAGGAAGCTGGAGCAAGATTGTCTCCAACTATCAAGCATCTAAGGGATCATCCAAGACACCAAATTATTGGTGATGCTAACCGAGGAGTGGTGACAAGGAGTAAAAATATGAATACAGCTTTGTATTCTAGTTTTCTGTCACAGGTTGAGCCCAAAAGAATTGAAGACGCCAACATAGATATGTTCTGGATTGTAGCTATGCAAGAAGAACTGAACCAGTTTAAGAGGTGTAAGGTCTGGAAGCTGGTTCGCAGATCACAAGAACATAATGTCATTGGAACCAAGTGTATCTACAGTAACAAACTTGATAAAAATGACATTATAGTTAAGAACAAGGCTAGACTGGTGGCTAAAGAATACAGGAAAGAAGGTATTGATTTTGATCAAACCTTCGCCCCAGTAGCCAGATTGGAAGCCAGCAGACTATTCCTTGCATATGATGCATACCAAGGATTCAAAGTCTACCAGATGGATGTGAAGTCAGCCTTTCTGAATGGTGACTTAAAGGAAGAGGTTTATGTTAAACAACCTTCAGGTTTTGTTGACTCTAACTCACATGAATCTATTCATAGACTTAGGAAAGCTCTATATGGGTTGAAGCAAACCCTTATAGTATGGCATGAGACATTGTCTAGCTTCTTCATTGAGAACAAATTCTCAAGGGGGAAGATAGATAAAACCATATTCCTAA